>JANFAB010000025.1:0-600000 GCA_024613165.1 Pisolithus albus
AATTCTCGTATACGGGACAGACCGTGGATAAGAGACTAGAAAAAGGCCAATTACCTGTCAATAGCGAGATGAATGAACCACCGCCATCTGCGGTCACTGTCCATCCGCACTGCAAACCTAGGTATGCGGTTGTCTCTGCACTCCTCGACGGTCATCTTGAGACGGTGAAATGCACTGAGAAGTTGGAGATGATCCTGTACTTGTTCGACAGTGACCAGGGGGTTTGATGGTTTTCGAGGTCCGATCATGTACGTAGGTGGCGGTTGGCTAAACAAGTTGGGCCACGGAGGAGGAGGAGGCGGCGGCGGCGGTGGTGGTGGAGGAGGAGGAGGCATGGTGGCCGTAGAGACAAGGAGAGGAACGCAGGGCTCTGGTTTGATCCGCTGCTATATGGCTACGGTGTGTTCACAGGTTGGAGTGTGAATTGAAGACAGAAGGGAGAACGCGCAAAACATCGTCGGAGAGCCGACCCCCGTTTATGAGTCCACTGCAAGTGCTGCAGCAAACGTGGCTTGTGCACAGCAATGTCTTCCTATGGGCTGCATGTTCCGCCAGACGAATTCGAATTTACACACTTACAGAGTGGATAATTTCAAAGCTGGCCTTCTGCCGGTGTGGTTCGCGACGACTCTTTCAGACTGTCTAATCTGGAACTCGGCACATCTTCACACGGACTTCCCACGCACGACCAGTATGCAAACTTCTCTATCAAATAGAAATACGTATCTCTCCTACTCAGGATCGAACAATCTGCTGTCAGTTCACTCCAGAAGTCATTCAAAAATCGGGTATCTCAGATAAGGACGGATTGTACTAATTCTCGTATATGAAGTATTCCGTGCCGTAGAGAGCAGCACATCCTGCGGTCCCACCTGCCATGGCGAGCGTGAGTGGATGTCGCGGAGCTTTGAGCGAATTCCTCAGGTGAAGGAAAAGATAGGTCAACGACCATGCTAATATATCATCAATTGAGAAGCAATGCAGCCGCTCATCCGAAGGATGGAACTATACATACCTGTAGCAATTCCGCTACCATTCCTATGGTCCCCAGCTGCAAAGACATATGCAGCACCACCGAAAACAAGTGAAAAACCAACACGGTGAAGGTATGGAGGGAAATACACATTTTGTCCTAGGACCGCTGGTGGAACGAGAGCCGAGGTTGCGACTGTGGCGAGATATTGCATGAGGCCGTTGTCCAAGGACTTCGTTCTCGGAGAAAAGAAACTTACACAGAGCTGAAGTTAGGAGAGCGGGTATTCTTGAACACTCTACCGTTAGCACGACAGGGTTTGGAGGGAAGAGCAACTGAACTTCGATTGAGCGGCAGGCTGGACATATGAAAATGGTCCAGTAGCTTGTGTGGAAGGCGGTGAACTAGTAGCAGAAGAAGACACGAGAACTTTGTTCTCGTCACTCGCCATTTTCTTTTCGAATGCGACGAGAGCGCCCGACGGAGAATAGTTAGTAGCAGAAGTAAAATATGCGCTCCAAACGAAAAGTAAACAGAGCTGGAGGACTGGTTTACATAAGCGCTCAGTCGACTTGATTGACTAACACTCCCATCGATCGGTACGTACGAATCCAGGTGGGCATGTTCCCTTCGTCTCCGTGCTGCGTCCACTTTTGCTCTGATACTACTGTCATATCCATTGGCTACTGTGAGCAATATGCGTATGTCCCATGACACACGACTGACAAAAAAATCGCAGGATTACCCGCAAGGCCTTAGCCTCGCAATTTCTCAGTGCGCTTCAGGTCGCTACCCCTCCTGTAACTCTCCAGCAGTTACCAAAATGTGCGCCGAACCAACTTTCCTCCTTAGAAGTACCTCATCACATCGATGGAAGAGGCCACGTATATGTAGGCACGCCCGAAGTATGCATCTGGAATTGTACTCGTCACCAACCAACACGCAGTGTGTTTCTCGACGGTCGCATAAATGGTGATGGTATGTGCGACTATGACAACAGAAGTAGGGCCATCTTTTCCCTGTCATATGTACATTTGACCTCAATACCCTTGCATTGCAAATCTTATTTGACGTATCGATGTTTGGGTTGACAGGGCATAAGACATTTAGGTGAGTCGTCCATCAGTGTTTGTCGCGGCAATTTTTATTTTCACCGGTGGACGTGACTGTCTTGGCATGGTTCCTATGACAGTCCTTCAAAAAGGGTCGTAGCAAACGCGAACGTCGTCAGTATCCTCTCGACGTCTAGCTGTGCCGACTCGGCCGAATCCTGGCTATCAGATACCCTCTTCTGTTGGCTTGGAGTCGCATCGGAAATGAACATGTACATATCATGAATGCACCACACACACCAGGCTCCGTCCCATCCTTGCTGGAGGGTATGAGGGACAGCATCCGAGTGTAGAGTATTTGCATGTATTTGGTACTACCACGTGAAAACATTTTGAACTCAGCCTAACTTTATCCCTCGAACCCTCCAGCAGCGGCTGGTACAACATAGTCATAAGGTTCGTTCGCCGCTGCACGGCATTACCGGCCCATCAGCGAAAAGTAGTCACATGACTGATGGGTTTTGTTGAATTTATTTTAGGTTTTTTCGAAGTCGAAATGAATAACGCCCAAAAAATCAATTTTGTCCTACATACGATGCATCAGGTTCAATTAACGTTGCCAGAACTCGTCTTTGGTGTACTGTCCAACAAAGAGTATGAGAACGGACCAATAGCACTGGGTTTCGCATCACGGGTCGATGATATTATAACAATGGTCATGAAATATTCGGAAACTGGGGGAAGAAAAGTACGAGACTTGGTGATCAAAATTGCAACAGAAATGTACGTGTCGGAGGTGGAAAGGATGGCTGCAGAAGGCTGTGGGTTCCGTTTCGACGCTGCACACGCGAACGTCGAGCAGCTAGAGCAGTTCAGCATGGATGAATTGGCACGGAAAATGAAATATAACGCACCACACCTCTGGGAGACACTGGGTGGGGTGCTGGCAAGACATGCCAGTCGGATGTCAACCGATATGGAAGACGGAACAGGTGAGAGGGAAGAAGAGGATGCGTACTGGGATGCGCTTGATGGCTGTGACATGAGAAAAGGCTGGCCAACTCGAACGTTGGTCCGACAGCAAGCCGTGATGACAATCGTGCGTAGGCCTGTGAAAGCTGTTTAACGGGACATTGGTTGACGTGGTTCCCTTCAGAAAAAGATTGTCATTGTCAGTATAATAGTTCAGCACGCAAACCAGCGGGCAAACTACCTGCAGGCCATACTTGGAATCTTTCTACAGTCTGCCCATGCACCGCAGAAAGTGGTCGAGACTCTTGCACGCATGGGTCTGTCAATATCAATCTCCTCGATTGATGCAGCGATCGTCTCTCTGTCAAAAGAGTCACAACGCACCATCAAAACACTTGGGCGTACGCTGCTAGCTGCCTATGCCTACGACAATTTTGACATTGATATGAAGACGTCGGATCAGCGAGTCGAGAAGTCTATCGATACATTGAAGCACCTTACGTCCGGTCTTTTATTTCCATTACAGCACGGAACGACTCTTGAAGACCTTCGGTGTTCTCGCATGCTGTGGGAACAGTCGACCTACAACATTCACGCGAGGGAAATGTCACATAGATCTGGAAAAACATATAGGGACTTACTCGAACTTCACCCCGAGAGCCCTAGTGAGGATGGCATATCACGCCGAATGCAGTACAATGCCTGGAAAATGTTGTCGGACTTAGTCGAGCATGGCCCTGTGTATTTTCGTCGCTTTCAGGAGGTGCTGGGGGAGCCGGAGGTGGTGGAGGCAATCCCAGTCATCAAGACTCCAATCGTAGCTGCCCGGGCAATGGAGTTCGTTAACTCTACAGTGTCAGGGAATATTCAATCAATTACTGGCCTTCTCGCTCAAGCTGGAATCCACGATCCAAATGAAGGTGATGATCTGCACATGCCAGACATCTCCGATTATGTCGTACTGTTCCATGGAGACTTGGGAACTGCAGAACGTGTTCAGGCAATGTTACAACGTAGGGCAATGGAAGACTCTCCTTGGAATAGGTGTCAATACGTGGTCTTCGTGCCAGGACTGTTCCACTTGAAGATGGCAGCTGCAGATGCTCTATGGCGTGCATTTATTCATCCGGTGGCTGCAAGAAGTGACGAGACATCTTTGATGCATGATGTTGGAGTTCTACGGCCAAAGGAAACTGGGATCTATCAGTCCAAGCCTGGATTCCGAAGAATGCATCAACTTGTCACTTACAGTGGCATCTGTCGCAGGTTGGATTGTTGGAGGGTGGAGGTAGCAAACGTGGACCCAAGCATTAAAAATCTCGATGATTTTGCTGCGACGGAGCCAACCTTCTCACAGCTAAAAGAAATTGCTGACATACTCAGCCGGAAATATGTCGCAACATACACACTCAGGAGAGTGCGTCAGAGGGCTGGTTCCCAACGTGACATGCAAGCCGAGAATGCAATGGTCATCAATAAGTACATGCTACTCTATGAGGAACTTACGCACGCAATGAATTCTGGTGATATTGGGCGTGTGGAATTATGCATCGTTGCATGGATACTCGTTTTCAAAGCCACTGGGAAACATAAGTATGCAGCTCATATGACAGAATTCTTGATCAACGTACATTTTGTATATCCACCAGGTTTGCGGTACGTGTTGTTTGTCATAACTGAACTAATGAGCCATTAGCACTGATCAATGACAACTTACCCAGGCATGCTGTCCGGTACTCGATGCTTGTTAACCCAACTGGGAAGAAGGGGAGCTTCCGAGGGGTTGACTGGTGTGTAGAATTGAACAACTTGTTCACGAAGGTAATAAATGGTGGTAAATTCTCAAACCATACCATACCCCGAGTCTTGTTGGAGTCCCCACTGGTCCAGGTCTATCGCAATCTCCATGGAGTCTTCCAGAAGAATTTTTTGCATACTCACCTGTCCACGAAACGGCAGGAAGCAGACATGACATTAACATTTGCAGAACTGTGCAAATACTTCGAGAAATATCAGCCACATAAAATGCAAACAGGTCGTACTAGTAAGCTATGTATGGATGACCTAATTGATGTAGGCCATGCACTGATGGAAAAAACGGAAGTTGAGCTTGAACGGGATGGGCTCGAGGTTGAGGAGGAGGGGGAAAATGCTTTGACATTAGACGACATAGCCATCGAGCTGAGATTGTAATGCTTCGGGTTAAATTTGAAAATTATTCTCCTTTCCTAGGTGCCGACCGGGATGTTGTGTGCACATGCGACTACGTTCTGAATGTCCGGTAGGTGAGAAACTGCGAAGGGCGTAATTCGAAGGAAAAAAAAACACACTGTTATGGCCAGGAAGTGTTGGAGATTGAATCACCCCTGTGTGATGTCTATTTTGGTACGCTTTTTTACCTGCTTACATAAGCGCTTAGAGCGCACTTAGTAGTACACTTTGGTACTATTCCCTCAGTAGTTGAGTCACTACTGAGGGTAAGTCTAGGTATTCATACCATTACACTACTTACTGATCTCCTGTAGCTGCCTACAGGTACATCTAATATGATAGTAGTTGAGTCACTACTGAGGCTGCCTACAGCCTTTCCAACAGGTTATGAGCCCCGCATAGCGCGGAGAAAATTTTATTGAAGGCAACTTGTACTCGACTCGAACAAGAGACTACTCAACAAACCATCACTGTCCTTACTCGAAAGCTATTGGATACTACGACTGATGGATTACCTTCCCGAGCTCGCACACAATGGGCAAAATTGGACAGCTTATGGCAGCTCGGTCCTATGCGCCATTAATGACGAAGGCTTGATGGGGTTCCTAGTCGGGTCTGAGAGACGACCTACACATCCAGCACAGCTCGAAGGTCGCGGTGAGGGTTGGACACCCCAGACCGACGACGAACGAGACCAGGTGGCAGTATGGCAAACCGCCGACCGGTCATGGACGCAACAAAACGCGACAGTAAACTATATGATCATTTGCGGAATTCCGGATACCATTTTCTCTTCCATGCTACACCTAAAGTCGCCACTCGAAAAGTGGTCTTACCTCGAAAACCGCTTCGGTTCGATTCCGAGACCCGAGAGCTGGGTGACAGCTGAGGAAGCTATGCGACAGCACGACCTACCCTCCGATCAACCTGCTACTGGAGAAATCATTCAGAATGCTCGCGAGGGCGATGACGAGCCAGAAAGTGCACCCGATGGTCATGAAGGCCCTGTGGACAGGCCTAGTGACTGTGCCGAGATTGAGACTGGGTGCATGGATGCTGAGAGTGAGGTCGTAGAGATGTGGGATGCAGAACCTCACCTACCCGTGGTTGAGGTTGGGGATACGGCTGTGACATGGCCGGACGAACCTGCAAACACATCCGAAGCACCTGACGAGGGCAGTTGGTGCACGAGCGACAAAGTCGAGGAGAGCTGGGACCTACCTGAGCCGAGCTCGAAGGCTCTCGAACTCGAATGTGACGCCACCAGACTGGCTGGTAGTCACTCTTTCGAAAATGGGCCACTACCTTCTATCAAGGATGCTCAGTGCATCTGGACAAACAGCGAGACGATCGTCGACATCCCTGATCCACCCAGCACTCATGCCAAACTTCCAGATCCACAAGTCGAATCCCCTACACTACGGAGCGAGTGCGAGGTGACAGGAAGTACGCTAGGGGAGCCCAATGAGGAGTCAGAAGGGTCTTCGCAGCTGCGAGAGACCGAACGACCCGAACCTCATCGAGATCGTACGTCCGAAGGAAAATTTCGCATTTACGAAGGACGGTATACCTGGGACACCCCACCTAACGAAGTCTGGGGTATGGGGGTGCATAAGCATGCTCGAGTGGGTATGGGGGATAGCAGAGACATCGAGCCGATAACGACGAAGCTGGAGATAAGGCCTGTTAGCGCCAAAAGGGCCAGGATGTGGAACGCCTTACCTAGGCCGCCAGAACCGCCTCCAAATGACCCCACTCGCACCTCTAGTACCTTCAGCGACCCCCGTCGACGAGGAAGACTGAAAGCGAGCGCTGAAAACATCAGCAACGCACCTGCGAGGCGAAATGCCTGTCGTGCACGAGTGGTCTTCGTGCGGCCACTCCTACCCCTCCTCGCGCCCTCGAATCGATCCCTAGACCCTACCAGAGGGTTATTGACGACGAATATAGGCTGTAGAGAGGTCAGGCATGCGAGACGAGTCGAAACGAGAGGAAACACGTACCGAGCAGCTCGCACCCTCATGCAGCTGCCCCTACCTCTCTCGACACCTTTGAAATGGTCCGGAGACCCTGCGGGAGGGTCCTGGATGATAAGCGTTCGCTGTAACGATGTCAGGAGAGCCAGGAAAGTCGAAACGAGAGGAGATACGCACCAGACAGCAGGCATTCCCATGCCACTGCTCCAACTCCTGCCAAACCCCTCGAAACGACTCTGGAACATCTCCAATACTTACTGGAGGCAGGGGGTGCCTCCCAGATCAATACGAGACGATGCGAAACGGCCAACAAACCGTCGTAGGGCCAAACGGCTGCCTCGCAGCAGCGGCACAGGGCAGAGGACAGCGCACAGGAAGAGTAATCCCGAAATGGAAGTTGCGACAACGCGACGCGTCAAACACGACCAAACATCGCTCGTACATGGACTCGAAGCTCACTAGCAGCAGAATACACTCATTTTATTGAATTATTGAGTATACATTCGTTGAGTTCTTATTTTCTGCTTTTTCTACTTATCACACAGTGGAGCTTCAGGGGGTGTGTTGGAGATTGAATCACCCCTGTGTGATGTCTATTTTGGTACGCTTTTTTACCTGCTTACATAAGCGCTTAGAGCGCACTTAGTAGTACACTTTGGTACTATTCCCTCAGTAGTTGAGTCACTACTGAGGGTAAGTCTAGGTATTCATACCATTACACTACTTACTGATCTCCTGTAGCTGCCTACAGGTACATCTAATATGATAGTAGTTGAGTCACTACTGAGGCTGCCTACAGCCTTTCCAACAGGAAGGCCACAAGCTGAACACTTGTTTCTTTTGATGTCGGAGATGCTCGAAATTGCACTGCCATCAGGTAGTTGAATCCCAGATCGAGACTGGAGGGCAGGGCATGCCGAAGCAGGCATTCTTGTCAGTGCGGGACGATCATGTGGCTGAGGAATGATCCGGTCGACAATAGCTAAGATTTCGGCTCCATAGAGCCCTACACCTGACCAGCGAGTCTCTCTCCGAAGGTCATCTATGGTCCGTAGTTTGAGGTGGTGTGCACTATCGACAATGCGGTCAACCGTGGGGCTTGGAAGAATGAAACTTGGGCCATAATCATTCACACGAGCAGCCCCAAGCTTAGTAACAGCTTTGGCAACCCTCCAATCCTCCAACGCATCGAGAAGGGCAAGCTCCCTTGTGCCCATAGCATATTTCATGAGGTGAGAACGAGCAGGGTTTCTGGACGCAGCAGATGGAGGTGTATCAACAAACGTGAATGCAATGGCGTTGTGTATGTCGCAGCAAACTAGTGGTTGAGTGGGAATGCACTGCACACAGCCCTCTTTTCGGTAGGGATCACATGCCATGTGACCGTACTCTGAGTGGACCAGCTTAGTTTCTTCTCGTCTTTGTCTGCAAAAGGAAAAGAAGCTAACCTGTGTTGCTATGGTTCTGGAAACGTGTCTCAATTACTGCCCGTCGACACATAAATCCTCGTGAATCTGCATTGATAAGGCAGTCCATTGCTGGGTCAAGTTCTTTCTTCTGTTTCTTCAACCCTTTCTGTCCAGACGAAGTTGAAACTGATGGGCCAGGCTTTGAGTTGCTTTCGTCGACCTCCTGATATTCATACTTGGTAGAGTTGGTTGCCGCATTGTCAGCACCCAATGCAGGGCGCTTTGGTGGCCTTGAACCTGACTCGTGAGTTTCACTCCGTCTTTTCCTAGCCTCCTGTCGTAACTTTCTTTCCTCCTTCACATCATCAAACAGCTCCTTCTCCGCAAATAATATAGCTGTACCACTCATGCCACGTGCTCGTGCAGCACGACCCCACCGTTGCCAAAGTGTAGACAGCTGGCATGTTGCTCGCCACTGAACTACAATAGCTATGTCTGGTACGTCCATCCCCTTTCACTTGATGATTAGAATTTTGTGCTTTAAGTGACATGTCTGACTAACCATTCCAAATGACTCCGTCGTGCACAAACCCCAGGTTTCTCCAGTGCGTAGGTGAGCAACCTCAGTTTCCTTGTATGTCGTTGTCATATCTGAATTGAACCACTTAATTTTGTGACGGAATTCGGGGGGGAGGCGCTTCTGGAGGGCTTTGGTGGCTGCAATTGTGTCCTGGATGTCATCGAAGAAAACCAAGAATTTTGGTGGGGCTTGATCACCTGCACTCCAATTCTCTGGCACGAGGAACATGAGATCCATGTAGGAGGTAAGCGTGTATTTGATCTTTCGTACACAGAGCTTGATGTTTGGCCGGTCGGTGCAGACTCGAATATTTACCCGTTTGTCCTTCCCTTGGAGCTGTAGTGTTCTGGTGATGTCTCCGAGAGTCTCCGAGGTTAGTGTAGCAGATGTGATCATGTAGGGCACTCGGTGAGGTAAGACAAACCGTAGTCGCCCCAGCTCCCTGTACTCTGGCCTGAAATCCCCCCATGTCATGATACAGTGTGCTTCGTCAAAGACAATCCCCATTATCTGGTCGACGAATGCCTTCTTTTTAAGCAGGGCTTCAAACTTGCCACCAGGTTTCATGATCTGTTCTGGACTCGTTATGATGGCTTGGTATGTCAGTGCTTCAATGTCCTGGTCAAAAGTAAGTGCTCTACATGTGCAAGGCATATCTTGTGAATGGTAAATACCTCGAAATTCTTATCATTGGTTGTGTCTGCATTGATAGCGATAGCCCGCAACCCTATACTCTCCAAGTTCTCGACTTGTTGCTTCCCAAGCTGATTCAATGGTGTCACGATTATCTGTATGGCCTTTGGATGGAAGAGCAACGGCATCCAGAAAGTAAGTGTCTTCCCCATAGATGTCCCCGCGATGCATACTATATCCTTATCACCTTGTAGAAAAGCTTGTGCGACCCTTACTTGCCATAAGCATGGTCGCTTTCCAAAGAGCGCAAGGGTCCGGTTTCGGATATCTTCGACACTAGGGGTTTCAGAAGGTGACTTGGTCATGAAAACTACCTATAAAATGATAACTGCATAATATTATTTTGTTGTCTTGCCATTTCCAAATGCGTGCAGTATACAGCCATTGTAAGTTCCCAATCTAACTTCGTCACTCTAAGATCCTCCTGTCATGTGACCACTTTTCACTGAAGCCGGTAATGCCGTGCAGCGGCGAACGAACCTTATGACTATGTTGTACCAGCCGCTGCTGGAGGGTTCGAGGGATAAAGTTAGACTGAGTTTGAAAGAATATTCACCAAATATACACAAACACTCTACACTCGGATGCTGTCCCTCATACCCTCCAGCAAGGATGGGACGGAGCCTGCACACACACCACCTCTCGGGCGTTGTTTGCTATCTGACCTGCTTTTCTTTTTCTTTACCCAGCATTACGATTAGATCCGTATCCCTCTAACAGGAAAGGTAATGTTTTTGTAACCGCTGCAGGGCCAGCGGAAGCTGTGTTACCACCGATGATGCTCTGATGGCTATGCATAGCCAACACGTGGGCGTCTTGATGTGATAAAATCCGCCGCACGAGTCTTACTAGGGCCTGGGTTCTTTCACGTTCTCCGAACCACATCCCCCTGGGCAGATCGAATGCATCATACTCAAATGTGAGCAGCCAGTCTGAACTATCTATACAATAATCTGATCTGAACGTCATAGCAACCCTGTCACTAGCTTTGTTGTTGCGTCAAGTGGTGAGAGGCAATGTTCGTTGGACAACTACCTGGCTTACGGACCTTCCCCAGTGTTATTCATATATGACTACGCACTTACATTTGCGAAGGAGGTAGACCTTTTCTGGTTTCAACCTCGCCAGACTTGGGCATTCGCCTTCTTCATTGCCAACAGATATGTAGGCCTTTTCGGCCGTATACCCTTGCTGTTGGCGTTCTTATCCCCAAACAGCGGCAGCCCAGATAGTTCAGTGCGTGCAAACAATCTCATGTATCCAACCCTGCTGACGCCCACTCAGTGGTGGGAACAAGTTGGTTTCTGACCGAATCTCTCACTTAACCTGTGTTATGTGTAGGTGTTTGGGTCTGGAGCTTGTCAATGGGATCATCACAATACTTCTTCAAGTCATCGGAGGAAGTAAGCATGGCGTTTTTTGCGTCCCTCTACTTCCTGACCAGTATGACAGTAATTATATATGATAGCCCGTGTATATGCCTTCTACAATAGAGACCGACGCATCCTGAGTCTTCTGGTTGCAGTGGGAATGATCGGTGTAGGATTATTCTGCGTGAGTGAAACTGCGCAAATAGTTTACTGGTCCTGATCAGGGTGTGATGCATAGCGGGCATTTTCATTTCATGCATCAGAGCCAACTGGAATAGCTCCGGACACTTATGCTGGGTGTTCTCACCTGACGACTTCAGTCAAGTATGTCTGCTTCTCATCCCATTTAGTCCTGTTTTTATACTTTCATACCCCAGGGCCTCGTGTAGGTGTAAATTCGTAGATATCCTGGTGTGCATATACCTCACACATGCCTTTTGTTTAGACTGGGCCGCAACATGGGGTGGTCAGCTGTTGCTAGATACCATTGTTTTCACCCTCACCCTCAAGAAGCTGATAAGCGCTCGCTCTCTTGGGAAATGGAGCTTCATGGCCTTGTCACTGCGCGACGGTGTGTCCCGTTCTTTAAAGTTGGAAATGCAACGTAACTCAGTCTCGCTAACAGGTGCAATATACTTCGCGTATGTCCCCGTTGTCTATGATATTTATGATTATCCTCAGTACTCGAGATGTAA
The DNA here is from genome assembly GCA_024613165.1 of Pisolithus albus. NCBI lineage: Eukaryota > Fungi > Basidiomycota > Agaricomycetes > Boletales > Pisolithaceae > Pisolithus > Pisolithus albus. The sequence continues at coordinate 11,932 of JANFAB010000025.1, forward strand.
CAGTGTGATTACTGCTGTAAATGTCGCAAATATTGCTGCATATTTGCTGGTAAATGCTCATAACTAATTCTCGCTTATTAACTTAGCTCTCCTTATCCAGTTGGCAGATGTGAGTATTCAGCTCTTTCAGCAGCTGAAGTCTCAGACCACCTCCCGGAAAGCCATATAGAGCGATACTGGGCCGTCCGACGAACATGTGGGTATCGTGTACTTGTTCATGTTACCTTTATATGTCACTTATTCATGATTTGCGCGGGGTTTTTTTTTCCATTTCAAAGGCTTTGCGCAGTGATGATCTCAAGGTTGATGCTGAATCTTCGGGATCTGGAGCATGAGGTGGGTCTATTTTGCAAAACGCGTGATGTGGGTATGACCAGATGTGCACAGTTGATAGTTTGACTACGCGAGTGACATTCAGCCTTTACAAATTCTCCTTGGGGGAACTCGTGCAGCCAAGCTCTACGCACATCCCGAATTTCAACAGAGTCGTAAATACTTGTTGAGGTGTAATCCAGTAAGACCCGGCATAATCTGTACTGTACCGCTCATACTGCTCCAGTTGACTGAGGCAGCGTAAGACCAATTTCTAGACCTTGAGCGCCAAGATTCAAGAACGTTCAGTCCTCCATGATACCTTCTGCCACTGTGGACTCTCAAGAAAGGTACGAATGTCTACCTTGTCCTGGCTTGATGCACTCAGAAGGTATTTAAGAATGATTCTCGCACTCTGAAACTACTTTCCAGGTATGTACATTATAAAACATTTTACCCCCCGAGGAGAAGTAACTTTATCGATCGTCGAATTTACGCAAAACCCCTCTCCATGAAACCAACAATCTTGCGACTTTGCATTTGCTCTCGCTCAATGTCTCTCCTCTACCTCCTCTGTTGCACATATTCCTCCGGGTCCGTCGTCGGGCACGATGTCAATGATGATCTATCCGCCCAGTAAGAATTTGATACGGTCGTTACAAGTTGTAAAACCATACAACCATTCCTGTGTTTTGATCTAGCAAAAGAGTTCTGCCAGATCCAGAGCAGCTTCGACACAGCGCAGCCAGAAATGGACCTCCCACAGATTCATACTCGTACAGAGGTGCTTCCGCAGGTGATGCGAGAGCCATATCGCATTCACTCCTCGACATGACCTCCATCCCCTTTCGAGGCCTGCCGTACCATTCCAGACGAGTGACCTTCCCAGGTGCCTTTGCGAGATGTATCCTCTCCAAATACAGCACCATCAACGTCACGTATATGAAATATTTGGTGCTGTAGAGGGCAGCACATCCTGCGGTTCCACCTGTCACCGCAAGCGTGAGTGGATGTCGTAGAGTTTTGAGCGACTTCCTCAAGTGAAGGGAAAGATAGGTCAACGACCATGCTGATATGTCATTAATTGAGAAGCAATGCAGCCGCTCGTCCAAGTGATCGGAACTATGCATACCTGTAGCAATTCCGCTACCATTCCTATGGTCCCCAGCTGCAAAGACATATGCAGCACCACCGAAAACCAATGAAAAAACAGCACAGTGAAGGTATGGAGGGAAATACACATTCTGTCCTAGGACCGCAGGTGGAACGAGAGCCGAGGTTGCGACTGTAGCGAGATATTGCATTAGGCCGTTGTCCAAGGACTCGTTCTCGGAGAAAAGAAACTTACACAGGGCTGAAGTTAGGAGAGCAGGTATTCTTAAGCACTTTACTGTTAGCATGACAGGGTCCGGAGGGAAGAGCAACTGAACTTCGATTGAGCGGCAGGCTGGACATATGAAAATGGTCCAGTAGCTTGTGCGGAAGCCGATGGACTGGTAGCAGAAGAAGATACAAGAACTTTGCTCTCGTCACTTGCCATTTTCTCTTCGAATGCAACGAGAGCCTGCCAGCGAGGATAGTTAGTAGATAGTGAAAAATGCGCTCTGGATGGACGTAAACCGTCAGAGCTGAAGGCCTTGTTACTTATGTAAGCGGTCGGAGCAGTCTGTCGACTTGACCGAACGCGCATGCAGCTGAAACACCAGAACTCATCTGGTGGAACCGTTACGATAACCTTTCGTAGCATCCAAAACATAGCTGGAGGCCTGCCGAAATCACGACTAGTATGTATGTGTCTCCCATCGGTACGTAGGAATCTTGGTGGGCATGTTCCATTCGTCTCCGTGCTGCGTCCACTTCTGCTATAATACTAATGCCATATCCATTAGCTACTACGAGGAACATGCATATGTTCCATGTCCCAGGACTACCCGCAACAACGTTAGCTTCGCAATTCTCAGTGCATTTCAGGGTGCCGCTCCCGTATCTATCCAGCAGTTACCAAAATGTGCATCGAACCAATTCTCCTTCAGTGCGGATATTCAGTTCCCTTACATCGCAGGTTTGCTTGATACATTTCTCATATAGCTGAAAGGACATCAGTCCTTCATCACGTTGGCGGAAGAGGCCAGGTATACGTAGACACACCCGAAGTACACACCTACGATTGTACTCTTTACCCAGAGTCTTTCTCGACAGTTGCACAAATGGCGACGGTATGTGCCACTGGCAGCAGAAATATGGCCTTCTTTTCTCTATCATATGAACATTTGACCTCAGCACACTCGCACTGCAGAGGTTGCTGGGCATTATGATGTGCTGCGTGCAATTGCCATATCAATGTTTGGGCTACGAAATTTAGGTGGGTTGTCCATTAGTATTTGTTACGGAAAATCTTATCTTCACTGGTAGATGTAAATGTCTTGGCATGATTCCCGTGACACACTGTCCTCTGAGCTACCATGAAACTAAAAGGGCCGTGACGATTGTGAACGTCGCTGATATCCTCTCTACTTATTTTTGGATATTCAATTCTGTATCTATTCATCTCGGGGCTGCTGACACGTTCAGCAGGTTGCTCCTTTTTGCAAGTCTTAACCACGATGACAGCCCACTGAGAAAGATGTTAGGACCCTCTGAAGACGGGACTGTCTACGTTTTCAATGCGGTGACACGAGGACTCTTCTCCTATGATGGTTCCTTACATCGTTCTGGTTGTATACCAATGGCATCACCGTTGTGGTGACTCATGCGCAGCCTCCACGACACTGCTGATTCCGAGATCTTCTCACATGAACAACTCCTCAATGATTGTCGCCATGTCATATTGATGTCCTGCTTGTTGATGAAGGCACCGACAAATAAATTTTCCACATACCTGGTGAGATTTCCTCCCCCCTCTCCCCCTTTTCTGGTAGTCTCAGCACCAGACGTTTTGGTCTTCACCACGCAAGACCTCGGGATCTTCCTTTTGGGCTGCGGCAAAAATGGGTGTCAACCCTGAAGCGTCCTAAAAGTGTTTGCTCACAGCTGAGTCCCGGCTGATGTAATCGCCTAATGTTGGCTTCGAGTCGCACCGGAAATGAGCATGTACATATCATGAACGCACCATACGCACTCCTCGGGCGTTGTTTGCTACCCGACTCATTTTTCTTTTTGTTTATCCAGAATTTCCATTAGATCCGCATCGCCTCTTACAGGATAGGATGTTTTCGTGACCGCTACAGAGCCAGCAGAAGTTGTGTTACTTATTGGCAATGATGCACTAATGCTATGCATAGCCAACAATGTCGATGTGTTGAAACGATAAAAACCCTTGCTCTGTGCCAAGTCTCCCCGAGTCATAGCCCAACGGATCCAATGCATCATACTCAACTGTGAGCAGTCAGTCTGAACTATTTATGCAAAATATATCCTGATTTGAACGTCATAGCAACCCTGTCACTAGCCTTGCCGTTGTGTCATGTGGTGAGGGACAATGTTCGTTGGACGGCTATCTGGTTTATGGACCTCCCCCAGTGTTGTTCATATATGACTACGCACTTACATTTGCAAAGGAGGTAGACCTTTTCTGGCTTCAACCTCGCCAGACTTGGGCATTCGCCTTCTTCATTGCCAACAGATACATAGGCCTTTTCGGCCGTATACCGGTGCTCTTGGCGTTCTTATCTCCAAACAGCGGCAGCCCAGATAGTCCAGTGCGTGGAAACAATCTCATCTATCCAACCCTGCTGACGCCCACTCAGTGGTGGGAACAAGTTGGTCTTTGACCGAATCCCTCACTTAACCTGTGTCGTGTGTAGGTGTTTGGGTCTGGAGCTTGTCAATGAGATCACCACAATAGTTCTTCAAGTCATCGGCGGAAGTAAGCATGGCATTTTTTGCACCCCTCTCTACATCCTGACCAGTATGACAGTTATTATGATAACCCGTGTATATGCCTACTACAATAGAGACCGACGCATCCTAAGTCTTTTGCTTGCAGTGGGGTTGATTGGTTTAGGAATCTTCTGTGTGAGTGAAACCGTGCACATAGTTTACTGGTCCTGATCAGGGTGCGATGCATAGCGGGCTTTTTCATTTCATACATCAGAGCCAACTGGAATAGCCCCGGGTACTTATGCTGGGTGTTCTCACGTGACGACTTCAGTCAAGTATGTCTATCTCTCAGTCCCAATCAGTCCCGTTTTTATACTTTCACACCCCCAGGGCCTCGTGTAGGTGTAAATTGGCACATGTCCTGATGCTCTTGCTCCTTACACATGCTTTTTGTTTAGACTGGGCCGCAACATGGGGTGGTCAACTGTTGTTAGACACTGTCGTTTTCACCCTCACACTTAAGAAGCTGATAAGAGCTCGCTCTCTCGGGAAATGGAGCTATATGGCCTTGTTACTGCGTGACGGTATGTTCCGTGCTTCAAAGTTGGCAATGCAACGTAGCTCAGTCTCGCCAACAGGTGTATTGTACTTCGCGTATGTGCTCGTTATTTGTGATATTTGTGATTACACCTAATACTCGAGTTGTAACAGTGTGATGACTGCCGTGAATGTTGCAAACATTGTGACATATCTAGTGGTAAATAATGCGCTCATAACTGACTTGTCTCTCATTAACTTTGCTCTCCTTATCCAGCTGGCAGATGTGAGTGTTCAGCTCATCCAGTGGCTACAACCTCAGAGTCCAACTCCCGGATAGCCATATAGAGCGATACTGAGCTATCCGACGAACATGTGAGTACCGTGTACCGCTCATATTACCTTTATATCATGTCGCTTATACATGATTTGCACGGTTTATTTTTTTCCATTTCGAAGGCTTTGTGCAGCGATGATCTCGAGGTTGATGCTGAATCTTCGGGATCTGGACCATGAGGTGGGTCTACTTTGCATAACGCATGGTATGGGTATGACCAGATGTGTACAGTTGATGGTTAACTACGCGAACGGCACGGTGATATGACATTTCACCAATTCTCCACGGGCGGTCCTGTGCGGCATACCGAATTTCAAGAGAGTCATAAATATTTGTTGAGGTGTAATCTAGTGAGACCTGGCATAATCTGAACTCTACCGCTTATATTGCTCAAGTCGAATGAGGCAGCGTAAGACCGATTTCTAGACCTTCAGCACCAAGAACTTTCACTCCTTCATGATACCTTCTGCCACGGAGTCTCGAGAAAGGCACAGAGGTCTACCATGTCCCGGCTTGATGCACTCAGAAGGTATTTGAGAATTCTCGCACTCAATAACTACTTTCCAGGTACGTACATTTGGAACATTTTACCACCTGAGGAGAAGTAGCTTTATCGATCGTCGAATCTATGCAAGACCACTCTGCGAAACCAACAATCTTGCGACTTTGGGTTCGCTTTCACCTGGTGTCTCTTCTCTAGCTCCTCTTTTGCACACGTCCACCCGGGTCCATCATCCTCCACGATATCAATGATGACCCATCTGCCCAGTGCGAAGGTGATACAGTCGTTACAACCATACAACCATTCCTGTGTTTTGATCTAGCAAAGAGTTCTGCTGGGTCCAGACTCCAGAGCGGCTTGGACACGGCGCAGCCGGAAATGGACCTGCCACAGATTCATCTTTGTCCATGCTGTATACTTGTGCTGAGCTGCTCCCGCAGGCCGCAGGTGATGCGAGAACCATATCGCATTCACTCCTCGACCTGACCTCCCTCCCGTTTCGAGGCCTACTGTATCATTCCTACCCTGGAGACCTTCGCGGGAGTCTTTGCAAAATGAATTCTCTCCAAATACGGCGCCATCGACGCACTGCCACACCCTCTTGTTGCATCCCCGTTGGCGGCCATTGCATCGCCAGCCATTCGCGCCTCTCAAAGCATCGTCCCATCGGCCGGGGTGCGGAGCGAGATAGATGAATATGAGCGATGGTAAGGACAAGGAGAACAGATGCCGGGACAGGTCTCAATAGTTGTTTGTCGTGAGGCAGCTTGCACCAACTACGTATGTTGAGACGGGGGCTCGACAGGCGACGTTGAGGATGACGTAGGTGAGGAGGCGCAGTGAGTTCCCAGCTATTTGAGTGAGCTACCAATCACGACCCCAGCCTGGTGATGATCGATACAGGGACTCAGAAACGACTGACTTTGACTTGCGGGATCCACGCCAATATTCCAATTTTGGCTGACACGTCGGTGGGCAGTGCTGTAACTGTGCAGTTTCCTCATCTCGTCGAGTCGTGGACACAAGTGTTGGAGTATGGTAGTGTCGTGGTTCGCTCTACGTCGTTTCGTCGAGCTTGGGGTTGCTTTATTGTAATTTTTAACCCCCACGCGGCATAATACAGACCAGTCTCATCAGTTGATCGATCGACGCGTCGAGATAACTCGCGATTCTGTTTCCGGAAGCGACCACGATCGATAGATATGTTCTTGGGCTATACAGCCATCCTATACCGTGTGCTGTCACTTCTTGCAGGGGTTGTGATCAATTTGTTGGAGTGTTATTGATTATCCTTCAGCACACTCTTAGACTACAGGTTCTCAAGCTCGTTTACTTTGCTCGTTTACTTTTACTTTGTTACAGCGCGGACACCACAGCTATCACGTGACGTGTGAGTGCGTAGATAGTTCTTTCTTTCCTTCCTCGATTCTTCTCTGTTTCTAGCGAACACAGATTCCCCTACCCCTACGGTTGACCCTCTGAGTTCACTACTACCTACGCTCCTTCACGATGCAGGATCATAATGGCCCGATTGGTCCATTCGTGGCTACGAAGTATGCTGTTGGTACCACCAGCCACGCCAAAGCAGAGTTCAAGTTCACAAGAAACTGTGCTAGGGGATTAGCGACACACAGCATTTCGGCACAGTGTTTCAGGATGGACTTGGCCATGATCAACCTTGCGATGATAGCTTGGTTAGAGATCTGCACCGCGTCCAACAGGCCGCCCGGTAGCCTGTAGGTGAAACATTTTTGTGTAACCGCTAGCGCGTGGACGCCTCGATAATAAAACCCCCGGCACGGGCCCTAACCTAGTTTCCTTCACCTTGCCCGTACCAAATTCTCCCTGGTCATAACTTGGTAGATGCAATGCACCATACTCAAGGAATGTAAGTAGCCATTCTGAACTGTTTATACAACGATTCCCTGATTCGAACGAAATGTTGTAGCAACCCTTCTGTCAGTCTTGCTGTTGTGTCATGTGGTGAGGGACAATAGTAGTCGGACCAGTATCTGGTTCATAGACCTCCCCCCGGCAGTGTTATTCGTACATGACTACGCACTCACGCTTGCGAAGGAGATAGACTTGTTCTGGCTTCAACCCCGCCAGACTTGGGCATTCGCCTTCTTCGTTGCCAACAGATACATTGGCCATTTTGGCCGTACTATACCAGAAATTTGGGGAGTCTTTTTCGGTAGTTCAGATAGTCCAGTGCGTTGAAACAGATCTATGTATCCAACCGTGCTGATGCCCACTCAGTGGTGGGAGCAAACCGAACCTGGACTACTCTCACTTAACTTTATCGCGTGCAGGTGTCCGGGTTTACTCATTTCTAACAGAGTGATTACAGCAGTTCTTCAGCTCATCGGAGGAAGTAAGCATGACATTTCGTGGGACTCTCAATTTTCTGACCAACTTGACAGTGATTATGCTAGCCCGTGTATATGCCTTCTACAACAAAGACCGACGTGTCCTGAGTCTTCTCATTGCGGTGGCAGTGGTCTGTTTAGCATTATGCGGCGTGAGTAGAATTGCACGAACGACTTACTGGTCTTGCTCATGTGTGATGCATAGTGGGCACTTTCATATCATCAACCAGCGCCTACGTCAAAGCCAACTGCAACAGCTCATGGCGCCCATAGTGGGTGTCGTTCGCAGATAACTTCCGTCGAGTATGCCTATGTCCCGTTCCATCTGGTCCCATGCTTATACTTTCATACCCCAGGGCTTCGCGTAGGTACAAATTCATACATGTCCCACGCACATGCACCTTATGCATGCTTCCGGTTTAGGCTGGGCTGCAGCATGGGGTGGTCAGCTGTTGTTTGATGCCCTTGTTTTCCTTTTCACGCTTAGGCAGTTGATAAGTGTTCGTTCTCTTGGAAAACGGAGTTTCATAGCCTTGTCACTACGCGATGGTATGTGTTCCCGTTTCGAAGTTGGAAAGTGCAGTGTAACCAGTGACGCTATATATAGGCGCATTGTACTTTGCGTATGTCGCCCATTGTCTATGACATTTATGACCGTATATCTAACACTTGAGATGTGGCAGTGTGATGACTGCCGCGAACGTCGCAAACATTGTCACATATTTAGTGGTAAACGATGCGCCCACTTTAACTAACTTGTTTCTTGTTAACTTCTCTTACCCAGATGGAAGATGTAAGCATTTTTAGCTCATCTGGTGGCTGCTGTCTCAGAGTCCGGCTCCTCGAAAGCCATATGAAAGATCGATGCTGTCCACTCCAACGAATATGTGAGTGTTCCGTGCTGCTCAAGTGTTACCCGCGGTATATCGCTTATACATGACATGTGTGGTCTGTCCGTTTTGAAGGCTTTGTGCGGTGATGATCTCGAGGTTGATGCTGAATCTTAGGCACTTAGAACATGAGGTGGGTCTGTCTTACATAGCGCAGGAAGCGGGCATGACAACTACTTGCGGTTACAACTGACAGCTTAGCTACACCACCGAAGTTGGGTCCATTATGATGCAACCTTCCGTCGACTCTGGGTTTTAAGATACTCGTTGAAGTGTAATCAAGTATGCTGGCATACCCTCCATTTTACCACTTACGTCGTTGCAGTCAAATTAGACAGCGTTGCCACTACGATTGGCACCGGTACGAGTGGCGCCGTGCGTTGACCGATTTCTAGACCCTCGGTGCCGGGAATTATCGTCTACTCCTTCACGATACGTTGTGCTGTGGGACCTCAAGAATATGACCTACCATGTCCTGGCTTGATGCACTCGGAGGTATATGAGAGTGATTCTCCCACTCAGTAACAACTTTCGAGTTCTGTGTACATATGTACAAAGTCAATTCGCACCAAGGCAGTCAGTCAAGTCACGGAAAAATTGCAGTGGCGGTGCAGCACTGCCACTGCAAACCCTTTGCTCCGCTGACTTACAGCATGTACACGCACCAATACAGCAAGGGCAAACGGAAGTCCGGCCTTCGGTTGCCCGCGTCCTTCGTCTACAGCATGTACAAAGTCGATTTGCACCGAGTCGGTTAAATACAGCAAGGGCGAAAAGGGAAGTCCGGCCTTCGGGTGCTCATGTCCTTCGTGGCTTCAAGTAGTAGTCACGTTCCTACGTTTGGAAAAGCGATTCAATGCAGGTATCAGCAATGAAACGGTAGGATCTACCTCGACTGTTATTCTGTTCCAGATTTTATCACGTTGGTGGTTGCGCCACATAGAACACGCTTTTGTGCCGGGGCACGAGGCTCCCCGAGGTTGACACAACAGATTAATTCTCTCGGTTAGAGATTCACAGCGGGTCCATCGGGATAGGTGTATAACCGTCCTGAAGCCAATGAAAACTGTACTATCACGTATACTTACTGGCATTGACGTATGCACAGCCAGCGTATCGATATGATAAAACTCGAGTATGATCCCTACGGTGGCCACTACCACAAGTTTCTTCTTCTTTCTCTGTGCCAAATCCTCCTGATCATATCTCGGCAGATCCAATGCACCATACTCAAGGAATGTAAGTGCTTCAGCCGGTTTCGCCACCTTGAATTACTTACATATGTATTCGAACGTGCCATTAGCAGCCCTGCTGCTAGCCTTGCGGTCGTGTCATGTGGTGAGGAACAGTGCTCGTCGGGCCGGCACGTGGTTCACGGCCCTCCCCCAGTGTTATTCATATATGACTATACACTTACATTTTCGAAGGAGGTAGACCTGTTCTGGCGTCAACCTCGTCGGACTTGGGTATTCCTCTTCTTCATGGCCAACAGATACATAGGCCTTCTCGGCCGCATACCGGAGTTTTTGGGGATCTTCTTTGGTGAAACAGGCAGTCCAGTGCGTGGAAAAAAATTCTATGTATTCATCCATGCTGACGCCACTCAGTGGTGCGAGCAAGTTGTACCTGGACTACATCTCTCACTTAACCTGTGTTGTGTGTAGGTGTTCGGGTTTGCTCTTCGCTGACAGGGTCATTGCGGTACTTCTTCAGGTCGTCGGAGGAGGTAAGCATGATATTTCGCGGAGCCCCTTTCTATTTTCTGACCAGCATAACAGTGATTATGATGGCCCGCGTATATGCCTTCTATAATAAAGACCGACGTGTCCTGAGTCTCCTCATTGCGGTAGCGGCGTTCTGTGTAGGTTTAAGCTGTGTGAGTGAAACCGCACAAATAACTTTACTGGTCTTGATTACAGCGTGATGCATAGTGGGCACTTTTATTTCTCCCGCCGTCCCCTAAACCAGAGTCAACTGCAACAGCTCTAGACATACATGCCGGCTGTCGTGTGCCGATGACTTCAGTCGAGTATGCCTATCTCCCATCACACCCGGTCCTTTGTTTACACTTTTATATCCCAGGGCTTCGCGTAGGTGTAAATTCGTACATGTCACGACGCACGGGTACCTTACGTATGCTTTCGGTTTAGACTGGGCTGCGGCGTGGGGTGGTCAACTGTTGTTTGATGTCCTTGTTTTCCTTTTCACGCTTAAGAAGCTGATAAGCGTTCGCTCTCTTGGAAAACGGAGTTTTATGGCCTTGTCACTACGCGACGGTATGTTCTACTTCAACGTTGGAAATGCAGCGTAACTCAGGATCGCCAACAGGTGCATTGTACTTCGCGTATGTGCCCGTTGTCTATGACATTTATGACTATGTCTAACACTTGAAATGTGGCAGCGTGATGATTGTCGCAAATGTCGCGAATATTGTTACATATTTAGTGGTAAGTGGTGCGCTCATAACCGACTTGTTTCTTGTTAACTTCTCTTATCCAGATGGACAATGTAAGCATTTTTAGCTTATCCGGTAGCTTCAGTCTCAGAGTCCGGCTCCTCGAAAGCCATATGAAAGATCAATGCTGGCCCCCCCAACGAATATGTGGGTATTCCATTCTGCTTATGTTGCTTGTGGCATGTCGCTTATGCATGATATACGTGGTCTGTCCATTTCAAAGGCTTTGCGCGGTGCTTATCTCGAGGTTGATGCTGAATCTACGGGACCTAGAGCATAAGGTGGGTCTGTCTTACATAGCGCGGGGCGTGGATATGACAACTGGATTCGTTACAATTAACAGCTTAGCCACACCAGCGAAATTGGGTCCATTCCGATGCAACGTTTCACCAACTCTGGGGTTTAAAATACTCGTTGAAGTGTAATCAATTATGCTGGCATACCCTGCATTCTACCACTTACGTCGCTACAGTCAGATTAGACAGCGTTGTCATTACGATTGGCATCCGTACGAGTGATGCCATACGGTGACCGATTTCTAGACCCTCAATGCCGAAAATGATTGTCTACTCCTTCACGATACGTTGTGCTGTGAGACCTCAAGCATACGACCTACCATGTCCCGGCTTGATGCACTCGGATTGAGAGTGATTCTCGCGCTCAGTAACAACTTTCCAGTTGTGTGTATGTGTACAAAGTCTATCCGTGTCGGCAACATTTCTGTTGTTCAGAAACAGAGTTATGGATAACCGTATACCTTTATTTATTCCACTGTTTTTACCAAGGCAATCGTTGCCCTCCGCAACTAGTGACAAAGGTACTGCAGCATTGTAAGACGCTGGCAATCCTCAGCGTACCAACTGCGCACGATACACATTTGAGGCCCCCAACGTCAAATAATGTGTTTGCGGAACAGTTACCTGGGACGGAGCATATACGCATGCCGCACGATGCAGACGTCGAGGGGCGGGTGAAAGTCTCCCAGCGGCAGCGTGCTGTAACGCTGCGACCCATGTCTCAATCCTTGCGGAGAAGAATGTCGTATACGGGAAAGACGACGGACAAGAGACTAAAAAAAGGCCAATGACCTGTCAATAGCGAGGTGAACGAACCACCGCTACCTTCGGTCGCTGTCCATCCACACTGCAAACTTGAGACAGTGAAATGCATTGAGAAACTGGAGATGATCTTGTACTTGTTTAAGAGTGACCAGGGGCTTGGATGGTTTTCGAGGTCCGATCATGTACGTGGGCGGCGGTTGGCTGAACAAATTAGGCCACTGAGGGGGTGGCGGTGGAGGAGGAGGCGTGGTCACCGTAGAGACAAAGAAAGCGACGTAGGGCTCTGGTTTGGTGCGCTGCTATATAGCTATAGTGTGTTCACGGGTTGGAATGTGAATTGGGGAAAGGATGGAAAACGCACAAAGGAATCAGAACCTGGCCATTGTGGGGCAGCCGACCTTGTTTATGAGCTTTCCGTTGCAAGTGCCGAGGCAACGTGGCTTGTGCACAGCAGCGTCTTCCTATGGGTTGCATGTTCCGCTAGACGAATTCAAATTTGCACACTTACAGCGCATAATTTCCGGGGTGTGGTTCGACAACTCTTTCAAGCTGTCTAGCCTGGAATTCTATGTAGTACCACTGTAAAAAAAAAACACCAACGCGGTGAAGGTGTGGAGGGAAATACACAAGTTGTCCTAGGACCGCAGGTGGAACGGGAGCCGGAGTTGCTACCATGCTAAGGTATTGCATGGGGCTGTTGTCCAAGGACCTCGTTCTTCGAGAGAAGAAACTTACACAGAGCTGAAGTTATGACGGGTCTTCTTAAGCACTCTACCGTTAGCATGACAGGATCTGGAGGGAAGAGCAATCGAACTTCGATTGAGCGGCAGGCTGGACGTATGAAAATGGTCCAGTAGCTTGTGTGGAACGCAGTGAACTAGTAGCAGAAGAAGACACGAGAACTTTGTTCTCGTCACTTGCCTTGTCTTTTTGGAATGCGACGAGAGCTGCGAGGTAGAGACTGACAAAAGTAAAATAAGCGCTCCAAACGAAAGTAAACAGAGAGCTGCCAACTCTGAATCGTTCCACATGTAAGCGCTCAGAGCAGAGTCTCTCGACTTGATTAATTGAACACGCGGGGCTGAAACACCGGAACTCGCCTCATGGGATCGTTATGATAACCTCTCGTAGCGTCCAAAGCACAGCTGGGGGCTTGCGGAGAACCGGACTAAGTACATATGTCACATGTGTCTCCCAGCGGTACGTACGAATCTAGGTGGGCATGTTCCCTTTGTCTCCGTGCTGCGTCCACTTCTGCCATAATACTAATGTCATTGGCTACTATGAGGAACATGCGTATGTCCCATGACACACGGCTGACACACCCAAAAAATCGCAGATTACCCGCATCAAAGTTAGCTTCGCAACTCGTTTCAGGGTACCACGCCTCCCCTCCCCTGTCCCTCCAGCAGTACCAAACTTGTGCGTCGAAACAGTTTTCCCTTCTACAAGTACCTCAGTGCCTCGGTGGAGGAGGCCGCGTATGGGCACACCCGGAGGACATCTGTGACTTCACTCTTCATCAACCAATATGCAGAGTGTTTCTCGATATTCGCACGAATGGCAAATGGCATGTGCCTCTATGTCAACAGAGATATGGACTTCTTTTCCCACCTGACTCGTCGAGTATATCATATATGGTTGTCCCGGTGGCCAGTGATTTGTGCGTTCTCAGAGGTGTGAGCTGATGCTTCCAAGTCGGACAACGCTTGACTGACCTGTATCTATGCTTCTTTCTCTTATTCAAGTGCTTTCTATTGTGGGTGCATCCAGTGCACCCGCAGTAGAGAAGTATTTCTCTTCGTGAATCAAACCATCGTGTACGGTATGTGGCTCCATGGTACCGAGTCATGTCAGTAGACGCAACTCTCATCTATCACGACAGTTCTTTCCGTTATTCGTACGTATATGCTTATGGCAGGAGTGCTTGTTTCCTAGCTTTCCCCCCCTTCCGCTCTATCGCTCTGACATTCGTAGTAGCTGCGTATATGGCCGCCAGCTCTGTCAGATCTGCTGTCTTGATGTGATATCCCTTTCCACCCCTTCCGGTGCTCCTCCAAGTCCTCCTCATAGGTCAGCAGGCGACATCAGCAACCGACGTACCTGGCTATCAGATAATCTACAACACCGAAACACGAGTTGTTCGCTAAGCTTATTTATGTAATTGAATTGCCGAAGGCTTGACGCGGCAAACGATCTCAAACTCTCAGTTCAGCACGATTTATATGATCAACCGAGCAAGCATCTCGGCTACAGATCCACATCATGTCCAACAAGATAGGTTACGTTGTCATATAAACTATACTACTTCAAGTTGCTGACAATGATGTATGCATATATATGTCTTGATATAACGAAACCCCAGTGTGAGCCCTACCTGGCCAGTTTCCTTCACCTTGCTCCGAGTCCGTGCCGAATCCTCCCTGGTCATAGCTTGAAGGATCCAATGCATCATCCTCAAGGAATGTAAGCTTCAGCCAATTCTGAAGGTTTGAAGTCTGTACATAATAGTTCACTGATTCGACTGTAAATAGAAGCCCTTCCGCCAGCTTTGTCGTCGCATCATCTGGTGAGGACAGTGCTCGTCGGACCAGTATCTGGTTCATGGACCTCCCCCAGTGTTATTCGTATATGACTACACACTTACAATTGCAGAGGAGATAGACCTGTTCTGGCTCCAACCCCGCCAGACTTGGGCGTTCGCCTTCTTCATTGCCAACAGATACATAGGCCTTTTCAGCCGTATACCAGAATTTTTTGGGATCTTTGTCAATGGTTCGGATAGAGCAGTGCGTGGAAACAACTTTGTGTATCCAACCATACTGATGCCCACTTAGTGGTGGGAGAAAGTTGGGCCTGGACTACGCCTCTCACTTAACTTGTGTCGTGTACAGGTGTTCTGGTTTACTCTTCACTAACAGGGCCACCACAGCAGTTCTTCAGCTCATCGGAGCAGGTAAGCATGACATTTCGTGAGATTCTCTCTATTTTCCGACCGATATGACAGTGATTATGGGGGCCCGTGTAACTGCCTTCTACAATAAAGACCGACGTGTTCTGAGTCTTCTCGTTGTAGTGGCAGTGGTCACTTTAGGAATGTGCGGCGTGAGTGAAAATGTGCAAAAGTTTACTGGTCTTGATCACAATGTGATGTACAGTGGGCACTTACATTTCGTCCACCACCCTCTACGTCGGAGCCGACTGCAACGGGTCAAGGCACACATGCTGGGTGTCCTGAGCCGATGACTTCAGTCGAGTATGCCTATCCCTCGTTCCATCCGGTCCTATGTTTATACTTTCGTACCGCAGGGCTTCGCGTAGGTGTAAACTCGTACATGTCCCGATGCACAGGTACCTCATGCATGCTTCTGGTTTAGACTGGGCCGCAGCATGGGGTGGTCAACTGTTGTTTGACGCCCTTGTTTTCCTATTCACGCTTAGGAAACTGATAAGTGTTCGGCGCTCTCTTGGAAAACGAAGTTTCATGGCCTTGTCACTGCGCGACGGTGTGTTTTATGCTTCAACGTTGGAAACGCAGCATAACTCAGTCTTGCCAATAGGTGCGTTGTACTTCGCGTACGTGCCCGTTGTTTATGACATTCACGACTATATCTAACACTTGAGATGTGGCAGTGTGATGACAGCTGCAAACGTCGCAAATATTGTTACATATCTAGTGGTAAATGATGCGCCCATGACTAACTTGTTTCTTGCTGACTTTAACTTTCTTACCCAGATGGAAAACGTAAGCATTTAGCTCATCTGGTACGTGCTGTCTCTGAGTCCGGAACCTCGAAAGCCATATGAAAGATCGATGCTGTCTCCTGCAACGAACATGTGAGTATTTCCTGCTGCTTATGTTACCTGGTAGTGTGTCGCTTATACACAATGTGTGCGATTCGCCCATTTGGAAGGCTTTGTGCAGTGATGGTCTCGAGGTTGATGCTGAATCTTCGGGACCTAGAGCATGAGGTGGGTCTGTCTTACATACCGCAGGGCATGGGCATGACAGCTAGGCATGTTACAGTTGACTGCTTAGCTACACCAACGAAATTGGGTCCATTGCGATGCAACGTTCCATCAACTCTGGGGTTTCAAGGTAGTCGCCGAAGTGTAATCGAGTATACTAGTATACCTTCATTCTACCACTTACGTTGCTGCAGTGAGATTTGAGAGCGCTGCTATTACGATTGGTACCCGTACGAGTGCTGTGGGACCTCAAGCTCTCAAGAATATGACCTACCATGTCCTGGCTTGATGCACTCCGAAGGTATATGAGAGTGATTCTCGCGCTCAGTAGCAACTTTCCAGTTGTATGTATGTAACATAGGTACAAAGTCTATCCTCGTGGGCAACATTTCCGTTATTCCATATAACTTTACTTATTCCACTTTTTTTACCAAGCCAGTCGCTGCCCCCGGCGCAACTAGTGGGCAAAACGGAAGTCCAGCCTTCGGTTGCCCACGTCCTTCGTGGTCTTCAAGTAGTAGTCACGTTCCTATGTTCAGAAAAGCGGTTCAACGGAGGTATCAGAAGTGATACGGTAGGATTTACTTCGACTGTCATCCCATTCCAGATTTTATCGCGCTGGCGGTTGCGCCAGATATAATACGCTTTTGTGCCGGGGTATAAAATTCCGAGGTTGACACAGCAGATAATGATAAGAATTCGATTACCGCGCTCGTCTGCAATTTGGTACATTAGTCTGCAAACTAAAGAAAAGATGCGAATTGGAGACCACGAACATCTCGGTGCATCACTTGCCACATAAATCTGCGAAGCGATGATACTGCTTGCCTGGACAAACCTGCAGGGAGTTTACTTCACCTAGGCGACCATACAGAACTGCAACTCTCACATGTTGTATAACGAGGCGTTGACGGTACGACCCGACACACCACCCGCATTACGAGAGCACCACCCCACCTACTGCTGTTAATCTCAAAGCCCAGGTTTCTAAAAAAAAGTAGAATACCTGTATCGGGTGGGTATAGCTGGAAGAATACATAACAGATCAGCTGCTGTATGGCCCAGGGAGAGCGAGACATGCAGCGTACGGGAAAGACAAAAGGCCCGTAACGATACCCTATCCGATGATCAGTGTGTTGCATCGGTAAATAATCAGAATAGGCACTGACAAAGAATATCCACGGATTAGGCCCTGACGGTAGAGCATACAGCGCAATCAGGAAAGGGAGGGTCCACAAATCCTCTAACATAGCCACAAAAGTACGCTCTCCAACGTACTCAGAGAGTAAAGTAATCCCGAACATCGTGAAAATTCCCAGGACCTGGTATGGAATTGTTAAAAGGTTGGTCTGGAACGTGTTGAACCTGGTAATTCTCAATGACAGCGACAGCAGAAGTCGCGATTAATTCCTACCCAATGTCTCGGAGGAGAAGAGTCAAGTAGGTCGCTGGTGGGCTATTGGGGATTCCAAACATGAGGCCTCTGCATGTCACCGTAATTAGCTCGTCCTCTCAGATGGTATTATGAACCTCACAAAACATAAAGCGGCCATACGTCGTAGTCACAAATAGCGGTACAAAAACGCCTGAGGGTTAGCCCCTCCCTATTATGCATGTCACCCTAAGTAGGATTCAGCACAGACGACACAGGCGCTGACAGAGAAGTGAATTACTTTGGTTGGGTCATCTCTGAGGATCCTGTTAACCATAATGAGTTCTTCTCTCTCCGTAAACCATCCCTTCGGTCGGAACCACGCCTTGGTCTGAGTAGGAGAAGGAGGCATATTGAAGAAAGTCGCTACACCGATGAGAAGTGTTATCCCGCCTCTGCAGGAGATCTCAAAAGAGTGCGTTCGGATCGGTAAAACGCACGTACTCTATCAAAAACAGCCAGCTAATAACATCATTAGTTCGGAAAGTCGTCAGTGACTAACCAACTTACCGCCATCCGGCTTCACCAGCCACCCCATCGAGATGAAGGATTCCAAAGGCAAGGAAGCTTGCGACGATGCTACAAAAGTACATGGACATCCAGAATAGAGCGAGACGGACAGGAAGTTCCGTCTTTGTATAGAAGTCTGTGGAGGATGTGGTGAGTATGCCGTTCAGGAATCTAACACGGCAACTAACAGGACAAATACAGAACCAGGTCGGGGATGAAGCTGCGAAGTAAGAATGAGGCATTGTCAGCGGGCAACCATTGGTAGACTAACCCTCCTTGTAAAGCACTGGCAACAAAATCTCAGAGGGTTCCCGAAAATAACATATAGAAACACCTACCCCAAGAGTGCCCGACACACAAGAAATGACGTTCTTCCTGTCAACCAAAATTGCGAAAGGGATACAATACCTAGTGAAAGAGATCAATGGTGAGTCACCACAAATAACCACTATGGCCACACTCCAAAGGCAAATCTGGGTGGGTATCCAACGATCCGGCCCAACCTATGTTGTCGGGATCAACTACCATGAACTGAACTCATGAACGCAGACGCACACGTTTGGAAACTAACTGTGATGGTAGTTCGGCGCAGAGGAAGGCGAGACGAAATACGCTATTCCCCAGGTTAAAATCTGGAACCAGTTCATCAAATGCGTCAGTTTAGCACGTGAATGTGTACTGTGCTTACCGTCCGTGGTCATCTCCAGATCCGTCAGAAAACTAGATGAGTTGGCTTGATTGATGTTGGAACGATCTAAGTTCAGTGCGGAAAACCCTATCGCAGCCATAAGCATAATTTTCCAGTCGATCTTGCGCACGAGTGCCTTGGAGGAGCAAGGTAAGGAGTATGACTTCAAGCAACGGAAAGAAGGAAAGCCTACTCGCTGCTCCCTGTAGGTCCATCTAGCGGAAGGGTCGAACCGATGAAGGTTTTCATAGTCTTTCTTGGGCCAGTAATGTGGTGCAAGAACGGGGTCATCGAAGACAGACCGTTTAGTGGCGATAGCATCCGGGTCAGTGACATGCTTGCGCTTGTGAAACAGTATGTCAGTGAATTTAACCTGTTTCTCCTCTTCGTCGACGAGATCCAAGGAGAACTCGTGAACAGACACATCAAGGTCCTTAACACTATTGTCGTCGACCGGGGAGGGCGAGGTAGATTTGATGGTCGTAGGCTCAGTTGCCATAGTCACCCAGGCCTGGAAGCGTTCGATGCTATGAGAACCCAGGGTTGAACGTTGCGGATAATAAGGCGAGCTTTAAGTACGCCGAGACAGGTAGATAAGGTCAGAGTACACCATCCGTGAGTGAGATCATGAAGCGCTCGCCATGCATGATAAGGACGCTTCTGCGAGAAGTACCTGACATTGCGCAATGGGCAGATGAATTACGCGCAGCGGCCTCTGGGATGCCGAAAATAAGGCAGCTGGGGAGCCAGATATTCACAGGAACGAAAGAGCGGTTGACATTTTAGGGATGTGAGCAAGCCAGCTACAGGTGATGCGAATTGTACATACGAGCCGTTCCGTCCACGTTGCGCGATTGAGTGACATCACGACGCGATTGCGCCTTTTTGCGGGACGCTCAAGCGGAGGCTGTTGAGCACGCCGGGAGAGAGGAACACGGATTCAAAAGGCTGATGCGCATCATCAAAGTACTTCGAGAATCAACGCACATGACATGCACGCTACTGACCTGTGCCAGTAATGTGGGGCTTCCAAGATTAGCACGACCGTAACCAAAAGGTGGATATCATGGCGATCGAAACCTTCTGCCCCACATACCCAAATGACAACATAACATCCACACTGCTATCGATACGTCGGACGACCATTTGCACAGGGACTACCCGCAGTGCGTTGGAAACGCGTGATTTCTGTCAGAATTTCAACATCAGCTTTATGTAAGGACTCTTTCAAGCTGTCTAACTTGGAACTTTGCACATGTTCGCATGTTGGACTTCCCGAATCATGCGCTGTCCAAGCCCCCGTGTGCGAAATAGTTCAGCGCAGTACAAACTGGAGTGTGCGCCGACGATCATGCTTGCTCAAGTCTTCTCCTGAGCGCGCTGACCTTATATCAAATGGTCGCGACCACTCCGCTACAGCTCCGTGACCTCACTGCACGATCGCACCGGACGGCACCACGGATAGGTCGACTCTAGGATTCATACAAGGAAAAAGTCAATTTCATCGATGCGGGTCGTCAAAGACATAAGTGTGCTATGATACTCTCATGGCCGCTCGGCTCAGTGCCCAGGTTAAACTTAGGACAATTGATTGCCCCGGGTGTGACCACCGATTCCTACTCTCAGCACTCAGAAGAGTCCATGAGCCTTTATACTGCTTCACGATATCTTCTATTCCACGGAGTCTCGGAAAGGATACGACAATCTACCACTTCTGGGTTGATGTACTTGCAAGGTAGGAAGTCATTTTCTCATTCAGCGGCTACCTTGCGGCTGCAGATCGTTCAACCACGTCGACGACATTCTCCGTGAATAACCATGCATCTTCATTTCCCCTGATCCTTTACCCAGTTCGCCGCCGCCATCCGCAACTTAGTGTGCAAAACGAAAGTCTAGCCTTCTGTTCCCCACGTCTTTAGTGGTCCTCAAGTAGTGGTCACGCTCCTGCAATCGAATTCGAAGGGGTTCAGCACAGGTATCAACACTATCGCAGCAGGATCTACTGTACCTCGACCGTCATCCTATGCCAGATCTTATCGCGCTGGCGGTTACGCCAGATATAATATGCTTTTGTGCCGGGATATAAGATCCCGAGGTTGACACAACAGATAATAATGAGAATTCGATTACCGCGCTTGTCTGCAGTGTCATATATTAGTCTGCAAACCAAGACCACAAAAAAAAACGCAGTGGGGAAACCACGAACATCTCGGTGCGTCACTTGCTACATATATTTGCGAACCTATGACACTGCTTGCCTGCGTAAACCTGCAGAGAGAGAGAGAGAGTTCAGCTCGCGTGGGGCACCATACAGGGAGGTACGATTCTCACATATTGTACAATGACGCATTGACAATACGACTAGACACACCGCCCGCATTGCGGGAGCACCAGCCGGTCTGTTGTTGTCAACTACAGGTACACCAGATTCAAGAAAACAGAAGAATACCTGTAACGGGAGGACAAAGCTGCAGGAATGTAACAGATAAACCTCCGTAAAGTCTAAAGGGAGGCATGCAACGTACGGATATGATAGAAGGCCTGTAACAATAGCCTATCCGCCAGTTAGTGCGTGGCATAGGTAGACGACCGGGATAAACACTGACGAAGAAGACCCACTGATTGGGCTCTGATGGAAGAGCATATAACGCGACTAGGAAAGGGAGCGTCCACAAATTCTCTAGCATAGCTACGAAAGTGCGCTCTCCAACATGCTCAGAGAGTAAAGTAATCAAGAACATCGTGACGATCCCAAGAACCTGGTACGGAATCGTCAAAAGGTTCGTCTGAAAGGTGTCGAACCTAGCAATCCTTAATAACAGAAGGAAAAGTATTTGGTTGGTTCTTACCCAATGTCGCGCAGGAGAAGAGTCAGGTACGTCGATGGTGGTCCATCGGGGATTCCAGACGTTAGACCCCTGTATGCCATGGCGGTCAGCTCGTACGTTCCAATGACGCTATCATCCTCACAAAATGTAAAGTGGCCAAAGGTCGTAGTCACAGATAGCCGTCCAAAGACGCCTAAAGGATAGTCCCTCCCTGTTGTGCATGTCACCCTTGTAGGATTGAGTAGGCCAATCGGGAGATGACGGAGAGGGTAGTTACCTTGGTTGGATCGTCTCTGAGGATTCTGTTGACCATGATAACTTCCTCCCTCTCAGTAAACCATCCCTTAGGTCTGAACCATGTCTTGGTTTGAGTGGGAGAAGGAGGCATATTGAAGAAAGTCGCTACACCGACGAGAAGTGTTATCCCGCCTCTGCAGCAGATGTCAAACAGAGTGAGTTCAGGACGGAAAACACACATACTCTATCAGAAACAGCCAGCTAATGAAGTCGTCAGTTCGGAAAGTTGTCAATAACGAACCAACTTACCGCCATCCGGCTTTACCAGCTACCCCATCGAGATGGAGAATGCCAAAGGCAAGAAAGCTGGCAGTGATGCTGCACAAGTACGAGGACATCCAGAACAAAGCAAGGCGAATGGGGAGCTCCGTCTTAGTATAAAAGTCTATGCAGATTGTGGTGAATACGTCATCCAGGAATCCATCACGGAAACGAACAGGAAAGATATAGAATGAGATCCGGGATGAAGCTGGAGGAAAAATGAGGCGTAATCGACGTGGGACCACTCGCAGACTAACCCTCCTTGTAAAACACTGCCAACAAGGTCTCAGAAAATTCCTGAAAATAGCACACGGAAACGCGTACCCCAAGAGTGCACGGCACACAAGGAACGACATTCTGTTTGTCAACCAAAACTGGGAGAGCGAGACGATGCCTGTTAAAGGATATCAGCAACGAGACACGGCGGTAAATCGTTATGACCTACTCCAAAGGCAAATCTCGGTGGGTATCCAGCGGTCCGGTCCGAGCTGTTTGGTCGGCGTCAACTATCATGGAATAAATTCATGACACCTGACGCACACGTTTGGAGATCAGCTGTGATGGTAGTTCGGCACAGACGAAGGCGAGACGAAAGACGCTGTTTCCAAGATTAAAATCTGGAAGTACGTAGTTCATCAAACACGTCAGTTTTGCATGTGGTCGTACTATCCTTACCGTCCGTGGTCAGACCCAAATCCACCAGGAAACTAGCCGTGTTGGCCTGACTGAGATTGAAACGGTCCAAGTTCAGCGCTGAAAACACTATTGCAGCCAAAAGCATGATTTTCCAGTCGATCTTCCGCACGAGCGCCTTGGATGAACAAGGTAGAGATATAACTTCGTGCATTGCGAACAAGCAGGACGTACTTGTTCCTCTCTGTATGTCCACCTGGCAGAAGGGTCGAGTCGGTGGATGTTTTCATAGTCCTTCTTGGGCCAGTAGTGCGGTGCGAGCACGGGGTCGTCGAAAACAGATCGTTTAGTGGCGATAGCATTTGGGTCAAAGGGACGCTTGCGCTTTCGAAAGAGTATATCGCTAAAGTTAACCTGCTGCTCCTCTTCGTCAGCGAGATTTGAGGCAGCTTCGTCAATGAACACGACCGGATCTTTGCCACTATCGTTGTAGGCTGGGGAGGATGAAGCAGATATGACGGTCGTAGGCTCCGTTGCCATGCTGACTATCCGGAAGACCAGGGGCCGAACGTTGCAGATCACAATGAGAGGACTTTAAGTACGCAGAGACAGATAGATAGGGTCAAAGTACACCATACATACACAAGTGCGGTAGAAAGTGGGCGCCGTGAGTGATAGGGACACTTCCGCTGGCAAGAAGTACCATCACGCAACGAGGAAGAAGGGTCGCGTGAATCAGCCTCCGGAGTTCCCGCGCAAAGGGAAACCTAGGGGCCGGAATCTATCACAGGGACGGAAGGCAGGGCCCATTTCAGAGATACGAGCAGGATAGCTATGTGAACGTACTTACGAGATCTCGGCCACATACAAAGTTGAACGACATCGCAACCAGGCGGCGCCCTTTTGAAGGAAAGCCACGTAGTCATAGGCCTCGAAGCAGATATGTATTTCAATTCATTCTCCTTGCTTGCAATGCACGTCGAGATTAGTGTGGGGGGCATACCAGAAGGCGAGTAATGAAACGCACACCACAATGACGATAGAATAGCCACGCACCGAGGCGTCAGGTATCTACTATGCTGTCCGGGACCTGCCAGGACTCTGCACATATTCCTCCACGATGGCAGGCAAGCCTGCATTTGCCAATGGTTTGAACCAGTGCGAAGCAACTCACATCCCTTGCTTCTTGCTTCTGCAGTGGAGCGTGCAGAACTTCTCTATCACATAACGGGGTTGAATCGATGACCTGCGATCGAGGCGCGTGTCGGTCCCGGCCGCCGGGATGTCTTGCCGTGACCACCCGCTTACTAAGCACAACATACAGTACATACTTTGTCCTACAGACATCCACCACAATTGTTGTAACTCATGGTGAGTACCTCTGCTGACTGTGCCTGCTAACGATACGGACAAAAGTTGAATGCTATCTCTTGAACACGATCGTAGAGACCTCGGAAATATGTGAATAGGAGTAAGGTCAGACGACAACACCGCATACTGTAAGTACAATAGTTGGGGAACGGAATATTGCAGTTACTCCAACAATTCTTCTATGACTACCTCGTCTGGTACGTTTTCTACATTAGGTCCCCTATAATTCAGTTTGCAGAGGACCTCGATCTGCATATTCGACTTCTTCAGTTTTATAGGCAAAAAACGTGTGTAACCGACCACATACCACTGTTGAATGTTGAAAACCCAAATCTTCGAATCGATCAACGTGGATCCTCTCGATGCCCGCAAGAGCCGCATCGTCTACTTCAGAATCGTTGGCTCCCACAGATCCGGGACCTCTTGCATGTATCCGTGTCCAATACCGTGCCGTCTCCTCAAAGCTGCGTTTGTCTACCACGAAATGCCGCAATGCCGCAATGCTTCAGTGTCCAGGGAGTCGCTCGGTTCAGGGGAGGACAGAAGTGCTTGCACAGATATCAAGACTGTTCTCAAGGTGAGCGCAGGACTCCATCCGTCTTGCAAAATGTCGAGGCAGATGGCGCCGGATACCGGCGATATGTTAGGATGATACACCTTAGTGATGAACTTGACCTGCATCGGAGCAAAGGAGTACGTTGCTGGGTAGACGATGTCCTGTAGGGAGCATAAACAAACTGGCATGCTGATTCATGCACAAGTTGGTCACGCACAACCTCAAAGATGCCGTTCTCGTAGGGTGTGCCTTCGGGCCCAGGGAAACAACCTTTGAGATGGAAGGGGGATGAATCGACGAGCTCGATTCTAATATTGTCACTTTCATCCATCTTGCAGTCTAAGCGAGAGGACGATCAGTTTGCACCGATAAGCCACTACGAGAGACGATGTCTCCGATACCATTGATTTCTTTGCTAACTCTGCGTAAGCGATATGGATTCTCCGCACTGGGGACTTCATCCTGTCTGCGATCTGGACGAGAACGATTAGATCTCACTTCCAAGATAGCGGACGTCTGACGTCCCCATACTCAAAATCTCGTTAATCTGCGAGGTGATGTCCATCGCAATGTTTGTAAGGTTGCGATTAGAATACTACCAGAGTGCTATGCTGGTAGAGGAAACACTGCCTTACAACACCACAAACGGCGGACGACGATCTTGGCGGCTTCCTCCCCTCACCATATAATGCTTAACACGAATATCGTGACGGCTACACCGATGGAATAGCGTCTTTGGAACCACACACAAGTCCAGAGTCTCGCACTGCGAGCCCTCGTTCGTTCGGTCTATAGAGGTACAGTGTGCCCTTCAACGACTGCTCTTGCTGCGTCGTAACGTGTGCGCGTGGTCAAGGACGTTTCCAACCGATTCAAAGAGGTACGTACGCAACACACTCGCAGATCATAGCAGAAAAGCCCATGTGGGTAGGTTCAAGATCGCGATGATCCAGCGGACACGAAGGAAGCAACTCCCCACTCAAAGTCCCGTCGACTTGGACCCGTAGCGCCGAACGAGTCGATCAACCTCAATCCTCCTTTCCACTATGTTTTCTGTGAACGACAACGTAGATTCTTCAAGTTCCCGCAGCGTCTGGATGGCCCCTTCTTCCGTTTATCTTCTACTAGCTTGGCCGGAACATACTTCCGTGTCAGGCCCCACTCATGTCGCGTGCACAGAACAACGACCGTGCCGCTTCGACGAACTACGTCATTCCAGGCATTCACAAGGCGCACGATATCGACGGTTACTTATTGCACCATTGATTGGGACCCTCTGCTGATGAGCCCGTAGGCTGTAATTCTCACATGTGAGTCGCTAAAGACAATGGACTATCGACCAGATATCCGCACCCTCGTATTACACAGGGATCAAAGGATAGAAATACTTGGTGGGCATAGTCATTGAACCAGTAGTCCAGGCAGGAGAGTAAAGAAAAGGGGAGGTGACCCGGTGAACAATACATAACGAAACAACCCGACACCTCACTACATCCTCACAAATCAATCTCCACCGTCTCACCAACCTCTTCATCTTCCTCGTCCACCATCACCGGTCTCCTAGTCTCCTTTTCGACAGGCGGGGGTGGTGGGACCTCTACGCTGGACGGGGTGATAATATTGACTGGGGGCATATCTTCACCGGCCTCCCTGGGTTTTTGAGGATGCTGCTTTGGTACGGGTGGCGGTGATGACGGTAGCGAGGGTGGCGAGGCGACGCGTTGCGGAGGTTGTTGGGACTGTGGGAACTTAAAGTTCCGGTCCATCGTTCCGTTGCTTCGATGCCGCGACTCCGTGATCGACGCGGATCTCGTCGACTGCCGAGTCGCTGTCGACGCCGGCGCATTCTCCGAGGATGCCTCCTCCGTCTCGGCTTCGGGATCTTCCGGTGTCGGCTCGATGGGCTTCTTTTGGGGATTCGACGGAGGAGAAGTGCCGTTGGTGCCGGTGCTTCGCGAGGGGACCGGCATCGACGACCGGTTGGGTGCGGGTTTGGAGGCACTACCGGCACTTGCCGACGAGGGCAGAGATGCCTGGGACAGCGACTGTGTCCGTTGAGAATAGTAGCTGGCAGCGTTGGGAGGGGTAACACCAAGGTAGTATGCCACGATGGGGACCATTCTAGTCAGTCGTGTACAGTCAGTCAGTCAGGCGTGCGAAGGAAGCGATGGACATTACTTTTTCTCCGTAAGACACGCCAATATCCACTGTGGTTGCACGACAGGTATACTGAGCTGAAGCGCCTTCTGATACTCGACACCAGGTCCACCCGCAACATTACCCCCACTCGCCTTGGCTCCAGACGGAGTCATCGCAGGAGTAGTACACACGAAATGCGTCGTGTCTATCTGTATCTTGTCGCTCCACTTCGCCTTCATCTCGCGCAGAGCAGACTTGGCGTCTTCGAGGAGAACGGGGTCTGCCACCGTACCGAAACACACGGAAATTCCACTGGTATCTGCGATGGTATGCGTGCGTACGTTGACGATGTTGGAGTGGAACGTTCCAGCCGACGTTCTTAGGACGAGCTGGAATGTGTACGGCGTGTCGAGAGATAGACCGGACAGTTTTGTCGACGTGTTCGTGAGAGGAGTCGGAATCGCAGCGACGCGTTGAGAGTTTTTGTATATGTCCAGGGACCGAAGTTTGGCGGTTGCGAGCTTGATAGGAGGCCATTCTAGCGTAACGGACGTCTGCGTGACATTGCGAACCTGGGCAACGCGGTGAGTAAGGGTTACGGGAGAAGCAGATACACAGTCTAGGTTACCTCGAGGCGGGGAGGTTCTGGCGAGGAGCGCCCGAATGTCTCCAAGATGTCGTGTTGCAGTTGCCAGAATTGTTGGTCGCGTTTGCGTTCTTCGGAGAGGTTCTGGTGTACGGCGATGTTGACGATGGACCCTGTCGTCGAGCCAGGGGGTAGCAGAACAGATGGAAACTCGATTAGATGGGCCCGCTCGCCTATGAGTATCTGAAAAACGACTCTGATATATGAGTATTCCAGAACGAAATGAATCTTGTTGCGTACCGCCATGCCCGCATCTGAGTTTATGGTTATTAGTCGGCCATTGTCGACGTAGAGAAGTATACGCACCGAGTTTACCGACCGTAAACGTGTAACTGTCTTGTGGTCGTTTCATGTTTGCTACTGCTGCTGCTGCCGGCGAGACCGTCATTAGCTTCGGGGAGAAAGGGTCTTCTGGAAGGTTGTTATGGCGTTTGTTTGTACGACACCCGTCGAACAAACACGATTCCAGTAAACGAAAAAAAAATCCTAAACACATCTAGCGAAATTTCCCTACTAATACCCCTTCATAACGAAATAATTCCCAAGCTGCTCGACACCCGCCAAAACGTCCATCTCACTCGACTTGGACGGATACTCTGCCACGATAACCGCCCGATGGGTCTTTTTGATGATACACCCGCCCGTCATCAGGCCCCTCGTCATACTCTCTCGCCCCTCGTTGGCGGTGCTAGTAGTAAGCTTGCTGCTCAATATCAGGTCCAAACTCGACATCGTGCATCTGTACTGGCGACCTCCGACTCGGATTTCGCGGAGCGGTGGGTCGTTGAGTCCGTCGACGATCGCCCGTTGCTCGTCTTCGGAAATCTGTTTTTGTTTTAAAAAAAAATCAAGTATCGCGGTAACGAAAACAGGATCGTCAGTTAGATGTGATATATGTTGCGTGCTAAAAGGGCGAACGAAAAAGCTTGCCACACGTTGCATCCAGCCGACTGTGCCCATATCCCTCCCTCGATCCCGAAGATAGCAGCTTCGCGAACGATCCCCCCTTCCAACAATCCCTTGTCGATAAAGTCTGTGCGAGTCAATTAGGGACGTTGTGTGTTACTATGGTTAGTAAAACATATGCCTGAAACTTCAGACCGGTGAGTTCAGCTTACCCTGCCACGACATAGTATCAAACTTCCAGGCTACGTCGTATGGTAATTTTTTACTGGCTAAGTTATAAGAATATAGGACAAGAGTGTGGAGATGGTGTCCGGATTGGACGAAGTGGCCGTAATCTCTACCAGTGTAGCGGTGGATGGTAATGATTTCACAAGCAAACCATACATGGATAATTTGACCAATTCATGACTGATGCACACCGAGATCAGACGCCCGTCCGTTTCTTCCTTCTCCTTCCTTATCGTCGCCCCGGGTATCACTCAATTAACTAGAATACGGGCAAACGCTCCACCGAAAGATCATTCAACGCCTGAGCCTTTGACTCTAGCCATAGCCGTATCGTCCATATACCGCGCAGCCTCCGCTTGACTGAGTCGGTGACAGCCCGCAACTCCATTCGCTTGTCATGGTACTCCTCCTTCGAGGCTCCCCGTGAGGTTTTGAGCCAGTAGTAGATGGTCTTGTTGACGGCAACTTCGAATTCCTCAATCGAGTCCGGGAGGTTGTGGACGCATACGACTCCAGATCATCCTTGGCCTGCAGAGGAGCAGCTGGATACGAGGAATACGGGTGGAGCCACCGACCAAGACAATATCGTGCATATATCCGCCCTGTCGATCTTCGAGTCACAAAGGACCTTCTCGATGGGCTCAAGCGTGCTACAGAATAAAGTCCTGGCACAGCTGTTCAAAACGGGAACTGGTTGATAGACGTGTAAAAGTCAACGCCTTGGAGGAAGTTGGTTTGGATGCGGGTTGGGGTAGCGGAGGAGAGGTCACGCTTTGCACGCTTGGAAGCAGTGCGCAGACGGCGGAGGGCACGAGGGTTAGACGATGTGTCTTTCTTGTGCCTGCGCTTGAACTCCTGGGCAAAGTGGACGGTTGACGAAAGTCCTCACCGCCCAAACTGGTGTTGCCTTGACTTCGAGGATACCCTCCTCGATCGTTATGAGGGAGACGTCGAGAGTTAGTTCCACCGCCGAGATCGAAAATGAGGACGTTGCGTTCGTCAGCGACTCTCCTGTTAAGACTGTAGGCAATGGCAGCGGCGGTCAGCTCGCTGGTGATACGGAGGACGTTTAAGCCAGAGATGGTACCGGCATCCTTGGTAGCCTGTGGTTGCGAGTGGTTGAAACATACGGGGAGGCTGACGACGGCGTATCCAAGGTAAGTCTCAGCGGTTTCCTTCATCTTGGTGAGGACCATCGATGAGATCTCCTCCGGTGTCTAACGCGAACCAGAGTTAGATTGTGAAACCTGTGGCGTATGATCAAGAATGTATGTAACGAATTCCTTGGCTCTGCAAGGGCACTCCACCTCGATGTAGGGAAAGGGGGAAGCCCAGAGTATGGCGGGACCGAGTGTAGGGTAAAGGGAATTGATACATACTTGTCTGGGACGGGCCAATACATCACAACGCGTTCAACACCACTTCTGCTAACCATGCGTGATCTTTTGCGGAAGAAAATGCTGGAACCTGGTGGAGCGGTATAATCAGGCGCTGGGATGGTTACCAAAAATGCTACACTGCCAACTCTTCATCGATCTTACCTTGATAGTGAAGAACTTTGATCGTGTGAACAGGTCCCTGCTGTCGATGGCTGTGAGGAACGTGCAGAATCATATAACGTGAGCCATGAACATAGCGTGTCGTTCCTTTCCCCCAGGGGTCTTCTGAACTCCAAAGCGAAGTAGGCTTGCTAGAAGATGGGTGCGTACCAGCAGTCAGCGAGACCGAGGCACATCTGCTGACAGGTCGGTGGGGTGCTTAAGTTGCGAAACAGATCGAGATTGGATCTCAGAGTGATGTACGCTCAGTCGCCTTTGTGGACGAGACTCAGGTCGTAGTAGGATATTACAACGGTGACATTTGTCGATGGAACATCGAAGACGGACAACAACAAGGTCCAAACATGCAAGCGAGTAGCAGTGTCCTTTCCGTCGCCGTTTCGCAGGATGGGCGGTGGATCGTCTCTGGAGACAGCGGATGTAAGACGACGGTCTGGAATGCACTCACCAACGAAGAAGTGCACCACACCGAATACGGGAGTCTCGTGTATGCTGTTGATATTTCGAGCGACTGCACCAAAGTAGTCGCTGCGAGTTACGACGACACAGACAACGTCCGGCTATCCGACATCGCTTCCGACACCCAACTGCTTCCTCCCATCTTACACAGATACGTTGTCGGTGTCAAGTTCTCTCCTGACGGCAGTCGCTTTGCTACCGCCTCGGATGAGTGCGGTGTCCGCGTCTACAGCACCCACGATGGAAAGGTCTTGTTCGATTCAAATACTCAGGGTTCAACCAACTCATCGTGGGTCACTTCGTTGGCCTGGTCGGCCGATGGCCAACAACTGTTCGTAGCGGTTAAAGGCAAAATCACGTCTTTCAACATCTTCGACTCTTCCTCTTCGGAATGGCTGACTCATCCTGGGTCCCCTGTATCTATAGCATCCAATGGCAAAGTCATCGCATATTCTGCAGGCTCGTCCTGTTCACTATGGGATTGCATGTCCCACATGCGGCTTGGTAGCATTATCACACACACAGCCGACATCAAGTGCATCGCTCTCTCATCGAACGGAGGGTACCTCGCATGCGGAGTTGGCAACAATATCACAATTCACATCCTCAGAGATGCCCTTCCCATGGAAGTGAGTATCCTCACCGTGTTATTTACCATTCCCACCCGTCGACATTCCCTTGTCTATCAGCTTCCGCTCGTACAACTGAGTGGCCGGACCCTCAAATCATGGAGAGAGGGCAATCCAACGAACACCGAAGCATTGCTATCAGAGGAGATTAAGACTACTTCCAGTCCCAGCCACCACCTGCTAGCATGCCGTGCTATTCTACGATTGCGCTTGAAACAAGTGGCACTCGCGATGGAGGATGGCGAGCAGGTGAGCGGGCTTTCTCACTGCCTCACGCACATGCTCACATGCAAGCATCTCAAGTCCCTCCGGGTTTGTCCCTCGCCTATGGGGTATATCGCGATGGCGGTTACCCTACTTGGCCAGGGTGATCGAGAGCGTGCACTACGCATGTTCGACCTCGCCTTTCATGATTGTGAGCCGGACGACCACAGATTGCTCTTGCTACTGAAGGTGCATGAGATGACCTGGACCATTCTCACAATTAACCTTTGTTTCTTTGCTCAGTCAATTCTCGTGTTTGAATCCGGAAACCAAGAAGACGCAATGAAACGCGTAGAACTGCTTGCTGCAAGAGCAAACAATGCCAGTGACAACGATCACACCTACCTTTACGCACAGGTACGTGCTTCGCGTGATGTAGGCCTGTGACTATCGCCACTGATACACTCCACAGGTCCTAGCGGTTATGCACATGAAAAAGGGGGATTATGGACGTGCAATACCATTGGTCGAACGCGTGAAGCACCTAGCTCCGAAGAACAAACCGTATCCTCCCCTCATGACGATATCCTTCGTAGGTCTTCTGCCATTACTATATATTAATCTAACCATCCATGGAGATATTTGGATGGAGTTTTGATCAATCGGACATCATTGTTAAGCGGCATCTATGTGAATCCCTCTATCATGAAGGACGTACAGCTGAAGCCACGGAGCTTCTCCGCAGTATCATGATGACGTCGGACGAGGATACCCAAGGAAGCAACACAAATGTGGACTGGATAGCAGGTATGACGCCTAGCCACCAGGCTTGATGAGCACAGTAACGTCTATCACCAGATTTCATCCAAAAACGTGTCATGACACGAGAGCACACTGGCGATGGGGCTTCTGGTTCCTCAAAACATGATGACCCAGCTACACAGTGCAATGCCTTGTCCTAAACAACTTGACACTTATTTTCTAGTAACCTGGATCTAAGAAACGGTCTTGAGTTTATGGTACATGCCGTAGGCGTAGTCGCGTGTCGAAAGTACTCCGTTGCCCGCCAGGCAATTTGGTTCTTGTGGGACCGATGGAACACCATCAAAGACGCGATGACAGGTTGCATGATCGAGTGATCGATGAAGATTCTGTGTAAACAGAAGACCCTCTGGCACGTAATTAGGAGGTGCTGATTTTCTGCCAGAAAACTGTCAACCTTGCGCATCAACGCGATCGCCTCTTTCGTCCACCCATGCTCCCGAATAAGTGCGTCCACTTCCTCGCGGAGGGGTCCTGCATACGCTCAACGGCGGGAAGAACGTACATGAATCGGGGCAAGGTTGATAGTTAACACACGCAGGGTCAGCTGCCGTGTCGAAGACTCTTGTTTCTCGTCTATCGATCACCGCGGAATATCGTTCTGCAACAAGTAATCAGGTGATCAGTCAACTTCGCCAACAGCTTCTACTAACGGGTTTGTCACTCCAATCTTCTCCCGCGCACCTAAGGCATAATGGGATCGACGTGCTTCGTGGCACGTGCGAAGCGACATGCGAGGGTGTCGTCCGGTTACCCTGGTCATTGGCGATGATCACGAGACGCAGCTGAAAAGGTAGGAGGAGATCAGACAGGCTATCCCGATGGAATGAACGACTGAATGAGAATTGATACGTACGAGTCGGTTGTCCCGAAATCGATACCGATAACTTTTGGCTGTGACATGACCAGCTGGGACCGAGTACGTGGGAGATAAGCCAGGATTCACGGAAGCTGTCATACGGATCTGTCTACTAATAGGACAAGATAACAATCAGTTCATACAGATGAAAACACTTAGACGCCAGTGCATCTCTTCTTTCTCCCCCTCGTAGCTTCTTCTTCCCTATCGTCACCCCGGTTATCCGCACTCCTACGTCCGTCGCCTTCGTCGTCAATACCCTGCGTCGCTTTCCTTAGTCGAGACGACCGAGATGGTTCTCTCCCAGAACGACGCGGGCGCATGGAATCTTTCTTCTGGGATTGCTCGCGCACGAGACTGCTCGTTCGCGGACGCACTCTCGAGGACGTATCTGAATCCGACGTTTCTTGTCCATTATGGCTCTGTGGCAAGAGTGTTCGTGACATGGACTTTGGTTTCTGCACATTCTTGGGCTTGTTTGACACCGATATAGGTTTGGAGGGAAGTGGGGGCAGGGCAGGGAAGTTGTCGTTGAAGTGCTGCTGGGCAGACGGGCTCCGGATGTGGGTTTAGCTTTCACCTTTGGCGGTGGATCGTCTATTATCATGCCCAAATCGTACATCCTCGCCCTTCTGGTGTGACTTATCCTTGAGCGCATCAGGATCCGTTGTTGGGGCCGCTGTATAAGCGGGAACTGATGAAGATGCCCTTCGCTGGTGACATGCAGACCAAGTCGGAAAGAACACACTTACCATTGCAAGATTGGATAACGTGAAAAGACCGTAAACGTTTCATGGGTACCTGCAACGAAGAGTTCAACCTCGCGTGTGGCCCATCAAACTGCGAGGCATCGAAGCACTCAAACTGATGCCTGCCTTGATTGGTGATGTTAGTCGGGCACGATCTCGGCGTTTGTTGCGTCACATCTCCCCCTCCCATCTCACCAGATTGGTGCACACGTCGACGAGCCTGCTGGCGAGGTGGGGGTATGTGAGCTAGATGTGTCTTACCAGTGTATGCAGCTTTGGTTTTGTAGGCAGGGTTTGGAGAGAAAGTGGAGTTCTGAGAGTATCGGCAATCGTGAGGATAGATGGGGGGAAGTCCGGAGTACGGCTAGACCGGCTCAGTAGGGTAGAGGGCAGATACTTTTCTGGGATGGGCCAATACATCACAACGCATTCAACACACTTCTGCCAACCCTTGCCTCATGCGTGATCTTGTGCAGACGAAAATGTTGGAACATGTGGAGCGGTATAATCAGGCCCCGAGATCGTTGCTGAAATGAGAATGCCGCAGGCCAAGTCTTCATCGATACCTTGATAGTGAAGAACTTTGATTGTGTGAACGGGTCCGTGTCGATGGCTTGGGGAACGTGCAGAATCATATAAGGGGAGCCATGAATAACTCCAGACCACAATGTGTCGTTCCTTTCCCCTCTTCTGAACTCCGAAGCGAAGTGGGCTTGCTAGAAGATGGGTGCGTACCAGCCGTCAGCGAGACCGAGGCACCTCTGCTGACAGGTCGGTGGGGTGCTTCAGTTGCGAGGCAGATCAAGATTGCATCTCATAGTGTAAGGGCGATTGCCTTTGTGGACGAGAGTCAGGTCATAGCAGGATATTACAACGGTGAGATTCGTCGATGGAAGATCGAAGACGGGCAACAACTGGGCCCAACCATGCAAGGGGATGGCGATGTCCTGTCCATCGCTGTTTCGCAGGATGGGCGGTGGATTGCGTCTGGAGACGGCACATATAACATGATCGTCCGGAATGCACTCACGCACGACAAAGTGCACCACACCCAATATGGGAATTACGTGTGCGCCGTTGATATTTCGAGCGACTCTGCCAAACACAACGGATTTTTCGTGATTTGAAGCAGCTTTTAATGACAAGCAAAATGTGAACGCCGTACTTGAAATATAGTTTGTCATTTGGAAAACGGCCAAATTTTAAGTATAGATGTACCTTTAAATGTTTGAGCCAACTTCAAATTTTGGCGCGTGTACTGTCCCGGTTAGAATGTTGGTTCCCACTGCAAATTTGGTGGCAGTCCAAATCTTGGACAAAATCTCAAGTTTCGCTTTCACGTGTGAATGCCGACAAAACTTTAAGTTTCGGGGGTGCCAAAATGTTCGCACAAATTCCAAGTATGATTGAACAATAAGATATCGCACCAAATTTCAAGTTTTAATAGTGACCTGCATGCGTGCTCAAACTTGAAATGTTGAACAAAATTATATTCGTTGCGCGATCATCGCGCGATGATCTCCCATTCGTCGCCCACTCACGAGACAATTAGCGGTACTAGTAAGGTGGGGGAATGTAACTACGTACATTATACTGAGACACCGTCAGCCTATTGCTATTTTGATCCATGGAAACACCTGATTCGATACCTGTAGACCCTCTATCTGACGCTGAGAGAGACCCGTAAACCAAGCACTATCATAGAAGGCCATTGGCAGACCTGTAACTGGAACCCTGGAACTTGCAGGATTATCAGTCGAACGCAGCCGTTTCAGTGGGCGTGAGCCCTGCGGTGCGAAGACATCAACATCAACCAACCGCTGAAAATCCACAAGCTCCAACTCCCTATTGATGCATCGGCGCCATTCCATGTTCTTAACACGAAGTACCTCCTCAATCTCATTCTCAATGCTACTCTCTTCAGAGCTCATTCCGTGTTCGCCAAGTTGGGTGATGAGCTTATGCAGCCATTTCCAAGCGTCCAAATCATCTTCGTTCTCCTCTGTCTTCAGTTTGATGATGTGATCGAGGGTCTTTACCCTCCTTGCATATTTCTGGTCGTGTGATTCATTAATATCAACAGTGGCAAAGAGGGTTGAGAGGCTCACACTGCGGCGGCGAGTAGTCTGCCGGGTCTCTCTCAGAACTTGCTCCCGCTGCTTCAGGAGTCGTGCCTCAGTCTCCACTGGCGTCTCCAAGGTTCCCATATCTGTCAACCGCGGTTGAGCATTCTTCCATGTCACCCTGAGTCGTTTGTAGCGGTCGACAATCATTTCACGTAGATAGCCGTCCGACCTCGGGGTCGGCCAGTTTTCTTCTGCGCACTTGCCTTGCAAGGTTTGAGTAAGGGTATCGATGACGGCGCTGTTCCACGGTGATTTTGCGTTGTGTCGTAGGTCAAACAATGGACTGACAAGGTCAGGGCCAGGACCGTCTTCATACTGGTATGACCTCACGTCGTCGGAATCTGCAGATGCACACATAATAAATTCCACGTCCTGTGTGTAACCGAACTTTTCTTTGAAAAGGTCCCGGGTTTTTTCCTATGTCAGAATGGTCAGTCAGTTTGTAGTCGTATAACAAGGTCCTTGCAGTACCAAGAGAAAAGCACGTTCTTCCTTTGATTCTGCTCTCTTTTCTGCCGCCACATCTTTGTTCTCTATTTTTCTCCTCCGCGGGCTCCGTTTAATGTTCGCTGGAAACTGACCACTATCAAACATACTTGCCAATGCACTCCTAACTCCGTTGGTGACAGCTTCAATGATCATGGGCATTGGCGGCGTGGAGGTGTCAGCTTCGGGTGGGGCGGGAGTCGCCTGCTCGGGGGGGGCTTCGCATGGCGGGTTGCGGTTGTCCTGTTTACTGGTGAGTGTGCGTTGTCGAGTGAAGTATAACGAGCCCACCTCGGCAGATATCGAAACAAGGTGAGTCCGGCGAGATACCCCACGCCTTCTCCTCAGCTTCTTGATGGTGTCAAGGTTGGGTGTTACGGTAGGTGCTGGCTTGGAGTTGGAAGGCCGCGCATGCTTAGGGTTCAAGGACGCTCCTGGCGTTCGCTTGCGTTGCGTAGATTCGGGTGGTGTCGGCTTAGATGGTTTAGATGGCACCGGCACTGGAGTCGCTGTGGACTCATCAGATTGGTCACCTGCCATCGATGCTTGTGTCTCGGAGAAGGTCGAAGAATGTCGTTCACGCCGCGTATACTGTTGAGCTAGGCTTGCGAGCTCCGTCTCCTTCTCCACCTAGATAGAGCGTGTTAGAATACAACCGGCGGAGCAGTAGTAGTATTATTTAGCTTACCTGCGCTCGGCCCAACTTTGCATTCAACTCCACATCGCGCTGCTCCAATTCTCGTATGAGGTTCGAATGAGACGTCCTTAGTATCTCTGCAAGGTGAGCGTCCATTTGAGCCTTTTTTCGGACCTCAGCTACTCATCTCCATAGCAAACGGGTAAGCACGCACCTTCATTTCTTTACGCAGATTTTCCATCTCAGCCTGGTGTCGGAGAGTGGCAGCCTCATGATCATTATGGATCGTAACTTGAAGGGCGCTGTATTCCTGGATATACACGGCAATTATCATCAAAGTTCTTCGTCTTTCAAAATAGAGCACATACCTGCTCACGCTGCTGTATGAAATTTTCCAACCCAGCAATTCGAGCCTTCTGTCCCTCGATCTCGGATTGCGCCTTTGTATAAAGATCCTGATTCTGTTCTTGGAGTGACTTTAACTGTTCCTGATGGGTCTTTTTGCGAGTTAGCCTCACGAGTACCTAGAGCTCCCAATTACATACCGATTTCAGATGACGCAAACGTCCTTTCAACCCATTCACAAGTTCCTCTTTTTCATACAATGACTGTCGTAATCCATGTGAATAATCAATCTCCTCGAAGCGACATTTGCCAGGTGCATCGATCATCTAAAATTGATCAGTACTTGAGAGTGATTCCAAGGGAAGGGCATACTGGGGGATCCGACTCGTCCCTTGCACGTCTCGAATGGGTACTATGCACGGGAATGGATCGCTCGGGTTCCGGAGACCCCTCATGAGCTGTCTCCGCATAATCCGACTCGGAAGACTGGGAGTCCTTAACAGGAATCTCAAGGCAATCCCCAGGAACCATGGATTCGTCATCTTCAAAAAGATTGGCATTATCCTGAATAGTTTGAGAGGCTTCTGGTGCTTGATATGACAAGATACGGGGATGGGTAGAACAGTTAGTGGGAGTGGGAGTTCGTGACCCATCGAAGATGGATCCAGGCATCACTTGCATATCTGTCGAAGACATAAGGTACAGCGCTGAATGAATCATCGCCTACGCACCGCGCGATGATTTATACCCGCGTTCAAACCTCTGCCATCACCAACCTAACAATTTTATTGTATCAAGGGAGAAGACAAATGCGTCATGGTGAAGACAAATGCGTTGCGAAGCAACCAACGAATCTTGTTCTTCGAGTCGGTAGTACCATGGCCTGTCCTTGTGGAGGGGAATGTAGGGAATGAAGGGAATGATCCGACTATAAGCGTGATAACCGTGCGTACCTTGGTCTTTATTGTCTCGACTTTTTCCTAATTGTGTCCACAAATCCGGTTAGTGCCCGGTGCCCCTGCCGGTAGTAGGATTTAACGTTGCACCGATTTCAGTGGGCGATAGCATCGCCCACCACTGCATACTGGTTATCTTACGGTGCTGGCCACCATCTAACGTTCTCCATGGTCAACACACGTACTTATATCTTTCCATCACCCTCGGTAAGTGAACATGAACATACCTGTATTCAGAGATAACAGAGCCAAATAGAGTCCCGAGCTTCGTTTGAGATGCAGGCTCTACTCGCGTTCCTGTCGCAGGCCTCAACAGGTGGAGATGCTCACGCGATGTGCAGGTACAGACTATGGATCACTCCGCTTCCCTATTGCAGAGTCACTGCTGCAAGATGCACCACTTCAGCCCTACATTCATGACTGTGAAGTTATTGTCCATGAAGGGCAACATACGTACTATTATTGTGTTTTCTTCAAGCGCCACTGCCGACTTCAAACCAACGCCTTGCTAAGCAGTATTGGCAGCGAGTTTCGTGGGGACGTAGTGGTGATGAGGATTGGAACCCGAACCCGCTCAGTGGTCAATATGCGTGCCAGGGATGTCGTGATCACAGACTACATAATTCCTCGGTCAGTGATATCCAGGGGAGGGGTCCAGCCGCTAACAGACGTACAGGATAGCCCGGTGCATCGGCTCCCGCAGGGGGTCTAAGCTCCCTCGTTCCATCAGCCTCGTAAAGCCAATACGTACATACCATCACCATAACCTCCGCCCTTCCCGTGCCCATATCGCATAGAGTACGAAAAGCGAAACGATGGATCATGGTGGTCGAGTTGTAGTTGAATCCAATCTCTGGTGTACACCGTAGTATACCTAGCCTTATACTGCAGCGGGAATCGCCATAAACCGGAGGACCGAATCTTAGAAATCGCTGAAACGTGCACGTAGCATGCACCCACTGCTCCATCATGGTGCTGCGGAAATCACAACCAAATGGCATCACACTTGGCCTCATGTAAAGTCACATGCTGAGCAATCCATACGCGCCATGCTGTCGTCGACCGTTCACAAAAACGTGTATAATAGGACCTAAAAACTACATGAAACGGTCATTTCTGTGGCATGCGCCAGTCAGTGAAGGCGGGATATGACAGCAGGGCCCAATCATACCGTAGAACGAGTTGAATACTTCTTTCCGGCAGCCATCTCCACCTCACGACGCCTTGCCCGACTAGAAGTATACTTGAGACGCATCATGACCATGTCGGTCACCGGCCATACATGGGTATAGTTCTCGAGATCGGGAAATGCAGCCGTTGCCTGTAGCAGATGTCGATCCCTAACATGCCGACAAACAGAGAACACTTACCTTGTCTCGTACAAGCTTTAGCAATGCGGGATTCTGCGCCGAGGCACACTTCGTAGTGTCTAAATGCTCCTCAATAAGACGATGTGTGAGCTTCTAAATCGAGAATTAGCCACTGCTTTGAAGGAGAAATAGCAGTCTAACCTTAAATTTCATATATGCACTGTGGTTCCAGTCGAGAGCAGCTTCAAGCGTGTAACCTCCACGCCCAGGACGCCCGGGTTCCCCCTGGGGTTTTGGGATCTTTGATTCATCTGATATCGTGCTTGCAGTGGAATCATCGTCAGAAGACGCCTCAGACGAGGATTCATCCGTCGAGTTGCGAGTTTGTTCTGCTGCCATTCCTTGAAAAGCAACTTTCTTCGCATATGGGGACGCTCCACGGCGAGATGTCTTGGACACAACACGAAACTCCGGGGCCGGTGTAGACCTGGGCGTTCCAGACCTACTGGCTACCGAGAACTTTGGTGGAATGACACCCAGACCAGCTGGAGTGAGATGTTCATCGGCGAGGAGCGTCATTGGACGAGGTGTCTGACCAAACAACTCAACTTGGTCAGTTAACTTGGATGAGAGAGGGGGGAGAGCCACAGAATCGTCATCATAGAATGGAGAAACCCGTTTGACGGTGGTGGGCATTGCTGACTTGGACGACTACCTTCAGATGACGAGGATAAAAGGCCACACAGACTGGGACAGTAATTATGTAAGACACGCCTATTGGGGCAACTCATAATAACCCACCCGCCGACAATAACATTATTGTAGTTGAGAGCCCTACCCCGTTGCGAGCCCTACTCCGTTGCGAGGATACTAGGAACAATACCCGTCGTCGAGCGTTATACGGATAAACATATATAAGGCGACGTGAGCGGGAGAAGGTACGAAATTATTCCACAATGCTGGCCTCAGCCGTTCTATCCCTGTTCCCGACATCCAAGCGTTACCGGAGGATATCAACCTTCACGGGGATCGAGGGCT
Organism: Pisolithus albus; assembly: GCA_024613165.1. NCBI lineage: Eukaryota > Fungi > Basidiomycota > Agaricomycetes > Boletales > Pisolithaceae > Pisolithus > Pisolithus albus. The sequence goes on from JANFAB010000025.1 coordinate 52,857, forward strand.
CGATCCACGCACTTGCCTTATCCACAGATGGACAAATCCTTGCTGCAGGCGGTAGGGGTCCTCTAGCCACAGACTGCGACTTGTACTGAATCCACCTAGGCACACAAGGGGTTAGATTCTGGAACCTTAAGTCTCGTAAAGAGTTTCCTCGAGTCGCGACTTACTTGGATTCTCGCGGTGCTGTGAGTTGCGCGGTGTGGGTGAAAACGAAGTTCGCCATTTCAGAAATGCTCTGCTATGGCACAGGCATGGGATATCTGGTCTTCCTGCGATCAAATCCAACCGATGTGAGCATGCCTTCTTGACAATTAGAACACATGTTCGCACCTGATGTTCAACCCACAGATGCATTATCAGGAGATCTGTGCAAGGAGATTGGGTTCAGGATTTGAAATTACCTGCATTGCTTGGGATGCCGTGTCTACTGACTCTTCGTGCCAAATTGCCGTCGGAACTCGTGACAACATTGTCCAGGTGCTGGTGCTCAGTGCAGCCTATCAGTTACAGTCAGTCTTTGCAGGCCGACTCGACAACACCGTTCCAAAGCATGTCGCTTTCGCCGAGGCCGGCAGCATCTATGTGTTCGGACTGTACGATGGTAATGTGTGAGACAGTCTGCTTGACCGCTTTACTGCATGTCATTCACGGACCTGTCTAGAATCAAGATGAACAGCAAGGATGGCACCATTATTGCCGAGAACCGTTGCCAATCAGTGATGTAGGGAAACGCTTGACTAGGTTGCTTTCTATTCACACTCACATGTCTATGCTCTAGTGGATCCGCTGCTGTCAACTTCAAAAAAGGGATATTCGTTGTCGACAATGCAGCAGACGGATTCACAATGTATCGTCTCGAGAGTGGACAGCCGATCAGGACCTTCACTACGAACTTAGCAAGTATCCCCGTTCCTAAGCAGGTCGCTTTTGGCGAGGAGAGTAAGGTAGTGATTGGTGGTAGTGATACTGGCTGTGTCTATGTGTTCAACAGGCGAACGGGCGCGCTGATCGAAACTCTCCGTCATACGAACTCTATACTAGTCCAAACCATTGCGGTGAGTGCAGGGCCATTGACAATATCAAAGCTCATGCATATCAGGTGCGCGATGTGGGTGGGCATTGCATTGTTGCATGTGCATCCCCTGCTGTCGGCCGAAAGAAGGCTGTAGTCAGTATCTGGAAGCACGACTACGATGCACGAAGGGCCCCCGCCTCCAACTCCATATGGAGTTTTGTGAAGGGCTTAACCTGTCTGATAATTGTGTCGATGTTGTTGGGCGTATGCATCCCCATTGCACGAAGTGTGAGTACCTTGCTCGGAGCGTGTAACGATGCTAATGTTTAAACCAGAGCGAACTTCTACATGCACTACCAGTGAAATTGCGAGATCTCTTTACGGTTGATATATATGGCTTGTTCTGTCGAGAGGCTCAAACAGGGGATCCTGGCGAAGATGTGGTCGTTCTTCAGGCACTAGCACAACGGATCGCCGAGATCATCCTAGCACAACATGTGGAGAATGGGATTGTACAGATTGTAGAACAGTCCCAACCATCAGATGTGCCGTCGTCAGTCATCTACTTGTAAAATTATTATCTTAGGCCGTCTAACTTTGCGTTTGCGTTTGCTGATCTTGGAAGCGTCACGTGGCACTCCAGCGGGCACCGTCAGTGCGCAGTCGTATCGTTACAGTGCGGAAGTCCTCCGAGCCACCACCAAGTTCGTTATTCTCCAGGTGAATTCTTTCGTGTTTGGCGTTCCATGCCTGCTGCTCGACCCATCTTCAGACGGTGTTTTTGTGAGGAGTGCACCGAGAAGGGAGGTACCGACGGGAGTGGAAACTTCAAAGGCGTTCTAATGGATGCTCGTCATATCCCTGCCCATCAGAAGCGTGTTCAAGACGAGCGCACCCAGCGTACATCTACTGATGCCATCGCCAAACATCTTTTTGCTCTCACGCTTACTGATGATGGACCTGATCCTCAGACTATCCCAAACAAATTATGGAGTTCCCGTTCCGAGTTCCAGGGCAGTGGTCCAAGCAATGCTTTGGTAGAAACCCCGCCCGGCCGTGATTCAATCCCAATAGCTGACCTTACAACAAGCATCGGTCGTCTTACCCTCGAATCCACTTCCCCTGCTTCTTGCGACCCACCTTCCCTGCCGAACACTACGAGCGCACCTGCGGTAGTTGGTGCTTGTAGGCTGCCGAAGAAGGATGGACATCGTCCGACGGCCAAAGCCCTTCAACTTTTGAAAAATATCGAGTCACGCATCCATCGTTGCGATCGCCTTCTTCTCCAGCTATCTGATGCAAGCTACTTCGATATCCAGTACGAGCTGGCAACTCTGCGTCAGGGAATGGACAAGGTGACCTGCCGGGCGGACACCGTCACTTCACAGAAGAAGACACTATTGGCACGTCTGGACGAGCTGGAGGCTCAGGTGAAACTTTATACCCCGACATCATGCGGACCTGTGAAGGTTGACACAGGTAACGTTTGTGCACCACAAACTGCCTTCACCGCCGCTAATGTGATATGTTATAGAAAACCACTATCAGCCACCTGTTGAACGGATGGACGCCATCGCTCAAGTCGCTTTGCTGCTGGGTATAATCTGCAACGTCATCTTTGGCGTTGGAACTTCCGGTGCCAATTTCATCATGAACAGCCTGTCGTTGCTGCTGTACCTCGCATTTCGAAAGTCTGATGGGACGCTCAGCGCTGTCCACCAGAATGTGATGGCTCAAATTCCATCAACCATAGGCGTCGCGTTGTCTAAGTTCCAGCTAGCTACGAAGACCATCGTATATGCCGTTTGTGCCTGCCACTGTACCTATGCACCATCCTATCCTCTGGGATCTCAGAACCCTGTCTATCCCGATCGCTGCAGCCACTCCCCGACACCAGAAACTCAGTGCACTGAATCTCTACTCAAAATCGGCGCCAGTGGGGAACGCTCTCCGAGGAAAATCTTCATCTATCACGACTTCAAGGATTACCTGGCATCGCTCGTTTCCCGTCCTGATATCGAGGCCATCATGGACTCTGCATGTGACGATCTATGTGCTTCGTTGTCCGCACCGCCTCACTATGTCAAGAACCCTTTTGAGGCTCAGTTTCTTCGCACCTTCCGGGGCCCAGACGGCCACAAACTTTTTGTTGATCGAGGAGATGAGGGCCGTTATGCCTTCTCCTTGCACGTCGACTTCTTCAACCCAGAGGGGATGAAAATACGAGGGCCCAGCACGTCTTCGGGAATTATATCCATGGCATGTCTTAACTTGCCATCAGATATCCGGTATAGACCAGAAAACATGTATCTTGCAGGCATTATTCCTGGCCCCAAACAGCCATCGCTCGAGAACCTCAACCACTATATACGGCCGCTAATAAATGACTTGGTTGCTGCATGGGAACAAGGCATTCGCTTTTCGAGAACTGGAAACTATCCCAATGGCCGGGTAACTCGAAGTGCAGTCGCCCTTGCTGTTTGCGACTTACCTGCTGCCCGTCACCTGGCTGCATTTGCCAGTATTGGGAGCCACTTTTTCTGCAGTGCATGTGACTGCTACCACAAGGCCAACTATGGAAGAACCGACTTTCAAAACTGGAAGCCTCGCGACAAGGATCAGCTCCGCCAACATGCAGAGCAGTGGAGGGATGCAACTACATCGGCCGAACGCGACAAACTCTTCAAAGAATATGGCGTTCGTTACTCGGAACTATGGCGATTACCGTACTGGGACCCATCACGCCAACTCGTAATCGACTCGATGCATTGTATCCTCGAGGGTTTAGTCCAGCACCATGTACGAAACTTACTTCGGCTTACTACCGAAACCTCAAGTGCTGCGCTTTCGTCCATGCCAGCGTTTCATTTTGATTTTGAACAACCCGAATCACACACTGCCAAAGAACTCTCCATGAGCCGAAAGGAGATCTCACAGGTATCTACGATTCATGCGCTTCTCACCACACCCGTGCCGCAACACAGAAATAGTGTTGCTGCCAAAGTTTTTATGGAGAACTTGCGGGAATCACTCCTTCGCAAGAATACAAAAGCGCTTAGATTCGTCTGCCGCAGTTTGGCCTGTGTACCTTCGAAGGGTGGCAGGACGCTGAAGGGTTGACAAGATGGAGACCTGGGAATATACCTGAGTCTCCTAGAATGACAAGGGGGGTCTCAGTTCGACCCTAGGGGGCCAGAGTTGCTTGGCAGAGAGTCAGAGAGGAGAGAAAGAGACAGAAAATGCGCCCTGAAAGTCCCAAGAATGGCTGAGATAGCGTCTACTGACTGTCTGATAAGGGAGAAACAATATCCGAAGCCTCCAGGCTTGGATTTCCATCTGGCTCTGTCTGTGCTGAAGTGGCTTATGTTATTTCTAAGTAAGTACAGTACATGCTAAGTACGAGTCTGGCTTACATAAGCCAAACTCGTCCAAACACTAAGTAAAAAAAAGGTAAAGTAAAAGAATAGAAACAGAAACTAAGATGAAAACAAAGAAATATAGTATTTACCATGGTAGGGAGGATGCCCTCCCTACATCCGAGGGTGGCTTTAGATAGTGACTGTCCCCAGTCATCACATACCAAGATATATCCTAAGATGAGGGGAGGGGTATCATCCTCGAAACAAAAGTCTAAGTAGAAACTCAAAAATGCGAACTCAAAACGAAAGAGACCATGAAAAGGAAACAAAAATCACTACTCAGCTCATGGGGCAGGCAGCTCGAAGGTAAATCGAAGGTCTTCGAGGGGAAGAGGTGGCTCGGGGGTGGCTCGAAGGGGGCCTCGAAGCGGTCTCGAGGGGGCTCGAAGGTGTATTGAGAGTAATTCGAGGGTGAAAGGTAGCTCGGGGGTGGCTCGAAGGGGCCTGGCTGACTCTCGAAGGGGATGGGCTCACTTTCGAAGGGTGCTTGGGGGTAGTCTCGTGGTCGACTCGAGGGGAGGAGGGGGGCTGGATCGACTCAGAACTCGAGAGAGGGGGTAGTACCTGGTCAACAAAGCTTCCTGGGCCTCGAGCGAGGACCCAGAAATCTAAACGAGCCTGTAGGGTGCGTCCGAGAGCCTCTCGAGGGATCTCCTCACCTGTGGGCAGCATGACTCGACCCTGAACGATCCTACACCTACCCGCTGCCAGATACGAAGCACAGAGCTTGCACTTTGCTCGAATGTGCCCTTTATGACCACAAAAGAAGCAAAAACGAAAGTTTCGAGGGGGAACTCGGCGCCTCGAAGACTCTCGAAAGGGAGGGGATGGCTCGCTCGAAGCCACAGGCTCTCGAAGAGGTGACAAACCTCTTGACGCTCTTGAATGCGACTCGAAACCAGTGGGGGCAGGCTTTGCTTTCGAAGTCGGAGCCTCTCGAATGAGGAATGAGGAGGTGTGGGGTGGTTCGCAGCACGAGGGTGACTTCGAAGGAGTCCTCGGAGGGGACTCGAGATGAGGATAAGCCTTACCAGGGGATGTCGAAGATGCTTCGAAGCACGAGTACCACTTCGCAGGGGTACTCGAGGGCTCGTGAGGTCGAGGGGGGTGAGTCGAGGTCGAGCTGAGTTCACGAGGCTTGCTCGAAGCAGTTTCGAGGCGAGGAGGACAAACCTTCGAGTGCTCTAAACCACCTACTGTGTGCGAGTGCGACTGTTGAACCTCTCTCGAGCTGCGAAGGGAGTTCGAAGGCGAGTCACGAGCCTGCTCACACGAGGCACTCCAACCTGGAGGAACAGGGTGTCTCGAGCCTGCATTAGTGACTCGAAGGGGGAAAGAGCTGCTCGAAGCGAGCTCAGGGGGGCAAGGGGTGTTCTTCGAAGTTCGAGGGGTAGCTTCGAAGGGGGAATGAGAGGGGGACTTCGAGCTCGAGCTTCCCTGGGAGCATCTTCTAGAATGAGACCGAGAATACTCCGCAGGGGCACTAGACTGGTGGCTGGACGAGGGCGAGTGTGGGTGTCGAGAGGGTCCCTGGGGCGACTCGAGACTTGACGAGGGGTTCTTCGAAGCTAGATGAGGGGGTGAGCAGCCTACCCCATCCTTGATGACCTCCTTCGTAACATGAACAATGACCTCGACAGGCCATAGCCGGCCTGACTGGAGCAGGGGGTACCTGGATGCAAGCCTCCTCGAGACTTCGAGCTCGACCTGGGGTGGGAGGCCTCGAAGGAACAGCTGGGGCTGGTGGCTCATCTCGAGCATGTTGCCCCTTACCATGGCCAAGAATAAGAGCTGGAATAAACGAAGGTACTTCCCCAAGGCTTGAACCGAGCTCAGCTCCCTGGAACGAGCTCCCTCGAGGAGAGAGTAGAACTCCTCGAAGTACTTGAGGTCGTCCTCGACTGGTTCGATCTCAGGGTACTGAAGGGTTACGAGCGCCTTGAAATCGTCCCATTGCCTACCAACTGGGACACTAGCAGCAAGGTGGCCCCAGAGAAGTCTATCGAGGGACGGGGCTCCCTCGATCGCAACTGTCATTAGGGACGAATCCCCAGACCTTCCCTGGGCCTTACCATACTCCTCCACTTCTTCGAAATAGGCTGGCAGGTCCTGTGCTTGCCCCGAGAACTTTGGGTGGGGCTCGAGTGGGGCTCGAGACTGTCTGCATGCCTCATCCATCATGGGTGGTATTTGCGAAGCTCGAATGACTATATTTCACAGTCTAGAAAATTACTGGTAGTATAATCGAGGGTGAGCACGAGCCTCGAACGTCTGTGGTCGGTCTCGAAGGATAAAACGAAGGGGGGGGGGGGGGTCACCTCGATGCGACCTCGAACGTCTATGTGGGGTGGATCCCGTACACGAAATGAGCAGGGAGGGTTTAGCGAAGTGGTTACGACCACTAAAACGAAGAGAAAATGAAATTAGTCGCCGTGTGCGACTCGAAGCCTCGACTCAGTGACTTTGCAGCCTCGCTCGACTGCAGAATGCGCAAGAAAAAAAAACGAACTATATTCGTCTCGATACGTCTAAGAGTGACTGTGAGTGCGTCTAAGGCAATGTTTATGTCTCGAAAAGGGTCTCGAAAGGGCTCGAAGTTCGTCTGGGGGTCTCGAAAGGGTCTCGAACGTCTGGGGATCTCGAGGGGACTTGGGAGGTCTCGAAGGCACTGTCAACTGACTCTAATGGGTGGGGATAGGATTCCTACAGCTCAAAATAGCACGAAAACGCGAGGGGCAGGGCCAGGGAGCAAGGCTGTGGCAGGAGGGGAAGGACGGCAGCTCGTTGGGGAAGAACCGCTGGACGGAATGATACGAAACTTCAGGGCCTGGTAGCAGGGACCTATAGAAAGTGGGAGAACGAGGAATTACCAAGATCCGTGGACCCAATCCCGAGATATGCGTGAAACGGTCCGATACCACCTTTTGGCACGAAATGCGTTATATCTCGAGAGGTAGCGGCGCGGGCGCGACGGAAAAGGTATCTTCTGGGAGGTCTCGACGAGCTCTACTATACCTGAAGTTTGCGAGAGGAGCGGCGCGTCGGTTCTCGAGAAGACGCGAGTGCAGCTGGCAGGGGGGGGAGAACAGTAGCGCGTTGCTGGATAGCCGCTAGGCCGAGCACCACGAAGCTCAGGGACGTCGTAGAGGGGATCTAGGGGTGCTGGGAGATCGAAGAAACGAGAGGATTGGTGCACCAGATCCAAAGATATGCCAAAATTCGTCCTACTGCACCTTTCTCCACAAAAAGCGGGATATCTCCAGAACCACTGGAGCGAACGCGTCGAAAAAGGTATCGCCCGAAAGCTCTCGTCGAGTAGAATCAGGACCTCGAAAAGCGAGAGGTAAGGCGCGTCGGTTGTTGAGATATCGCGTGCTCGAGCACGAAGGTAGGAGGAGGAGAGGGTTACCAAGCAAAACAGCCCCCTCGCGGTGGGCTCCAGATGAAGGGTTGACAAGATGGAGACCTGGGAATATACCTGAGTCTCCTAGAATGACAAGGGGGGTCTCAGTTCGACCCTAGGGGGCCAGAGTTGCTTGGCAGAGAGTCAGAGAGGAGAGAAAGAGACAGAAAACGCGCCCTGAAAGTCCCAAGAATGGCTGAGATAGCGTCTACTGACTGTCTGATAAGGGAGAAACAATATCCGAAGCCTCCAGGCTTGGATTTCCGTCTGGCTCTGTCTGTGCTGAAGTGGCTTATGTTATTTCTAAGTAAGTACAGTACATGCTAAGTACGAGTCTGGCTTACATAAGCCAAACTCGTCCAAACACTAAGTAAAAAAAAGGTAAAGTAAAAGAATAGAAACAGAAACTAAGATGAAAACAAAGAAATATAGTATTTACCATGGTAGGGAGGATGCCCTCCCTACAACGCTCAAGGCTGATTATGCAAAGGCATTAGTTGAGTGGGTAAGTCGATCTCCATAATACCTCCTTGAGCTGCGCTGATGTAGACCTTGATCAGCGGGCCACAATGCCTCTCTTTGCTGTGCAGGCTAAGAAAACGCAATTCGATGCACAGGAGGTACTTGATCGAGTTCGAAGCGTTATTCGGAACACAATGACGCTGTCATGGTTAGGATCTGTGCCTCGCAATTTCGGTGATACTTCTGCAGGCACGATCAAAGCGGATGAGTGGCGATCTCTCGCCACAGTCTATCTTCCTATCGCGCTAATCAGCCTCTGGGGACAGGATGATTGTGCACCTGAGCTCAGAGCTGTTCTCGACCACACCATGCACTTGGTTTCTGCCGTCTATCTGGCCTGCACACGAACAACAACCACAACCCGCACCTCCGCCTATCGCACCCATATCACGAGTTATGTAGGAAAACTCTCGGCTGTCTACCCAAATTTCGACTTGCGACCCAACCATCACGCATCTTTTCATATCTACGAATATCTCAACCTCTTTGGCCCAGTTCACTCCTGGTGGACTTTCCCGTTCGAACGTTTGATTGGGGTTTTACAACGACTCCCCTCTAATCATAAATCTGGTCAGTTATAACTGGGACGGGGGTGATGCTCTAACACGGCACCGAACAGGTGAATTGGAGGAGACGATGATGCTGTCATATCTCAAGGCGGCCAGGCTTCGGGCTTGGCTTTCTGGCCCTCGGTGCCCAACCGCAGTACAGGAATGTAAAATCCTACTTGACCGAGCATATAGACTTACGGAGGTGGAGGACAACTTTGGTAACGATCCTGACGACGAAAGCGTCCAAGTACCTACCAGTGCAGTGCCAACCGCTACTCCCGAGGATTTGTATCATATTGTCCACCAACGCACTGTTGTTTTGCGTGCCCACCTCCGGCACGAAGGAGTCATCTACAGCAGGTCATCTACTCACATTGGCAATTCCCTCATTATGTTTTACCCGCAGGGAGTCCGCACCTCATCGCCTGTACCCGGTAGCATCAAATACATCTTTGGGAGCGGTGGGAAGTTGCTATTTGCTGTGCAACGACAATCCCCCCTCCCTGTAGATGCACGGCCTGATCCGTTCGCGATGTACCCGCATTTTCCTGCCAAGTTATACTCATCCACAGTTTTGAAACGTCTAGAAGCCGTACATTTATCATGGGTTCTGTGCCATTTTGCTCGATGGGAGGTCTCCGATGGCTGTGTCGTAGTGCTTTCTTTGTGTCGGGTAAGGCCACTCAAGTTTTGATTTCGCTACTTGGTTGTTTACCTTGCTATAGGACTGAGGTGGTGCTGACTGTACCCTGCGAAAGCTCCGCTTCCCATGTAAATAAATGTCGTGCTCTACTCTGGCTTGTATGATCTACCAATGGACTTCCCTGTTATTCGCCCATTTCAGGCATGAAGGGCTCATCTTGTGGCGACTTTCCCTAGTACTGCTATTTGTCTCGTGAGTGGGCGACGAATGGGAGATCATCGCGCGATGATCGCGCAACGAATATAATTTTGTTCAACATTTCAAGTTTGAGCACGCATGCAGGTCACTATTAAAACTTGAAATTTGGTGCGATATCTTATTGTTCAATCATACTTGGAATTTGTGCGAACATTTTGGCACCCCCGAAACTTAAAGTTTTGTCGGCATTCACACGTGAAAGCGAAACTTGAGATTTTGTCCAAGATTTGGACTGCCACCAAATTTGCAGTGGGAACCAACATTCTAACCGGGACAGTACACGCGCCAAAATTTGAAGTTGGCTCAAACATTTAAAGGTACATCTATACTTAAAATTTGGCCGTTTTCCAAATGACAAACTATATTTCAAGTACGGCGTTCACATTTTGCTTGCCATTAAAAGCTGCTTCAAATCACGAAAAATCCGTTGTGAAAGTGGTCGCCGGGAGTTACGGGGACACAGGCAACGTCCGGCTATTCGACATCTCATCCGGCACCCAACTGCTTCCTCCCATCTCACACAGGCACGTTTTTGGTATCAAGTTCTCTCCAGACGGCAGTCGCTTTGCTACCGCCTCGGAGGATTCCGGTGTCCGCGTCTACAGCACCCACGATGGAAAGGTCTTGTTCGATTCAGGTACTCGGTGTTCAACTCAGAAATATCGGATAGTCACTCCGTTGGTCTGGTCAGCTGATGGCCAACGACTGTTCGCGGCGAGCGAAGGCAAAATCACGTCTTTCAATGTCTCCGACTCCTTGTCTTCGGAATGGCCGATTCATGAAGATCAATCCTCCGTATCCATAGCATCCAACGGCAAATTCATTGCATGTTCTGCAGGCTCGTCCGTTTCACTATGGGATTGCATGTCCCGCGAGCGGCTTGGTAGCATCATCACACACACAGCCGAGATCTGGTGCATCGCTCTCTCACCGAGCGGGGGGTACCTTGTATGCGGATTGAAAGATGGGACAATCGCGGTTCACAATCTCAGAGATGTCCTTCCCCCGAAGTATTTCAGCGGTGGTGTAAGTGAGCATTCTATCGCACTATTTACCATTCCCACCCGTCGACATTCCCTTGTCTATCAGCTTCCGCTCGTACAACTGAGTGGCCGGACCCTCAAATCATGGACACAGGGCATTTCAACGAGCACAGAAGCACTGCTATCAGAGGAGATCAAGACTACTTCCAGTCCCAGCCACCACCTGCTAGCATGCCGTGCTATTCCACGATCGCGCTTGAAACAAGTGGCACTCGCGATGGAGGACAGCAAGGAGGTGAGCGTGCTTTCTTGCTACCCCACCCACCTGCTCACATGCAGGCATCTCAAGTCCCTCCGGGTTCGGCCGTCACCTATTGGGTATATCGCCATGGCGGTTACCCTACTTGGCCAGGGTGATCGAGAGCGTGCACTACGCGTATTTGACCTTGCCTTTCATGATTGTGAGCTGGACGACAACAGATTCCTCTTGCTACTGAAGGTGCATGAGGTAACCTGGACCATTCTCACAAGTAACCTTTGTTTTCTTTGCTCAGTCGATCCTCATGTTTGAATCCGGAAATCAAGAAGAGGCGATAGAACGCATAGAACTGCTTGCTGCGAGAGCAAACGATGACCGTGATAACGATGCCACCTACCTTTACGCACAGGTACGTGCGTGGCGTGATGTAGACCTACAACTATCGCCGCTGATACACTCCACAGGTCCTAGCAGCTATGCACATGAAAAAGGGGGATTATAGCCGTGCAATACCATTGATCGATCGTGTGAAGCACCTAGCTCCAAAGAACAAACAGTATCCTCCCCTCATGACGATATCCCTCGTAGGTCTTCTGCAATTACTAACTATTGATCTAACCATCCATGGAGATATTCGGATGGAGTTTTGATCAACCGGACATCATTGTTAAGCGGCATCTATGTGAATCCCTCTATCAGGATGGACGTACAGCCGAGGCCATGGAGATTCTCCGCAATATGATGAAGACATCAGACGAGGATGCCCAAGGAAGCAAGACAAACGCAGACTGGATAGCAGGTACGACTTCTAGCCGCCAGTCTTGACGAGCGTAATAACGTCTATCACCAGATTTCATCCAAAAATGTGTCATTACACGAGAGCGTGCTGGCGATGGGGCTTCTGGTTCCTCAAAACACGATGTCACAGCTACGCAGTCCAATGCCTTGTCCTAAACAACTCGACACCTATTTTCTAGTAACCCAAATCTAAGTGACGGTTTTCAGTTCGTGGTACATGCCGTAGGCATAGTCGCGTCGGAAGTACTCTGTTGCTTGCCAGGCCGTTGTGGTAGCGACAGTGGCAATTTGGTTCATGTAGGATCGAATCAAAGACGCGATGACAGATGATCGATGAAGGGCCGAGCTCCCGAACCGGGTCAAGGTAGCTTCGACCGTAAATTCAGTGGTATCGCATTACACAGAAGACCTTCTGGCAGATGTGGACGTGGCGACTAACCCAGTTACTTGTAGCTGTGCGCGCATCGGTGTCGTTCACCATCGTCTGCATGCAACGACACTGCTTTCATACCATCATCTTAGTCCAAATCATACTCGTGCCTCGAGATACAAGCAGCTACTACATTTTACGATGGGGCCTCTTCCTGACGAACGGCTCGGACCTCTTTGAGATACAACTGGGGTCCAATCTCCGCTTCACTGCCTTCCTACAGCAGAACTGCCACGAAGTCCCTCCGCCTCCCGCGTTCGGATATGATTCCACTAGTCCCCCTCGGCCAGTATTTGACCAACTTTGCATGACGCTCTCGTGGCCTTCGGCTGTGGGTGGGGGCGCGGACCCCCAAGTGCCTCTGTTGGCTCTATACCACGACGCTTCGAACCATCTCCTGCGTCACTTGTACCGCCTTCTCGGAAGTAACGCTCAAGTGCTGTTCTCGGTGTTGCAGCCTCAACCTGGCGCGGTCTCGCATCGCTTCCACTTCTTCCCTATTGCCAACTATACTTGCACTTCTTTTCTACCCTGCTCGGAAGTTTGCCATACCGCCGATCGTACTTCTCATTTCTTCCTGAGACGTACCTTTCAAGTTCTACACTTCAATACGGATGCGGGCTATGGTTTCAGTTCGCTGACGGCAGTGAACTCAGAGTAGTAGGTTATGGGACTACTGCTGTGGCCGAAGATAGGTGGTGCAATTTATGTGGTACGATGGCTGTTCTAGATGGCCCTTCATTGCGTCTCTTGACAGGCAGGAAGCCTGGTTTACCAGCACGTCAAACACGTGGAAGTGTCGGTTCGACGACGATCCTTTCCTGAGTTATTGCTGGGTTTCGACGTCCCCGAATTTTCTTTGTTGGTCCTGTGGAGAGTACTTGGTCTGCATAATTCAACCATTCAGCTTCAGGGGAACTACATATGGCCTTCCCACCTGCAGTGTCATGTTGTCAAGTCGCTGATCATCTCCCAAGGGACCATGCTGGCAAGGTAAGTGTTTTCTTCGGAGTTCTTGCGTTAACATGTACGATTTATATGTCATCAGTTACAGTTTCTCTTCCGGAACATAACCCTAAGAGTGGGATCCGCTATCACGTTCAAGTCCCAGTGGATGCCCTCAAATTTGACATCATACGGCATGCGGATATAGGCAAGCATGGTTTTCAGCTCATTAGCTGTCAGGAACCTCCCAGGGCTGACAGGGAAGTCGCCACAGAAAGGCGAGTGCAGCCATACCATGCATGCTTCCCGAATCGGAAGGGAAAGTAGTCCTGAGTTACCCCTATCATCTGATGTCTGGCACTTGCACCTTCATCGTCGCTTAGTTGGGAGAACCGGAAGGGGTTGAAGACACCAGGGTTGTCATAAACTGCACTATCGCGGTGGACGACATACGTTGGAACACATAGGTGAGTTCCCTTTCGTGCGAAAGTTTCCATCTGCGAAGGTCAGATCTTTCATCGCTTTCCTTTGCACGCTGGCTGGATGACGGACACAGTATGTCACCTTCACGGTAGCAGCGGGCAATTGGACACCTACATGTAAGGACACCTTCGAGGCGCTGAGTTTCTGCCGGAAAACTTCGACTTTGCGTATCGACGTGATCGCCTGTTTCTTCCACCCATGTTCCCGGATAAGTGCGTCAACTTCCTTACGAAGCGGTGCATACTGCGGTAGGCGGCAAGGTTGTACAATGCTTGTGTAAGTCTGCCAGAATATCGAATCACGTCCAAATGGCACTGTTTAATCACTTACATTCGTGGTCGACTGATTTGGAATATTCAATTCTCAGACAGTAATGTTCGACGGGGGAAAGACGTGCACAAAGAGAGGCAAAGTCAACACACGCAGGGCCAACTGCCTTGTCGAAGACTCTTGCTTCTCGTCTACATATCAACTACTGCAGAATATCGTTCTGCAACAAGTAATCAGGTGATCAGTCAACTTCGCCAACAGCTTCTACTAACGGGTTTGTCACTCCAATCGTCCTCGTGTTCTCCCGCATACCTAAGGCGTTCTCTGATAATGGGATCGAGGCGCTTCGTGGCACGTGCGAAGCGACATACGAGGGTGTCGTCCGGTTACCCTGGTCGTTGGCGATGATCACGACACGATCGTTTTGCCAAACGCCGACGCAGCTGAAAAGGGAGGGGGAGATCAGACAGGCTATCCCGATGGAATGAACGACGGAATGAGAACTTTGATACGTACGCATCGGTCGTTCCCAAATCGATACCGATGACTTTCGGCTATGACATGACCAGCTAGGACCGAGTACGTGGGAGATAAGCGAGGTTGCCTCAGAGAAACTAGCTGCCCAGAAAGCTTTGTTTTCCAACGATTGCTGGTCACCCACTCTTACCTGTCCTGAGTGCTATTTCACCCCCCCTAAGATTAGCGGAAGCTGTCATACGGATCTGTCTATTAGTAGGACAAGATAACAACAGTGCGTCTCTTCTTTCTCCCTTCTTCTTCCCTATCGTCACCCCGGTTATGCGTACCTTCCACGTCTGTCGTCTACGCCGTCAATACCCTGAGTCGCTTTCCTTAGTCGAGACGACCGAGATGGTTCTCTCCCGGAACGACACGGTCGCATGGAGGCTTTCTTCTCGGATTGCTCGTGCACGATGAAAGGTTGTGAGATGGGAGGCCTGGGGATCTACCTGTAGTCTCCCTGGGTTGAGAATTGGGTCAGTTCGACCCAAGGGGGCTTGAGGTGCTTGGTAGAGAGTCAAGGAGAGCAGGGAAAAGGCTAGAAACGCGCCCTAAAACCCAATAGATAGCTGAGATAACGTCCAATGGCTGTCTGGTGATGGAGAAATGATAATCCGAAGCTCCCGGGCTCGGATTCAGTCTGTTCTCGTCTGGTGGTAATGCGGCTGTTCTTATTCTGCTAAGTACAAAGTATCCTAAGTGCGAGTCTAGCTTATGTAAGCCAAAACTCGTCCAAACAGTAAGTAAAAGGGTAACATAAAAATATAAAAACAAAACAGCAAGTAGAAACAATGGAATAAAAGAAATCACCTAGTAGGGAGATTGCTCTCCCTACATCCGAGGGGGGCTTTGAATGTTGACTGTCCCCAGTCATCTCGTACCTAGCTGTACCATAAGGCGAGACTGGGTATCAACCCTCGAAACGAAGCTCTAAGTGAAAGGGGCAAAAATGCGAACTCGAAACAAAAGAAACCACATAAAAAATAAAAGGACTACTCAGCTGCCATCCACTGTAGTACATGCACAATTCGCCTTGAGATCGAGAGAGGGGGGACCCAGCTCGAAGGGGTCGGAGGCTACCTCGAAGGGCTTGAAGGGGTCTCGAAGTGCTTCGAAGGGCTCGAAGCGAGGTTCGAAGTGAGGTGAAGGAGAGGAAGTGGTTTACCAACAACTTGAAGCTACCCCAAGGGTCTCGAACGTTGCTCGAAGGTAGCTCGAAGGGCTTCGAAGGCAATTCGGAGGGTTTCGAAGGCAACTTGAAGGGTCTCGAAGGCGAGTTTAGCCTCTGGATCGAGCTCGAAGGTCTCAGAGGTGTTCGGAGGGGGATGGGATACCTTCACACTCATAATCCGACCCTTGACAGTCTCGGGATGGTCTCGAGAGGGGGCCAGGGGCTGGCTCGAAGGGGGTTGGGTCGCTTTCGAAGCTGATAGCTGACCCTCGATGGCCTCGGGGCGAGCTCGAGAAGGGGTGGGGGTCTGGGAACTCGAAGGAGACGCCTGTACCTGGATAGCTAGACCTCCTGGGCCTCGAGTGAGGGCCCAGAAGTCCAAACGAGACTGTAGGCTGCGCCCAAGCGCCTCACGAGGGATTTCCTCACCTGTAGGCAACACGACTCGACCTCGGACTATCTGACACCTTCCTGCAGCCAAATACGAAGTGCAGACCCTGCACCGAGCTCGAATGTGTCCTTCTCGACCACAGAAGAAACAAAAATGAAACCTTCGAGGGTGTGTCTGGTGCCTCGAAGCTCCTCGACTGGCAGGGAGGGCCTCACTCGAGCCTTCGCACTCTCGATGGGGTGGCAGACCTCTTGACGCTCTTGAACGTGACTCAGAAGGGGCAGGGGTAGGCTTCGACATTGAGGTCGAGGCCTCTCGAGGCTGAGGCGAGCTATCTTCGGATGCCACGAAGCGAGGGCAGAGTCTTGAGGGCGTCTCGAGGCGAGGGGGACTCTTCGATATGGGCTCAGGATGCTGAGCGAAAGTACCCGAGGGGTGCTCGAGGTGTGACGAATGCCTCGAAGCAGTCTTCAATGGGGGCTCAGAATGCGAAGGATGTCTCGAAGGGGGCTCGAGATGCAAGGGATGTCTTGACGAGGTCTTCGAAGGAGGGTTGAGGTCCGAGGGCCGTCTGTACAAGGTCTCGAGAGGTGGACTATACCTTGACGAAGGCTCGAGGCGAGGGGAGTACCTTGAAGAGGTCCTCGAGAGTTCATGAGGGCGAGGGCGAGAGGTCGAGAACGAGCTGAGGTCTCGAAGCTTGCTTGAAGATGACTGAGCATGAGGGGAATGATCGCCCATACCATCCCAATGATCCACTGAGTACGAATGCGACCGACGATCATCTCTCGAGGCACGAAGTAAGTTCGAGGACGAGTCACCAGCCTGCTGAGCATGGTCACACCTAGCTGGATGTGCCACAGGGTGCCACGAGCCTGCATCAGTGACTCGGAGAGGGTGTGAGCCGCTCGAAGCGAACTCAGGAGTGGGAGGGGGGTTCTTCGAAGTTCGAGGGGATGCCTCGAAAGGGGGACGAGGGAGAAGCTTCGTGCTCGAGCTTCCCTGGGAGTGTCTTCTAGAATGAGACCGAGAGCACTCCACAGGGGCATCTCGCTCATGAGTGGGACCTCTCGAAGGGTCCTTCGAAGTTCGAGACTGTCTCTCGAAGCCTGCAGGGGGTTCATACCAAACCTCACGAGCCGACGAGCTTCTCGAGAGGGTCTCTAGGCGAGGCCGAGGGCTTCTCAAGACTCGCATGTAGCCTACATATGCCGGTCGATCCTCGAGCTGGTCTCGAGACCTTCTCGAATACTTATCCATAGCAGGTAGTAGCTGTGAGGATAGAATGAAAATATATTTCACAAACGACACCGATTATTAGAGGTAATAGGCACAGGAAATGGCCAACGAGCGAATCGAGCGTCTGCCGGAGGTCTCGAAGGGTACTGCTGAGTCTCGATTTCGCCTCGATGCGACCTGAAACGTCTAAGGGAAGTGGGGAGGAGTGGAAACGAACCACGAAGGGGGGGAGAAGGGTGCAGGGAACTCGTATGATGTGTCTCGAAGTGGTTTCGACCACCAAAAACTGAAACTAGTCACCGTTGTGACTCGAAACTTATTCTCGACTGTGCAGCCTCACTGGACTGCAAAAACGCGCAGATAACGATTGGAAAATGACTTATATTCGTCTATAAATGAAGTTGCACGTCTAACGAAGCGTCTTGTGTCTCGAAAGTCTCGAAAGCGTCTGATAGCAACTGGAAGGAGTCTCGGGGGGTCTCGAAGTCGTCTCGAAGCGTCTAGTGGGGTCTCGGAACGTCTAGTAGGGGTTATGAAGTGTCTAGTAGGAGTCTCGAAGCGTCTATGAGGAGTCTCGAAGCAGTCTCGAGGCGTCTGGTAGGGATCTCGAAGGGTCTCAGATGGGTCTCGACAGGGTCTCGACAGGGTCTCGATAGGGTCTCGAAGCGGTCTCTACTGACTCAGAATGACTGGGGAATACTTTCCTATGACTCCGAAGGGCACGAAAATGCGAGGGGAGGGGCCAGGGAGCTTGGCTGTGGCAGAGGGGGGAAAGAGTGGCACGTTGACGAGGAACCACTGGACGGAACTTAACCAAACTTTGGGACGTGGTTGTAGACGTCTAGGGCTGCTGGGAGATCGAGGAAACGAGAGATTCTGCGCACCCTATCCCGAGTTATGCCAATTTTCGTCCTACAAGGCCTTTCTCCAGACAAAGTGGAATATCTCCGGAACCGCTGAGGCTATCGCGTCCAAAACGATATCGTCAGAAAGCTCTCGTCGAGTAGATTGGGACTCTCGAAAAGCGATAGGTAAGGCGCGTCGGTTGTTGAGATATCGCGTGTGCGACCTCGAAGGTAGGGGGGAGAGGGTTACCAAGCAAAACAGCCCCCTCGCAGTGGGCTCCAGATGAAAGGTTGTGAGATGGGAGGCCTGGGGATCTACCTGTAGTCTCCCTGGGTTGAGAATTGGGTCAGTTCGACCCAAGGGGGCTTGAGGTGCTTGGTAGAGAGTCAAGGAGAGCAGGGAAAAGGCTAGAAACGCGCCCTAAAACCCAATAGATAGCTGAGATAACGTCCAATGGCTGTCTGGTGATGGAGAAATGATAATCCGAAGCTCCCGGGCTCGGATTCAGTCTGTTCTCGTCTGGTGGTAATGCGGCTGTTCTTATTCTGCTAAGTACAAAGTATCCTAAGTGCGAGTCTAGCTTATGTAAGCCAAAACTCGTCCAAACAGTAAGTAAAAGGGTAACATAAAAATATAAAAACAAAACAGCAAGTAGAAACAATGGAATAAAAGAAATCACCTAGTAGGGAGATTGCTCTCCCTACAACGAGACTTGTGGTACGCGGTCGCATTCACGAGGACGTATCTGAATCCGACGCCTCTCGTTTATTATTACGGCTCCGCGGCAAGATTGTTCGTGACATTGACTTTGGTTTCTGCGCACTCTTGGGCTTGTTTGACACCGATATAGGTTTGGAAGGAAGTGAGGAAAGGGAAGCTGTCGTTGAAGTGCTTTTGGGCAGACGGGCCTGGGACGCGGGTTTTGCTATCGCCTTTGGCAGGGGATCGTCTATTATCACGCCCGAATCGTTTACATCCTCTGCCTTCTGGTGTGATTTATGCTTGAGCGCATCAGGGTCCGTCGCTGAGGCTGCTGTATAAGCGGGAACTGATAAAGGTGCTCGTGGCTGGTGACATGCAGACCAAGTGGAAACGGCGCATTTATAACTTCAAATTTGGATAGCGTGAAAAGACCATCAATGCTTCAAGGCTGCATGCAACGAGGAGGAGATCCACCCCGCATGTGGACCATCGAACTGAGAGGCATCGAAGCACTCGAACTGATGCACGCCTTGATACGTGAGATGCTAGTCGGGCACGATCTCGGCATTTGTTGCATCCCACCTCCCCTCCCATCTCACCGGCATGGTGCACACGTCAACGAGGCTGTTGAGGAAGTGGGGGGGGCGAGCTAGATGTGTTTTATCAGTGCATGCAGCCTCGGTTTTGTGGGCGGGATTTGAGAGAAAGTGGAGGTCTGAGGGTATCAGCAATCATGAGGATAGATAGGGGGAAGCCCGGAGTACAGCCAGACCTACTCAGTAGGGTAGAAGGCGGATACTTTTCTGGGATGGGCCAATACATCACAGCGCGTTCAACACGCTTCTGCTAACCCTCGCCTCATGCGTGAACTTGTGCAGAAGATGCTGGAACCCGTGGAGTGGTATAATCAGGCGCCGAGATCGTTACCGAAATGAGAACGCCGCACCGCCAAGTCTTCATCGATACCCTTGATAGTGAAGAACACGATGCGAGTTTCATCGTGTCAACAGGCCCGTGTCGATGGCTTGAGGAACGCGCAGAATCATATAAGGGGAGTCACGCATAACTCTCCAACATGTCGTTCCTTTCCCTTCTTCTAAACTCCAGAGTGAAGTGGACTTGCTAGAAGATGGGTGCGTACCCGCAGTCAGCGGCGTGGAGGCACCAAAAGTACTGACAGGTCGGTGGGGCGGTTAAGTTGCAAAACAGATCGAGATTGTATTTCAGAGTGCTGTAAGGTCGGTTGCCTTTGTGGACGAGAGTCAGGTCGTAGCAGGATATCAAAACGGTGACATTCGTCGATGGAACATCGAAGACGGACAGCCACTGGGTCAAACCATGAAAGGGAATGGCATTGTCTATTCCATCGCCGTTTCGCAGGATGGCCGGTGGATCGTCTCTGGAGATGGCGGATATAAGGCGACCGTCTGGAATGCACTCACCAACGAAAAAGTGCACCACACCAAATATGGGCATTGGGTGGGCGCCGTTGATATTTCGAGCGACTCTACCAAAGTAGTCGCCGGGAGTTTCCAAGTCGCAGACAACGTCCGGCTATTCGGCATCACTTCTGGTCACCCATTGCTTCCTCCTCTCTCACACAGATATGTTTATGGTGCCAAGTTCTCCCCAGACGGCAGTCGCTTTGCTACCGCATCGACTGATCGCGGTGTTCGCGTCTACAGCACCCAAGATGGAAAGGTCTTGTTCGATTCGGGTACTCGGGGTTCAACAAAAGCATATGTGGTCACTCCGTTGGTCTGGTCAGACGATGGCCGGCAACTGTTCGTAGTGAGCAAAGACAAAATCACGTCTTTCAACATTTCCGACTCGTCTTCCACGGAATGGCCGATTCATGAAAATCAATCTTCCGTATCAATAGCATCCGACGGCAAATTCATCGCGTGTTCTGCAGGCTCATCCGTTTCACTATGGGATTGCATGTCCCACAAGCAGATTGGAAGCATCATTACACACGCCGCCGGGGTCCGGTGCATCGCTCTCTCACCGAGCGGGGGGTATCTCGCATGCGGAGTTGGCAACAATATCACAATTCACAACCTCAGAGATGTCCTTCCCACGGAATATTTCGGTTGTGATGTAAGTGAGAATCCTCATCGCGCTATTTACCATTCCCACCCGTCGACATTCCCTTGTCTATCAGCTTCTGCTTGTACAACTGAGTGGCCGGACCTTCAGATCATGGACACAGGGCATTCCAACGAACACTGAAGCATTGCTATCAGAGGAGATCAAGAACACTTCGAGTCCCAGCCATCACCTGCTAGCATGCCGTGCTATTCTACGATTGCGCTTGAAACAAGTGGTGCTTGCGATGGAGGACGGCAAGGAGGTGAGTGTGCTTTCTCGCTTCCTCACGCACATGCTCACATGCAGGCATCTCAAGTCCCTCCGGATTCAGCCATCACCTATTGGGTATATTGCAATGGCGGTTATCCTACTTGGCCAGGGTGATCGAGAGCGTGCACTAGGCATATTCGACCTTGCCTTTCACGATTGTAAGTTGGACGACATCAGATTGCTCTTGCTACTGAAGGTGCATGAGGTGACCTGGACCATTCTCACAATTAACCTTTGTTTGTTTGCTCAGTCGATCCTCGTGTTCGAATCCGGAAACCAAGAAAAGGCGATAGAACGCGTAGAACTGCTCGCGGCGAGAGCAAATGATGACAGCGATAAGGATGCCACCTACCTTTATGCACAGGTACGTGCTTCGCGTGATGTAGACCTATAACTATCACCACTGATACACTCCACAGGTCCTAGCAGTTATGCACATGAAGAAGGGGGACCATGGACGTGCAATACCATTGATCGAACGGGCGAAGAACCTAGCTCCAAAGAACAAACCGTATCCTCCCCTCATGACGATATCCCTTGTAGGTCTTCTGCCATTACTATCTATTAATCTAACCATCCATGGAGATATTTGGATGGAACTTTGATCAACCGGACATTATTGTTATGCGGCGTCTATGTGAAACCCTCTATCGTGAAGGGCGTACAGTTGAAGCCATGGAGATTCTCCGCAATGTCGTGAAGACATCAGACGAGGATACCCAAGGAGACAAGACAAATGCGGACTGGGCAGTAGGTATGACTCCTAGCCGCCTGTCTTGATAAGCACGGTAACATCTACCACCAGATTTCATCCAAAAATGTCTCATGACACGAGAGCGCGGAGAGCGCGCTGGCAATGGGGCTTTTGGTTCCTCAAAACATGATGACACAGCTACGCAGTCCAATACCTTGTCCTAAACAACTTGACACCTATTTTCTAGTAACCCGAATCTAAGTGTTGGTCTTGACTTTGTAGGCATAGTTGTGTGTCGGAAGTACTCTGTTGCTTGCTGGGCAATTTGGTTCATGTGAGATCGATGCAACGCCATCAAAGGCGCGATGACAGATTGATCGAGTGATCTATGAAGAGACGACAGACGCCGAGCTTCAGAACGGGGTCAAGGTAGCCTCGACTGGTAAGTTCAGTGGTTTTCGCATTACACCGAAGACCCTCTGGCACGCAATTAGCTAGGACGTGGAGACTAATCCAGTCACTTGTAGTTGTGCGTGCATTGATGTCGTTTACCTACATATTCCGTCACTCGTCTGCACGCAACACGCTGCTTCCATACTATCATCTTAGTTCAAATCATACTCGTGCGTCGAGATACAAGCAGCTACTACATTTTACGCTGGGACTTCTTCCTGACGAACCGCTCGGACCTCGTTGAGATACAACTAGAAAGTGGTTTTGACAGTAGGATGGGACCATCGCATCGCTCTTGGTCCAATCTCTGCTTCACTGCCCTTCTACAGCAGAACTGCCACAAAATCCCTCCGCCTTCCGGGTTCAGATGTGATTCCACTGGTCCCCCTTGTTCCACCCTTTCAATGATGCTCTCGTGGCCTTCAGCTGTGGGCGCGACCTTTGTTCTTTGCGAGGGTACTCGGACTGCCAAGTGCTCTCCCCCGGCTCTATACCACGACGCTTCGAACCATCTCCTACGTCACTTGTACTGCCTCCTTGGAAATAACGCTCAAGTGCTGTTCTCGGTGTTGCAGCCCGAACCTGGCGTGGTCTTG
Source organism: Pisolithus albus (assembly GCA_024613165.1). Lineage (NCBI taxonomy): Eukaryota > Fungi > Basidiomycota > Agaricomycetes > Boletales > Pisolithaceae > Pisolithus > Pisolithus albus. Next base: position 75,805 of record JANFAB010000025.1, read on the forward strand.
CATTGATTCCACTTCTTCTCTATTGTCAACTATACTTGCACTTCTTTTCTACCCCCCTTGAAATTTGCCACACCGCCGATTGTACTTCTCATTTCTTCCTGAGAGGTGTCTTTCAAGTTCTGCAGTCCAATACGGATGCCGGCTATGGTGTCAGTTCGCTGACAGGTTGTGCAATTTATGGTACGATGACTGTTCTGGATGGCCCCTCATTGCGTCGTTGACATGAAGGAAGCCTGGTTTACAAGCATGTCAAACGCGTGGAAGCGTCTGTTCGACGACAATCCTCTCCTGAGTTATTGCTGGGCTTCTACGTCCCCGAATTCCCTTTGTTGGTCCTGTGGACGGTACTGCGCAGCTCGGTCGGCACAATTCAATCATTCAACCTTCAGGGGAACTACATACGGCCTTCCCACCTACAGTATCATCTTGTCAAGTCGCTGATCATCTATCTCCGAAGGGACCATGCAGGAAATATGAAGTGTTTCGGTCGGAGTTCTCATGGTAACATGTACGAGTAATGTGTCATCAGTTACAGATTCTCTTCCGGAACATAACCCTAAGAGTGGGATCCGTAATCACATTCAAATTCCAGCGAATGCTCGTTGGCCTGAATATCCTACCCTCAAATTTGACGTCATACGACATGATGATAAAGGCAAGCATGGTTTTCAGCTGATTAGCTGCCAGGAACCTCCCAGGGCTGCCACGGGAAGAATTGGTGAGTGTCGCCAATCAAAGGTGAGTGCGACCATACCATGCGTGCTTCCGAAATCCACAGGGGAAGTAGTCTTGAGTTACCCCTACCATCTGGTGTCTGGCACTTGCACCTTCATCGTCGCTTAGTTGGGGGGATTGAAGACACCAGGATTGTCATAGATTGCACCATCGCGGTGGAAGACATACGTTGGAACACATATAGGTGAGTTCCCTTTGGTACGAAAGTTTCATCTGACAAGGTCAGATCTTTCATCACTTTCCTTTGCATGCTGGCTGAATGACGGACATAGTATGTCACCTACATGTAAGGACACCTTCGAGGCGCTGAGTTTCTGCCAGAAAACTGTCAACTTTGCGCATCAACGCGATCGCTTCTTTCGTCCACTCATGTTCCCAGATAATAGCGTCCACTCCCTCACGGAGGGGTGCCACAAACTGTGGGTAGGCGGCAAGATTGTACAACGCTCGTGTAAAAGTCTGCCAGAGCATCAAATCATGTCCAAATGGCACTGTTTAATCACTTACATTTGTAGTCGACTGAGTTGGAGTATTCAATTCTCAGACAGTAATGTTCGACAGGGGAAAGACGTACATGAATCGAGGCAAAGTCAACACGCGCAGGGTCAGCTGCCTCGTCGAAGACTCTTGTTTGTCGTCTATCAGCCACTGCAGAATATCGTTCTTCAACAAGTAATCAGGTGATCAGTCAACTTCGCCAACAGCTTCCACTAAAGGGTTTGTCACTCCAGTCTTCTCCCGCACGCCTAAGGCGTTCTTTCACAATGGGATCGACGTGCTTCGTGGCACGTGCGAAGCGGCATACGAGGGTGTCGTCCGGTTACCCTGGTCGTTGGCGATGATCACGGCACGATCGTTTTGCCAAACGCCGATGCAGCTGAAAAGGGAGGGGGAGATCAGACAGGCTATCCTGATGGAATGAACAACGGGATGAGAATTGGCATGTACGAGACGGTCGTCCCCAAATTGATACAGATGACTTTTGGCTGTGACATGACCAGCTAGGACCGAGTTGCCTCAGAGAAACTAGCTGCCCAGAATGGTTCGTTTTCCAAGGATCGCTGGTCACCCATTCTTTACCTGTCCCGAGTGCTATTTCACCCCCCTAAGATTAGCGGAAGCTGTCCCACGGATCTGTGTCTATTAGGACGAGATAACGATCTATCTGAATCCGGCCCGGGATGTGGGTTTAGCTTTCGATTTTGGCGGCGTCTATTACCATGACTGAATCGTTTATATCCTCACCCTTCTGGTGTGACTTATCCTTGAGCGCATCAGGATCCGTTGTTGGGGCTGCTGTATAAGCGGGAACTGATGAAGGTGCTCTTGGCTCGTAACATGCAGACCAAGTCAGAAAGAACACGCTTACAACTGCAAATTTGGATAACGTGAAAAGACCATAAACGTTTCATGGGTACCTGCAACGAGGAGTTCCACCTCGCGTGTGGGACCATCGAACTGCGAGGCATCGAAGCACTCGAACTGATGCACGCCTTGATAGGTGAGATGTTAGTCGGGCATGATCTCGGCGTTTGTTGCCTCACACCTCCCCCTCCCATCTCACCGAGATCGGTGCACACGTCGACGAGCCTGCTGACTATGTGGGGAGGTGCGAGCTAGATGCGTCTTATCAGTGTATGCAGCCTTGGTTTTGTAAGCAGGATTTGGAGAGAAAGTGGGGGTCTAAAGGTATCGTAAATTGTGAGGATCGGGGGAAGCCCAGAGTTTAGCTGAACCGAGAGTAGGGTAGAGGGCAGATACCTTGCTGGGATGGGCCAATACATCACAACGCGTTCAACACGCTTCTGTTAACCCTCGCCTCATGCGTGATCTTGTGCAGAAGAAAATGCTGGAACCCGTGGAGTGGTATAATCAGGCGCCGAGATCGTTACCGAAATGGGAATGCTGCAATGCCAAGTCTTCATCGATACCCTTGATAGTGAAGAACACGATGTGAGTTTCATCGTGTCAACAGGCCCGTGTCGATGGCTTGAGAACGTGCAGAATCATATAAGGGGATCCATGAGTAATGAATAACTTACACGTGTCGTTCCTTTCCCCTCTTCTAAACTCCAGAGTGAAGTGGCCTTGCAACATGATGGGTGCGTTCCAGCAGTCAGCGAGGCCGAGGCTCTACTGACAGGCCGGTGGCGTGGTTAAGTTGTGAAACAGATCGAGATTGTATCACGGAGTGTTGTACGCTCAGTCGCCTTTGTGGACGAAAATCAGGTCGTAGCAGGATATCAAAACGGCGAGATATGTCGATGGAGCATCGAAGACGGACAACAACTGGGTCCAATCATGAAAGGGCATGGCAATGTCTGGTCTATCGCCGTTTCGCATGACGGGCAGTGGATCGTATCTGGAGAACACGAATGTAAGGTGACCGTCTGGAATGCACTCACCAACGAAAAAGTGTGCGACGCCGAATGTTTGAATGCCGTGTATGCTGTTGATATTTCGAGCGACTCTACCAAAGTAGTCGCTACGAGTCGCAACGACAGAGACAACGTCCGGCTATACGACATCGCTGCCGGCACCCAATTGCTTCGTACCACCTCACACACTTCCGTTTATGGTGCCAAGTTCTCTCCGGACGGCAGTCGTTTTGCTACTGCGGCGTATGATTACGGTGTCCGCGTCTACAACACCCACGATGGAAAGGTCTTGGTCAATTCAGGCAATCTGTCTTCAGTCGACTCTCGAGTATATATGGCCACTCCTTTGGCCTGGTCAGCCGATGGCCAGCAACTGTTCGTAGCAAGCAAAGGCAAAATCACGTCTTTCAACGTTTCTAACTCTTCGTCTTCGGAATGGCCGATTCATGAGAATAAATCTTCCGTATCTATAGCATCCAACGGCATATTCATCGCATGTTCTGCAGGCTCGTCTGTTTCACTATGGGATTGCATATCCCACGGGCAGCTTGGTAGCATCGTCAAACACACAGCCGACATCGAGTGCATCGCTCTCTCACCGAGCGGAAGGTACCTCGCATGCGGAGTTGGCAAGAATATCACAATTCACAATCTCAGAAATGCCCTTCCTATGGAGTGTTTCATCCCTGGAGTAAGTGAGCATCCCCATCGCGCTATTTACCATTCCCATCCGTCGACAGTCCATTGTTTCTCAGCTTCCGCTCGTAAAAGTGAGTGACCGGACCTTCAAGTCATGGACACAGGACGATCCAACGAACACCGAAATGCTGCTGTCTGAGGAGATCAAGAGCACTTCGAGTCCCAGCCACCACCTGCTAGCCAACTGTGCTATTCTACGAGCGCGCTTGAAACGCGTGGCGGGAGCCATGGAGGACGCAGAGGCAGTGAGTTCGTCTCCTTGCTACCTCTTGTGTATGTTCGCTTACATGCATCTCGAGTCTCTACGGGTTTGGCCGTCGCCTATTGGGTATATTGCGATGGCGGTTACCCTACTTGGCCAGGGTGATCGGGAGGGTGCACTACGCATATTCAACCTTGCGTTTCATGACTGTGAGCCGAACGACGTCAGATTGCTCTTGCTACTGAAGGTGCATGAGGTGACCTGGACCATTCTCACAATTAACCTTTGTTTTTTTGCTCAGTCGATCCTCGTGTTTGAATCTGGAAACCAAGAAGACGCAATAAAACTTGTAGAGCTGTTTTCTGCGAGAGCAAATGATGACAGCGATAAGGATGCCACCTACCTTTACGCCCAGGTACGTGCTTCGCGTGATGTAGACACATAACTACCATCTCTGATACATTCCACAGGTTCTCGCAGTTATGTACATGACGAAGGCGAATTACAGACATGCAATATCATTGATTGAACGAGCAAAGAACCTAGCTCGCAAGGACAAACAATGTTTTCCCCTCATATTGATTTCCTTCGTAGGTTTTCTGCCGTTACTATCTATTACTGTATTATAACGCTCCATGAAGATATTCGGGTGGAGTTTCGATGGACTGAACGTCGTTGCCCAGCAACGTCTCTGCGAAACTCTCTATGCTGAAGGACGTACAACGGAAGCCGTGGAGATTCTCCATAGTATCATCAGGACGCCAGACGAGGATACCCAAGGAAGCAAGACAAAGGCGGACTGGGTTGCAGGTACGATTCATAACCACTAGTCTTGTTGATGTGCATGGCAACGTCCATCATCAGATTTCATCCACAAGTGTGCTGTGACACTTGAGCACGTTGGCGACGAAGCATCGTGTTCTGCGAAACATGACGACGCCATTACACAGTATTCCGCTGCGTTGTCCCTCAGTCCTCCAAGTCCAGCCGGTCTGCTAATCAAGCGGAGCAGAGCTCGAGCGGCGAAAGGGCTATGGGAGGATGCATTACAGGATGCGAACGAGGTACGCATGATATCCCTCTTGTACGAGTCAATTCCCTACAGATGTTGTATAGGCAGTGAAAGCGGACTCTTGTGATCCTCGGGGTCATGAGGCCAAACACGCCGCACTTCACGAAGCCAAACGGTATGATGAAGCGATCGATGCTCTTAACTCTATGCTTCACGCGATCGAACAATCTGATGACCCAGAAATTAGGCGTACGTACCCTTCCGTGTGAATTTAATATGCACAATTGACGGTTTCGCAGAAATGCGTAAGAACTACATTTCTCCTTGCCAGACGATTGCGGCCATCAATTCTATCGCTCGCGAGATCCTCAGAAATCATCCCCTAGTCGTCATCGACGTCACCACAGGTTGCCTTTGCGACGGTCCTGAGCGAATGCGTGTCCTCGAAGCTGATCCATCGTTTAAAGAACTTGTTTCATCCATGACGAGTAAAGTGGACGGCGAGCGGATCCAAGAAGTCGTTGAAAGATATTTCGGATATGTCATGTTTTCTCATGCGTGGCAAGGGAACGAGCCGTCGTTCCAGGAAGTCAACGTAGTCAAATCCGTGTGGAACCTTCCAGACACACCCTTGAACGAGAAGTTGCGCAACTTTTGCAAGGAGGTGCGCGGACGTGGTCACAATTGGGCGTGGTCAGATACATGCTGTATCGACAAAGCCACGAGCTCGGTCCTCAACCAATCTCTTACATCTATGTACAAATGGTACGCGGATTCGGCAGCCACGCTCGTGTTCCTTGCCGGCGTTGCACATCCATCCAGTCCAGGAGACCTTACGGGTAGTTTTTGGATGACACGAGCATGGACGTTGCAGGAGCTGCTCGCACCAAAAGTTGTCTTCTTCTACGATTCCCAGTGGAAACCATACCTTAATGATACCAGCGACAATCACAAGGAATCTCCAGAGATCATGCAAGAACTAGCCGACGCTATCAAGATTCCTCATGGAACTATCACGGCATTCACTCCGGACGATCTCGCAATACGGGAGAAGCTTCGTCTCGCTTCCACGCGCAACGCAAAATACGTGGAGGACGTCGCCTACTCTTTGATTGGCATATTCAAGTCCGATATCAGGCCTCACTACGGCGAAGGAGCTGATGCTCTCGGTCATCTCTTGGAGGAGATCGTGGCTCGCTTTGGCGAGGTCACCGTGCTTGCATGGTCTGGGAAGTCCTCATCATACAACAGTTGTCTCCCAGCCTCTATCTCTGTTTACAACCAGGCTCCTTACAATCCTCCATCACTCGAGGGGAAAGAGACGGACATTTGCATCGCGGAGCTATGGAGCAAGCTGTCCAGGGAAGTAGCCCTAAGTATCTCTAATCAAATTGATTGCCTCCCACCTGCCCGCTTTGGTAACCGACGTCTGCACCTTCCGTGCATCGTCTTCTCCGTCAGAAAACTCGATATACACGGGAGACGTAGTGACAATGAGAAGGTATATCATGCCAAGGTATCTGGACTTGGAGATGTGGAGTTCACAACCACAGACGATCTCACTCCTGGCAAGCAGAAGACACTTGTCTTCGCCCATCCATGGATTCGTCGTATCCGAGGACCGAGTAGTGGGGTTACTGGGGAAAATGATTCGGAGTCCGACACTGACACCGACTCTGACACGGATTCGGATGGCAACCTCGGATTGGACGGAGGAGTTGCCTCACCACACCTCGGCACCGCTGCACCTCGAGTTGGTGGTTATACCCGAGCTCTACAGATAATCGCCCGCCTGGGAAGGCCATTCAATGCGTTGCTTCTTGTACAGCAGCCAAATGGGGAGTACAAGAGGATCGCCGCAGACAATGAGATTGTAGTCCCGGGACTTGGAACCAATATCACTCGCAAGAACATTCGGGTGCAAGTCCTGGAAATACTGTAATGCGTGCGTAGAGATGGGCTTGCTGCTGGTCATGGTGGTTTTAGAGTTAGCCTGTTGTTCGTCCTTTCTCATTTGTCTTTCTTTTCGTGAAGTTATCATTGTTTTACTTGTAATGTGGAGGGGAAGACAACCTGAAGAGCATTGCGAAGGAGCTGATGCTCTCGGTCATCTCCTGGAGGAAATTGTGACCCGGTTTGGCGAGGTCACCGTGCTCGCGTGGACTGGCAAGTCGTCCGCTTACAACAGTTGTCTCCCGGCCTCCATCTCCGTTTACAACCAAACTCCTTACAACCCTCCATCACTTGAGGGGGAAGAAATGGAGACCTACATCGCAGAGCTACGGGGCAAGTTGTCTCAGCAAGAAGCCCTGGGTATCTATAATCAGATTAACTTTCTCCCACCCCCGCGCTTTGCGGCCCGCCGTCTGCATCTTCCGTGCATCGTCTTCTCTGTCAAACGACTCAGCATACTTGAGAGACGTAGAGGCGATGAGAAGGTTTATCGTGCCTGGGTTGGGCGGGGAACAGTGGATCTCACGACAGCAGACTCTCTCCCACCGCGAAAGCCACAGAGATTGGTCTTCGTGCACCCGTGGATTGCTTATATCCGAGGTCCAAGCGATGAGGATGCCTGGGGAAGTGAGTCGGAGTCTGTTGTTGATTTTGACTCGAATTCGGAGCATGACACTGGGTCGGATGAACTTGTTCCCCCTTCGCCATTAGATGATGGTCCCGAGCCTCAGGTTGACGACTATACGTGGGCACTACAAATGATTGCTCGCCTTGGACAACCATTCAACGCATTGCTTCTGGTACAGCAGCCGAATAGGCACTACACGAGGGTCGCTACGGAGAACGAGATTGTAGTCCCGGGACTCGGAACAGACATCACCCCTCGGGACATTCGGGTGACAGTCTTGGAAATCTTGTGATACTCGTGTGTGGGGTTTCGGCTCGGTTGTCGGCTTTGGAGGTCGTCCGCTGTCTGTTATGCTTTCTTGCTTGTTTTTCTCTTCGTGCAGTTTTCATTGGTTTGCTCATTACGTGGAGAGGGAGACACAACCTCAAGAGCGCTTGCAGCAATACTACCTACCTACTTAGTTCCTAATGATAATATGGAGAAATGTGAGATGGATCCTCCAGAGCGCTCGCAATGATCCCAATTACTTACTTAAATGCTTCGTATTTCGATATGGGCGAATATGAGGTTTCGGGTTGCCCCGATTCAAGCCATCCTGATTTGGTCCGCGTGTCAAAAGTCAAGGGTGCCTTCTTCAACGCCCAGTTATATACAGTACCTTATCCAGATGGGTCTTCCTACTGCCGCTTAGCGTTCTGGTTAAAAATACTGATGCCCCTAGAATGGGTAGCAGCGGTTCTAAGATGATCAGTGAAGACAGAGTGGAGGTTTTCAAGTGGATTTCTGTAGTCCGGTGGTTTCGTCTTCTCGCTTTCAAAGTAAGCTACCAGAATCTTTCGGTGCATGAATTCAACCTCATGGCCTGCACGTTGAAAAGAGGCCGGAAGCACTTCGTAGTCGAGAGCAGCAGAGAATGTAGAGAAACGTGCGTCAAGTCGGCCAGGGATGAGTTTGTGGAATTGCGTAATTTGCTCTGACGATGGCCGGCTGCCCTCCTGATACATGGTAATGGAGTGCCCACGTTGCGATCCACCAGAGAGACTCCATGTCGTGTAAGCGATTGAACTTAAATGGCAACTTGCGGTCTTTGCCGCGGGGTTTTCCTGCGAGCAGTTCGAAGAGGTATGCTTGGGTCTCGACCTCGCAGGCCATAAAATCCACCGTGCCCTTCAGCGTGTCGATAAAAGCGCTTGGCGGATGAGAAATCTACGTACCGTTAGGGTCTCGTGAGCCGCGTTGGAGTCCATACGCTTCGCATACTCGAGATCAGCTAAATTGCCCATCCCGCCCCAGCGTGAAACGTTGCCACCACTAATGACGCGGTGCACCCAGTCCACGCGGTGCAAAAACTGCAAGGCTGCAATGCGTGTAAGCCACCAGCTACGGAGCACACTACAACTGAGCAAACCTTTATGGACATCCACGAGTGTTCTCGTGCTCATTGGCATATGCGGGGGAATGGAGGAAGTGGATAAGGTGTTCGGGCTCCTGTTCGGATCATTAACGAACAGTGAAGATCACACTGCATGGCCAAGAAGCTGAGCGGCTTGCTCACGGGCGTGATTTCCCTGCAAGTAAACCAAAATCTCATTTGTGCGTCATCGATCGTGAGATCAAAGGCGGAACGACGACACGGATCGCTACGCATGACATGGTGTAAACGCCAGGTCCACCACTTCCTCTACATACTAGATCGGTGTCTCATAGTGGTCACTCACGTCTTCCCAGTCCTCGTTTCCCCCTGTGTCCTTGTGGAACTCAAACGAGACAGCTAGATCATTGCATGAGCCAAGATGAACACGATGCGACTTTGATCGTGTGAAAACAGGTCCCTGTCGATGGCTGTGAGGAACGTGGAGGATCATATAACAGGAGCCATAAATAACCCCACAATGTGTCGGTCCTTCCCCCTCTTCCGCACCCCAGAGCGAAGTGGGCTTGCTAGAAGATGGGTGCGTACCAGCAGTCAGCGAGGCCGAGGCACCTCTACTGACGGGTCGGTGGGGTGGCCAAGTTGCGAGACAGATCGAGATTGCATCACGGGGAAGCATAAACGCACTCGCCTTTGTGGACGAGAGTCAGGTCGTAGCAGGAGATGACAACGGTGACATTCGTCGATGGAACATCGAAGACGGACAGCAACTGGACCCAACCATGAAAGGGAATGGCATTGTCTATTCCATCGCCGTCTCGCAGGATGGGCGGTGGATCGTCTCCGGAGACCACGGAAAGACGGTGATCGTCTGGAATGCACTCACCAACGAAAAAGTGCGCCATACCGAATACAGGAATTACGTGTATGCCGTTGATATTTCGAGCGACTGCACCAAAGTAGTCGCTGGGAGTTGGAGCGACAGAGACAACCTCAGACTATTCGACATCGCTTCCGGCACCCAACTGCTTCCTCCCATCTTACATCGTTGGATTCGTGGTGTCAAGTTCTCCCCGGACGGCAGTCGCTTTGCTACCGCCTCGGATGATTCCGGTGTCCGCGTCTACAGCACCCACGATGGAAAGGTCTTGTTCGACTCAGATACCCAGGTCTTGTTCGATTCAGATACTCAGGGTTCAACCGATCCATCTGCGGTCACTCCGTTGGCCTGGTCGGCCGATGGCCGGCAACTGTTCGTAGCGGGCACAGGCAAAACCATGTCTTTCAACATGTCCGACTCTTCCTCTTCGGAATGGCTGACTTATCCCGGATCCCCTGTATCCATAGCGTCCAACGGCATATTCATCGCATATTCTGCAGGCTTGTCCGTTTCACTATGGGATTGCATGTCCCACAAGCGGCTTGGTAGCATCGTCAAACACGCAGACGACATCGAGTGCATTGCTCTCTCACCGAGCGGAGGGTACCTCGCATGCGGAGTTGGCAAAAATATCATAATTCACAACCTCAGAGATGTCCTTCCCATGGAATATTTCGGTAGTGGTGTAAGTGAACGTCCTCATCGTCCTACTTACCATTCCCACCCGTCGACATTCCCTTGCCTATCAGCTTCCGCTCATACAACTGAGTGGTCAGATCCTCAAATCATGGACACAGGGCATTCCAACGAACACGGAAGCATTGCTATCAGAGGAGATCAACAGCACTTCAAGTCCCAGCCATCACCTGCTAGCATGCCGTGCTATTCTACGATCGCGCATGAAAAACGTGGCGGGAGCGATGGAGAACAGCAAGGAGGTGAGTGTGCTTTCTTGCTACCCCACTCACCTGCCCACATGCAAGCATCTCAAGTCCCTCCGGGTTCGGCCGTCATCTATTGGGTATATTGCGATGGCGGTTACCCTACTTGGCCAGGGTGATCGAGAGGGTGCACTACGCACATTCAACCTTGCCTTTCATGATTGTGAGCCGGACTACAACAGATTGCTCTTGCTACTGAAGGTGCATGGGGTGACCTGGCCCATTCTCATTCTCACAATTAACCTTCGTTTTTTTTGCTCAGTCGATCTTCGTGTTTGCATCTGGAAACCACGAAGACGCAATAAAATGCGTAGAACTGCTTTCTGCGAGAGCAAACGATGACCACGATAACGATGCCATCTACCTTTACGCACAGGTACGTGTTGCGTGATGTAGACCAATAACTATCGCCACTGATACACTCCACAGGTCCTAGCAGTTATGCACGTGAAGAAGGGGGATTATGGACGTGCGATACCATTGATCGAACGCGTGAAGAACCTAGCTCCAAAGAACAAACAGTGTCCTCCCCTCATGATGATATCCCTCGTAGGTCTTCTGCCATCACTATCTATTAATCTAACCATGCATGGAGATATTTGGATGGAGTTTTGATCAACCGGACATCATTGTTAAGCGGCGTCTCTGTGAAACCCTCTATCATGAAGGACGTACAGTCGAAGCCGTAGAAATTATCCGCAATATGATGAAGACATCAGACGAGGATACCCAAGGAGGCAAGACAAATGCGGACTGGATAGCAGGTACGACACCTACCCGCCAATCTTGATGAGCACAGTAACGTCTATCACCAGATTTCATCCAAAGATGTCTCATGAAAAGAGAGCGCGTTGGCGATGGAGCTTTTGGTTCCGCAAAACATGAGGACACAGCTACATAGTCCAATGCCTTGCTCTCAACGACTTGACACCTATTTTCTAGTAACCCGAATCTAAGAGACGGTTTGACTTTGTGGGCGTAGTTGTGCGTCGGAAGTACTCTGTTGCTTGCCAGGCCGTTGTGGTGGCGACGGTGGCAATCTGGTTCATGTGGGATCGATGCAACGCCATCACAGGCGATTGATGAAGAGACGACGGACGCCGAGCCCCCGAACCGGGTCAAGGTAGCTTCGACTGTAAATTCAGCTGTTTTCGTATTAAACGGAAGACCCTCTGGCACGTAATTAGGACGTGGCGACCAATCCAGTTACTTGTGGCCGTGCGAGCATTGGTGTCGTTCACCTACATATTCCGCCACTCGTCTGCACACAACGACACTGCTTTCATACCATCATCTTAGTTCAAATCATACTCGTGCCTCGATGCCTGAATCGTTCGCGTCCTTGCCCTTCTGGTGTGACCTATCCTTGAGTTTGGGGTCTCGTCCGCGCCCTCGGATGCAGATGACGTGCCCTTATTGATCGATTATAAGTAAGTAAACGAAAAAATCCTAAACACATCCAGATCGCTAATACCCCTTCATAACGAAATAATTCCCAAGCTGCTCGACACCCGTCAAAACGTCCATCTCACTCGACTTGGACGGATACTCTGCCGCGATAACCGCCCGGTTGGTCTTTTTGATGATACACCCGCCCGGGATCACGCCCCTCGTCGTACTCTCTCGCCCTTCGGCGGCGCTAGTCAGCTTGCTGCCCAGTATCAGGTCCAAACTCGACATCGCGCATCTGTACTGGCGACCTCCGACTCGGATCTCGCGGAGGGGTGGGTCGTTGAGTCCGTCGACGATTGCCCGTTGCTCGTCTTCGGAAATCTGTTTATTTTTTATTCCGAGTATCGCGGTAACGAAAACGGGATTGTCAGTTAGATGTGATATGTTGCGTGCCAAAAGGCGAACGAAAAAGCTTGCCACACGTTGCATCCAGCCGACTGTGCCCATATCCCTCCCTCGATCCCAAAGATGGCAGCTTCGCGAACGATCCCCCCTTCCAGCAATCCCTTGTCGATAAAGCCTGTGCGAGTCGCGAGATGGTATTTTTTTTAGGGACGTGGTGATGCCTGAAACTTCAGACCGGTGAGTTTAGCTTACCCTGCCACGACATAGTATCGAACTTCTAGGCCGTATGTCGTATGGTAATTTTACTGGGTGAGTTATAAGAATATAGGACAAGGTGTGGAGATGGTGTCCGGATTGGACGAAGTGGCCGTAATCTCTACCAGTATAACGGCGGATGATAATGATTTCACAAGCAAACCATACATGGATAATCCGACCGATTCATAACTGATGCCACACCGATCAGACGCCCGTTCGTTTCCTCCTTCTCCCTCCTCCCCTTCTTTTTCCTTATCGTCGCCCCGAGTATCACTTATTAACTAGAATACGGGCAAACGCTCCGCCGAAAGATCATTTAACGCTTGAGCTTTTGACTCTAACGATGGCCGTATTGTCCATACCGCACAGCATCCGCTTGACTGAGTCGGTGACAGCTCCATTCGCTTATCGTGATACTCCCCTTCGAGGCTCCCAGTGAGGTTTTGAACCAGTAGTAGATGGTCTCGTTGACGGCAGCTTCGAATTCCTCAATGGAGTTCCGGAGGCTGTTTACGCATACGACTCCAGATCATCCTTGGCCTGCAGAGGAGCAGCTGCAGCGCGGTCTCCGGCTGTTTAAGCAAGTGTTGTCGAGCCTCGACGACAGTAGATTTCGGCGAACAAGGATACATACTTCTGTAGTGCTCCTCGGTCTCCGAGGGTATACTTATGCGGTTCGATTTGCCGGTGGTCTTGTAGAAAGCCGAGACGTTCAAGACACAGTTGGCGTCGATGTCGAAAGTAACCTCGGTCTGAGGAACGCCGCGAAGGGCAAGAGGAAAGTAGCAGTGGGCTCGAACTTCAACCGAGCAGGTTGTTGTCCTTTGTCCGTGCACGCTCACCCTCGTACATACGCCTCGATCGTGACAGCATACTGGTCATCCGAGGACGTGGAGAAGATCTCAGACTTGTTCGTCGGGAGAGTCGGGTTGCGTTTGACGAGGGGCATCATGACACCACCAACCGTCTCGATACCAAGCGAAAAAGAAGCGACTTCGAAAAGCAGGACATCCTGAGTCTCACCGGAGAGGATAGCTGCCTAGATAACAGCACCGTAGGCAACCGCCTCCTCTGGGTTAACGCCCTTATGGGGCTCTTTGCCGTTGAAGAAGTCGGAGACGAGTTTCTGGATACGAGGAATATGAGTGGAGCCACCAACCAAGACAATCTCGCGCATATCCGCCTTGTCGATCTTCGAGTCACGAAGGACGAGACTTCTCGTACGCGGATGCACTCTCGAGGACGTATCCGAATCCGAGGCTTCTTGTTTATTATGGCCCTGCGGCAAGAGTGTTCGTGACATCGACTTTGGCTTCTGCGCACTCTTTGGCTTGTTTGACATCGATACAGGTTTGGAGGGAGGTGGGGGCAGAGGAGTCGTCGTCGGAGCGCCGTTGGGCAGACGGGCCGGGGATGTGGGTTCAGCTTTCGCCTTTGGCGGGGGATCGTCTACTATCACGCGCGAATCGTTCACATCCTCGCCCATCTGCTGTGACTTATCCTTGAGCGCATCAGGATCCGTTGTTGGTGGTACTGTATAAGCGGGAACTGATGAAGGTGCTCTTGGCTTGTGACATGCAGACCGGGTCGGAAAGGGCACACTTACAAGTTCAAATTTGGATAACATGAAAAGAGCATAAACGTTTGATGGGCACATGCAACGAGGAGTTCCACCTCGCATGTGGGACCATCAAACTGCGAGTCATTGAAGAACTCGAACTTGATGGATGAGATGTTAGTCGGGCACAATCTCGGCGTTTGTTGCATCACACCTCCCTCCCATCCCACCGGAATGGTGCACACGTCGACGAGCCTGCTGACGAAGTGGGGAGGTGCGAACTAGATGTGTTTTATCAGTGTATGCAGCCTCGGTTTTGTGGGTGGGATTTGGAGAGGAAGTGGAGGTCTGAGGGTATCGGCAATCGTGAGGATAGATAGGGGAAAGCAGAGTTTAGCTGGACTGACGAGAGTACGATAGAGGGCCGATACTTTTCTGGGATGGGTCAATACATCACAATGCGTTCAACATGCTTCTGCGAACCCTCGCCTCATGCGTGATCTTGTGGAGGAGAAAATGCTGGAACTTGTGGAGCGGTACAATCAGGCGCCGAAATCGTTACGGAAATGAGAATGCCGCACTGCCAAGTCTTCATCGATACCTTGATAGTGAAGAACTTTGATCGTGTGGACAGGTCCGTGTCGATGGCTTGGGGAACGTGCAGAATCATATAAGGGGAGCCATAATAAGCGTACGATGTGTCGTTCCTTTCCCCTCTTCTAAACTCCAGAGCGAAGTGGGCCTGTTAGAAGATGGGTGCGTACCAACAGTCAGCGAGGCCGAAGCACCTCTACTGACAGATCGTTGGGGTGGTCAAGCTGCGAAACAGATCGGGATTGCATCACAGAGTCTTGTACGCTCAGTTGCCTTTGTGGACGAGAGTCAGGTCGTAGCAGGATATCACAATGGTGACATTCGTCGATGGAACATCGAAGGCGGACGACAAGTCGGCCCAACCATGCGAGGGATTGGCATAATCTGGTCGATCGCCTGTTCGCAGGATGGGCAGTGGATCGTATCTGGAGACGAAGGAGGTAAGGCGACCATCTGGAATGCAATCACAAACCAAAAAGTGCGCCACACCGAATACGGGAATTGGGTGACCGCCGTTGATACTTCGAGCGACTCTACCAAAGTAGTTGCCGGGAGTTGGAGCGACAGAGACAACGTCCGGCTATTCGGCATCTCTTCCGGCACCCAACTGCTTTCTCTCACACACCGTTGGATTCGCGGTGTCAAGTTCTCTCCGGACGGAAGTCGCTTTGCTACCGCCTCGAATGATTGCGGTGTCCGCGTCTACAGCACCCACAATGGACAGGTCCTGTTCGATTCAGGTACTCGGTGTTCGACCCAGACATCAGGGATGGTCACTCCGTTGGCGTGGTCAGCCGATGGCCAGCAACTGTTCGTAGCATGCAAAGGCAAAATCACGTCTTTCAACACCTCTGACTTCTTGTCTTCGGAGTGGCCGATTCATGAAAATCAATCTTCGGTACGCATAGTATCCAACGGCATATTCATCGCATGTTCTCCAGACTCGTCCGTTTCACTATGGGGTTGCATGTCCCACTGGCGGTTTGGTAGCACCACCACACACACAGCAGAGATCTGGTGCGTCGCTCTCTCACCGACCGGGGGGTATCTCGCATGCGGAGTTGGCAACAATATCACAATTCACAACCTCAGAGGTGTCCTTCCCATGGAATATTTCGGCAGTGGTGTAAGTGAGCATCCTCATCGTGCTATTTACCATTCCCACCGGTTGGCGTTCCCTTGTCTATCAGCTTCCGCTCGTACAACTGAGTGGCCGGGCCCTCAAATCATGGACACAGGACAATCCAACGATCACCGAAGCATTTCTATCAGAGGAGATCAAGAGGACTCCGAGTCCCAGCCACCACCTGCTAGCATGCCGTGTTATTCTACGATTGCGCTTGAAACAAGTGGCACTCGCGATGGAGGATGGCGAGCAGGTGAATGTGCTTTCTCGCTGGCTCATGCACATGCTCACATGCAAGCATCTCAAGTCCCTCCGGATTCGGCCGTCACCTATTGGGTATATCGCAATGGCGGTTATCCTACTTGGCCAGGGTGATCGAGAGGGTGCACTACGCATGTTCGACCTTGCCTTTCATGATTGTGAGCTGGACGACCACAGATTGCTTTTGCTACTGAGGGTAAATGAGGTGACCTGGACCATTCTCACAGTTAACCTTTGTCTTTTTTGCTCAGTCGATCCTCGTGTTTGAATCCGGAAACCAAGAAGACGCAATGAAACGCGTAGAACTGCTTGCTGCGAGAGCAAATGATGACCGCGATAACGATGCCACCTACCTTTATGCACGGGTATGTGCTTTCGCGTGATGTAGACCTGTGACTATCGCTGCTGATACACTCCGCAGGTCCTAGCAGTTATGCACATAAAGAAGGGGGATTATGAACGTGCAATACCATTGATCGAACGCGTGAAGAACCTAGTTCCAATGAGCAAACCGTATCCTCCCCTCATGACGATATCCGTCGTAAGTCTTCTGCCACTACTATCTATTAATCTAACCGTCCATGGAGATATTTGGATGGAGTTTTGATGAACCGGACATTACTGTTAGGCGGCGTCTATGTGAAACGCTCTATCATGAAGGACGTACAGCTGAAGCCAGGGAGATTCTGCTCAATATCATAAAGACCTCAGACGAGGGTACCCAAGGAATCAAGACAAATGCAGACTGGATAGCAGGTACGAGTCCTAGCTCCCAGTCTTGATGAGCACAGTAACGTTTATCACCAGATTTCATCCAAAAATGTGTCATGACGCGGGAGTAAGTTGGCGATGGGGCGTCTGGTTCCTCAAAACGTGATGACACAGCTACACAGTCCAATGCCTTGCCCTCAACGACTTGACATGTATATTCTAGTAACCCAAATGTAAGTGACGGTCTTAACTTTGGGTCATGCCGTAGGCGTAGTCGTACGTCGGAAGTACGCTGTTGCTTGCCGGGAAATTTGAGTCGTGTGGGATCGATGCAACGCCATCAAGGTCGCGATGACAGATGATCGAATGATCGATGAAGAGGCGACGGACGCCGAGCTCCTGAACCGAGTCAATGTAGCTTCGACTGTAAAGTCGTTGGTTTCGTATCACACAGAAGACCCTCTGGCATGCGTGGCAACTAATCCAGTTACTTGTAGCTGTGCGTGCATTGGTGGCGTTCACCTACGTATTCCATCGTCTGCACGCAATTGACGACACTCACTATGAAAAGTCAGGACGTGTAAAATAAGTGTCTGAGACACTCTTAGTAAGCGTCACGACAGCTAAAAATCAGCGTCCGTCATTGAATTTCAGCGTCTTAACATGACGCTGAAGTGGACATCCGGCCTACTAAAAATCAGC
This sequence comes from Pisolithus albus, assembly GCA_024613165.1. Taxonomy (NCBI): domain Eukaryota; kingdom Fungi; phylum Basidiomycota; class Agaricomycetes; order Boletales; family Pisolithaceae; genus Pisolithus; species Pisolithus albus. Next base: position 93,612 of record JANFAB010000025.1, read on the forward strand.
GTCAAGGACAATGAATAAAATCATCACCGGCATTGAACAAGAGTGTCACAATCACCAAATAAAAATGAATTATATACTGCTTTTCATTGCTTCAGACAGTTACGACCGGTTCACAGCTGGCTCCATTCCAAGCAGACCTAATACAGTCATGTACTATCCTACACACAATGCGGGGGGATACATGCACACTCCTGCAACAGGCGGCAGGCCGTAGCAGGGTCCGGTACACGAAATACGACCAGGGAATGTGAGGCGTCAAACACGAGAATACGATCAGCTGCTCCGTGACTTTCTGACGAAGGTTAGGATGTGATCCCAGGGTGAAGCCCATCTACAGAAAATGGTGTCAACACGAATTGGAAAAACAGGCAGCACCACCAACATCTGATAGCTTCCTCGTGATCCGGTTCGAGGCTTGCTCTCTAGTCTCAGCATGGATGTGATGACGTCCTGTATGTCCAACAGTAAGGCTACACCTGGGTACCGCGAACATCTCCAGCTGAGGGTACGGACCACGAGCATTGCTGACAATATGAGCGTTTGCACTCGACGAGTGCTCTGGGATAACGGGGCTTTCCACAACTACAGGCTCCGGGACAGGAAGCGGCGAATGGTCATCGTATGTTTGTGTTGGAGATTGAATCACCCCTGTGTGATGTCCATTTTGGTACGCTTTTTTACCTGCTTACATAAGCGCTTAGAGCGCACTTAGTAGTACAATTTGGTACTATTCCCTCAGTAGTTGAGTCACTACTGAGGCTGCCTACAGCCTTTCCAACAGGTTTTGAGCCCCGCATAGAGCGGAGAAAATTTTATTGAAGGCAACTCGTACTCGACTCGAACAAGAAAACTACTCAACAAACCATCACTGTCCTTACTCGAAAGCTATTGGATACTACGACTGATGGATTACCTTCCCGAGCTCGCACACAATGGGCAAAATTGGACAGCTTATGGCAGCTCGGTCCTATGCGCCATTAATGACGAAGGCTTGATGGGGTTCCTGGTCGGGTCCGAGAGACGACCTACACATCCTGCAGAGCTTGAAGGTCGAGGTGAGGGATGGACACCTCAGACCGACGAGGAACGAGACGAGGTCGCGGTATGGCGAACCGCGGAACAGTCATGGACTCGAAGAAATGCGACAGTAAACTACACAATCATTTGCGGAATCCCGGATACCATTTTCTCATCCATGCTACACCTAAAATCACCACTCGAAAAGTGGTATTACCTCGAAAACCGTTTCGGCCGAATTCCGAGACCTGAGAGCTGGCTAGCAGCTGAAGAAGCTATGCGACAAAGCAACTTACCCTTCGAGCGAGACACAGCTGGAGAAAGCAGTCAGGAAGTTGGCGAGAGGAATGACGAACCAAAAATCTCACCTGGTAGTCATGAAGACCCTGTGGACAGCTTGAACGACTGCACCGAGACCGAATCCGGGTACCTAACACCCGAGACCGAGGTCGCTGAGAGGAAGAATATGGAACCTAACCCACCAGTGGTTGAGGTTGGTGGTGCAGACCTGGAACTGTCGGATGAACACGCAAATATGGTCGAAGCACCTGACGAGGGCAGTTGGTGCGCGAGCGACGAAGTCGAGGAGAGCCAGGACTTACCAGGGTTGAGCTCAAAGGCTCTCGAACCCGCAGGTGACACCACCAGACCACCTGGTAGTCGCTCTATCGAAAGTGGGCCACTACCATCCTTCGAAGAGGATCAGTCCACCCGGACGCACAGCGACGAACCGATTCTCGACATACCTGATCCACCCGGCACCCATATCGAACTCTCTGTCCCACGAGTCAAATCCCCTACACTACAGAACGACCCTGAGGTGACAGGAAGTACCCTAGGGGACCCCAGTAAGGAATCCGAAAGGTCTTCACAGCTGCGAGAGACCGAACGACCCGAACCTCATCGAGATCGCACGTCCAAAGGAAAATTTCACATTGACGAAGGACGCTATACCTCGGACACCCCACCTAACAAAGTTTGGGGTATGGGGGTGCCTAGAACTCCTCGAGTGGGTTTGGGGGATAGCGCAGACATTGAGTCGAAGATGACGAAGCTGGAGATAAGAGGGATTAGCGCCAAAACGGCTGGAATGGAGAATGCCATACCTACACCACTGGAACCACCTCCGATTGGCCTCGAACACACTCCTACACCCTTCAGCGACCCCCCTCGACGTGGAAGACTGAAAACGAGAGCTGAAAACGTCAGTAACATGCGTGCGAGGCGAAATGCCTGTCATGCACGAGTGGTCTTCGTGCGGCCACTCCTACCCCTCCTTGCGCCCTCGAATCGATCCCTAGACCCTACCAGAGGGTTATTGACGACGAATATAGGCTGTAGAGAGGTCAGGCATGCGAGACGAGTCGAAACGAGAGGAAACACGTACCGAGCAGCTCGCATCCTCATGCAGCTGCCCCTACCTCTCTCGACACCTTTGAAATGGTCCGGAGACCCTGCGGGAGGGTCCTGGATGATAAGCGTTCGCTGTAACGATGTCAGGAGAGCCAGGAAAGTCGAAACGAGAGGAGATACGCACCAGACAGCAGGCATTCCCATGCCACTGCTCCAACTCCTGCCAAACCCCTCGAAACGACTCTGGAACATCTCCAATACTTACTGGAGGCAGGGGGTGCCTCCCAGATCAATACGAGACGATGCGAAATGGCCAACAAACCGTCGTAGGGCCAAACGGCTGCCTCGCAGCAGCGGCACAGGGCAGAGGACAGCGCACAGGAAGAGTACTCCCGAAATGGAAGTTGCGACAATGCGGCGCGTCAAACACGACCAAACATCGCTCGTACATGGACTCGAAGCTCACTAGCAGCAGAATACACTCGTTTTATTGAGTTATTGAGTATACATTCTTTTTGAGTCATATTTTCTGCACTTCTACTTATCACACAGTGGAGCTTCAGGGGGTGTGTTGGAGATTGAATCACCCCTGTGTGATGTCCATTTTGGTACGCTTTTTTACCTGCTTACATAAGCGCTTAGAGCGCACTTAGTAGTACAATTTGGTACTATTCCCTCAGTAGTTGAGTCACTACTGAGGGTAAGTCTAGGTATTCCTACCACTACACTACTTACTGATCTCCTGTAGCTGCCTACAGGTACATCTAATGTGATAGTAGTTGAGTCACTACTGAGGCTGCCTACAGCCTTTCCAACAGTTTGTTGGGGGTGCTAACGGTTGGGCCCAATTCCGGCAGCGTGTCTGGAGATATCCGGACTGGTTTAAGTCGTCAGTAGCAGTTCATGGCGACAAGTTATCCGTGTCCTCACCTCTCTAGCGATGAATCGTGCTTCTCTTTGTGCCTACAGAGTGTTGTGGAGTAGCGTTGTAACAAAGATCACCGCATACACTCACCTTTATGTTCTCTAGCCAGCGCATATAGGGACTGAAATCCCACGTATCGCGGAGCTGGTCGGTCCTTCCTAATAGAAACATGACAAGACCTTAAGACGTATGCGAGAACTCCGAGAGAATCACCTATCTTGCGAGACAGACAAGGACTCGTTTGACCTACCAGATACCAACTTGTTTCTCTTGGTGTGGGGCTCTGCAGCATGTCGAATATACTGATACGGCCTGGACGGGTGCTTGAGATCCGGTGTGCGATAGGTCCGTGCTTGCTGTGAGTGGCATGTCGAGGAAAGAGATGGGAGGAAGCAAAGGACGGGTGCCGGCGATAAACACGTGAGCGTGACCGTCACGCTGTTAGTAGGGAGAGGACTTGCAGAATTGAACGCAGCATCGCATTACATAATTTCGCCAGGACTGGAGAAATAAATAAATAAAAACATGGATCTGATTTTTTTTAGATAAGTCAATTTGTGCACTCGGTGCCTGCTGACAAAGCATCTCTTGTGGACCATGCTAAGTCAGTTTATGACGCTGATTTTCTCCCCCGACACTGAAAATCAAACATTTCAGCGTCACGGACGCTGAAATATAGTGCTTTTACTTTTTACAGTGACTGCTTTCATACCATCATCTTAGTCCAAATCATACTCGTGCCTCGAGATACAAGCAGCTACTACATTTTACGATGGGGCTTCTTCCTGACGAACGCCTCGGACCTCTTTGAGATACAACTAAAAAGTGGCAATTTGACGGTAGGACGGGACCATCCTCCAACAACGCATCTTCGAACCACCTCCTATGTCACTTGTACTGTCTTCCTGAAAGTAACGCACAAGTGCCGTTCTTGGTGTCGCAGCCCCAACCTGGCGTGGTCTCGCATCGATACCACTTCTTCGCTATTGTCTACTATACTTGCACTTCTTTTCTACCCTGCTTGGAAGTTTGCCATGGCGCCGATCGCACTTCTCATTTCTTCCTGAGACGTACCTCTCAAGTTCTGCATTTCAATGTGGATACCGGCTATGGTATCAGTTCGCTGACAGTAGTGAACTGGGGTGGTGCAATTTATGGTACGACGGCTGTTCTAGATGGCCCTTCGTCGCGTCTCTTGACATGCAGGAAGCCTGGTTTACAAGGACGTCAAACACGTGGAAGTGTCGGTTTGACGACAATCCTTTCCTGAGTTATTGCCGGGTTTCTACGTCCCCGAATTCCCTTTGTTGGTCCCATGGACAGTACTGCGCAGCTTGGTTGGCACAATCCAATCTTTCAGCCTCAGGGGAATTATGTATGGCCTTCCCACCTACGGTGTCATCTTGTCAAGTCGTTGATCATCTCCATGCAGGCAAGATAAGTGTTTCGTTTCGAGTTCTCATGTTCCTGTAACATGTACGAGTTATATGTCATCAGCTACAGGTTCTCTTCCGGAACATAACCCTAGCAGTGGGATCCGCTATCACATTCAAGTCCCAGTGGATGATTGATGGCCTGGATACCCCACCCTCAAATCTGACGTCATACGACATGAGGATATAGGCAAGCATGGTCTTCAGCTCATTAGCTGCCAGGAACCTCCCAGCGCTGGCACGGAAGAATCGGTGAGTGTCGCCAGCCAAAGGTGAGTGCAACCATACCATGTGTGCTTCCCAAATTCGAAGGGAAAGTAGTCTTGAGTTACCCCGACCATCAGGTGTCTGGCACTTGCACCTTCATCGTCGCTTAGTTGGGAGAAGCGGAAGGAATTGAAGACACCAGGATTGTCATAGACTGCTTCATTGCGGTGGAAGACATAAGTCGGAATGCATACGTGAGTTCCCTTTGGTGCGAAAGTTCCATCTGACAAGGTCGGATCTTTCACCGCTTTCCTTTGCGCGCTGGCTGAATGACGGACGTAGTATGTCACCTTCATGGTAGCAGTGGGCAGCTGGACACCTACATGTGAGGACACCTTCGAGGCGCTGGGCTTCTGCCAGAAAACTGTCAACCTTGCGCATCATCGCCTCTTTCTTCCACCCATTTCCCCGGATAAGTGCGTCCACTTCCTCACGAAGCGGTGCATACTGTGAGTAGGCGGCAAGATTGTACAACGCTTGTGTAAAAGTCTGCCAGAACATCAAATCATGTCCGAATGGCCTGTTTAATCTCTTACATTTGTGGTCGACTGATTTAGAACAGTCAATCGTCAAAGAGTAATATTCAACGGCGGGAAAGACATACATGAATCGAGGCGAAGTTGATAGTTAACACGCGCAGGGTCAGCTGCCGTGTCGAAGACTCTTGTTTCTCGTCTATCAATCACTGCAGAATACCGTTCTGCAACAAGTAATCAGGTGATCAGTCAACCTGGCCAACAGCTTCTACTAACGGGACTCCAAGACTCCAATCTTCTCCCGCACACCTAAGGCGTTCTTTGATAATGGGATCGACATGCTTCGTGACACGTGCGAAGCGACATGCGAGGGTGTCGTCCGGTTACCCTGGTCGTTGGCGATGATCACGACACGATCGTTTTGCCAAACGCCGAGGCAGCTGAAAAGAGAGGGGGAGATCAGACAGGCTATCCGATGGAATGAACAACGGAATGAGAATTGATACGTACGAGTCGGTCATCCCCAAATCGATACCGATGGCTTTTGGCTGTGACATGACCAGCTAGGACCGAGTACGTGGGAGATAAGCCAGGTTCCCTCAGAGAAAGTTGCCCAGAATGGTTTGTTTTCCAAGGATCGCCGGTCACCCATTCTTTACCCGTCCTGAGTGCTAATCCCCCCCTAAGATTAGCGGAAGCTGTCGTACAGATTTGTGTCTATTGAGACAAGATAATCAGTTCATACAGACGGCAACACTGAGATTTGGATGCCAGTGCGTCTCTCCATTCTTCCTGTCGTCCCTTCTTCCCTATCGTCACCGCGGTTATCCGTACTTCCATGTCATTCGCCTTCGCCGTTGTGAGTCGACGTGTGGATCTATGGCGAAAACACCACAAAACCAACACAAAGACAAATGCCGAGTTGGTGGTTTACCTGCGCGGACTTTGGCTCGAGGGATCGGTTACGGTGAAGTGGGGGAGGGGTTCTGCACACCTAGATGACTAGGGCAGAAGGGAAGGTGCTCCTGACGAGAGGGGAGCAGGGGGAGACGGAGAAAAGCGAAGTAATATAGGCTACTCGGAGCCCAGAAGCGACGTAAGATGATGAAGAGTAACAGTAAATAGACCCTTAATGGAGCCTCAGATACTGCAAGGATAAAGAAGATAATGAGGGGCCTTAAAGCGACGACAATAAGGCAGATAACGTCGATAATGATTGGGCAATAGTCTCACTACAAAGGGGACGGTATCCTATGCAGGGGGGGCTACTTGCTTGTATGTGTGTGTTACTTGCTGCGACGTATTGGTACTTATATACAAAAGGTAGCGCAGCCTGGAGTAAATAGAGGGAAACACTTTGTAAGGGGTTTGTAAGCGATTGGTAAGAGGATTGGTAAAGGATTGGTAAGGCCGAGCAAGGCTGAGTAAGGACAGTAAGCGATTGGTAAGTAAAATCAGTCAGCATGACGAAGAATATCACAAATCATTTGAAATAGAATGAGTCATTAAGGAACGGATGAATAATGCGACAGAAAGGGGGATGAGTAAGCGCACTGGTCACTGCTGAATAAGGGGTATGACTGCAAATGAGTCACTCTGACTCCTAGATCTGAGATCCAGATTCATTGGGGCGATATGCTGCACGTCTGAAAGAAGAACTGTGGGGATTTCTGCCAGGGGCCATTTTTGGGGGTCTCCAGGGTAGTCAGGGCTTAGGATTTCGCAACTTTCCCCCCTCTCTCCTCTCTGCAAAGCGACCTGTACTAGGTGCAACTAGTGCTCTGGAGGGCATGAGGAGGAGGAGGGGCCGTCTTCTCCAATGAGGGCAGGGAGAAGTGCCTCAAAATCGTCATGAATGCGATCAGATAGTGTAGATGAGAGTAGTTGGTACTGCAGCTGTCGCAATTTTGGGAGAACGAAAGACGAGATTGAGAGGTAGACGTTGCAGGGGGCAGGAAGGAAAAATCCGTAATCCTTTTCGACTGGAGAGACTGAAACAACCACATAAGACCTCTCAAGCCTGACGACAGACTTGAGGCGACCAAAGAATGTCTTCCTCGACGTCAGACTGACGAGAAGAACGCGCTGTCCCAAAGCGATAGGATGGGAGGTCATGGACGAGGGAGGGATGAACCAGGAGGCTTCGGGGCGAGAGCTAGTGGGGATTCCTGGCAGGTACTCGTAGTTATTCTCCCTAGCAAAGGACACGAGCGAAGAGACGGTCGAGGAGGTGGCCATTACGATAAATATTGGCGAAATGGGCGTTCGTTGGTAGAAATGATGCAGAAAATCGTGGAGTGCGCGGATCGTTACCAAATTTGGTAGGAAGGATGGCGTGGTCGAGAGCTTCCTGTGAGCGTGGGAATGGTGTCGATATCTTTAGAATTGACGGAGATATTCGAAAAATCGGAATGCCGTAAACTAGCGCTCAAAAAGTTTTTTTCGGGCACTCGAGCGGTTTCTTCCCTAACGTTAAGGATGGTTCTTGTGCGATGGATGACTGCTGGCAATATCAGTCATTCTTCGCATTAGGGCTAGGCTTCTCCGTTCTCCGTTCTTCATCATTCAGCTTCTGAGTCCATGCTCACGTCGCCAAACACCTTTGGTGCGTGACACCGTCAATACCCTGCGTCGCTTTCCTTAGTCGAGACGACCGAGTTGGTTCTCTCCCGGAACGATGCGGGTGCATGGAATCCTTCTTCTCGGATTGCTCGCGCACGAGACTTGTCGTATGCGGACGCACTCTCGAGGAGGCATGTATCTGAATCCGACGCTTCTTGTTTACGATGGCTTTGTGGCAAGAGCGCTCGTGACAACGACTTTGGTTTCTGCGCACTCTTGGGCTTGTTTGACATCGATATAAGTTTGGAGGGAAGCGGGGGAAGGGAAGTTGTCGTCGGAGTGCTGTTGGGCAGACGGGCTCGGGATGTGGGGTTTAGCTTTCGCCTTTGGCGGGGGATCGTCTTTTATCACGCCCGAATCCTTTACATCCTTGCCCTTCTGGTGTGACTTACCCTTGAACGCATCAGGATTCGTTGTTGGGGCTGCTGTATAGGCGGGAACTGATGAAAGTGCTCTTGGCTCGTGACACGCAGACCAAGACGGAAAGAGCACACTTACAACCTCGAATGTGGATAACGTGAAAAGACCATAAACGTTTCATGGGTACATGCAACAAAGAGGCGTTCTACCTCGCATGTGGGACCGTCGACCTGCGAGTCGTCGAAGCACTCGAACTGATGCACGCCTTGACAGGTGAGACGTTAGTCGGGCACGATCTCGGCGTTTGTTGCATCACACCTCCCCTCCAATCTCACCGGAATGGTGCACACGCCGACGAGCCTGCTGACGAAGTGGGGGGGTGCGAACTAGATGTGTTTTATTATTGCATGCGGCCGCGGTTTTGTGGGCGAGATTTGGAGAGAAAGTGGAGGTCTGAGGGTATCGGCAACTGTGAAAATAGATAGGGGGAAGCCCAGAGTATGGCTAGACTGAGAGTAGAGTAGAGGGCAGATACTTTTCTGGGATGGGCCAATACATCACAATGCGTTCAACACGCTTCTGCTAACCCTCGCCTCATGCGTGATCCTGTGCAGAAGAAAATGCCGGAACCTGTGGAGCAGTATAATCAGGCCCCAAGATCGTTACTGAAATAAGAATGCTACACTGCCAACGTCTTCATCGAAACCTTGATAGTGAAGAACACGATGCGACTTTGATCGTGTGAACAGGTCCCTGTCGATGGCTGCGAGGAACGTGCAGAATCATATAAGGCGAGCCATGAACAACTCTACATGTGTCATTCCTTTCCCCTCTTCTAAACTCCAGAGCGGAGTAGGCTTGCTAGAAGATGGGTGCGTACCAGCAGTCAGTGAGACCGAGGCTCTACTGACAGGTCAGTGGGGTGATTAAGTTGCGAAACATCAGCAAACCAGCCCTAGGCTGCACAGAGCTGTGCAGATTTGTACAGCATCACAGACTCTAGAGTAAGGTACCTACTAATGAAGAGACCCACAGGCATACACAGTACTGTACACCCTAGGGTGGTCTGCAACTGGACTTGAAATTCCTTACCTAGACAGACCTGTAACAGTGCTGCACACCCTTGCACACACACTCACATGAGGAACAAATATAAATCTATATTGACTACGGACTCATGGTCCGGCAATCAGGATAGATCTGATCACATGTGGCAAGGCAGTACACGATGTATGGAAGGGGATATCAATCTAAAATTACGTGAAACTCGTCACTGAATGCAATCACAGGCTGCAACTGAGTTTTCATTCTGTCCTTGGGATGAGTGCTCGCAGGTAAAAAATTACGACGGGCGGTCTCGCACCTGCCGGCAGATGCCCAAGCAACTCGCAGTTCCCGTGTTTTCGCAGCATGCCTCGGATGCTGGTCAATTTGATGTTGCATGTCCAGGAAACCCGCAAAAATCTTCGAGTAAGTGCCATATTCAAATGGGCGGTCTTGCCGAATCCCGGTTTGAGTGTACTCGTCAAGGGCAGCTCGGAGCTGTAACAGACGTGAGTAGATATAAATGAATAAAAAAGGGAGGTCGTCATACTGCAGTTGCCGCCAAGCACACGGCAACTCTAGGGACTTCACGAGAAAAAACCTCAGGGAAAACTGCGCCAATCGACGACGAGGAATAAAAGAAATCCGAAACCAGGGCCGCTAACGCTGGATGCGCCATGTTGTTCGTAGAACCCTGGAAAGCAGTAGTGAGTAAGCGAATATATCGAACATTCGGCAAACCTCGTTGTCAACACCATCCCTCAGGAACATAGCGCCTTTGATCAAAGCTTGAGATTGCGACTGATTCTCCGCCTCCGTGCAATGGGCTCCAACATCATAGAATCGCGGCAGGACTTCACGAGCTTTCGCCTTGATCGTCGATCGCCACGTCATCAGCGACTCCCACAGCTGAAGCGCAGAGGTTACCACAATTACGAAACAAGGTGAATGATGCTCACTAAAATGCCGAGTTGACTGCGGTAATTGGGCCAGTATCCTGCAGGGTTTGGTGAGTAGGTGCTAGCTTGGAGTGACTTCCGAGGGGCTTACCTGGAGGGGTATTCGTGCACTCGACAAGAGCTTCATTGAAGATTTCTCCACTCATTATGTCAAGGAATGTAGAACGAGATGGGAATGGATTCTTCGTTGCGGAATCACATTGTGCGATCAGCTTCGCCCGCTCGATGACTTCCCGAAATTTGTTTGGATAGGAGCGAAGCTTTGTCGGGTGTCCCGTCAACTCGCCATCAGCTGTGAGCAGTACCGTCGTTGGAGGGCCGGTAGACTCGGGGGGGAGTTGAGACGACTGAGCTACACCACAGGCAACATCTTGAGCAGGCATTGAGACAGCGATCCCAGAAGATGGTTGTTGCTGATCGCGAATTGCACGCAGCCGTTCCGGTGCTGGGACATGCGGGAAACCATTGCGTTGATGATAGGCGCGCACAACGTCCGAGTCCTCGCCATGATGTTGCTCTGAAATGGCGAGTAAGGCGGGATCTAAGAAGAGTAAAACACTGTTCATGATGCAACCCGATTCTTACCTATCTGAGAGTCTGCGGGGCGAGTTGCAGGCAGGGCGCGAGAGTCCTGATTATCTTCGCCATGATAGAATTGCCCTGAAAGCTCCATTAGTAGAGAATTTGATGGAAGAGATATGCGCACCTAATTCCGGGGTTGACGCACGGGAGTTCACGGAGTTAACATTCGCACCTTGGGATCTCGAGTCTGGTTCTGGTAGTATTGTTGGTAGAGAAATAATGAAACAGAGGATGCTTACCTGGGGTATGCAATGCTGCTTCAGCCGTCCTTTCATCCTCATCGGGAGATATATCGTCAATGTCAGTGTCACCAGAAACGGGAAATTTTCCGCGTTGGGAGGGGAAGCTGTCATGATCATCAACACACTCAGTGTCACCGTCTTCGCCTGCATGATAGTATGGAGGCGGCGCGGGAACAGAGACATCTTGGTCAAAGAAATTTTGGGGCTGCGACGCGGTATTGAGATCACGGACAGAGAAAGTTCTGGACAGTTGGCGAGTTTGAGAGTTGTAGGCACGTTGCACAATTTGCGAGGACCTAAGAGGTACGGGTGGAGTCGGCATGGTGATGGGTGTTCCGCCTCGAGACGCAGGAGTTGCAGAGCGGCCACGTGAAGCGGGGTGAGTGGAGCTTTGACGAGATGACTGGATCGCTGACGCACTGCGATGTGGCACAGTGGAGTCACCGCAAGAAGTTGCAGAATCAGCAGCGGGGGTGGGAAGACGAAAGCCATACCGAGAGCCCGGAATAGGCACCTGGCGTGTCGGTCGCAGTAGTGTGTTGCCACCTACGGAAGCGGTGGGAGCACGCACCGGTGCATCAGAGGGAATCTGGGAGGTCAGTGAGTCTGAGAAGGGAAGAACGACGAGGATCAAACGCGCCTTCTCCTCAGCTCTACCGTTCGAGCGACGAGTCTTCCGCTGGGGCAGCTGCTTATCCGATGGGGGAGCCAATGGATTGCGAGGCTCGTTTGCGGTAGCAACGTCCATCGGCGAGACCCTAGCAACGGCCTGAGTCTGGATGCGTTCGATATTTTGCAGCTGTGCGATTTGACTGCCGCTACCTTTGTTCGCCCTCGAAGAACGACGAGTTTGGTCTGATAGATTTGCGAGCAGTCAAGAGAAGTAGTCGAGGGCGGTGATCGTATAGCGAATAAACTTACCGTCAGCTGAGGGAACCGTTTTCGCCTTCTTTCGGGCGTCCGAACCAACCACCGGATCGTTGAGTGCCGGTTGCAACCCGTCCGCAACTTGAGGCGTAGCACGCTTCTTTGTGCAGGATTTCGCCATGAGAACTGTTACCAGTACCGAATCGCAGACTTGAAGACGAACGCGGTCGATGGAGGGGGCGGCCCTCATGGACATCGTTGTCATCCTTTTATGCGATCGTCCTCGACGGGGACCTAACGTTGATGCGTAAAAGAACACCAGGAACAGGCGACTTACCTCTGAACACATGTTGAACACCACACTGCGGTGGCTCGCCGTTTATCACGATCAGCATCCTACGTATACATACGCAGTCATATGTTCAAAGCGTTGAAGTGGAAATTGTGCACTTACGTGTGGTGCCAAATTGAATCAGCAGCCTCAAGGCCAAACAAGCGTCACATGTCACACGTGGTAGGTGAGTCAATCATCAACGCGGCGATGCCAACAAGTAGCATAGGTAATGATGCATACAAGTAGCGTAGGTAAATATGTAATTATCATGCCCCCTCACATAACCCTGCGGCGAGCATTGGGCCCCTCAGAATAGTATCGAGATCCCGTTGGAGCAGGCTCCTTTTGTAGGCGCTGCCATGTTCGCTTCGCATTCTTCGCGCCACAAGACACCTCTGTGACAGTGTTGAAGGCATCCATGAGGACCTCCGTGACCGCCGCATGATTGAGAATAGACTTATCACCGGAATCACAGGATGATTGGATTAGCTTATATAGTCTGGTGACGGCGGGTTTCAACGGCTCGAAGTAAGGCGTGAACTCGCTGAGTACACTTCTCGTCGATAGTTGACCGACCTTCTGGTCCCAGAGATCTCGAATGTCCGTGGACGTCTTCGCCAGGGCCCAATGCTTGAGACAGGTTTGCTCGATGGTCCGATCACTGCGAATCTCGTTTGGTGCTTGATAGAGAATGCATATCCAAACGAGGACATGGGCTATTATACTCTCGGAGGAGATCAATAGCCATGAACGGTATGGTACCCTTTGTCATTCCATGTCAAACAAAAGCGGACTGATAGTTGAATGAAAATACCTACAGTGCGGTCACCGCTCGATACCCCTTGCTTCCCCGCGTTGAGTACATCCGCATAATCGAAGTCAATGAGCAGACCTCGTCGAAATTTCTTCTCCGCAATGACATTTTCCCGTTCCTCTTGATCGTGCGTTGCAGCAGCCCATCTAGTGGCGCAGATAAACATGAGGATATTGTTGATGCTGATATCACGATGAAGAATGTTGTAAACGTCTACGAGAACAAAATGAACTAGCAGGAAGGGGAATAAGCAACCGAGGAGATAATACAAATAATGATACTCACCTTGAACGATATCAATAAAAATGCTCACCAATTCTTGCAAAGAGTGGAATTGGACAAGCGGATCGCCGACGGGTGATAACAGAAGACGCCGATGAAGACGAGTCTCGAACTCCGTATTTCCGACCAGAAATGCAGGCCGGAGCCAATCAGTCGTTTCGTCGGCTCCTTCGGTCTGAATTGTCCATGCTTCGACTAACTGCGAAACGCCCAAAAGCCCTTTGATTTTGACTAAGATTTGTTCCTCTGTATGCTTTCGTCCTTTATGCGTCCAGTAATCCTTTACGACGTAGTGTTTCTTCCCCTTCTTCACGAGCCAAGAGCTCGTGCCCCTCCCCCGAATCAGGTGGCTAACATATATGTGGCGTAAAACGGTGTACGCAGTCTCGCGAACATATATAGCCCGAGACATTTGGAGCGCGGGAGCGCTGTGGGGGCGATACAGGATAGAGGGAGACAAGGTGGGATCCACGAACGTAGGGTCGAATCCCAGTACGTCAGGACTTCCAAACGTAAGAGTATAGATGACGCGAGTGAAGAGGTCAGCTGCCCTGTGAAGACTGTGTCCTAAAGAGTGGATCGCGCCTGAACGATCGAAGATATGAAGACGGAATTCTTGGCGCGCGAGAGAGAGGGCAACCACGAAGCGTCTACTAGGCTGTGACATGAACACAGCATATGCCTTGCGAGTGATATTGCGCCGTAATTGAGCGCTGTGTGCGGAGGACGTCAGTTCAAGGAATGAAATTACGTTGTGCCATGCAAAGCCGGTATGCTGATCGAGTTGGCCGCAAAGAACAATGTCTGGCTTGACAGACATGTGTGAATTCTCTACTGGCGTCGCAGCGTATTGCGAGGTCCAGAGGCGCGAGCAACTGTTTGCCTTAGAATCGGCCGCCTTAGTTGCTGATCGGGTAAGACGAGGGCCACTCCAGCCCTCCAGGCGAGACTTGCTGGAATTGCTCTCAACGGCTGGGGGCGTAAACGAGGACATGATCTGGTTGAGCCAAGTAGCAACGCCAGCCTCTTCGGAACCAGCGATGGGAATTAGCGTCCCCTCAACAGTCTCCTGCAAATTTGTGTCGGGAATGCTGCGCGTGATTGGTTCCCGCCTGAGGGACGCTCTAGAGCGCCTCTTTGAACCTGAAGTGGTGGCGGGCTGCTTGGGTGGGGTCGGGCGCACACTACGGCGGCGGGGTGGATTGGATTGGGGCCTGCGAGTTCTAGGGTCTGAGCCTGAAGAGCTGGAGCTGGCGATTTCGGTAAGACTGGTGTGGCGCAGTGCATGGGGAATCAGAGATGGTTCCCAGCAAGCATTGCGAAAGAGCGGCATGCCGTCGATGGTTTTCAAGAGCTCAGCCTTGATTTCACCGATGTTCTCGAGACCTGAGAGCCGGTACCAGTATATAACATAGTTATCTTTGGACCTCCAGTGGGCCGCCTCAAATATAGTGGCACCCTCGAGTTCGGCAGCAAGCTCCGCATTGACGGTGGTAGCCTTAAAGATTCTGCCATCCAGCGGGACTGAGGACGTTTTGGGACGGAGGGGAGTGATGGACGGTTCAGTTATCGCATTTCGAAAACCTAGAGGGGGAGGAGTGGCGGACATTCTCTCTGGTCGGTGGAGGGGACTGCAACAAAGACTTCAAGTTGTTTTGTGCACTCTCAGTTCAAACCATATTCGCTGTCATTCTCAGCGATTTTCGGAATGTTCCTAGCAAGCACTGCAATACTTATGCAACGTGTCATCCTTGCTACTTATCTAAATCTATTATTGGGCCCACACATTATATACCACTTGCTGAGTGAAACTCGTATAACAGTGGCCAATGAACTTCGATTCTGAATTGTTACAGTGCTATTATGCACAGAGTGAAAGACAGTAATATATATGTTTGTTCCAATAACGATTCAGCCAAAATTCGGTGGAAAACTCGTGGCTAGTGTGGGTAGTAAGGCGAGGATTGGCTGTCTTCCCAAAGCGCGGAATCAAGTGAACAGGGGAACGAATATGGGACAACGGAAGAACATCGCCAATTCGTTCCCCGTTGCTCCTCATTGCGCGCTTCAGAACGTGGAGACCGGATGATGTTGCATCCGTCGTGTGTCCAGCAGGAGGGATGACGTGAAAACGTTGCACATAGGTGAGAAATTGGTCGGTCCCAAGCATGCGGAAGACAAGTCGAAGTTGGGCGATCATATGCCCTGGAAAATTGTTGAGCCCGCGCCATCGGGTATCAATTGACAACTCACCATTCAAACCCTGTGAAGGCCAGTCGCTCTCAGCACCTGGACTAAAAACCGCACAATCGTATAGTCCACGAGGGTGTTCTTGTGACGGGGGAGCGACGTTCATCGTTTGAGCAGGCTCGACCATCTCAGAATTATGATAGTTTCGAACCTGCACGCGAACCTTCGTCCAGATTTGAATTTTGTTCGATGGCAGGCTGTAGTTTGATGAAGCACGTCTTCGACCTGAAATGTCATGGTCTATGCCGTTCGCACAACGATCGAAGCAATCGCGAATTGCAGAGAGGAGGTCAGGTAAATCAAAGAGTGTCGCAGCCTCATCAACGGTCATCCGGCGATGTGGTTTAGTGGCGAGGTGAATGGCGGTAGTGGATGATGCGAACGTACGTGCCGGATGTGGTGCATTATGTGAGATCCCATTGGCGAGCGCATCAGCGATCTTGAAATAGTCCACGATTTTCCATATGGGAGAGTGATAAAGCAGATTGTGGGACTTTTCGTCATCGGGTTCGTGGTCCTCATCAGTAGGATCGCCGCCGTTGTCGGGATGCGGGTCATGGGAGGAAGCGATATTAGTGGCTAAATCAAATCTAAAACACTTGTCAGAACGGTCAAGATGGCGTGCAATTTGGGCGTAGTAGTTCTGATTATTCCCTGCGCGTGCAGGATTCTTGACTTCAGTCACATGGGCGTGCTCGGTGACGTCCGCAGACCACTGCATGGGGGCACCCGACGTACGGATGGAAGGCGCGACATGCTGCATGAGTTCGAGCTTGGGGATCCGGAAGTGCTTGGAGCGTCCACCAGCGGCTAAGATAGCATGTTTGTCAGCATGAAACGCAGCGAGTGCAGCGTTAAGTTTGGCCAATGCCTGTTCATCGAAAACGGGCATTTGGGCAAGGTAGCGGAAATCCAGCAGTGCACGGATAGCTGCAATGAAGCGCGGAGGCGCCGCGCCAGCGACAACGCAAAGAATGTATCGTTGGATGGAACGGTGATCGCGGCCAGTAACTTGTTTCAATTTCGAGATCCCATCAGCAAATGAACGATAACCGACTGGCGTTTGCAGGAGATTGAAGCGAAAGTCGATCTCATCGTCCCCAACAACTGTAATGCACCACTGTATGTCATGGTCCCACGACATTCTGAAGAAGTGATGGAGCGGTTCAACCTTTAAGAATTGGGCCGGATCCGATAAGGGCCAATCCCTCCAGAATGGCTCGTGAACGCCATTCAGTCCGAAAGACTTTGCCACCTTGAGGAAACCAGGAAGATCATCAGGGTCAGCTCGACTACACAACGCACTGATCGCATTGAGAGTATGCTCGGCGGTCCGGGGGTCATGACGCTTATCGTCGCCAAATTCCTTGTAAGTGGCAGTGGACATAGAGGATGTCCTTGGACTTGTGCAAGCCAGCAGACTCTGCTCTGGCGTATCCGCGATATACCCAACAAGCGGCGTATAACAATATCGCAGGTTGCCATGCGGGTCATTCATCATGACACCGACGGTTGCAGCAATCTTCAGAGGAGTGAGTATCAAATCGAGACAGCGATGGAACAACCGATCAGAAAGGAGAGAGCGAATGCGGGATTTTTTGTGAATGAAAGATGGGACTGGAAGGAGAGCAAGTAACAAGTGGCCGTGAAGGGACCCTTTGCTACGGATATCCGTGGCGATATTAGCCAAGCTAAGAAGTAACGGATGTGCCATGCGGTTCCCGGACATTACAGAGATGTTGGTTTTGTCCGACGACAAGACAATGCCCAAGAGGGTCCCACCCTCAGGTAGCTCCTTCTACGAGAAAATCAGATATGAAAATACGTCGAGATCGAATGGACTTGAACTTGCCTGTAGGTTCCAGGCGTGCTCGCCCGTGAGCCATTCATCGTACACACGCGAGAGTTGAGCAGCGGTGGACCACACTTTTCTTGGGACGAATTCGATATGAGACTCGAAGAAAGGGTGACTGAGGAGACTTTGGACGCATTCGATGGGATCTCGATAAAATAGCGTGACGGATCGTTTGGTTGGGTGTTGAGGACGTATTGCTTGTGAGTGCCAACGAGGACCCGAGGGTAAGAGTTCTGCGCGAAGACGTAGCTCTCTCGCAGTTCGAAACGAGAGTGGGAGTTCCTTGATCTAGACATCCGCACAGTCAGTTGCGAACGCTAAGTTGAAGTCAGAACTATGTGTAACTCACCAAGTCCAGAGAGAGGAAGCTGTCGATGGCAGCCATACTCAAACGGGAGCGCAGTAACCAGGATGCAACCTGCCAATCTTGTTGCGAAGCGAAAGGATAAAATAAATTATCCTCGCGCAGCTCGCCATGTTCATCAGAAAAGAAATTATCCATGAATGTCCTTCCACCGGGATAACACTGGGATGCGCCCGGGAAATATTCGACCTTCCCCGCAGAGGGTGTACCGGGACCACTGGGTGAGTGCTGCAAATCTAAGTCCCGATCATCGTACGGCACGTCATCAACTTGAAGGTCCATCCGGTCGTCGTACGGCATGTCGTAGAAATCCATCTGTATGTCACCGACAGCTTCCGATGGTGATGCTTGACGAGCGTACGGAGGTTTAATCGTTCGCATCGCCTGAGACGAAAGGGGCTGCGGAACGGTAGGAGGGGGGATGTCGTTGAGGGGCGCGCTGCAGGCAGAAGAAGGTTGGTTCATGTGTTGGAGGACACGCGTCTCATTCGGAAATCTCTTCCCGCATCGGGGGCAAAAGGAAGTCTTCCGGACGCGTGGCAGCGACTTCTTTGCCATATGAGAGGATGACACGAGAAGGGAAGATGATATCACGTAAGTAGCACGTACCAAGTAGGATCAAAGGTCTAGACGTCTACCAGTGGTTGTACTAACTCCACTTTACGTCCGAGACGTCGCTCTTTCACTGCCAAACATGCATCCATCGAGTGTGCAGGCTGGCCAACTAGGGGACGTCCCCCCAAAGCAAGAGCCTGATTTTCCCGAAGCAAATGGTATAATCTTTCGAATGGAAGAGACTGGCGAATGGGTAAGCTCCAATCGCCTCGATTTTTCAGCTTTTGTAGCCGCTTGCGCCCAACTCACCAGACTTAAGGGTATCGTTTCACTACCCAATTCTTCCACCGAAGCAGAGCTTCTATTGGAAACTGCGCGAGCCGAGTGCAAGCTACGCAAGATCCAGAAACAGTTTGCAGACCAGCTAGTTCGTTGCAACTTATTACGACTCGAGTACAGCCGCTTGCAGGTCCAACGCGTCGAGCAACATCTTTTGGAGGCGGAGGGTCATGTCGGTCGGGCGCGGTTGGTCATCAGACGGAGTGGATATGCACCAGGTCTCGGAGGAGAGCCGTCCTCTGAGTCGGAACGCAACGGTAAGTTCACTCGTCTTTTTTTTTCGCGTGCATACCGCTAATTGTTTGATGAAGCTCAGTTACCCACACCTGAACTTTCCAATGCCAACAATCAACCAACGGTTCGATCATCGCCTGTCCATATGTGTTAGTAATTGAGTTTCATAACGTACTACTATGATGTGCATGCCAACGAAATAGATATGATTATGTTGTGCTCGTGTAAAATTTCTGGAAGGGATCTCTGAGGTGAATCCTAGTAGTTACGAGCACTAGCAATGTTTGAACGGCCGGACTTCAATGCTACATACTACTAGTAGATTCAGTAAAGTGATCACACTGACTACTATTTTCGAAGGCTGACTCGTGCCACATCAACATTTACTTGAGTCGAGTCGACCTAGCTACCGTGTGACAACTGTACACCCTGTGGTGTCTATGTTTACTTTGGAAAAGATTGTTGATTGCTTAGCAGACACAGCCACAATGCCTGTGCAGGCTGTGTAGACCTGTACACGGTGTTGTGGCCTGAGAAGTCTGTAGCCCAAAAAGGCCGGTTTGCTGATGAACAGATCGAGATTGCATCACAGAGTGATGTAAATGCGGTTGCCTTCGTGGACGAGAGTCAGGTCGTAGCAGGATATGGCAACGGTGACATTCGTCGATGGAGCATCGAAAACAGACAACAAGTACTACTGGGTCCAACCATGCAAGCGGGTGGCACTGTCCTTTCCATCGCCGTTTCGCAGGATGGGCGGTGGATCGTATCTGGAGACGTCGTACATAAGGCAACCGTCTGGAATGCACTCACGAACGAAAAAGTGCGCGACACCATATACGACAGTTACATGCCTACCGTCGACATTTCGAGCGACTCTACCAAAGTAGTCACTGGGATTTACAACACTACAAACAACGTCCAGATATGCGACATCTCTTCCGGCACCCAACTGCTTCCTCCGATCTCACACTATTGCGTTTGGGGTGTCAAGTTCTCTCCGGACCACAGTCGCTTTGCTGTCGCCTCGGGTGATCGCAGTGTCCACGTCTACAGCACCCACGATGGAAAGCTCTTGTTCGACTCAGCTATTCGGGGTTCAACCTACTCGTCATTGGCAGTCACTCCGTTGGTCTGGTCGGCCGATGGCCAGCAACTGTTCGTAGCGAGCATAGGCAAAATCACGTCTTTCAGCCTCTCCGACTCCTCGTCTTCGGAATGGCAGATTCATGAGAATCAATTTGGTGCATCCATAGCATCCAATGGCATATTCATCGCATGTTCGGCAGGCCCGTCCGTTTCACTATGGGATTGCGTGTCCCACGTGCGGATGGGGAGCATCATCACACACATGGCTAGGACCAAATGCGTCGCTCTTTCACCAAGCGGGAGGTATCTCGCATGCGGAGCTGGCATGAATATCACAATTCACGATCTCAGAGACGTCCTTCCCTTGGAGTACTTCGTCCGTGGTGTAAGTATGCGTCCTCATGACGCTATGTAACGCTCAAGTCTGTGGACAGTCCACTGTTTCTCAGCTTCCGCTCATACAAGTGAGTGCTGAGACTCTCAAGTTGTGGACACAGGACGATCCGACGAACACCGAAATGCTGCTGTCTGAGGAGATCACGAACACTTCAGGTCTTAGCTGCTACAACCCCTTAGCAAACCGTGCCATTGTACGAGCGCGTTTGAAACACGTGGCGTTCGCAATGGAGGACGCAAAGGCAGTGAGTCTGCCTCCTTGCTACCTCATGTGTATGTTCACTTACGTGCACCTCAAGTCCCTCCGGGTTCGGCCGTCACCTATTGGGCATATCGCGATGGCGGTTACCCTACTTGGCCAGGGTGATCGAGAGCGTGCACTACGCGTATTCGACCTTGCCTTTCACGATTGTGAGCTGGACGACAACAGATTGCTCTTGCTACTGAAGGTGCATGAGGCGACCTGGACCATTCTCACAATTAACCTCTGTTTCTCTGCTCAGTCGATCCTCGTGTTTGAATCCGGAAACCAAGAAGAGGCGATAGAACGCGTAGAACTACTTGCTGCGAGAGCAAATGATGATAGCGATAAGGATGCCACCTACCTTTACGCACAGGTACGTGCTTCGCGTGACGTAGACCTATAACTATTGTTGCTGATACACTCCACAGGTCCTAGCGGTTATGCACATGAAGAAGGAGGATTATGGACGTGCAATGCCATTGATCGAACGCGTGAAGAAGCTAGCTCCAAAGAACAAACAGCATCCTCCCCTCATGACGATATCCCTCGTAGGTCTTCTGCAATTACTATCTATTAATCTAACCATCCATGCAGATATTTGGATGGAGTTTTGATCAACCGGACATTATTGTTAAGCGGCGTCTATGCGAAACCCTCTATCATGAAGGACGTACCATTGAAGCCATGGAGATTCTCCGCAATATGATGAAGGCATCAGACGAGGATACCCAAGGAAGCAAGACAAATGCAGACTGGATAGCAGGTACGACTCCTAGCCACCAGTCTTGATGAGCGCGGTAACATCTATCACCAGATTTCATTCAAAAATGTGTCATGACACCAGACCGTGGTGGCGGTGGGGCTTTTGGTTCCTCAAAACATGGTGACACAGCTACACAGTCCAATGCCTTGTCCTAAACAACTTGACACCTATTTTCTGGTAGCTCAAATCTAAGTGACGGTCTCGACTCGTAGGCGTAGTCGTTCGTCGGAAGTACTCTGTTGCTTGCTAGGTAATTTGGTTCATGTGAGATCGATGCAACGCCACCAAAGACGCGATGACAGATGATCGAGTGATCGATGAAGAGACGACGGACGCTGAGCTCCCCAACCGGGTCAAGGCAGCTTCGACTGTAAATTCAGTGGTTTTCGCATTAAACAGAAGACCCTCTGGCACGTAATTAGGAGGCGCTGGATTTCTGCCAGAAAACTGTCAATCTTGCGCATCAACGCGATCGCCTCTTTCTTCCACCCATGTTCCCGGATAAGTGCGTCCACTTCCTCATGCGGGGGTCCCACATACTGTGGGTAGGCGGCAAGATTACCATCACTGAAACTTCAGTTTCGTGCTATGTCATTTTGACCATGATTAATCAGCAGCAAAAATGTTCAAGTTACATTTGAGTTACATCAATACATATTGTTATGTAGGGTGAATGCAAGCAGATTGTTTCGTGGTCACTGAGCACAGGAATGGGTTAGATTTCCAAAATGCTATAAAACATTGTAATGGTAAAGTAAGAATACGCTAATTGGACACAATGCAACTATAAGAGGTGAGCCTCGTAATGGGATTATAAACCCCGTGGCGAGGCATGTCAAATGCGTGCGGATTGAGAAGAATCTCGCAAGCACTTTGTTGTGGGAGTGTTACCGTTTACAGTAAGGATGCAAACAAATGAAAATGATCAAGGGGACCCCGAGGACTGTTGAGGTTTTCTCAGTGGAGTCGAAACATTTTAGTGTGGTGCGGGACAGGCACTTGCAGGAATGAGGGACATCTTCCATTGGTTGAGCTATGCTTCTGTCATGGCTGTTGACGCGATGGACCAGTCAGATCTTAACCACTGCCACTGCATTCACGCCCTATATAACGAGAGCCTCTGGACTTGTAAATTTGCACGAACCCCCACTCGACCCTTCTTTCCGCAACCACTCTGTCTCCTGTGGAATCTAATTGTGGCTGGAAGTTAGGTAAGCCTTCTCGTTTTGGCAGGTCCTCGCACCAGTGCCATCTGTGAATTTCTCCCTCCAAGTCACTGAGGTGCGTATCACATCCTGTGTGCACAACACGAGTGGTTGATGCTCGACTGGTATGGTACGTCTGTGGTAGGTCTGAGACTAGTATCCTGACTTTGACAGCATGCCACCTGTACCACAAACACTACTGGTACCATCTCGTTGTTGACGTTTATGTTGAACACCGATACCCAATAGTTAGATCACGTGTAGCATGTTTCTAATGTCCGTACAGTATTTTCCGTTTTTGTTAATAAATAAATTTTTCTGAAATTGGCCTGAATTTTGTCCGATTCAAATGCCAAAAGGAGTAGCCACAAAAGGTCAAGTAAAGGCAAATTCCGAAGTGGTACTTTCTCGGCATGATGTCAAAATTCCTCTTTGGCGTCGGTGACCATCATTTTTTATTCAATGCTAACCGGGAGGTACCTGTGTAATGCTTTATACATATTTACAACGGAACTCGCCACATTGTATGAGATGGTGAGGATTTTGTACATTACAACAATATATAATGCTCTGGTCATAAAAGTGCGGTTTCAGTGATGACCTTGCTTGCAAGGTCTCTCCAACCCCAATATTCGTGAGAACGTAGTCCCGGCAAATGCCGTTGGCGCCCTTCACAAACCCATAATTCGTGAGAACGGAGTCCCGGCAAATGCCGTTGACGAACCCACGTCTGAATATGCTAACAACGTTCGCAACACCACACAAGCGCGATGTAGGATTAGTGTACAATTTCCTTAGAAGACATATTTTACTCTCTAAGTAACACTAACCTAAGCAAGTTCTTCAGGGAATTCAACCTGTGGCACTGGCCCATCGGACCCAAAAAGGGAGGAAAGGTAACGACTGTTACACAGCGGAGATCGTTCACATCCGCGTTCTCGAACCACCGCCTCCCCCCGCCACCAACAGCCCTAGAAAGCGGAAAATCGCGACATACTTGGATCCAGAAGCAAGTGTAAGCACTTCGAAGAAAAGGGAATACTAAGTCAGTCACATCTCCCTTGGCACATTTACCTCAACATGGATCCGGAAGCAAGGTAACCACTTCGAAGAAAAGGTAAAACTAAGTCAGTCCCATCTCTCTCACATCATCCTCTTATGCACAGGCCGGACGACATCTCCATCTTCTTTGTAAACTATCCCGTTTGAACAGGTAGAGGATGATGTGAGAGAGATGGGACTGAAAATAAGTTCTCCAAAATTCCGCGTATCATATCCTGTACCTTAGCCAGTAGCCCTATCTTAGTGTCCGAGTACGGCCACTCCACTACCTGCTGATTTTACATAAATCGACCATCTTTCCACCTCGCATCTCTGGTAACGTGGCATCCGACTACATTTTCTCGTTGTAGCGCAAGCAAGGTACAAAGGCCGCGACAGCGGCATTTCCCGAGTTGTACGACACTCGTGTAAAAGTCTGCCAGAACATCAAATCATGTCCAAATGGCACTGTTTACATAATCACTTACATTTGTAGTTGGCTGATTTGGAATAGCCAATCGTCAAACAGCAACGTTCAAAGGGGGAAAGACGTACGTGCATGAATCGAGGCAAAGTTGACAGTCAACACACGCAGGGCCAACTGTCGTGTCAAAGACTCTTGTTTCTGGTCTATCAACCACTGCAGAATATCATTCTGCAACAAGTAATCAGGTGATCAGTCAACTCCGCCAACAGCTTGTTGTACTAACGGGTTTGTCACTCAAATCGTCGTCGCGTTCTCCCACGCACCCAAGGCATTCTTCGATAATGGGATTGAGGTACTTCGTGGCACGTGCGAAGCGACATACGAGGGTGTCGTCCGGTTAACCTGGTCATCGGCGATGATCACGACGCGATCGCTTTGCCAAACGCTGATGCAGCTGGGGAGATCAGACAGGCTATCCCGTTGGAATGAACGACGGAATGAGAATTGATACGTACGGGCTGCCCGAATCGATACGGCTTTCGGCCGCGACACGACCGGCTAGTCTGAATCGTCGTACGTGGGATCAGCCGGGTTGCCTCAGAGAAAGCTGCCCAGAATGCTTTGTTTTCCAATGATCGCTGGTCGCCCATTCTTCACCTGTCCTGAGTGCTATCTCACCCCCCTGAAGTAGGACAAGATAACAATCAGTTCATACAGATGGGAACACTGAGATTTAGACGCCAGTGCGTCTCTTCTTTCTCCCCCTCGTCCCTTCTTCCCTATCATCACCCCGGTTATCCGTACTTTCACGCCTGTCGCCTTCGCTTTCCTTAGTCGAGACGACCGAGATGGTTCTCTCCCAGAACGACGCGCGCGCTGTGAGTCGACGTGTGGATCTATGGCGAAAACACCACAAAACCAACACAAAGACAAATGCCGAGTTGGTGGTTTACCTGCGCGGACTTTGGCTCGAGGGATCGGTTATAGCGAAATGGGGAGGGGTTCTGCACACCTAGATGACTAGGGCAGAAGGGAATAGTGCTCCTGATGAGAGGGGAGCAGAGGAACAACAGAAAAGCGAAGATATTTAGGCTACTCGGAGCCTAGAAGCGACGTAAAGATGATGAAGATGACAGTAAATAGACCCTTAATGGAGCCTCAGATACTGCGAGAATAAAGATGATAATGAAGGGCCCTAAAGCGACGGCAATAAGGCAGATAACGTCGATAATGATTGGGCAATAGTCTCTCTACACAGGGGGACGGTATCCTATGTGGGGGGGCTACTTGCTTGTGTTGTTGTGTGTCTACTTGCTGCGACGTATTGGTACTTATATACAAAAGGTAGCGCAGCCTGAAGTAAATAGAGGGAAACACTTTGTAAGGGGTTTGTAAGCGATTGGTAAGAGGATTGGTAAAGGATTGGTAAGGCCGAGCAAGGCTGAGTAAGGACAGTAAGCGATTGGTAAGTAAAATCAGTCAGCATGACGAAGAATATCACAAATCATTTGAAATAGAATGAGTCATTAAGGAACGGATGAATAATGCGACAGAAAGGGGGATGAGTAAGCGCACTGGTCACTGCTGAATAAGGGGTATGACTGCAAATGAGTCACTCTGACTCCTAGATCTGAGATCCAGATTCATTGGGGCGATATGCTGCGCGTCTGAAAGAAGAACTGTGGGGATTTCTGCCAGGGGCCAATTTTGGGGGTCTCCAGGGTAGTCAGGGCTTAGGATTTCGCAACTTTCCCCCCCTCTCTCCTCTCTGCAAAGCGACCTGTACCAGGTGCAACTAGTGCTCTGGAGGGCATGAGGAGGAGGAGGGGCCGTCTTCTCCAATGAGGGCAGGGAGAAGTGCCTCAAAATCATCATGAATGCGATCAGATAGTGTAGATGAGAGTAGTTGGTACTGCAGCTGTCGCAATTTTGGGAGAATGAAAGACGAGATTGAGAGATAGACATTGCAGGGGGCAGGAAGCAAAAATCCGTAATCCTTTTCGACTGGGGAGACCGAAACAACCACATAAGACCTTTCAAGCCTGATGACAGACTTGAGGCGACCAAAGAACGTCTTCCTCGACGTCAGACTGACGAGAAGAATGCACTGTCCCAAAGCGATAGGATGGGAGGTCATGGACGAGGGAGGGATGAACCAGGAGGCTTCGAGGCGAGAGCTAGTGGGGATTCCTGGCAGGTACTCGTAGTTATTCTCCCTAGCAAAGGACACGAGCGAAGAGACGGTCGAGGAGGTGGCCATTACGATAAATATTGGCGAAATGGGCGTTCGTTGGTAGAAATGATGCACAAAATCGTGGAGTGCGCGGATCGTTACCAAATTTGGTAGGCAGGATGGCGTGGTCGAGAGCTTCCTGTGAGCGTGGGAATGGTGTCGATATCTTTAAAATTGACGGAGATATTCGAAAAATCGGAATGCCGTAAACTAGCGCTCAAAAAGTTTTTTTCGGGCGCTCGAGCGGTTTCTTCCCTATCGTTAAGGATGGTTCTTGTGCGATGGATGACTGCTGGCAATATCAGTCATTCTTCACATTAGGGCTAGGCTTCTCCGTTCTTCATCATTCAGCTTCTGAGTCCATGCTCACGTCGCCAAACACCTTTGGTGCGTGACAGCGCATGGAAACTTTCCTCGTGGATTGCTCGCGCACGAGACTTGTCGTACGCGGACGCACTCTCGAGGACGTATCCGAATCCGACGCTTCTTGTTTATTATGGCTCTGCGGCAAGAGTGTTCGGGACATCGACTTTGGTTTCTGCGCACTCTTGGGCTTGTTTCACACCGATATAGGTTTGGGGGGAAGTGGGGGCAGGGAAGCCATCGTAGAAGTGCTGTCGGGCAGACGGGCTTGGGATACAGGTTTGGCTTTTGTCTTTGAAGAAGGATTTACGTCTATTATCATGCCTGAATCGTTTACATCCTCGTCTTTTTGGTGGGAGTTGTCCTTGTCATGGTCTCGTCCAAGGTTATTTACACGATCCCGTTTCGTCCTCGGAAGCAGATGACGTATTCTTCTCGATCGATTACGAGTAAGTAAACGAAAAAAAAATCCTAAACACATCTAGCGAAACTTCGCTAATACCCCTTCATAACGAAATAATTCCCAAGCTGCCAGTCATCCGAGGACGTGGAGAAGATCTCAGACTTGTTCGTCGGGAGAGACGTATTGCGTTTAACATGACACCACCAACCGTCTTGATACCGAGCGAAATAGAAGCGACTTCGAACAGCAGGACATCTCCAAAGGGTCACCGGAGAGGATAGCTGCCTGGATAGCAGCACCACCTCCTCTTGGTTAACGCCCTTACGGGGCTAGTCTTTGCCGTTGAAGAAGTCGGAGACGAGTTTCTGGATACAAGGAATACGAGTGGAGCCACCGACCAAGACAATCCCGTGCACGTCCACCTTGTCGATCTTCGACTCACGTAGGACCTTGTCGATGGGCCCTAGCGTGCTACGGAATAAATCCTGGCACAGTTGTTCAAAACGGGAACGGTCAATAGACGGGTAAAAGTCAATGCCCTGGAAGAAGTTGTCAATTTCGAGGTCACGCTTTGCACGTTTGGAAGCGGTGCGCAGATGGCGAAGGGCACGAGGATCATACGATATGTCTTTCTCGTGCCCGCGCTGGAACTCCTAGGAGAAGTGAATGACAAGACGGTTGACAAAGTCCTCACCGCCCAAATTGGTGTTGCCGGCGGTGGCCTTGACCTCGAAAATACCCTCCTCGATTGTTGCGAGGGAAACGTCGACTTCAACCGCCGACGTCGAAAATGAGGACGTTGCGTTCGTCAGCCACTCTCCTGTTAGGACCATAGGCAGTGGCAGCGGCGGTCGGCTGGTTGATGATACGGAGGACGTTTAAACCAGAGAGGGTACCGGCATCCTTGGTAGCCTGTCGTTGGGAGTGGTTGAAACACGCGGGGACGCTGATGACAGCGTTGTTAACGGCGTATCCAAGGTATGCCTCACCGGTTTGCTTCAGCTTGGTGAGGACCATGGATGAGATCTCTGCCGGCGTCTAACACGAACCAGAGTTAGATAGTGAAACCTGTCGCGTATGATCAAGAATGTATTGTAAGTCACGAATTCCTTGGTTCTGCCACGACACTCCACCTCGATGTAGGGAAAGGGGGAAGCCCAGAGTATGGCAGAACCGAGTGTAGGGTAAAGGGAACTGATACATACGGTGTATGGGATGGGCCAATACATCACAACGTGTTCAACACGCTTCGGCTAACCATACGTTGATCTTTTGCAGAAGAAAATGCTCGAACTTGTGGAGCGGTATGATCAGGCGCCGGGATCATTACTGAAATGAGAATGCTGCACTGCCAACTCTTCATCCATACCTTAATAGTGAAGAACACGAGGCTAGTTTCATCGTGCGAACAGGTCCCTGTTGATGACTGTGAGGAACGTGGAGGATCATATAACAGGAGCCATGAATAACTCTACAATGTGTCGTTCCCCTCCCCTCTTCTAAACTCCAGAGCAAACTGGGCTTGCTAGAAGATGGGTGCGTTCCAGCAGTCAGCGCGGCCGAGGCTCTACTGACAGGTCGGTGGGGTGGTTAAGTTGCGAAACAGATCGAAATTGTGTCTCAGAGTATACTCGTAAATGCAGTTGCCTTTGTGGACGAAAGTCAGGTTGTAGCAGGATATCAAAGCGGTGACATTCGTCGATGGAAGATCGAAGACGGACGACAACTGGGTCCAACCATGCAAACGGGCGCAAGCTGTGCTTGTTCCATCGCTGTTTCGCGAGATGGGCGGTGGATCGTGTGTGGAGATGGCAGATGTAAGGCGATCGTCTGGAATGCACTCACTCACGAAAAAGTGCGCCACACCAAATTCGGGAATTCCGTGTACGCCGTTGATATTTCGAGCGACTGCACCAAAGTGGTCGCTGCGGGTTGGGACGGCGCAGACAACGTCCGGCTATCCAGCATCTCTTCCGGTGTAGGGAGGGCATCCTCCCTACCATGGTAAATACTATATTTCTTTGTTTTCATCTTAGTTTCTGTTTCTATTCTTTTACTTTACCTTTTTTTACTTAGTGTTTGGACGAGTTTGGCTTATGTAAGCCAAACTCGTACTTAGCATGTACTGTACTTACTGAGAATAATAATAGCCGCATTACCACCAGACGAGCAGACCGAGTTCCGAGCCCGAAGGACTCGGAACATTAGTTTCTCCTTATCAGACTCTCATTAGACGTTATCCCACCTGCTTTTGGGATCTCTAGGGCGCGTTTTCTGTCCTTTTCTGTCCTCTCTCACCCTCTACCAGGCAACTCAGCTCCCTTGGGTCGAACTGAGACCCTTTCCCACTCTAGGAGACCCACAGGTATTTCCCTAGGCCTCCCATCTCTAAACCTTTCATCTGGAGCCCACCGCGAGGGGGCTGTTTGCTTGGTAATCCAACTTCTCCTCCTACCCTCGTGCTCGAGCACGCGATTTCTCAACAACCGACGCGCCTACCCTCTCGCTTTTCGAGATCCTGAATCTACTCGACGAGGGCTTTCGGACGATACCATTTTCGACGCGTTCGCTTCAACGGTTCAAGAGATATCTCGCTTTTGGTGGAGAAAGGCTTAGTAGGACGAAAATTGGCATAACTCGGGACTGGGTGCGCGGAATCTCTCATTTCTTTGATCTCCCAGCAGCCCTAGACGTCGTCTACCACGTCCTGGAGTTTGGTAGCATTCCACCCAGTGGTTCTTCGTCAACACGCCACTGTTTCCCCCACTCCTGCCACAGCTGAGCTCCCTGGCACCTCCCTTCGCGTTTCAAGCCGTTTTGAGCTGTAGGATCCCTTTCCCTATTCCCCAGAGTAGGTTGAGAGCCCCATTCGAGACCCCCAGTCACTTCGAGATCCCAGACGCTTCGAGACCCAGAGACGAGTATCGAGCCCCCCCCTTCGAGACGCTTTCGAGACAGCTGTTCGCTTAGACGCATCTGCATTCATCTATAGACGTATCCAGAGGTATCCCAGACGAATACTATTCGTTTTCTGTGCATTCTTGCAGTCGAGCGAGGCTGCATTTTGAGAGTTGAGTCTTCGAGTCACACACGGTGACTATATTTCGTTTCCTCGTCGTTTTCAGTGGCCGAGTCCACTTCGTAACCATATACAAGGCATCCACCAACCCCCCCATAGACAGTCGAGGTCGCATCGAGGTGACCCCACTCCCCTTCGTTATACCCTTCGAGACCGACTGCGAACGCTCGAGGCTCGTCGCTGCCCTCGATACTACTGTCAATAATTGGCTACAAGTGAAATACAGTTCGTTTAAGCTTCGTATATACCATTCATGATGGAAGCCACTCGCAGACTGTCTCGAGCCCCAATCGAGTCACATCCGGAGTTCTCAGGGGAGGGACGTGACCTCCCAGCTTACTTCGAAGACGTCGTGGAGTACGGTAAAGCCCAGGGAAGTTCAGGGGACTTGGCCTGGATGAACATTGCAATTGCAGGCGCCCCATCCCTCCACAAGTTGCTCTGGTGCCTCGTCATTGCTAATGCCCCAGCTATTAGGCATTGGGACAGTTTTAAGGCGCTCATAACACTTCAGTACCCCGAGATTGAACCAGTCGAGGATATCCTCGAGGGTTTCGAGGAGTTCCAGTCAAACCTCGAAGAGACTCGTTGCAACGAGCTCAACTCTGTCGAAGCCCTGGGCGACTACCTTCGTATATTCCGAGTCTGGTTCTTGGGAATGGTAAGAGGGAATGCAGTTGAGGCGAGCCACCAGTCCCAGCTCTTCCTTCGAGGGCTTCCACCCCATGTCGAGCTCGAGGTTTCGAGGAGGCTCGAATCCAGGTTTCCCCTGTTTAGGTCAGGGCAGCTATGGCCTATCGAGGTCGTCATTCGCGTTACAAAGGAGGTTATCGAGGATGGGGTAAGTTGTGCATCCCCTCATCTAGCTTTGAAGAAGCTCTCGTCAGCCCTCGAGTCGCCCCCTCAGCACTCACACTCGCACTCGCCCTTGGCCAAGTATCAGTCAAGTGCCCCTGCGAAGGAGTTGTCTCGGTCTTGTTCTAGAAGACACTCCCAGGGAAGCTCGAGCACGAAGCCCCCCTCTTGTTTCCCCTTCGAGGCATCCCCTCGAACTTCGAAGTATCCTCCTCACTCATCTGAGCTTGCTTCGAGCAGCTCATCTCCCCTCCGAGTCACTGATGCAGGCTCGAGGCACCCTGTGGCACATACAGCTAGGTGTGTCTCGCTTTGGCAGGCCAGTGACTCGGCTTCGAACCGGCTTCGTAGCTCGAGAGAAGGTCAACACTCATGCTCAAAGCCTTCGCGAGGCTTCAGTTTGACCTCGAATCAGTACCCTCGACCTAGTGAGCCTTCGTTACCCCCCTCGAACCTTGCATCTCGCCTCGAAAGACCTTCGAAGGCCTCCTCGAAGCCTTCCTCCCCCCTCGTGACTCGATCGAAGCCACCCTCGCCCCTCGAGCCACCCCAAGGTACCTCGTTCCTACTTCGAGAAGCCTCCACTTCGACGTCGAAGACTCCCCCTGCCTCTTTCGAGTCGCATTCAAGAGCGTCAAGTGGGTTGTTGCCCCTCCGAGAGTATGTGGGCTCAAGTGAGCCATCCCCTCGCATTCGAGAGGCATCGAGGCATCGAGTACAGCCTCGAAGGTATTCCTTTTGCTTCTTTTGTGGTCGAGATGGGCATATCCGAGCCCGATGCAGGGTATGCAGCTCGTATCTGGCTGCCGGCAAGTGTAGGATCATTCGGGGACGAGTTGTACTGCCTACAGGTGAGGAGATCCCTCGAGAGGCACTTGGGCGCACCCTACAAGCTCGATTGGATTCATGGGCCCTTGCTCGAGGGCCAGATAGACTAGTGGAACAGGTACCTCCTCCCCCTTCGAGTCTCGAGCCTATCCAGCCTCTCGCATTGCCTCGAGTCGACTCTGAGACCACCCAGGAGCGCCTTTCGAGTTCGAGGACACCCACCTCCCCTTCGAGAGTAAGTCACCTCCCTTCGAGTACCTCTCGAGCCCTCGATAGGAAGCTTCGAAGCTTCGAACCAAGTCCAAGTCAAGTCCCAAGGCTTGTTACAGCCTCTGGAAGGTCTGTTTCCCCTTCTCGAGTCCCCCCTTCACCTTTGAGTCGAGCCCCACCCTCGAGTCGCCCTCCGAGGCCTGCCAAGGCTCGAGACCTGTCTCGCCTTCGAGGCCAGAGCTTCGAACCACCTTCGACTCCCCTTCGAGACCCTCGATCCACCCTCGATCAACCTTCGACGCCCCTTGGGATACCTTTGGACAATGTCACAGTACCTCCAGGTGATGTTGAGCACCTTCGAGCTCCCTCGAGACCGCTTCGAGGCCCCTTTGAGCCATTATTGGCTCTCGAAGACCTTCGGACACCTTCGAGGAGTGTCCCCCCCTTCAGCTGAGTAGTGTTTTCTGTTTCCTTCTTATGGTCTCTTTTGTTTTCAAGTTCACATTTTGAGTTTTGACTTCAAGTTTTTGTTTCGAGGAAGTTACCCTAGTCTTGCCATATGATACAGTTTGGTACGAGATGACTGGGGACAGTCACTATCTAAAGCCACCCTCGGATGTAGGGAGGGCATCCTCCCTACCATGGTAAATACTATATTTCTTTGTTTTCATCTTAGTTTCTGTTTCTATTCTTTTACTTTACCTTTTTTTACTTAGTGTTTGGACGAGTTTGGCTTATGTAAGCCAAACTCGTACTTAGCATGTACTGTACTTACTGAGAATAATAATAGCCGCATTACCACCAGACGAGCAGACCGAGTTCCGAGCCCGAAGGACTCGGAACATTAGTTTCTCCTTATCAGACTCTCATTAGACGTTATCCCACCTGCTTTTGGGATCTCTAGGGCGCGTTTTCTGTCCTTTTCTGTCCTCTCTCACCCTCTACCAGGCAACTCAGCTCCCTTGGGTCGAACTGAGACCCTTTCCCACTCTAGGAGACCCACAGGTATTTCCCTAGGCCTCCCATCTCTAAACCTTTCACCGGTCACCCATTGCTTCCTCCTCTCTCACACCGTTACGTTTATGGCGTCAAGTTCTCCCCGGACGGCAGTCGCTTTGCTACTGCCTCGTGTGATTCCCGTGTCCCTGGTGTCCGCGTCTACAGCACCCACGATGGAAAGGTCTTGTTCGATTCAGGTACTCGGGGTTCGAGCGGGTCATTTGCGATCGTTCCGTTGGTTTGGTCAGCCGATGGTCAACAACTGTTCGTAGCAGGCAAAGGCAAAATCACGTCTTTCAACATTTCCGACTCTTCATCTTCGGAATGGCCGATTCATGAAACTCAGTCTTCCGTATCTATAGTGTCCAACGGCAAATTCATCGCATGTTTTTCAGGCTCGTCCGTTTCACTATGGGATTGCATGTCCCACAAGCAGATTGGAAGCATCATTACACACACCGCCGAAATCAGGTGCATTGCTCTCTCACCGAGTGGGGGCTATCTCGCATGCGGAGTTGGCAACAATATCACAATTCACGATCTCAGAGATGTCCTCCCCATGGAGTATTTCGGCAGTGGTGTAAGTGAGCGTCTTCATCGTGCTAATTATCACTCCCACCCATCGACATTCCCTTGTCCATCAGCTTCCGCTCGTACAACTGAGTGACCGGATCCTCAAATCATGGACACTGGGCATTCCAACGAACACGGAAGCATTGCTATCAGAGGAGATCAAGAGCACTTCAAGTCCCAGCCACCACCTGCTAGCATGCCGTGCTATTCTACGATCACGCATGAAACAAGTGGCGCTCGCGATGGAGGACAGCAAGGAGGTGAATGTGCTTTCTCGCTGCCTCACGCACATGCTCACATGCAGGCATCTCAAGTCCCTCCGGGTTCAGCCGTCACCTATTGGGTATATTGCGATGGCGGTTACCCTACTTGGCCAGGGTGATCGAGAGGGTGCATTACACATATTCAACCTTGCCTTTCATGATTGTGAGCCTCATGACAACAGATTGCTCTTGCTACTGAGGGTGCGTGAGGTGACCTGGACCATTCTCATAATTAACCTTTGTTTTTTTTTTGCTCAGTCGATCCTCGTGTTTGAATCCGGAAATCAGGAAGATGCAATAAAATGCGTAGAACTGCTTTCTGCGAGAGCAAACGATGACCGCGATAACGATGCCACCTACCTTGACGCACAGGTACGTGCTTCGTGTGATGTAGACCTGTGATTATCGCCGCCGATATACTCCACAGGTCCTAGCAGTTATGCACATGAAAAAGGGGGATTATGGACGTGCAATACCATTGATCGATCGCGTGAAGAACATAGCTCCGAAGGACAAACAGTATCCTCCGCTCATGACGATATCCGTCGTATGTCTTCTGCCATTACTATCTATTAATCTAACCGTCCATGGAGATATTTGGATGGAGTTTTGATCAACCGGACATCATCGTTAAGCGGCGTCTATGTGAATCCCTCTATCGTGAAGGACATACAGCTGAAGCCAGGGAGATTCTCCGTAATATCATGACGACATCAGACGAGGATACCCAAGGAGGCAAGCCGAATGCAGACTGGATAGCAGGTACGAACCCTAGCTGCCAGTCTTGATGAGCACAGTAACGTCTATCACCAGATTTCATCCAAGAATGTCTCATGACACGAGGGCGCGCCGGTGATGGGACTTCTGGTTCCTCAAAGCATAATGACACAGCTACACAGTCCAATGCCATGTCCTAAACAACTTGACACCTGTTTTCTAGTAACCCGAATCTAAGTGACGGTCTTGACTTTGTTGGCACAGTCGTGCGTCGGAAGTACTCTGTTCCTTGCCAGGCCGTTGTGGTGGCGGCGGTGGCAATTTGGGTCATGTGGGATTGATGCAACGCCATTAAAGATGCGATGACAGATGATCGAATGATCGATGAAGAGACGACGGATGCCGAGCTCCCGAATTGGGTCAGGGTAGCTTCAACTGTGGATTCAGTGGTTTTTGCATTAAACAGAAGACCCGCTGGCGCGTTATTAGGGGGCGCTGTGTTTCTGCCAGAAATCTATCAACCTTGCGCATCAACACGATCGCCTCCCATGTTCCCGGATAAGTGAGACCACTTCCTCACGGAGTGGTCCCGCATGCGTTCAACGGCGGGAAGTACGTACATGAATCGGGGCAAGGTTGACAGTCAATACACGCAGGGCCAACTGCCATGTCGAAGACTCTTATTTCTCGTCTATATATCAACCACTGCAGAATATCATCCTGCAATAAGTAATCAGGTAATCAGTCAACTTCGCCAACAGCTTCTACTAACGGGTGTGTCACTCCAATCGTCCTCGCGTTCTCCCGCACACCAAAGGCGTTCTTTGATAATGGGATTGAGGTACTTCGTGGCACGTGCCAAGCGACATACGAGGGTGTCGGTCGGTTACCCTGGTCGTTGGTGATGATCACAACACGATCGTTTTGCCAAACGCCGACGCAGCTTTAATAAAGGGATGGGGAGATCAGACAGGCTATTCCGATGGAATGAACGACGGAATGAGAATTGATTTGTACGAGTCGGTCGACCCCAAATCGATATCGATGGCTTTTGGCTGTGACATGACCAGCTAGGACCGACTTTTTTTGGCGGACCGTCGTATGTGGGATTAGCCAGGTTGCCTCGGAGGAAGCTGCCCAGAATGCTTTATTTTCCAAGGATCGCCGGTCACCTGTCCTGAGTGCTATTTCACCCCCCCCCCCCCCAAGATCAGCGGAAGCTGTCATACACATCTGTGTCTACGTATTAGGACAAGATGGCAATCAGTTCATACAGATAGGAACACTGATCGAGATTTAGATGCCAGTGCGTCTCTTCTTTCTCCCCCTCGTCCGCCTTCTTCTTCCTTATCGTCACCGCGGTTATCCGTACTTCCATGTCTGTCGCCTTCGCCATCAATACCCTGCGTCGCTTTCCTCAGTCGAGACAACCGAGATGGTTCTCTTCCGGAGCGACGCGGGCGCATGGAATCTTTCTTCTCGGATTGCTCGCGCACGAGACTTGTCATACGCGGACACACTCTCGAGGACATATCCGAATCCGACGCCTCTTGTTTATTATTATGGCTATATGGCAAGAGTGTTCGTGACATGGACTTTGGTTTCTGCGCACTCTTGCGCTTGTTTGGCACCGATATGGGTTCGGAGGGAAGGAAGCCATCGTAGAAGTGCCGTTGGGTAGATGGATCAGGTCTAGTTTTCGCCTTTGTGTGTGTGGGGGGGGGGGGGGGGGAACCGTCTATCATCATGCCCGAGTCGTTTACGTCCTCACCCTTTTGGTATGACTTAACCTTGAACGCATCAGGATCCCTTGTTCGGGCTGCTTTATAAACGGGAACTGATGGAGGTGCTCTCGGCTCGTGACATGCAGACCAAGTCGGAAAAAGGGCACACTTACAACTTCAATATTGGATAAACATGAAAAGACTATAAACGTTTCACGGGGTAGATGCAAGGAGGAGTTCCACCTCACATGTGGGACCATCAAACTGCGAGGCGTCGAAGGCTCGCACTGATGCACGCCTTGATGGGTGAGATGTTAGTCGAGCACGATGTGAGTCGACGTGTGGATCTATGGCGAAAACACCACAAAACCAACACAAAGACAAATGCCGAGTCGGTGGTTTACCTGCGCGGACTTTGGCTCGAGGGATCGGTTATAGCGAAATGGGGAGGGGTTCTGCACACCTAGACGACTAGGGCAGAAGGGAACAGTGCTCCTGACGAGAGGGGAGCAAGGGGACAACAGAAAAGCGACGATATTTAGGCTACTCGGAGCCCAGAAGCGACGTAAGATGATGAAGAATAACAGTAAATAGACCCTTAATGGAGCCTCAGATACTGCAAGAATAAAGAAGATAATGAAGGGCCTTAAAGCGACGACAATAAGGCAGATAATGACGATAAAGATTGGGCAATAGTCTCACTACAAAGGGGACAGTATCCTATGCAGGGGGGCTACTTGCTTGTGTACTTGCTGCGACGTATTGGTACTTATATACAAAAGGTAGCGCAGCCTGAAGTAAATAGAGGGAAACACTTTGTAAGGGGTTTGTAAGCGATTGGTAAGAGGATTGGTAAAGGATTGGTAAGGCCGAGCATGGCTGAGTAAGGAAAGTAAGCGATTGGTAAGTAAAATCAGTCAGCATGACGAAGAATATCACAAATCATTTGAAATAGAATGAGTCATTAAGGAACGGATGAATAATGCGACAGAAAGGGGGATGAGTAAGCGCACTGGTCACTGCTGAATAAGGGGTATGACTGCAAATGAGTCACTCTGACTCCTAGATCTGAGATCCAGATTCATTGGGGCGATATGCTGCACGTCTGAAAGAAGAACTGTGGGGATTTCTGCCAGGGGCCATTTTTGGGGGTCTCCAGGGTAGTCAGGGCTTAGGATTTCGCAACTTTCCCCCCTCTCTCCTCTCTGCAAAGCGACCTGTACCAGGTGCAACTAGTGCTCTGGAGGGCATGAGGAGGAGGAGGGGCCGTCTTCTCCAATGAGGGCAGGGAGAAGTGCCTCAAAATCGTCATGAATGCGATCAGATAGTGTAGATGAGAGTAGTTGGTACTGCAGCTGTCGCAATTTTGGGAGAACGAAAGACGAGATTGAGAGGTAGACGTTGCAGGGGGCAGGAAGGAAAAATCCGTAATCCTTTTCGACTGGAGAGACTGAAACAACCACATAAGACCTCTCAAGCCTGACGACAGACTTGAGGCGACCAAAGAATGTCTTCCTCGATGTCAGACTGACGAGAAGAATGCGCTGTCCCAGAGCGATAGGATGGGAGGTCATGGACGAGGGAGGGATGAACCAGGAGGCTTCAGGGCGAGAGCTAGTGGGGATTCCTGGCAAGTACTCGTAGTTATTCTCCCTAGCAAAGGACACGAGCGAAGAGACGGTCGAGGAGGTGGCCATTATGATAAATATTGGCGAAATGGGCATTCGTTGGTAGAAATGATGCAGAAAATCGTGGAGTGCGCGGATCGTTACCAAATTTGGTAGGAAGGATGGCGTGGTCGAGAGCTTCCTGTGAGCGTGGGAATGGTGTCGATATCTTTAGAATTGACGGAGATATTCGAAAAATCGGAATGCTGTAAACTAGCGCTCAAAAAGTTTTTTCGGGCGCTCGAGCGGTTTCTTCCCTAACGTTAAGGATGGTTCTTGTGCGATGGATGACTGCTGGCAATATCGGTCATTCTTCGCATTAGGGCTAGGCTTCTCCGTTCTTCATCATTCAGCTTCCAAGTCCATGCTCACGTCGCCAAACACCTTTGGTGCGTGACAACGATCTCGGCGTTTGTTGCATCACACACCCCTCCCATCTCACCGGAATGGTCCACACGTCAACGAGGCTGCCGACGAAATGGGGGGGTGCGAGCTAGATGTGTTTTATCAGTATATGCAGCCTCGGTTTTGTGGGCCGGATTTGGAGAGGAAGTGGGGGTCTGAGGGTATCGGCAATCGTGAGGATAGATAGGGGGAAGCCCAGAGTATGGCTAGACGAGAGGAGGGTAGAGGGCCGATACTTTTCTGGGATGGGCCAATACATCACAACACGTTCAACACGCTTCTGCCAACCCTCGCCTCATGCATGACTTGTGCAGGAGAAAATGCTGGAACTTGTGGAGTGGTATAATCAGGCGCCGAGATCATTACCGAAATGAGAATGCTGCACTGCCAAGTCTTCATCGATACCTTGATAGTGAAGAACACGATGCGATGGCTTGGGGAACGTGCCGAATCATATAAGGGGAGCCATGAATAACTCTACATGTGTCACTCCTTTTCCCTCTTCTAAACTCCAGAGTGAAGGGGGCTTGCTAGAAGATGGGTGCGTGCCAGCAGTCAGTGAGACCGAGGCTCTACTGACAGGTTGGTGGGGTGGTTAAGCTGCGAAACAGATCGAAATTGTGTCTCAGAGTGCTGTAAATGCGCTTGCCTTCGTGGACGAGAGTCAGGTCGTAGCGGGATATTACGACGGTGACATTCGTCGATGGAATATCGAAGACGGACGACAACTGGGTCCGACCATGCAAGCGAGTAGCAATGTCTATTCCATCGCTGTTTCGCAGGACGGCCGGTGGATCGTGTCTGGAGATGGCGGATGTCAGGCGACCGTCTGGAATGCAATCACGAACGAAGCAGTGCGCCACGCCGAATGCAGGAATGCCGTGTACAACGTTGCAGCCAATTGCAGAACGTTGTAGCGGTCTGAAAAATTTTGGCTACAGGGTGACTTCGAAAAATGTATCTCCGACCGCAGCCAACGTTCCCATATGGGGTAAGAGCAACAAACAGGGAATCCTCACGTGACTTGGGCACTCAACGTGCATACTCAACTTGAAGTTCACTTTGATGCAAATTTTGAGAGTCTCTGACAGTCAGTTCGGTATAGTTTGACGGTGCGAAGCTGAACGAAGTGTTGAATTGAACTGAAACCAGTGGCAGTATCATAATGACAAGTGGCTGATTGTACAAAAATGATTCACCCAATGTAATCAGCAGAATTTAGAATTACATTTCGGATGACCTTGACTTCACCTGCTAGCTACTTATGCGGCAGTAAATGCCAAGAATGACTGGGAGTCTGCAGGGGTCTGAATGATACTGGGTTATTAATGGCTCTACCCTAGGGTCCCGTATACCATCTACTGGAGGCTCTGCCTTGTTATCATGCTGCCATGCAGCAACACAACCAGACGGAACAGAATTCAGTGACTTTGTTCACTTGAGATCTCAGATCTGGCTCAGTTCGTTATACCACGGTAAGTTGAAAGCTACCACTTTGATCTGATTAGTTGGTCTGCTTCGCAGCAATGCTCCTTCGGCAGAAGGGCAAGTGGCATGCCGACGATGCCAGTGGCTACAGAATTCAAAGTCCGCACATTGCCATTTTTGGTCAAACGCTACAACGTTCTGCAACTGGCTGTGATATTTCGAGTGACTCTACCAAAGTAGTCGCTGGGTGTTTCCACTTCCATGGCAGCATCCGGCTATTCGACATTAGAACCGGCACCCAACTGCTTCCTCCCATCTCACACCCTTGCGTTGCTGGAGTCAAGTTCTCCCCAAACGGCAGTCACTTTGCTGCCGCCTCGGATGATTGCGGTGTCCGCGTCTATAGCACCCACGATGGAAAGGTCTTGCTCGATTCAGGTCCTCGGGATCCAGCCTACTCATCATTGGTAGTCACTCCTTTGGCCTGGTCATCCGATGGCCAGCAACTGTTCGTAGCAGGCGAAGGCAAAATCACGTCTTTCCACATTTCCAAGTCTTCGTCTTCGGAATGGCCGATTCACAACACCAGATCTGAGTCATCTATAGCATCCAACGGCAAATTCATTGCATGTTCTGCAGGCTCGTCCATTTCACTATGGGATTGCGTGTCCCACATGCGGATTGGCAGCATCATCACACACACTGCCGACATCCCGACCTACATCCAGAGCATCGCTCTCTCACCGAGCGGAGGGTACCTCGCATGTGGAGCTCGCAAGATTATCACAATTCACAACCTCAGGGATATCCTTCCCATGGAATATTTTGGCAGTGGTGTAAGTGAGCATACCCATCGCGCTATTTACCATTCCGACCTGTCGACAGTACAGTGCTTCTCAGCTTCCACTCGTACAAGTCAGTGGCCAGACTCTCAAATCATGGACACAGGGCAATCCGACGAACACCGAAGCGTTGCTATCAGAGGAGATCAAGACTACTTCCAGTCCCAGCTACTACCTGCTAGCATGCCGTGCTATTCTACGATCGCGCTTGAAACATGTGGCGCTCGCGATGGAGGATGGTGAGCAGGTGAGTGTACTTTCTTGCCGCCTCACGCACATGCTCACATGCAAGCATCTCAAGTCCCTCCGGGTTCGGCCGTCACCTATTGGGTATATCGCAATGGCGGTCACCCTACTTGGCCAGGGTGATCGAGAGCGTGCACTACGCATGTTCGACCTTGCCTTTCATGATTGTGAGCCGGATGACAACAGATTACTCTTACTACTGAGGGTGCGTGAGGTGACCTGGACCATTCTCACAATTCACCTTGGTTTCTTTGCTCAGTCGATCCTCATGTTTGAATGCGGAAACCAAGATGACGCAATAAGTCGCATAGAATTGCTTGCTGCGAGAGCAAACGATGACAGTGATAACGATGCCACCTACGTTTATGCACAGGTACATGCTTTGGGTGATGTAGACCTATAACCGTCGCCGCTGATACACTCCACAGGTCCTAGCAGTGATGCACATGAAGAAGGAGGATTATGGACGTGCAATACCATTGATCGAACATGTGAAGGACCTAGCTCCAAAGAACAAACGGTGTCCTCCCCTCATGATGATATCCCTCGTAAGTCTTCTGCCATTACTAGCCATTAATCTAACCCTCCACGGAGATATTTGGATGGAGTTTCGATCAACCGGACATTATTTTTAAGCGGCGTCTATGTGAATCCCTCTATCGTGAAGGACGTACGGCTGAAGCCACGGAGATTCTCCACAATATCATGACGACATCATATGAGGATGCCCAAGTAAGCAAGACAAATGCGGACTGGATAGCAGGTATGAGTCCTAGCCGCCAGTCTTGATGAGCACAGTAACGTCTATCACCAGATTTCATCCAAAAGTGTCTCTTGACACGAGAGCGCGTTGGCGATGGGGCTTCTGGTTCCTCAAAACATGATGACACAGCTACACATTCCAATACCTTGTCCTAAACAACTCAACACGTATTTTCTAGTAACCCGAATCTAAGCGGACGGTCTTGACTTTGTAGGCGTAGTCGTGTGTCGGAAGTACTCTGTTGTGGTGGCGGTGGTGGCAATTTGGTGTATGTGGGATCGACGCAACGCCATCAAAGACGCGATGACAGTCAATTGGCTTCGACTGTAAATTCAGCGGTTTTCGCATTAAACAGAAGACCCTCTGGCACGTAATTAGGAGGCGCTGAGTTTCTGCCAGAAAACTGTCAACCTTGCGCATCAACGCGATCGCCTCTTTCGTCCACCCCCGAATAAGTGCGTCCACTTCCTCACGGAGGGGTCCCGCATGCGTTCAACGGCGGGAAGAACGTACATGAATCGGGGCAAGGTTGACAGTCAATACACGCAGGGCCAACTGCCATGTCGAAGACTCTTATTTCTCGTCTATATATCAACCACTGCAGAATATCATCCTGCAATAAGTAATCAGGTGATCAGTCAACTTCGCCAACAGCTTCTACTAATGGGTGTGTCACTCCAATCGTCCTCGCGTTCTCCCGCACACCAAAGGCGTTCTTTGATAAAGGGATCGAGGTACTTCGTGGCACGTGCGAAGCGACATACGAGGGTGTCATCCGGTTACCCTGGTCGTTGGCGATGATCACGACATGATCGTTTTGCCAAACGCCGACGCAGCTGAAAAAGGAGGGGGAGATCAGACAGGCTATGCCGATGGGATGAAGGACGGGATGAGAATTGATACGTACGAGTCAGTCGTCCCCAAATCGATACCGATGGCTTTTGGCTGTGACATGACCAGCTAGGACCGAATGTTGCCTCAGAGGAAGCTGCCCAGAATGCTTTGCTTTCCAAGGATCGCCGGTCACCTATTCTTTACCTGTCCTGAGTGCTATTTCACCCCAAGATTAGCGGAAGCTGTCATACGGATCTGTGTCTATTAGTAGGACAAGATAACAATCAGTTCATACAGATGGGAACACTGAGATTTAGACGCCAGTGCGTCTCTTCTTTCTCCCCCTCGTCCCTTCTTTGAAAGTGTAGCTGTCTTGCGGTCGTTTCATGGTTGCTGCTGCTGCTGCCGGGACCGTCATCGGTTTCGGGGAGGCTACTCACACAACGTGGCCACCAGTATTTAAGACGGGGGAAAATGTAGTGGAAAATGTGAATGCGAAACTTTAAGATTATAATCAAATTTTCATGGTGACAAAGTTCAAAGTTTGGCTAATTGTGAGATTGTGTGTGATAATTACAAGTTTGCACGACCGTGTAGTAACGTCCAAAATGTTGGTCTGATTATTAAGTATTGAAGCTGACAACACACTCGTCAAGACTTCAAGTTTTATCCTCACATTTGAGTCAGGGGGGAATTTATTGTTTTTTCATAGCCTAGACAATGGCTTTGACTTCAAATTTTCGTTCACATAGAAACCCAGTTTTATTGTTAAAATAAAAACAGGGGGAAATATCTTATCCAAAACTCTGAATTTCATCCAGGACTAAACTGGTTACTCATGCATACTTCGTCGGGCACAGGCTCTACAACATTGTCAGATGGGCAATGCACGATGATGATTGGGGTGACATGCAGGTGATGATCAGGTAACCAGTTTAGTCCTGGATGAAATTCAGAGTTTTGGATAAGATATTTCCCCCTGTTTTTATTTTAACAATAAAACTGGGTTTCTATGTGAACGAAAATTTGAAGTCAAAGCCATTGTCTAGGCTATGAAAAAACAATAAATTCCCCCCTGACTCAAATGTGGGGATAAAACTTGAAGTCTTGACGAGTGTGTTGTCAGCTTCAATACTTAATAATCAGACCAACATTTTGGACGTTACTACACGGTCGTGCAAACTTGTAATTATCACACACAATCTCACAATTAGCCAAACTCTGAACTTCGTCACCGTGAAAATTTGATTATAATCTTAAAGTTTCGCATTCACATTTTCCACTACATTTCCCCCCATCTTAAATACTGGTGGCCGCGTTGTGTCAGGCTACGGCGTTTGTTTGTACGACACCCGTCGAACAAACACGATTCCGGTAGACCAAAAAAAAAAAAAAAAAAAATCCTAAGTGAAACTTCGCTAATACCCCTTCATAACGAAATAATTCCCAAGCTGCTCGACACCCGCCAAAACATCCATCTCACTCGACTCGGACGAATACTCTGCAACGATGACCGCCTGATTGGTCTTCTTGATAATACACCCGCCCGGAATCAGGCCCCTCGAGCTTGAGCTGCTCGGCACCATACTCTCCAACCCTTCGGCGTCGCTAAGCTTGCTGCTCAATATCAAGTCCAAACTCGACATCGTGCATCTGTACTGTCGACCTCCGACTCGGATTTCGCGAAGGGGTGGGTCGTTGAGTCCATCTACGATCGCGCGTTGTTCGTCTTTGGAAATCTTTTTGAAAGATCGTCAGTAGATGAGTGCCAAAGGCGAGCAAAAACAAAGAGCTTGCCACACGTTGCATCCAGCCGACTGTGCCCATATCCCTCCCTCGATCCCAAAGATGGCAGCTTCGGTAACGATCCCGCCTTCCAACAACCCCTTGTCGATAAATTCTGTGCGAGTCGCGTAGATATTCGGATTATAAGCTGGCGTGTTTATGTGGTGAGTTTTGGCTTACCCTGCCACGACATCGGATCTCTCTCTCTGTCTCCAGGCGCTATTGTCGTCGTCGTATGTGGAGTTTATATTAGGTGAAGGTTAAGGAATGTAGGACAGTGTGTGGGTGGTGTCTTGGAGTGTACCATTGCAGCGGCGAATGC
Organism: Pisolithus albus; assembly: GCA_024613165.1. Classification (NCBI taxonomy): domain Eukaryota; kingdom Fungi; phylum Basidiomycota; class Agaricomycetes; order Boletales; family Pisolithaceae; genus Pisolithus; species Pisolithus albus. The sequence goes on from JANFAB010000025.1 coordinate 138,490, forward strand.
AACCAACCATACATGGATAATTCGAGCCTGTTCGTCTCCTCCGCCCCTTCTCCTTCCTTATCATCTCCCCGGTTATCACCTGATAATAACTAAAACACGTAAACGTCATGAAAGATCATTCAACGCTTCAGCCTGCAACTCTCACAACGGCCCTACTACATACACAACTTCCGCTGGATCCAGTCTCCACAGTCCGCAATATCCATTTGCTCGTCGTGGTACTCCTCCGAGGCTTCCCGTGAGGGGTCGAGCCAGTAGACGATTTCGTCGAGGGGGCGGCTTCGAATTCCTCGGTGTACAGTACTGTAATTCCGGAGGCTGTATGCCATACGACTCCAGATGACATCGATCATCCCCTAAGCTGCTCAGGATGCGCTGTATTCCAAGGAATCGCCGGTCACCTGTCCCGAGTGCTATAAGATTAGCAAAAGCTGTCATACGGATCTGTGTCTACGTATTATGCCAAGATACTAAAAACGATCAGTTCATACAGATAGACGTTGGCACACTAAGATCAGACGCCCGCAGTACGTCTCTTCTTTCTCCCCCTCGTCCCTTCTTCTTCTTCTTCTTCTCTATCGTCATCCCGGTTATCCGTACCTCCACGTCCGTCGCCCCCGCCTTCAACACCCTGCATCGCTTCCCTTAGTTTAAACGACCGAGACGGTTCTCTCGCCGAACGACGTAGACGAGTTGAAGAATCTTTCTTCTCGGATCGTTCGCGCACGAGACTTCTCGTACGCGGACGTACTCGCGAGGACGTATCCGAGTCCGAGGCCTCTTGTTTATTATGATGGCTCTGTGACAAGAGCGTTCGTGACGACGTCGACTTTGGTTTCTGTACGCTCTTAGGTGTCTTGTTTGGTGTCGATGTTATAGGTTTGGAGGGAAGTGGGGGAAGGGAAGCTGTCGTTGAAGTGCTGTTGGGCAGACGAGCTCGGGATACGGGTTTAGCTTTCGCTTTCGGAGGGGGATCGTCTGCTATCATGCCTGAATCGTTTACATCTTTGTCTTTCCGGGCACGTCCGCGATTACTTGCGCGATCCCGCTCGTCCTCGGAAGCAGATGACGTATCCTTATTGATCGATTTGCGCGGACGTTTCCGCGACACAGACGAAACAGCATGAGAACGTGCAGGAGACACGTTTGACTTTCTTGTCGGAGACGAGGAGTGAAGTTCGCCAGCACGAGGCAAAGTTGTGGCTCTGATACCACGACAGTTCAGTTTGAGGCAAGATGTCAGCTTGTCGTCGTGGATCGTCGAATCTGCGCGGAATCTCGCGCGCTTCGTGTCTCCCTGCACCTCAGTGTCAGCACGCTGTGATACCAATAAAAAGTGAATGCCCTCACCGTATGTCGGCCCTCGTAACACCAGCCATCCGGGGGACCTTCCCCTCCATCCCCTTCCACCGTCTTTCCACAGCATCCCCACAGCGTCTCGTATCCCCCACCCGTCACACGCGAAACCAGCGCGCTCTCGTCGTCGTGGGGTACGTGACACGCCTTATCCTTCTCTTCGTTCTCGATATCGTAGAAATCGGCATGACACCGTACACAGTGTAGCAGTGGGGGAGGAGCGAGAGTTGCAAAGAACTTATGAAGTTTGGAGACTGTATCTGGCGACGGTGGGGATGGTATAGGTGCGGTACCGGGAGTTATGGTATTATTGTATAGCCGAGAGCTGGACGGTTCAGGGGAGAGCGGACGGAGATGAGTGAGCGTGTATGCATGAAGTGTCTTTGGGGGTATGGTCAACATGAGATCGTACAATGCCTTCGAGTCTGCTGCTACTGGCGGCGGCGGTGGTGGTGGTGACGGTGTCATGGGAGGCTGAGCACCCGGCGACTCTTCCCCGTTAGCTGTACCCGTATCATGATCCGAATCTCCTAGTACCAGTTCGCTCGTGCTGCCTGCAAACACGGCACGAAGAGACGTTGGAAAGCGTAGAGGCGATTGGCGTGCTGATGCGGGTATGGAGACTGTCGAGGGTGTAGGAGTGGGCAGGCGCGAGAGGACTGGTCTGGGCTCGGGCGAGTTTGCGTTAGTAACTGGTTGTTCTGGTGAGACGGACGATGGGATCGGTGGTTTTCGAGTGAATATGCCAAAGACCATTGCGAGTTGAAGAAAAAAGAAACGAGTGCTGATGAAAAGAACGTATTTGAGAAGAGACGAACACGCGAATGACATGCGTCACTTCACACCACACGCGCAGTTCGGTGCATTTGCAGTGCAAATCAACGTGTGCCCAGTCCTGTATGAATCGATTCATGCAGCGTCGCTATTTACTATGTCATATACTAGTAGGCAGTGCGATCGTAACAGGCGACTTGACATGGCATTCGCTGTTTCGGATTCATGTCGATTGAACCGGATCAGATCAGACACACACACAAAAGCAGAACATCGGTTTTAAGCTTTTCAGCGGCCGAACTCGCTCAAAAGGCTTTCCCCAATCCCCACAACTCTTCAAATCACCACCACGATGCATGCACACGCCGACGGTGACGCTCGTGGCGACCGACCAGACTCATCAAGACCACACCCACCGTCGCGAGTACCTTCATACATGCCATTCGCCCCTCGTCGCGCCATCGAATCGTTCGAGAACCTCGTCGCACTAGCAAATCACCAGGAACGGCTCAAGGGTGCCCGAAAGATCATATGGCGAGATAGAGGCGAACCAGCCGTGGAATTGGAAGATCTTTGGGAGTGCTTGGAACATGCTGGCAGAGGCGGAATGCGTATGTTCTCGTCTCTCTCTCCGGTTTCATCACTCATATATGGTCATACGGCTTATCACGACACATGACATCCCCTACAGGAGCTAGTACCGTCGCGTTCATGTTGCGTGCCGGTCTCAATGTGATACTGGCCTCCCTCAGACTCGGGAGAGTGCCCAAGTAAGTTCAGAAGAACGATGTGTGCGTAAGAGACGTTTGACGTACAATTGACATACACAGGGATATGCGGTACGCTCTTATCCGGCACGCCATCTTTGGCAAAGACTCGTTCAGATTTGCTGCGATGCTGGGCAAGTCATAAACAACCTTGCGCCGTCGTCTGCTCACTGACGGAACGTTAACCCAATTCACAGGTTCTTTCGTAGCGCTCTACAAGTTCACCTTAAACGCTCTACCGATCCTCCTACCTCAACCCAGCGAACCGCCTCCCTCCCCTTTCGAAGACTCCGAGGACGAAAGTGAACCCGTCACACCCGACCCAGTCATACCCTCATCATCACAACGACGGGTAAGATTCTCTTTGTCCGCTCACGCACAGGAAGTTTGGGTGCGCAAACGAACACATCGTTGGCATGCTGCTTTGGCTGGTGCGCTTGCTGGAAGTCTAGCTATCATGTTCGAAAAACGCTCGCGGCGGATAGCGATTGCTCAGCAATTGTTTGTACGGTGAGTTTCGATGCAGGTATGTATTCTAAGAACTGGTTCTACGCCCTCATCCCAGAGGGCTGCAAGGCTCGTATAACGCATTTACCTCCAAAAATGGGTTCCACATACCTCATGGCGAAGCACTGCTGTTTTGTATCTGGTACGTCACGCGTTCGGCAGGTCTCTCCAAGATCGGTCCTCCGACCACGTTTGCGTCAGCTGCACCCAGATCGTACACGCGCTGTTCTGTCGACCCGATACCCTCGCAAGATCTTACGAGATTTGGTAGAAAATCATTTTTTCAGATGTCCAGCGTCTCACGTTCGTCCAGGCTTAGCAATGCCTCCGGAGCCTCGCGTCAAGCGATCAAAATGGTTCGAGACATGAACTTGAATGGCACATTTGACGTCCAAGATATCGACAAGATCCTCCAACGCAGTGTATTCCATTTCAAACTTCTCGTTCGAGGATGGCCGTTAGTAGACTGACGTCTATCTCTCTCTGCAGGACCTGATACCTGCAAACCGCACCGCCCTTCTCGCAGCGAGGGCCCTGGCTAGCGGCGAGCCTCCGGATTTCGGCTTATATCCCCCGTGCAACGCTATCCATCCATGGGTAGAATCTTGTCTGAGGGTTCCGATACCACGATTGATGACGGTGTTTAAATGGGCGTTTCCTATCTATGGCGCACTGCACTTTTTGCCGATGATATTGTTCAAACGGAAGGCGTTTCTTTCGAAACCCGTTCACATGCTTGGGAAAGCGGGAGTGGGTACGATACGGAGCTCGGCGTTTTTGGCGGCGTTCGTGGCTTCCTTCCAATGTGAGCTTCCCATCCTTTTTTTCGTGTCTGTGTGATGACTCGAGATTCGTATAATCTAACATCCCCAACTAGCATGGGTTTGCTTGAAGCACTACATCTACGAGGTTCTCTCTTCCCAGAAGACGTTCAAGCTTCCCAAGAGCATAATCAATTTCTTCGTGTCTAAATATTCCTACGCGTTGGGAGGATTCCTCGGTGCGTTGTCGCTTTTTATAGAGGAACGCAGGAGGCGGGGCGAATTGGCGATGTATGCGTTGCCCAAGGCGATGGAGAGCGCTTGGCTTACTGCTAGAGGGAAAGGGTGGGTATTTAGGACTGGGTCTGCTGGGGAGGCATTGGTGGGTCGTTTGAGGTCGTTGTTATCTGTGACCTTCCCCATTGATTGGCGGTATTGATTGACAGTTGACTGCGGTAGCGATGGGTATGGTTATGGTGAAGTGTTTTTTCTTCTTCCTCCCTCCCACTTTCGAATTTTCTGAAACTTGGTCGTACTGACGAATATATTATATTTTTGGATCTGTCATTTAGAGCATATACCAGGTCAGTCGCCACTTTCCTACGTTACCACATCCCAAGGCTTTTTTTTACTCACACGCCTCTGCCCCCGTCATCGCCGCCACCATCTCATTCAAATAGAACGACCCACAACATCTCTCCGGTCTCGTGAGACGGATCCTATACCAATTTATCGGGCCAAATTAGTACAAAGTTAAAACGATGATCTTGGTAATGTAAGCAGAGGGGGAATTAAAATTCATCTTAGTGTACTCGTTTATTTATTTATGTGCTTTTCTTTCTTTTTTGCCTATCATTATGCGCCGAAAATCGCTTCACATTTCCATGGGCTGTACTTGGGGTACGACAATCATTCCTTTCCTCGCCCTTTTTTTGGCTCGTCCTCGTATATAGTCGACTGTGTGTTCAATCGGTATATACCCTCGCTTGAAGAAGGTCTTTTCGAAGGATGGGCGACGGGTTACAAACAGTTGGATCTCATTTCGACGACAGTCCATAAGAGTGTATGGCTTACACAGCAACATTGTAAGAGACCGAACGGATCGACTCTGTGACGAGGTATAATAGACATCCGCGTCCTTGGCCGGGGGCAGGATCGGACGCGATTCGACGCTTCGATAGGGATAATGCCGTGGAAAGGTGTGTGCCGCGCACCCAATTGTAATACCACAAAGTCCGAGTGGTATTAGACATAGTTGTTCAAGGGACCGCATTACATGACGCGCCATCGCTTCAGTCTAAGATGGGGCAAGTCTGTACTGGAATTCGATTTGCAATTTGAAGAACGGGTACAAACAAGTGAATATCAATGAGGGGAGCGGGATTCATATATCATGCATAGTTCAGGTGGTGCCACGGCCTCGAAGTTATTGATGACCCGCATTTGAATGCTCGTGCGAATCATCTCACTAGGAATACAATACGATGTCAGAACTTGACCATTGAACTGCAAAAACTTCAAACCTTGAGCGTTGCTTCGTGTCTCGGGTGTTAGGTGTTAGATCTTCCTGCTGTCGCTTAGCGTTTGGGCTAAACATCTCGACGTTCCTAGAGGCCGCAAAAGCGGATGCAAGACGCTCAGTGAAGACAGAGTTGAGTTTTTCAAGTGGATTTTTGTAGTCCGGTGGTTCCGTCATCTCGCTTTCCTTGTAAGCTGCCACAATCGTTCCGTGCATGAGTGCAACCTCACGACCTGCACGATGAAAAGAGGCCGGAAGCACTGTGTACTTGAGAGCAACAGAAAATGCATCCCTACGTGATGCGCTGTCAGGTCGTCCAGGGAAGAGTTTGCGGAATTGCGTAATTTGCTCTGACGATGGTTGGCTGCCCTCCTGATCAACATGGTAATAGAGTGTCCATGTTGCAGTCCACCAGAGAGACTCCATGTCGTGTAAGGGATTGAACTTAAACGGGCACCAATTGCGGTCTTCGCCGGGGGCTTTGACTCTGATCGGTGCAAACAGGTATTTCTGGGCTTCGACCTCGTTGGCCATAAATTCGAGTGTGCCCTTCAGCGTGTCGATAAAAGCGCTTGGCGGATGGGAAATCCACGTACCGTTCGGACCTCATCAGTTGTGTTGGAATCCATATGCTTTGCATACTCGGAGTCAGCTAACTTGCTCATCTCGCTGGAGCGTGAAACGTCGCCAGTACTAATGTCGCGGTGCATCGAGTCGATGCTGTGCAAAAGCTGCAAGGCTGCATTGCATATAAGCCACCAGCTACAGAGCATGTTGCAACTCAGCAAACCTTTATGGATATCCATGAGTGTCTTGAACACGATGTCGAGCCTTTTAAGATCGTATATGGGTTGGCAAACCTCCTCGAAGACCAGACGGGAATGGGTACTATGATGGATTTTCGATGGCGTGGCGGAAGCGGAAACGGAAGAAAAATTGAGTGTACTAGTCCAGGTCGGCTTCGGCTTCAGCGACTCATCAGCAGGTAGCGAATGTGGACAATAACCGGCTGGCAGAGGAGGGCCACGTAGTTGAAGGCTCTCAGTGTTAGCGATCTTCCCGTCCACTTTGTATCACATTCCCCGCTACAACCGAAAATACTTTCCAGCTTGGGTCTCTTTGTCGATCCCACGTTTCCGCCGCAAACCGTCAAATAACTGCTCAAGAATCCCATCCTCCCGGTTCCGGTCATGGTCTCTCCAACCATCCTTCAGTACGACGGATTCCGCATTGTGCACCGGTTGTCCATTCTGCGGTGCGACACCTGCTTCGATGACACGGGTTGCCAACCTCGCAATGCATTGACTTTAAAAACAGAAATGACCTTTTCCCCCTCTTCATTGCACAGGGTAATGTTATACTGGGATATATTCCCGGCACATACTCTCAGAGGGCGGTACTCCGCCATCGACGTCCGTTTCATCGGTCTGGGGTACGGTGAGTTTGGGTTGTTTGTCAGGACATGGAATACTCAACCAATGGTCCATCCACACCATCGATGACGTGGCGTGCCTCAGGCGACATTAACGGTGATTACGCCGTCAAACAGTCACCAAACTGTTGCTCTTTGGAATACTCGCTTGGTCTCAGACCCGAAGGGCGCGTTGCATACGGACGGCGAGGGTCATGGGTACGTCAGGCTCTATCCCGGGATTGCTAACTACACCACAACCGGAGCTGACGGACTTTCAGGATGCATTGGAGGAAATCGTAAAGACAGCCGTATCTCCTCTCTCGTACTTGATTATTCGGACGCTTATCGTCCACCATATCAGTCCTCAAAGGGACCGCGACTACGAGCATGTTTAGCCAGGGAGACGAACGCGAAATGGAAACCAATGCAGGAAGGGGATAGAAGAGAACGAAGGCAACTCGGGCACATCACGAGTCACTTCGACGCCTCCGAGTCACCCGCTGTCCACCTTGGGGTCGCAGCGGGATGCTTTACCAGCTTCATCTTTGTCGGGCCAACCGCTCTATACCTCAAGCTGTCCTTTCAAGACGCGAGTATTAAGAGACTCGAATGGGTTCTTTTTTTCCAGTAAGCGGTTCGCCGTAGTGTGCGCGGAAAGGCGAGGCGCGGGTGCGCACCAGCTCCAGAATCGGCAAATCCTCCGTGAGCATGAACTTCTCGGAAAGATAATCGCCGGACTTGAAACAAAGTGCTGTGGTAAGTCCTCCCTCTTCCCTGCCTGCCACACTCTTGAGGCTGTGGTCATACTGGACAGTACGGCGCAGCTTGGTGGGCGCGATTCGATCATTCGGCCCCATGAGAACTACATATGGCCTTCCCTGGCCGCCGTGTCATCTTGTCGAGTCGCTGATCATCCTCGAAGGGACCACGCAGGCAATATAAGTGTTTCGTTTGGAGTTCTCATTTTAATTTGTACCAGATATATGTCATTAGTTACAGGCTCTCTTCCGGGACATAACCCTAACGGTGGGATCCGCTATCACATTCAAGCCCCAGTGGATGCTCGTTGGCCTGGATACCCTACCCTCAAACTTGACGTCATAATATAGGCAAGCATGGTTTTCAGCTCATTAGCTGCCAGGAACCTCCCAGGGCTGGCACGGAAGAATCGGTGAGTGTCGCCAATCAAAGATGAGTGCAACCATACCGTGCGTGCTTCCCAAATCCAAACGGAAAGTAGTCTTGAGTTACCCCTACCATCTGATGTCTGGCGCTTGCATTTCCATCGTCGCATAGTTGGGAGATCCGGAAGGGGTTGAAGACACCAGGATTCTCATAAACTGCGCTATCGCGGTGGACGACGTGAGTCGGAACACATAGGTGAGTTCCCTTTGGTACGGAAGTTCCGTCTGACAAGGGTTAGGTACATCGCTTTCCTTTGCACGCTGGCTGAATGACGGACACGGTATGTCACCTTCACGGTAGCACTGAGTGGGTGATCAATTCTCCTACGAATCGTCATACGACTTACCTTGGCATAACCTTCCTACAGGACCTGGGCGGCATTGCTCATGTACTTGAATGAAGTGACGTAGGACAATGGCCAGGATGACTACTCAACGGGTGGGATGTGGTCGAACTCAAGCTTAGAGTACACGTAGTAGTACAATTTTTAGTACCACTTTCTGGATGGTGACTTACGTTTGACGACTCGGACGGGTTGAGCCCGACTGCGGGAACGGTTGCGCAGATTGTACCGGCCAAAATATAGCTCGAGGATGAATTTCACGAAAGAACCACGACGTATACACCTGAGGATATATTCATTTTTTTAACCAAATTTCAGGTGCATCGCAGCGTCTCCACATCAAGCAGTGCGTTGCCTAGAATCGCAGGCACGCACTCGATAACACTTCGGATTGTCGTTGTAGTAGGGGGCAGTGGGGCAGCCGACGGTGAGAGACTGAGAATAGTGATTTGCTCAAACCCAGCCGGGCTGGGAAAACACTCAAGTGACTCCAACAGTCTCTGTTTTACTGACCCCCTTGCTTTCTACTGATAGATCGTGGCGCTCAATTCAGACGTAACGGGGCACGGACCAGTTCAATTCCTTTGCAATCTGAAGAGGGGGTACAAATAAGTGATTATCAATGAGGGGAGAGGGATTCATACACGACAGTATATTACAAGCAAACATTTAAGCACGGTTCAGGTGGTACCATGGCCTGGAAGTTATTGATGACCCACATTTGAAGGCTCGTGCGAATCATCCCGCTAGGAATACATACGATGAGAGTACTCGGGTACTGAACTGCAGAAGCTTCAAACCTTGGGTTGCTTCGCCTCTCGAGTGTCGGACATTGGATCTTCCTGCTGTCGCTTAGCGTTCGGGGTAAAAATCCTGATGTCCGTAGAATCCGCAACAATGGATGAAAGATGATTGGTAAAGGTAGACTGGAGTCGTTCAAGTGGATGCAAGTAAACCGGCGGCATTTCCCTCTCGCTTTCAGTGTATGCTCTTTTAATCCGTTGGCGCATGTATTCAACCTCAAGACCTGCACGTTGAAAAGAGGCCGGAAGCACTTTGTACCTGAGAGGAGCAAGAATTGCATTGGTACGCTGTCCAGGTCGTCCAGGGAAGAGTTCGTAAAATTCGGCAATTTGCTCTGACGATAGCCGGCTGCCCTGCTGATCGACATGGTAATAGAGAGTCCACGTACGTTGCAATCCACCAGAGAGACTCCATGTCATGTAGGGGATTGAACTTAAACGGGCGTTCGACCGGGATGAAGACTTCGTCCGTCTGCCTTTCAAACAGGTATGCCTGGGCTTCGACCTCGCAGGCGATAAAGTCCACCGTGCCCTTCAAAGTGTCGATAAAAGCGCTTGGTGTATGAGAAATCCACGTACCGTTCGGACCTCATGAGTTATGCTGGAATCGATATGCTTTGCATACTCGAGGTCAGCTAACTCGCCCATCCCGCCCAATTGTATAAAACGTTGCCAGTACTAAGGCCGCGGTGCACCCAGCCGATGCTGTGCAAAAGCTCTGAAGCCGGCTGCATTGCATAAGCCACCAGCTACAGAGCAGTGTACAACTCAGCAAACCTTCATGGACGTCCATGATTGTTTTGAACACGATATCAAGCCTTTGAAACTTGTATATGCATTGGCAAACCTAATATTCCCTATGGTGGATATTCGATTGCTCGGCGGAAGGGGGAACGGAGGAAAAATTGGGGGTGAGTCCTAGCTTCGGCTTTGGAGGCTCATCAGCAGGTAGCGAATGTAGACCACAATTACAGCAGTTTGCGAAAACCTTGAGAAAAGCAAAATATTTCGCACGCGCGAAAGTTCTTCCGCAAAAGGAAATGTAGGAAATTGAGTGTAGAGCATGCTAATAGAACTACCATTCGACCCTCGCCTCATTGTTCCAGTATAGCACACCCCCATGCCATATTGCCATATCATGTCTGACCACAGGGACTGTGTGATCCGTCTCTGCGATTCTGGCTTGGAAATTGTGGGCGTATGCATTGCTCTTGGTGTAAGTTCATCTAGCAGTTGCTATTCCTGGCAACGGATGCTTGCAGAACACAAGTCCTGCAAATGGCTGGCGCCTATGCCCGACGCTACGGACGCGCAGCACGTGGAATGCGTGCCCAACTGTGCTATACTGGAACGATGAGGCAAGGTCGAACGGTAGTGTTATTAGCACGCTCTACTACTCAATTTCCTACATTTCCTTTTGCGGAAGAACTTTCGCGCAGGCGAAATATTTTGCTTTTCTCAAGGTTTTCGCAAACTGCTGTAACCAGCTGGCGGTCGATCAGGGCCACATAAATAACTTTGGGTGTTGTCGTCCACTTTCACATTCCCCGCTGCGAGCACAGTGAGAAATACTTTCTTGCTTCGGTCTCTTTCTCGATCCCACGTTTGATCACGGTCATAGTCTCTCCAGATGTCCTAGCTTTCAAGAATGCCTATTCTTGAAGCTGTGGTCATACGACGACACCATTTGTACGCTCATTTACGTCCATCAGACTCGGGACGTCAGACAGGAAAGGGCGTGCACGAAAGACTCGATGTCATCCTTACGCTCGTGGATTTGCCCAGGCCTTTCAAAAAATGCAGCAGAGATAAACTGCCTTGCTCCCTTTCTAGCATATCAGGAACGTTTTGAACACCCAGAACGCAAGGCGCTCACGGTGCGATCTTTTCTCCTTGATAAGATGACATCACTCTTGTCGAGAAATATGGTAAACCCCCAGTTGGTTGTAACACCGTTGCCCGGTCCACTCGGTGGCAGGCGTTCGGAAGCAAACGTCGTCCGCCTTCAAAACCTGCACAATGAAATAAATTTCAAAGTCGCTGCAATGGAATGTTTTGACGTTTGACTAACCAGATTCATATGTCCACAACATCGATAACACGCCACGCCTCATTGACAGTAACTGATGCGTACACAAGGCCCACATGAACTGTCACCAGATTGTTGTTCTTTCAAGGCTGATTTGGACGAGTCACTAGTACTTGGTCTGTCGGTGTTACAGAACCCGAGGCACGCTGCATACGGACGGACGAATTTGGGTACGTCACACACCATCCCAGGATTTCTACCTAAACTACATCGAGAGCCGTCGTCCCTCACTCAGACTCAGCAATTTTTCTCGCTGAACCCTCCGTCCATCAGCAAATCAGTCACTTTTGCACAGGGCCACAGTGCCACAGTGATGTCACAGCTTACCCACAGTGCCACAGTGTCACAGTGTCACAGTGCACAGTCAGGTACAGTGTGACAATTGTGTGACATTACCATGTCACACAGCCCACAGTCCCCCACAGGCTCCCACAGAGTGACAGGCCTACAGACACACAGTGCTACAGAGATAGGGGCTTCCCACAGATGTCACTGTACAGCCACAATGTCATAATGAGAGTTGTGGGGCTGGATCACAGGATTGTGGGAACATGCTTATCTCATCAATATGCCCAAAAATGGGTGAGAAAAATGCAAAATACTGGAAAAATTGGATGTCTCAAAAATTAAATTTCAAAGATGTCATAATGAAAGTTGTAGTGCCTGACTAGAGGACCCCAGAGGTATGCTTATGTCATCCATCCATGCAAAAATGGTTGAGATATAGGCAATATACAATTAGTGTAGTGTAGTGTACATTTTATTACCAAAAGTGTAGAGTTGGGGCACATTTTTGATTACCTAATCAGTGTAGTGGTAGTTGTTTGGATTAGCAAAAGTGTAGTAAAGTCCGCTTTTTTGACTACCAAATAAGTATAGTGTTGATTAGTAATTGATTAGCAAGGTGTAATGTAGATGAGTATTACCAAAAGTGTAGTAAAGTGCGCTTTTTTGACTACCAAATAAGTGTAGTGTTGATTAGTGTTTTGATTACCAAAGTGTAGTGTAGATGTGTATTACCAAAAGTGTAGTAAAGTCCGCTTTTTTGACTACCAAATAAGTGTAGTGTTTTGTAGTGTTTTGATTAGCAAAGTGTAGTGTAGATGAGTATTACCAAAAGTGTAGTAAAGTTCGCATTTTTGACTACCAAATAAGTGTAGTGTTTTGTAGTGTTTGATTAGCAAAAGTCCGCATTTTTGACTACCAAATAAGTGTAGTGTTGTGTAGTGTTTGATTAGCAAAGTGTAGTGGAGATGAGTATTACCAAAAGTGTAGTGTTGTGGCGCTTTTTTGACTACCAAATAAATGTAGTGTTTTGTAGTGTTTGATTAGCAAAGTGTAGTGTAGCTGTGCATTACCAAAAGTGTAGTAAAGTTCGCTTTTTTGACTACCAAATAAGTGTAGTGTTGATTAGTCATTGATTAGCAAAGTGTTGTGTAGACTATTGATTAGCAAAAGTCCGCATTTTTGACTACCAAATAAGAGTAGTGTTTTGTAATGTTTGATTAGCAAAGTGTAGTGTAGTCTATTGATTAGCAAAAGTGTAGTAAAGTCCGCTTTTTTGACTACCAAATAAGTGTAGTGTTTTGTATTGTTTGATTAGCATAGAGTAGTGTAGATGAGCATTACCAAAAGTGTAGTAAAGTTCGCATTTTTGACTACCAAGTAAGTGTAGTGTTGATTAGTAATTGATTAGCAAAGTGTTGTGTAGACTAATGATTAGCAGAAGTGTAGTAGAGTCCGCTTTTTTGACTACCAAATAAGTGTAGTGTAGATGAGTATTACCAAAAGTGTAGTGTTGTGGCGCTTTTTTGATTACCAATTAAGTGTAGTGTTGATTAGTGTTTGAGTAGCTAAATGTTGTGTACACTTTTGATTACCAAAAGTGTAGTAAAGTCCGCATTTTTGACTACCAAATAAGTGTAGTGTTGATTAGTGTTTGACTAGTGAAATGTTTACAGTTTTGATTACCAAAAGTGTAGTAAAAGTTCGCTTTTTTGGACTACCAAATATTTGTAGTGTGACTAGGAAATGTACAGTAATGTTGATTAGCAAAAAAGCGTAGTCATGATTAGGATTGTTGTGTAGTGGGCACAGCCACTAATGCCTCGAAATTTTGCAAAGTCACAAAAATACCCAAAAACGCGATATAGTGGACACCAAAACTCACGCCTTTCGCACAAGCGGCCAAAGCTGACCAAACAATGGCCAATTCCTACTATAGGGTAGTGTATGCCACTAGCCCACTACTACCACACATTTGATTACCCACAAGTGTAGTGGTAGTAGAAAAAAGCGTAGTACTATTAGGAAAAAGTGTAGTAGTATTAGCAAAAAGTGTAGTAGGATTAGGAAAAAGCGTAGTAGTACTAGCAAAAAGCATAGTGGTATTAGCAAAAAGTGTAGTAGTATTAGCAAAAAGTGTAGTAGAATTAGTAAAAAGTGTAGTAGTATTAGCAAAAAGCGTAGTGGTATTAGCAAAAAGCGTAGTAGTACTAGTAAAAAGCGTAGTAGTATTAGCAAAAAGTGTAGTGGTATTAGTAACAAGGGTAGTAGCATTAGTAAAAAGCGTAGTAGTATTAGCAAAAAGCGTAGTAGTATTAGCAAAAAGCGTAGTAGTACTAGTAAAAAGTGTAGTACTATTAGCCTCTTATGTAGTAGTACTTGAATTTGAATATACTACTACTTTTGACTTGATTTCTGTTTGATGGAGTGATAAGCCTATTACTTTGAAAGTGTAGTAGTGGTATTAGCAAAAAAGGGTAGTGGTATTAGCCAAAAAAGCGTAATGGTATTAGCAAAAAAGCGTAGTACTGGACAAGTTGGTACAGGTGACTTGGACTGTACAGCACTGTAGACGGACTGTGAGGCAACTGTACAGGGGGGGACCTTGCTGTGGCACTGTGGGCACTGTACAGTGCTGTACAGCATTGTACAGCTGCAGACTAGTTTGCTGATGTCGACCTTCTGAGGTTCCGCCAAAACCAACTTGAGAGCCACCTTCATTTACCTGTATGATAGTTTCAGTGGCAATGTGTTTCTTACAAGCCCGACTAAATGTTTCTTCTTGACGAACTGCTCGGACCTCTTTGAGATACAGCTGGAAATTGGTTTTGGCAGCAGGATGGGACAATCTTCCAATAACGCATCGCCATTGGTCCACTCTCTGCTTCACTGCCCTTCTACAGCAGAACAGCCACAAAGTACGTCTGCCTCCCGTGCTTGGATATGATTCCACTAGTCTCCCTCGCCCCGTATTTGACCAACTTTGCAATGATGCTCTCGTGGCCTTCGCCGATGGGCGCGACCTTTGTTCTTCTTTACGAGGGTACTCGGACTGCCGAGTGCCTCTCTCTTGGCGCTATATCACGACACTGCGAATCATCTCCTACGTCGCTTGTACTCTCTGCTGAAAGCAACGTTCAAGTGCTGTTCTCGGTGTTGCAGCCCCAACCCTGCATGGTCTCGCATCGAATCCATTTCTTCCCTATCGTCAACCATACCTGAGGACATATTCATTCTTTGAACCAAATTTCAGGTGCATCGCTGGGGCTCCAGCATGAGACGGTGCGTTAACTAGGATTTCGGTCACGCAGTACGGTCTATAACACTCCGGATTGTCATTGCAGGGGGCAGCGTGAGACTGCGAGTAGTGATTTACTCAGGCCAAGCTCTATTGTCTTGAAGACCACCAAGAGCAATGCATAGGCATGCACGAAGATCAATGTCATCCGCCTGCAAGGATAGCTCACCCGATATTCCTTGCAGCGGTGCCGCATATCACGAGAAGACTTCTACTTTACACACTACGTAATGATGCATTGACGAGTTCACTATCTCTGCAATTTGAAGAGCGGGTACAAACGAGTGATTATCAATGAGGAGAGCGGGATTCATACATGACAGTATAGTACAAGCAGACATTTAAGCACGGTTCAGGTGGTGCCATGGCCTGGAAGTTATTGGTGACCCTCATTTGAAGGCTTGCCCGAATCATCCCGCTAGGAACACATACGATGTCAGTACTCGGGTATGGAACGGCAAAAGCTTCAAACCTTGGGTTTCTTGTTCGACGTGTCCGTTTCCTGTTTTTCATTGCTGGGTTACTCCGGGCCTTGAGCGTCGGACGGTGGACCTTCCCGCTGTCATTTAGCGTTCGGGCTAAAAATCTCGATGTTCTTAGAGTCGGCAAAAGCGGATGCAAGATGCTCAGCGAAGAGAGAGTGGAGGTGTTCGAGTGGATTTTCGTAGTCCGGTGGCAACTTCTCCTCGCTTGCAGCGTAAGCTCTTTGAATCCGTTGGCGCATGTATTCAACCTCACGACCTGCACGATTAAAAGAGGCCGGAAGCACTGTGTACTTGAGAGCAGTACGAAACGCATCCCTACGTAAGGCGCTTTGAAATCGCCCAGGGAAGAGTTCGTGGAATTGCGTGATTTGCCCTGACGATGGCCGGCCGCCCTTCTGATTGACATGGTAATAGAGAGTCCACGTTGCAATCCACCAGAGGGACTCCATGTCATGTAGGGGATTGAACTTAAACGAGTATTCGACCGGGTCGAAGAGTTCGTCCGTCGGCATTTGGAACAGGTAATTCTGGCTTTCGACCTCGCAGGCCATAAATTCCAGCGTGTCCTTGAGCGTGTCGATAAAAGCGCTTGGCGGATGAGAAATCCACGTACCGTTCGGACCTCGTGAGTCACGTTGGAGTTCATATGCTCTGCATACCCGAGGTCAGCTAACTTGCCCATCCCGCCCAAGTATAAAACGTTGCCAGGTCGGATTGCATAAGCCACCAGCTACAGAGCACACTACAACTCAGCAAACCCTTATGGACATCCATGAGTGTTTGGAAAACGGTATCTCATTTCGACAACAGTCCGTAAGTATATGCATTGCATAGGGTGAGAGAGACACGGGGGGCATAGTTAGCTACACAGCATGTAAGAGATCGACCGGGTCGATGGGACAAGGTACACGGATGGTGAAATTTTCTCCGAGTGTTAGGAAAAGAGGCATAGCCAGCAAAGATGACAGCGGAACAGGTTCAAAGAGCAAGAACGCAAGAGAGGTAACGTTTCAAAAACTACGAAAGCGTAGAAAAGCACTTGATCGACCAGCAAGGAAAAACAAAAAAAAAGGTGAAAATGTCAGAGTAGCACCGAACCTAAGTGAAAAGGAAATGGAAGCAGAAAAAAAAAAAAAAAAAAAAAAGACGACGGAGAGGCGGAGGAATAATATCTGCACCTAACGGTACTCGTAAAGCGTACCCAAAATTGGTCCGAGGGCGGTCGTACGACCACCGTCGGCACCGCTTCGACCTTGCGAAGCATACCTCGCAACCTACTCGATTCCGAGCGATGCAGCTGGAGTGGCCTCAAATACTTGTCGTTACCAGAACTAACCGGTTCGACGTTCTCGCCGTCCGAACTATTCTGTGCTACCGCCTTCACCCTTGACTTCTTCTTTCCAAGAAGAAGCGGACGCGTGCTGGAGATACCACCTTTGGATTCGCCTGCATCCTTAGTGGTGGCGGTGGTGTTCTGATCGCGGTCTTGGGGAAGGGAGGGCAGTCGAAGTCCCCCACTGGCGGGGGAGTTCGTCTTCGTCGTCTTGCGCTGCAGTTCAATACTCGGTTTGGGTATCACTGGTCTCACCCGCCTGGGTGGACAGTACACCGGAGGAGCAGGATCAGGATTTGGGACGTCGTTACGGTCGTTCGTCGTCAATGCAGTGACAGATTCGGGTCGGGTATTTTCGTCGTCAGAGGATTTGAATTACAGCAGTGTGCGAAAATAGAGCGGGTGCCGGGACATTCCGGTAGCAAACGTCCAGCCGAGCGGCAAGCCACAAGCGAGGTACTGGCGCTTTGCACACCTTCCACCACCTTCTCTTGTCGTCGCTCCCCCCCACTAAGTCACTCCTCCTCGCTAGCACTACACTCTTTTATTCCATTCGTATAGGTAGTATTCGCACTCATGCATCAGCACTTAGGATTGCAGCTTCCCCCAGCAGAGGGTTCTTCTGGATCTGGGCCACCAGCAGCCAATTCAGAGACCTTACCTATGTCCAGAGGCATTCAATCAGACCAACAGCCAGCTGCGACCCGCCCCCAGACGAGGCAGTCTCGTAGAGCCCAGACCCAAGTCCCGTCATCATCAGAACAAGCCCAACAGCAGCCTGCTGTGGCATGTCCACCACCAGCAACATTCGAAGAGGCTCTGGCCAGATGCCCTCCGGTCCCTGCACCGGCACAGCAAGGTACTAATGCCACAGCTGCCCACATGCCAAACCGTCAAGGAGACTCCGCAAACCAGCCAGTCACCCCTGCGCCACCTGCCACAACCCCTGTCCCGGCAGTGCCAACAGCCGGAGAAGGAGTGGAAGGTCCCCCACCACCCACACCGGCTGCATATGAAGCCATCATCGCAGCGCTATACGAGCAACTAAACAACCTGTGCACCCACGCACAGCCCCAGCCTGATGTGGCAGTGCCAGATGGTAGAACACCACTTGTAGCGAATGCGAGTGTCATTGACCAAGTACGGGCAGCAGCATCAGCCCCGAAAGAGGAGGGTAAACGTGTAGTCCTCCCACCAATCCAACCAGGCCATAAAGCGAGTGCACTGTGTTGTGACATGGTCCCCTGACCTGTCTTTGTTTGCACCGGTAATATCTTACATAATATTTTCCGTATGGTTCAACTGTTTATACCAAACTCCGTACTTGTTCCTACCATCACCTTCTATCAAATAGAAGCTTCCTTACTCGTTCATCTCTCAACAGGTTATGAGCCCTGTCGAGCTCTAACTTCTAATTGATATTCCGTAACTCGCTCGACTACTTTTATTCGATATGTCAAACTCGCCTCAGTCCATGTCTGTGGGACGACCCGGTCCCTCAGCAGCTACCTCATCAAGTGTTTCATCTGCGAACAGGGTCGCAGCACCCTCGAGTCGCCTATACGACATACCATCCCTTGCGGATGATGGTTCGAACTACCAGATGTGGAAGTTCCGAGTCACGAAAGTACTAGGTATTCGAGGACTCTGGGAGGTTGTGGGTGGAAGCAATACTACACCTCCGGATGCGGCCACCCACCCAGATGAACATGCTGAGTGGGTGATGAAAGACAATGAGGCCTGTGCCCAAATTACCCTGACACTCAAGGACGAGCCTTTGAGTGGAGTCATGTATGCCTCGTCTGCGGCTGAGACTTGGAAAAAGCTCGGCGAACGCTACGAAGGCAAGGGGAAACAGACAATTGCATATCTTATAGGAGAACTGTTTCGTGGCACCCTGGTAGAAGATACCCCAATGGAGATGCAACTGAATGCGATGCGGCAGAAGTCGCTCATTCTGAGCTCACTCGGACAGCCTCTCGACGAGAGTCTGGTCGCGATAGCCATGGTCATCTCGCTACCACAATCATACTCAACCCTTCGGACCATTCTCATGTCAACAAATGACAAGCTGACAATCGATGCGGTGATTTCTCAGGTCCTCATTGAGGAGAGAACTCGCCAGGGCTCGCAAGCACATAGTGCACTTGCAGCAACGACTTCGAGTGCGAAGTCAAAGTCAAAAGGGAAAGGGAAGGATAAGTCAAAGATTAAGTGCTACAAGTGCAAGGAAGTCGGGCATATGAAGGACAAGTGTCCGCAGAAGGCAGCTGGCGAGGCAAAGGCCTCGTCAGATGGGAAGGAGGACAAGGAGAAATCCGGAGACAAGGGCAACCTGACAGCTAAGGTTGCGCAGGTGCAGGAAGTCGGGGAACAGTCATTACAACTGTTCATGGCTCAAAAAGGTCCAGTAACGAGTCCAACCGAATGGGTGGTGGACTCGGGTGCTTCGGCACACATGTGCTGTCAGCGGAGGTGGTTTGCCTCGTTTAGGGTCTTGGAACCATCGGAACCGGTAGTCATCGGTGATGGAAGATCCATAATGGCAGTCGGGAAGGGCCAAGTGGAGCTCGACATGCAGGGAACCTGCAGCGGAGGTAGACAGACCATGCTACGGGATGTCTACTATGTACCAGACCTGGATACGAATCTGGTCTCAGTACCCTGTCTCACTTCGAAGGGTCTGCAGGTGACATTCGAGAAAAATGCCTGCAGGATACTGGCTGGCAACACGGTTGCAGCAGTGGCAGAGAAACGGAGGTCGCTCTATGTACTAGATGCGACAGTTGTCTCTGGGAGCCACTCAGCCTATGTGGTATCGGATCCCGCTCAGATGAATGCATCTGAACCCCTCACGGCTCTCGCAACCCGTGTAGGGACCTCGAAGGCACCTTTGGCCATTTGGCATCGGCGTCTTGGTCATGCGAATGCAAGGCATGTCCTGAAGCTCAAAGAGCAGGACATGGTTACCGGCATGGAGATAGTTGGGTCACGGAGTCATAGTACTCATGACTGCAGGGGCTGCCTTGAGGGGAAGCAGCAGCGGAACCCTATATCTCAGAAGTCGGGTGTGGAGAACCCACGACTTCTGCATCGGACGTACTCAGATGTCTGTGGTCTGATGGAGACACTCACCCGTACTGGCCACAGGTACTTCGTTACATTTATTGATGGGCAGTCGCACCACCTGGTGGTGAAACTACTGAAGACGAAGGACGAGGTGCTCACTGCAACAAAGGAGTATTTTGCATGAGCAGAGGCTGAAACCGGAGAGAAGGCTAACTACCTTCGAACGGATGGAGGGGGCGAGTACTGCTCTCGAGAGTTCGAGCAGTACCTGAAGTCGAAAGGGGTACACCATGAGAAGACGAACGCATACACTCCACAGGAAAATGGAGTGTCGGAGCGGATGAACCGCACTCTCGTGGAGAGTGCAAGAGCTATGTTAAGTGATGCGGGTCTCCCCAACAAGTATTGGGGAGACGCTATACTACATGCGGCTCATCTACAAAATCGTCTACCGACAAGAGCCCTCGAACGGCATGAGACTCCGTACGAGGCATATACCGGCAACAAACCTTCACTCTCACACCTGAGGATTTTCGGGTGTGAGGCTCATGTCCATATTCCTGAAGAAAAACGTCAGAAACTTGATGTAAAATCACTGGAGTGTACTCATCTTGGTTTTGCGGAGAATCGCAAGGCATACATATGCCTACACCAAGCCAGTGGGAGGATCTTCGAGTCTCGTGATGTTGTATTCAATGAAGGGGGTGGGGGACGACCTACCCGAGTTGTAGTTGACAGGACAGAACTGGTTACTCGAAGCACGAAACAACCAGAGGGACAGGGAAACCCATTAGGAGGGCAGGTGCCACCAGAAGAGCAGGAGGCGAAGAACGACTCAGACAGAGCTGAGTTCTCGTCGGATCAAGCTGAAATTTGGACGGCAGGTACTCCTGGGCAGCCCGAAGCTGCCGAGACCTTAAGCGTTGCGACAACTGGTCCCGATCTCGAGGAATCAGTTGAGGAAGCCACTGGAGCAGGGAATGACAAAGTTGGGCAAAATGCGCCAACTCTGAAGGAGGAAACCACTGGGAAGGACCCAGGAACATCGCAGGGGGTCCCTAGAATGTCCTCACGACGCACTGCGGCGTCGCGAGGCCCGCCGGTTCCTTATCCACAGCCAGTGCCCACACTGGCTGTGAGGAGGTCATCCAGGGCTAAAAAGCCACCAATTAGCGATGATGACCCAAGATACTTTGTCAATGCTTACCAGAGGGGCACCTTGATGCAAAGGAAGGTCGACGAGAGGCCCAACAACGAGCAGCAACGAGGTAGTAGTGGTGTGGGGGGAGATGCGACTGCGAGCGAGTCAAACACATCACGCTGTGACAGTGACACGAGTGAGCCACAACACCAAGCTTACAAAGCAAGCTCTGCATGCGACTACGAGCCAACAACCTTCGAGGAGGCTGTTAGCCGCACGGATGGCGATCGCTGGTACTCAGCGATGGCCGAGGAGCTCTCGATGTTCGAGAGGCTGGAGTTGTACGAGGCTGTTGAGCGTCCTCGTGGTAGAAAAGTCATAGATTCGAAGTGGGTATACAAAATTAAGAGGGGACCAACAGGCGAGATAGAGAAGTACAAAGCTCATCTTGTTGCGAAGGGATTCACCCAGGTGCACGGGGTGGATTATACTGATACTTTTGCCCCTGTGGCGAAATTTACTACCATTCGAATCTTACTAGCACTCGCTGCGAAGTATGATCTCGAGTTACATCAAATGGATGTCAAGTCTGCATTTCTCAATGGCAGGCTCGACGAGGAGATCTATCTACGACCACCCCCTGGCTTCCGGGACTCGCCAGACATTGTCTGGAGGCTGCACCGAGCTCTCTATGGACTGAAGCAAGCCCCGAAGGCTTGGTACACTCGTCTTAGAGAGGTTTTTGAATCTCTCGGGTTCACTCGGAGTGAGGCTGACCACAGCCTGTTCTACAAGGTAGAGGACGGTGTCCTAATTATTGTGGCCATCTATGTAGATGACAAGTTGATCTTGTCGAGGAGTCGAGAGGCTATCGAGCAACTCAAAGCTCAGCTCTCGGCAGAGTATGAACTCTCAGATCTTGGAGAGGCTCACTGGGTTCTGGGGATGGAGATTATCCGGGACCGTGATAAGGGCTTTATCGAGCTCTCGCAGAAACGGTACATCGAGACCATTCTGCAGCGCTTCGGCATGCAGGATGGGTGTTCAGTGGGTACTCCGATCGAGCAGAGTCTTAAGCTCGAGAAACTAGATAAACCGGAGTCTGATCTCGAACAGTATCAGAGTGCTCTTGGGGCGCTGATGTATGCTATGCTAGCTACTCATCCCGACATTGCCTTTGCAGTGGGTGCCTTGAGTAGACATGCTGCTGCTCCAGGCGAAAAACATATGATAGCCCTTAAACGGGTCTATCGATACCTTCGTGGTACTGTAGACTTTCGTCTCAGGTATACCACTGCATCTGAGACTACCCCTATTGGGTATGTAGATGCGGACTGGGCGGCCGACATTAATGATCGCCGCTCTATTACTGGCTATGTATTCACTCTTTGTGGTGGTGCAGTAAGTTGGTCTTCGAAGAAGCAATCTTCAGTAGCTCTTTCGAGTACTGAAGCTGAGTATATGGCCATCTCTGCCGCTGCAAAAGAGGCTGTTTGGATCCGCACTTTGCTCGGAGAAATTGACTCGGTCACACGAAAGGATCCTATCTCTCTTCGTGTGGATAATCAATCTGCAATCTCCCTTGCAAGTAATGCTATGTTTCATGATTGTACGAAACATATTTCCATTCGCCATCACTTCATTCAAGAGAAGATCGAGTTGGGTGATGTTTCTGTGACCTACTTGTCTACCAATGAGCAAGTAGCGGATATCCTTACTAAGGGACTCTCTAGGGAGAAACATATTCGGTTTTCTATGGGTATGGGTATTTTTTCTAGTTGAGATATTCACCGTTGAGGGGGCGTGTTGTGACATGGTCCCCTGACCTGTCTTTGTTTGCACCGGTAATATCTTACATAATATTTTCCGTATGGTTCAACTGTTTATACCGAACTCCATACTTGTTCCTACCATCACCTTCTATCAAATAGAAGCTTCCTTACTCGTTCATCTCTCAACACACTGAGCCTACGTAAGTTCATTAATACTGCCCTACCTTTTTCTGCTGCCACCGAAACCGGCCACACCTTATTCTCGAGTCTACCGTGACCTTAACCTTCATATGAAGGCAGTCCTACCGCTCTAGCTACCGGACCTTTTTTCACCTCATTTACATTCACTGCATACCGGAGTCCTGATGCTAACTACATTCCATACAGCCATTTCATCACGGGTCGAGGAAGCTTTCCGTTTGTACCGCTATGTACCGTACACTCTGTTGACACACTCTGCCCGGTCCAAGACAAATGCCCGGGGTGAAGACTCGTCATATATACTTACCCCCGAGGGCTTTGCAACCAAATCTCTGGACCGCTCCAACGAACTAGCTATTTCGATGGCTGATTGGATCAATGCCAGCCTCACAGCCGAAGAAAAGATCCGCCTTTATCATGGTGAAGAGAGAGCTAAGGCCCTTGCATCGCACCACCGGGTCGTGATTGGGATTTGTGCTTCGCATAGCTGGACAGTGGCTATGCTCTACGATATTCAACAGCGCGAAATTGCCCATGCAAATCTGGAGCATGATCTCTCTGGCATTGATGCAACAGCGCTAACCATTGCTACCCACCGAGCCCTCACAGCAATGCACAGCTCACTGGCATCTCCATTAAAACGTTCGGCTCTGAATGACTTCCACTCATCCCCACGTAAAAAGTCAGCAGCCCTCGGAGGCAACCAGAATCTCTGCTTTCGGTGTGGCCACTCGGGCCACCTTCCTGCCAGCTGCTCTGCCACTTCCACAGCTGCGGGTAAACCAGTTGCGTCACTTGCAGCCAATGGGAAAAGTAAGCACACCCTCGCATCCTCAGACGGACGCCATTTTTGCTTCAACTGGGCTTCCAGCTCTGCTTGCTCCTTCGGGACCAGCTGCCGCAATGTCCATTGCTGCTCCATCTGTGCCGAGCCATCCCATGGTGCTGCCTCATGCCGTTTCAAGGCATGACCCACGTCATATAACCACACCCTTGCATGCAGATATTTTCGAAGAACTCCTTAGTAAATATGACATTCGCCAAGATTGGAGCCATATCCTATCTAGCTTACACACCGGCTTTAATGTTGGCTTATCAGGCCCCCCATCCCATACCCAGATATTTCGAAAACCATGGTTCAGCACTACAACATCATTTAATAGTCGACGCATACATAAATTCCGAACAGGCAGCAGGTCGTTACTCTCAAGGCTTCTCCCCATCCCAACTCGAAGGTATTATCGGGCCCTTTTGCACTTCCCCACTAGGCGTGATTCCGAAACCAAACTCCTCCAAGTTCCAGATAATCCAGGACTTGTCCTACCCACGGAACGATCCATCCACCCCATCTATCAACTCCATGATAAATTCCGACCTCTTCCCAACAGCATGGGGAACCTTCGACGAAGTGGCAGCAATAATACTTACCCTCCCATCAGGCTCTCTAGCAGCCACCTTCGACGTGGAATCAGCATATCGCATCATCCCCATAGCCCCAGACCAACAGTCTTCCCTTTGCATATCATGGAAAGGGCTGGTGTATGTCGATCGAGCCCTCATGTTTGGCCTGGCATCAAGTGCAGGCATTTTTGGCTCGGTAGCAGACATGCTCGTAGCGATATACCATTGTGCCGGATTTGGCCCAATAAAGAAGTGGGTGGACGACTTCATCGTCTTCCACACTCTGGACCAGACATGGACAGAGTCAGACTTCATCGAACTAACAGCACGGGCTGGGGTCCCATGGAGCAGACAGAAGACACGACCATTAGCCTCTTGCCAGCGGTACCTAGGGTTTATCTGGGATATCGAGGCCAAGACAGTAGCCTTGCCTGCCGACAAACTGTCTGCAATCATGCTATTATTATCCCAGTGGATAGCGCCCAATGTACGTCGTTCTCAAAAGGAGGCCGAAAGCCTGCATGGAAAGCTAGTCCACGTATCATGCATCTTTGTCCTCATCCGCCCATTCCTCCCCTCACTGGCCCACTTCGCAGCATCCTTCCACTCACAGAGGGCACACAGGCGTATACCATACCACGTGAATGCCGACCTCAACTGGACACTAGATATCATCATGCATTCGAAGAGCAAGATTCCCCTGCAGCCACCAAACCCCGTCGACATAGGCTGGTGGGGCGATGCAAGCTCATCATTCGGAATTGGGGTAGTAATAGGCACGCACTGGGCTGTCTGGAAATGGAAGCCAGGCTTCAGAGTCGGACCAGGCCACAGTTTCGACATTGGTTGGGCCGAAGCATTGACTGTCGAGCTGGGACTTCGAATGGCAATGCACACAGAGTTCGAAGCCTTAAGGAGTCACAGAAACATCCTATGCCGATCGGACAATGCAAGCATAGTCACAATTATTGGCAAAGGCTGCTCCCGCAACAATCATATGAACGATGTTCTGCGCCGTGTATATTTACTCCAAGCAGAACTCGATGTGGTGATCCATGCAGTCCATGTCCCCAGCTGCGACAATATCGCCGACGCACTATCTCGGGGCGACATTCAGAATTTCCTCAGAGGTTTCCCTACTGTCACTCACCAGATATTCCCACCAGTCCCATCCTTCCTCTCCAACATGTTAGAATTACTGCCAGAATGGTCTTAATCCCACCCCACATCGCAGACTCAGAACTCAAAATGAGCAGCAGCCAGGCACACAGAGCATCGACACCCACCACATCACCCCTGCCACTACAACTCCGACCCTCCCACCTCCGCCCCAAGTGCCAGGCCTCCGAAAGGTTATTCCTTTGGAGAGGGGTAAACATCCCCCCACAGGTGACAATCAAGAACACCACCATCGAGCACCTGGCAGCAGTCGCATCCAGAGCATCCTTGCGGGACACCAACAGCTATGGGTCAGGACTACGAAAATTCCATATCTTCTGTGACATATTCTCCATCCCAGAGAAAGAACGGCTACCAGCCTCATTTGCATTGCTTCATTCCTTCGCACTATGGGCAGCCTCAGACCCTGAGATTCCGGAACTCAACCTCCCACCCACCAGCATCCCATTCGAGCCAGTGGCGCCACCAGTGGCCCGCAAATACCTTGCCGCCATAAGAGCATGGCACATCACGCAGGGATGGCCACCTCCCCTGGATGATTCCCAACTCGAACGCATCAACTGGTCACTGCGTGGGCTAGAGAATCTGAACACCCACTGCCGACATCCTCCCCGCCCCCCAATAACAATAGCAATGCTCACAGCATTAAAAAACACCTTGTCCCTCGACGACCCCTTTGATGCGTGCATCTGGGCCATGGCCACATGTGCATTCTTTGGCATGATGAGGTTTGGCGAGGTTTCTGTCCTGTCACGAGCAAAATTCAACCCGAGTCAGCACCTGACACGGGGTAATGCTATTTTCGACCAGGACCTCCGAGGTTGCCCATATGCCTGCCTCGACTTACCAGCAGCCAAGACAGCCAAACCGGGCGAATCACAATCCGTCTTCCTGAACGAGCAGGGCAGCCTATGCCCACTGGCAGCTCTCCGTAACATGGCCAAGGTCACCCCAGCAGCAGCATCTGACCCCTCTTTTCATGGAGGGACCCAGCAGGCACCCCCCGGCCTATGGTCAAGGCTCGCGCCATCGCACGCATCAACAGCATCCTCACAGCCTGGGGCTGGGGCACACACTTCGGCCACTCATTCCGAATCGGCAGAGCATCCTTTTACCTATCTCAAAAAGTGGATCCCGAGGTGGTGAGAATCGCAGGCAGATGGAAATCACTGGCCTACCAACTGTACATCCGGGCCTTTGAACAGATTGCGTCGCAACACCTGGCCAACACAGTGCCAACACCCGAAGCTGCCACAGAAGGGGTTGGGCGTGCGGCAGGCTCGCAGCCACAGGGTGTCAGCTATGGGTGAGCGGCACCACCCACCTGCCTTTGCCCGAGCTAACGCTTGGCCCAGCCCAACCAACTGACAGGATCTTCGAACGAGCGGCAAGCCACAAGCGAGGTACTGGCGCTTTGCACACCTTCCACCACCTTCTCTCGTCGTCGCTCCCCCCCACTAAGTCACTCCTCCTCGCTAGCACTACACTCTTTTATCCCACCCACCTCTCCCTTGTTACCGTACCTTACCATACCACCTGCGACTAGAATACACATGCCTTCTAGAGTCACACTACCTGGCGTGAAATTTGCACAGCCCCAATGACAGCATCCTGTCTAAGAGGCAAGTCGGTGGCCCGCCCTCCCGAGTGGCACCACCTGCCTGCCTTCGCCCGAGCTAATGCTCGGCCCAGCCCAACCAACTGACAGGATCTTCGAACGAGCAGCCTGCGACAGACGAGGCTGGACGTTGAGAAAAGCAAAATATTTCACGCGCGCGAAAGTTCTTCCGCAAAAGGAAATGTAGGAAATTGAGTAGTAGAGCATGCTAATAGCACTACTGTTCGACCCTCGCCTCATTGTTCCAGTATAGCACTCCCCCATGCCTTATTGCCATACATCTCTGACCCCAGGTACTGTGTGATCCGTCTCTGCGATTCTGGCTTGGAAATTGAGAATGTATGCATTGCTCTTGGGGTAAGTTCATCCAGCAGTTGCTATTCCTGGCAACGGATGCTTGCAGAACACAGGTCCTGCGAACGGCTGGCACCTATTCCGGATGCTACGGACGCACAGCACGTGGAATGCATGTCCAACTGTGCTATACTGGAACGATGAGGTGAAGCTCAAACGGTAGTGCTATTAGCATGCTCTACTACTCAATTTCCTACATTTCCTTTTGCAGAAGAACTTTCGCGCACATGAAATATTTTGCTTTTCTCAACGTTTTCGCACACTGCTGTAAAATATATGATACTAGAGCGACGAGACACAACGTGGCCACCAGTATTTAAGACGGGGGAAAATGTAGTGGAAAATGTGAATGCGAAACTTTAAGATTATAATCAAATTTTCACGGTGACGAAGTTCAAAGTTTGGCTAATTGTGAGATTGTGTGTGATAATTACAAGTTTGCACGACCATGTAGTAACGTCCAAAATGTTGGTCTGATTATTAAGTATTGAAGCTGACAACACACTCGTCAAGACTTCAAGTTTTATCCCCACATTTGAGTCAGGGGGGAATTTATTGTTTTTTCATAGCCTAGACAATGGCTTTGACTTCAAATTTTCGTTCACATAGAAACCCAGTTTTATTGTTAAAATAAAAACAGGGGGAAATATCTTATCCAAAACTCTGAATTTCATCCAGGACTAAACTGGTTACCTGATCATCACCTGAATGTCACCCCAATCATCATCGTGCATTGCCCATCTGACAATGTTGTAGAGCCTGTGCCTGACGAAGTATGCATGAGTAACCAGTTTAGTCCTGTTGAGCAACGGTGCATGGCACAGAGGCCAGCTCCACTGGACTCACCTTAGGTTTGAGTAGTAACGAGTTGAGACGAAGTAAGAGGGCAAAAGCGATTGTATTTTAGGGCGCCATAGGCTGCCTTTATATACTACAGGGTGAGTGTGACGTGACGTGTGACAACTACCTAAATAGTCGTAGCTATTGTCTACTGTATTTGGACTAAGTGTTGTTCTACCTATGTAGTAACTACTTCCCACGCTGCACTGAGTAGGCGCGTGTTCAACACTCCCCCTTGCTAAGTCGCTGACTAAAGCGCACAAGCATAGGATGGCGCTACAATTAAGTGCAGCCAGTTTTAGTCGTCAGCCTGATAGATTTCAAGCCCGAGTTGTGCCCTGAATTTCTCAAATTTGTCTCGACCCAAGTTCTTGGTGAACATATCCGCAGGGTTTTCTGCACCATCGATGAAGAATAGGGCGACTTTGCTGTCAGCCACAGCTTCGCGTACATAGTGGTAGCGAATGTCGATGTGCTTGGACCTTTTCTCGGTCACAGGGTTTGAAGCCATAAACAAGGCTCCCTGGTTGTCACCGCAAATGGGAATGGGTTTCAGTTTATATCCCAATTCCTCGAGCAAGTTTCGAATCCAGATTACTTGGCGGCTACAGTCACTGAGTGCCATGTATTCTGCTTCAGTGGACGACAGGGCTACTGTCTTTTGGGCATGTGATGTCCAGCTGAAGATGCCATCAGCAAGTTTCAGGAAGAATCCTGTCTGCGATCGGCGAGTGGAAGGGTCAGAGGCCCAGTCTGAATCTGTACATGCAGTGATGCCTAGGCCAGAATCACCATTGAAGACGAGGGAATAATTTCTTGTCCCAAGTAGATAGCGACAGATATACAGTGCTTTGTCTAGGTGTTCTTTGGACGGATTCGCGGAGTGTCGCGATAGAGCCGTCACGGCATATGCAATGTCAGGACGGGTGCCTAACATGATGTAAAGCAGTGACCCAATCACTGTCTGGAAACGAGTTCTGAGCTCTGGGTCGGCAGGCTCGTCGTTTGGTAGGGCATAGTACCCAGTGGGTAGTGGAGTCTTTGCCGGTTTGGCATTTTGGAGTCCACAGCGCTCAACAATTTTGTCAAGGTAGGCACATTGATCGAGATAGATCTTGCGGCCTTGGCGCTTGATGGACATCCGGAGGAACTCTTTAGGTTCTCCAAGATCTCTACATTCCCACTTGCGCATAAACAGTGCTTTAACCTCATCGACTACAGCCTTGTTAGGGCCACAGAAGAGGGCATCATCCACATATATAATGGCGATGACTGTGTTTTTCCTCTTGTAGAGGAAGAGTCCAGCATCAGACTTGAGGCGCTCAAAACCTAGTTCCTTTAGGGATTTATCTAGTGTTCGCCACCAGGCCAGGCCAGCCTGCTTCAGGCCATAGAGGGCACGCTTTAAGCGGAGCACTTTCTGCTCTTGCCCAGGCACTGCAAAACCTTCAGGTTGCTCCATATAGATTTCTTCTTCTACTTCGCCATATAGGTAGGCGCTCCTGACATCGAGAGCTGAGATGTACCAGTTTTCAAGTGCAGCAAGCGCAAACATAAGGCGCATGGTTTCGTAGCACACTACTGGTGAGAAGATTTGGTCAAAGTCTAAACCTTCGACCTGGGAGTACCCTTTGGCGACAAGCCTAGCTTTCTTCCGGCCATCGGACTTTACGTCGAATACCCAACGGTTTTTTATCACCTTTGTCCCCCTTGGGCGGTTTACGAGGTCAAAGACCTTCCGCTTACGGAGCATGTCTAGCTCCTCACGACATGCAGTTTCCCACTGCTGCTGCTCAGCCTTGGGTAGGCGAGCGATGTCGCGGTAAGACCATTCCCGCACATTAAGTTTGGGAGGCTCACTAGAGGGGACCGCTTTGGCGAGGAGGAAATTTGCCAGGTCTACTCCCCCTTCCCGGCATATCCGCTCAACGTCATCCTCACTACTGGGGGACGGAGCAGGGGGTGGTTCCGGGAATCCTCCTGGCACAGGGCGAGATCCTGATGATTCGCCAACTGTTTCTCTCCATCAGCGCTCATTTTCAATATCCCTGAACTGTTCGACAGGGTGGTGCCGTTCGCCATAGACATTTCCTGGGCGAACTGGAGGTCTGCACTCCCTTTGGGGGCGCACTGGTGCTGGAGGTACAGGGGGCCTGCGCTCCTTACGAGGGCGGCGAGGTTCCTGGGGTGGTGGTGGGTTTCGAGCCGGAGAAGGTGTTCTCGGCGGTGGAGGAACAGGTTCCTGCTCCACTGGAGTCTCAGCACGCTGCTTACCCTGAGTGGGGCGCGAAGGACGAGGAGGGTCATCCTCAGGTGGTGCAGGGGCCTCATGAGTGGGCTCATGATCATCGCGGACTGGCTGTCTAATGCGAGATCTAGTCGAGGAGCAGCGAGGGAACGCGCTCTCATCGAAGGTTGCATGTGCTGCAGTGAATACGGCATTGGAGGGGTGCATAAATAAGTAGTTGCGCTCATTCCCTGGAGCAACACCAATGTAGGTCATTAATTCAGACTTCGCAGCCATTTTGTTGGCACGAGCCTCGGCAGGCAAATATACATATGCGCCGCATCCAAAGACACGGAGATGATCGATGGATGGTTCCTCCCCATTAATCGACTGATATGGGGTGCGCCAGTTAATACGGCGCATCGGTGACCTGTTGTAAACATGGGTCGCATGTGAGAAAGAGAACTCCCACCAGGAGTCAGGGAGGCAAGCCTCGATTCTCATAGACTCGGCCTTGTCCATGAGGGTGCGCATGATTCTCTCTGCACGACCATTTTGCATAGGGGTGCAAGGCGCACTTTGGAATATACGAATTCCCTTCTCCTGTAAAACTCGATCGAAGGCTTCAGATTTGTACTCTCCCCCTGCATCGGACATCCAGCCTTTGACATAGGCATTATATTGAATGCGGACCATCTGCAGAAAATTTTTGGTCGCGGAAATCGCAGCATCTTTGGTGCGCAGATTTACTGTCCATGCATGTGATGAATAGTCGTCTAAAAAGACAATCACATATTTAAATTTGCGGTAAGACGCAATGGGGAAGGACTTCAGATCGGAGTGTATTAACTCGAACGGCTGCGAAGCTCTGCGCTCATTCGGTGGGAAGGCTCTGTTAGGCATCTTGCCCAGAGCACAACCAGGACATATCTCGTCCTTGGTGGGTAACTCGATCTCGGGGAAATCCCTGGTATGCTTCTGCGCATGGCGCAGGACGTCCTTGGAGGGGTGTCCCAGACGTCGGTGCATAGTATCATAGGTTACCATGCAGAGTGTTGCTTCAGTCAGCACAGCAGGCGACTTCAGCACGAAAATAGTGTCCTTATTCTCCCTGGGGACGCAGGTCAGGTATGCATTTCCATCAGGGCTATATATCGTCAGATGCGACGAGTTACCGCGCACGACAGCACCTTGTTTGAGGAGCACACCTAGTGAAATTAGCCGGCCCCGTAAATCCGGCATGTAGTAAATGGGATAGAGCCGCACAAGATCTCCTTGGCGCTCATTAGGTAGTCCTGAATAAACGAGGACAGTTCCTCTCCCAGTCGCAACGGAGGCTCCATTCGCAGTCTGGATAGGGAGTTGTTGATCCCCTTTGAGTGGCTCATAATCAACGAAGTCATCTAAGTCGTTCGTGAAATGGTTGGAAGCACCAGAGTCGAGCACCCATTCGGGGTCGTCATGCTTGCATTTACCCTTACAGTTCACACACATTGCAAACGAGAGCACATGGACACAAGTAGTATTCAGAGAAATAGAATACATGCTACTACTACTCGCTATATACCGCGCAGAATTGCAAGCGACAAGCGGAGTTAGTGTCCTGCTTAAGTGAACCGGAGGGGATGACTAACCTATCCATGGTCAAGTCGATGCCAGCCGCCTCGGCTATGTCGGCATCAATGTCCCCATCGTAGATGGTACCGATGGAGACAGTGTCTTCAACATCGGGGGACGGGTTGCGCACCTCAAGACGAGGGCGCTTGGAAGGACCTGCCTCTGGGGCAGACTGAGCGAAGGGCGACGGGATGCAGGAATCTAGTATTTTGACCCGCTGAGGGGTCGGTTCTATGCCAATGCGATGTAGGGAGTCCATACTCCCTAGGGCTGAGTACCATCACAGTCTACCATTTCCTCTATCGCCCTAGCCACTCACCACGGGTCTACTGTCCTTCGGAAAGGTCGCCGCCGCTCCACTCTCGGCTACCTCGGTTAATACGAGCGCTTGCTTCGCTTACCAACGCCGCCACCGCCTATTCAGGAAGTAACCCCTATCACCGACACTCTTCACCGCTACAAGTCACCGCTAGCCCCTGTCCTCGACCCCTAATCGTCGTCTGCCCCCTATCTGTGTCAGCCTTCGGCCCTTCGTGTGCCTATCAAGTGTCTACCGACCGTCGGCAGTTCACTCCGTCACTTGTGACGTCGGTTACTCGGTACCTATAGGTCCTACTCGAGACACCGACACAAGCCACCGCCAGTAGTACCGCCGCCCTGCACCAGACCACCCCAAAGAGTCGCCACAGCGTCGGTCAGAAGCACAGACGCTCTAGGCATGTTCTCCTTGCCGCTTTGCCCTTTCTTTCCGCTTTTCTTTGCCTTCTTTTACCTATCTTTCATACCTACAACCTGTAGTGCCTTACATCGGCGCTTTTTCCTTCAAAATTTTTCTGACATATGACATTTCCGAATTTCGCCGAAATATTCCTTTGTGACAGCTGCCTCTACGATACAAAACACCACTGTACTTAGGAAAAATATACCCACTTTTCTGGCGTCACCATCTGCATGTCTGAGAGTCCCCTTGAGTCCCCAGAGTCGATTTCTTGCGTATCTTCGAGTCTTTTGAGCCCCTCTTGCGTCCACAGAGTCCCCCACCGGGTTCTACCGCCATATTCGTGACCGCTTCGAGTTATAAAAATTATCTGCCGCCTTCAGAGTCATCCCTTCGAGTCCACGAGTTCCCCAACAGCCACATGAGTCCCACATCGCCGCCTTTCGAGTTCTAAGCACCGAGAGCTTCCAGCTGCCAACACCAGTCCTCTTCCGCCTCCCTGTGGCGGCAATTCGAGTTCTACCCCGCCAGCACCCGTCCGACGCAGGGAAACCTTCCCCTTCACCGCCTAGTCACTCCCTCTACTTCCTTTCCGACTCACGACCCCTTGGGACGAGCCTAGGCCTAGCCTACAGCTTTCCCCCTTTTTCCCCTTGCGCTCTCACAAGAAGAGTTGCCCACATCGTTTTGGAGCCCACCACGAGGGGTCTTCAGATCTGGAAAGGAGATCTCTCCGACCTACTCGTCAAAGAACTGAACTCGAAGAGCTCCTAGAGCCCTTCCGCCGCCTTTCTATTTCGTCTTCTGATCTATTCGTGCCGACTACTGATACCAGAGAAATTTCAGAGCTCCATTCATCAGATACCGAGTTACCCCTTGAAGAATCCCTTCCCGTTCCAGATCCACCATCTCCATCGTTCCTCGACATCCCAGGCGGCTTTGAAATCGACGAACCATTCGTTCCGCCGCCAGACCGCTGTCACGCACCAAAGGTGTTTGGCGACGTGAGCATGGACTCAGAAGCTGAATGATGAAGAACAGAGAACGGAGAAGCCTAGCCCTAATGCGAAGAATGACTGATATTGCCAGCAGTCATCCATCGCACAAGAACCATCCTTAACATTAGGGAAGAAACCGCTCGAGCGCCCGAAAAAACTTTTTGAGCGCTAGTTTACGGCATTCCGATTTTTCGAATATCTCCGTCAATTTTAAAGATATCGACACCATTCCCACGCTCACAGGAAGCTCTCGACCACGCCATCCTGCCTACCAAATTTGGTAACGATCCGCGCACTCCACGATTTTCTGCATCATTTCTACCATCGAATGCCCATTTCGCCAATATTTATCGTAATGGCCACCTCCTCGACTGTCTCTTCGCTCGTGTCCTTTACTAGAGAGAATAACTATGAGTACCTGCCAGGAATCCCCACTAGCTCTCGCCCCGAAGCCTCCTGGTTCATCCCTCCCTCATCCATGACCTCCCATCCTATCGCTTTGGGACAGCGCGTTCTTCTCGTCAGTCTGACGTCGAGGAAGACGTTCTTTGGTCGCCTCAAGTCTGTCATCAGGCTTGAGAGGTCTTATGTGGTTGTTTTGGTCTCTCCAGTCGAAAAGGATTACGGATTTTTCCTTCCTGCCCCCTGCAACATCTATCTCTCGATCTCGTCTTTCGTTCTCCCAAAATTGCGACAGCTCCAGTACCAATTACTATCATCTACACTATCTGATCGCATTCATGACGATTTTGACGCACTTCTCCCTGCCCTCATTGGAGAAGACGGCCCCTCCTCCTCCTCATGCCCTCCAGAGCCAAGGAAAACTGGGTGGTCACCCAACCCCTGTCTGGGACACAGTGGCCTTCCATCTATGTTGGCTTAGATGTCATAGTCAACCAGGAGACTCCTCCCCACCAAGACAAAGTTTCTGCACCCTCTCTGCTTGACTTGCTAGTGAGCCTGGGAACTCATGATGCCCAATTTCATATTTCCGATCTTGGCTCCATTTTCGGTTATCAACCAGGCACAATGATTTACCTTGCTGGTAAACTTCTTCACCACTCTGTCCCCAAATGGGAAAATGGTGAAAGGATAGCACTTGCTCACTACATGAAAGATGCTGTCCACAACAAATTCGGAGTGGCCAGGCCAGCTTTCACCCAACAGAAGGATCTCCTAGGTAGATTTTTACCATCTTAGTGTAGGTACCTAGCCGAGCCCTTAGCCGATGTCAGTCGGAGTTTCCAAGTAAAAATTATGCATCTTCAGCACTGATTCCCCGTGTTTCAAATCACTCCCTTTGAGCATGCAACGCAGAAAGTCCAAAGTCCTGGGCAAAAGCTCCAGTAGAGGTTCTTTATATACTTTCCAGCCCACCAAGACCAGGAGAGGAAAGCTCACATACAAGGAAGTTGATGCTAGGCACCTGTACCAACCATCTGAGAGCCAGCCTTCCACTCCAAGAACCCCAAGGACTATGGCATCATCCCAGAATCTCAACTTCTCTGACTTCCCTAACTCAGACTGGAATGATGTAGAAGATGTCCCTCCAACTAGAAGGTTCACAAAGGTAGGTGTCCTGAACTGAGAAGGGAAATCATTCAAATTTGTTTCCAGAGTCAGAATGACTTTATCAGAGAGTGGTTGCCTTGGAGAACAGAGTACCTCAATGTTATTCTAGAAGGGGAGCAACTGGCTAAGGGGGGAATTTGTGAGCAATGCTGTCAAGCAGAAGGGAGTATCCGGTGCATGTCCTGCACTGGTGTGCATGCCTGGTGTGGTCCCTGTGCTGTCAAAGCTCACAGAAACCTGCCCTTTCACAAGGTCCAAAGGTGGAATGGTACCCATTACCAGGCTACCTCCTTGATGGAACTTGGCTTCTTGTGGCATGTGGGCCATGGGGGGGTCCCATGTCCCCAAGCCCAGGAGAATCCCAATCCTGAGGAGTCTGGCTATGTATCTGGGGAAGGACCTCCAAATTACAGGTCAGTAGCCTGTACTTCCTGAGCCCTTGTGGTGATATTTCTTCCAGGAGGTCTTCCCGATCCCAAATGACCATAGTGCACACTGAGGGTATTTTTACTCATGAGATCTCTTGGTGCAGCTGCCCTGGATCAGATCCCATTGACTCGCACCTTTCTTTACTCAGAGAAAGACTTTTTCCAGCCAGCATATCTAAGCCTAAGACTGCCTTCACTTTTGATGTGCTCAATCACTTTCTTATCGATGCTTTGGAGTGCAAGACTTCAGCTATGAGCTTCTATCAGAAGCTGAAGAGGTTCACCAATAACGCATTTCCTGACAGGGTACCAGTTAAGTCCCATTTGCCATCCATATGATATTTGGTGACTTGACTTAATACTTTTGTCTTGGCCTGTTAGGATAGGTACAGGGAGCTGATGAGGGTTTCTCGGTTGTGGAGGGATCTGAAACATAGGAAATGGTTTGGGTTTGGTCATGATACAGAACTGGATCCAGGAGAAGGGGGACTTGCTCTCTTCTGTCCTGCCTGCCCTCAGCCAGGAATTAATTTACCCCCCGATTGGAAAGCGCGGTATGACAGGTAGGAGGCTGTAATCCACTCATTTTCCATTCCTAACCTCATTTAGTGAAACTGTGACAAGGCAATATGTCATCGATGGGAACTTCACAGCCCAACATATGAAAATGAACAAGCCTGAGAGGGATGTATCTTTGTCGGATGGAAAAGGTTACATGGTTTCAGAGATTCCCTACCAGAATCATCTTCAACAGTCCTTGGATAACAAGGAGGTGGGGGCAGGGGTCCTAGGGTCTTGACATTTCCAGTGCTGACCATACCAATAGAGGTCCACTTGCAGCAATCACAGGGCAATTAATGCTGCCAATATCAATAAGTCCAACCTTCGATCCACTGGAATTGGTGCCACAGCATGTGCTCGGCATGGTTGTTTTGTTCCCCATTCAGTGGTGGACTTTCAAAAAGGGGAAAGGTGAGCAAATATATTGGGTGAAGATGATGCCATTGGCACTCATGCTTGGCCAGGTATATGAACACAGACTACTCCATTTGCAATGCCCTTCGTTATCATTCTGAAAACATCACAACGGCCCTTGTCATTTATGATGTAGGGTGCCAGTGGAGTGTCAACTTCAGGAGTCGGGTCAAATCTAGTTCTTCACTATTTCTTCCCTCAGGACTGGAGATCATTCCTGCTGTGGGGAAGTTCCATTTGGCTGCACACAAGCTCTCCTGCTTTCCGAGGTACAGCCTCAACTTTGTCAAGGGTGCAGGCCACTTGGATGGAGAAATTTTGGAGACATTGTGGGCTCCATTCAATAAGATCTCCCCCACTGCCAGGTCTATGACTCAGGCACACAGGCAAGAGGTGTATGATGATCATATGAGGGATTCCAATTGGAAGAAACTTGTGGGAATGGGTGAGTTTTTTTTTTTTTTCTTGGAGGTTGGTGAATTTACACCCCAAATCACAGTCCCCTCCTTGTTGAAAAAATACAAGACCTCCAACAAATGTCTGGAGGACATGAATCAGGCCTATGAGCAGTTGAATGCTGTTCTAGATCCTAACAAAGTAGCTCTGTGGGAGTTAGATGCTCTTAAGGCAGAGGCAGACCGTGGTGAAGCCCTGGACATTTATTTGTTGAGAGGGGACAAAGGTCAGTCTTATTCAGATGGGACAATGGATCTGTCTGATTGTTTGTAGCCCCCACCTTTCATGAAGCACAGTTAAAACTCGGAAAAAATCCAGTGTCCTCCTCAGCAAACCTTGGTTCTGTGGCTTGGCTGGCAGAAGGAATTAGCATCGAGGACTCACAGTGAGGCCACCATTGACCTAAAAGTGATTTGCCTGCTGACCCAACCTGCAGGGACCAGCTAAGATATGAGCTTCGTCAGCTTCCCAGTCTCATGTCTGCTAGGCAGGAAGTCAAAACCTCTGAGAAGAGGCAGAGACTTTCTTCCAGGATTGAAAAGTTCCACAGCACTGGTCAAGCATTTTTAAAAGGCTTAGAGATAGATGGTGCTTTCATTCCCCAGGATGATCCAGCATTTTGTGTGCAAGAAGACCAAGAGAAGGAGGATGGCGAGTTCTGGGAAGATGATGATACAGTCTTGGAGGCTCCAGATGAGGAAGTCCAGGAGCTGGCCTCTGAGCTGATGAGTATATGGATGCCCTCATCCATTGGAGCAGCCAAGCTTATGGAGCTTGGCCTTCATGATCTTCTGAAAGAGGAGATGGAACTCAGGATTGGACAAGCTAATGATTGTCTTGACCGACTGCGGACCGACCTTGGCAGCAAGGCCATGTTGTACAGGCAGAATTTCAGGACTGCAAATTCCACTAGGGAGGGTACAAGAACCAAGAAGGAAATCCAGAAAGTGGTGGTCAGGATAAACAAGCATGTCAGAAGTTATCAGAGGGCCAGGAAAGCCATTCTCAGATTGGACCTCAATGATAACATAGGAGAAAAGTACAGGGAAATCCAACCAGAGGACCTTGCTGTTAGTAAGGAGGTGACAGAGGAAAACAGGTTTGGCCAGGGGGTTAGTAAAATGGCTTGGTTTTGGATGGTGGATGGGGAACAGAATCTGCTGAATGGGGACAGTGGGGGGTTGATGGAAGAATGTGAGTGAATACTAATTATTTTCTCCATATATCTTGCCAATAAGATGTTGCCAGTTTATCGTATCAATTGGCTCAAAGCAAGGGCAAGAAGGGACAGATGGAGAGAAGAAGTGTCATTGGTGAGGCATGAAATGCTCTGGACAACCTTGTGGTTCCAGTATCAAAAGGAGATATGGGAGACTCGGGCTCTGCAATCCACAGAGCCAGGGAAAGAAGCTTATGCTTCAAAGCAGGTAGAGCTGTGGAGTGACTTCACCAAAAAGGCAGGGTTGATGTTCCAAGGTAAACAAATGGAATGTATTTAGAACACAGCTGTATTCATTCGGTGGGGAACTGCTCACAGTACTTAGTATCCGATTGGAACTAAAAGCCAAACATCTCAAAACAATAATACCAAAATAGTAGTCTTCCTAAAGGAGGTTAGCTGCATTTTTTCAACATCCTTCCTAAACTGGGAATGGCCGAAAATTTTCAGCTTGCCACCGAACTCCAACAAAAGTCTACTGCAAATTCCCTCCTACTCATCCAATTCTCCAATGGCTAACTGGTCTGAAGCTTACTCTGATCTCCTGGCCTCCTACGTAGGACAGTACAAAGATGCTAGGGGGAACTCTAGTCTCAGGTCAGAGATCTTGGCTGAAGTGAAGTCGAAGATTCTCGAGCATCCACCTTCTTCATCTGTGGTATTGCCCAAGAATTTGAGAGTGGTATGACATTTTTTTTGCACAAGTTCAACATACCTTAAGTCTCTCTAGGCCATCAGAAGGGAATTTTTGCCCAAGTTGGACCCTGAAGACAGAGATGATGAGGAGAACATCATCAAGTACATCCTGGAGGTCACAGAAAAGAGGAAGGAAGATAGTGATGAGGGTGAGGATGCCAGGGAAGAGAAGGCAAGGCCTACCAAGGCTGGGGATTACAAGAAACCCTTTACAGCCTTTACTTCGGGGCAGAGGCTCTTCAAGGATGAGATGGATACTTATGATAGGGAGAGGAGGGACACCAAGGACCCCAAGACCATAGGCCAGAGGAACAAAATTATCCAACAGTGGTGGGAGTCTCTCTCTGATTCCAAAAAAGCTGAGGCTGGGAGGGCTGCGGAAAAATGGAATAAGTTGGGTGCACCTAAGGAGACTCATGATTCGTAGGTATTCCTTGTGTTTCAAGGCCTTTACTGACTTGGAGTAACCCAGTTATCGGAGAAAAAACTTCCCTGGTATGGCTAGGGAGTTCATTGACATGGTGCATAGAACCATGGGCTCCCACATAGTGATGTTTGCAGCTCATGAAGCACAAGATAATCAGATCAAGATGGCAGTGTAAGTTCCACCAAACCTATCAGTGGCTGGCATGCTAATAAAGACACCTAGTTTTGAGACTCAACCTCAAGATGGGAAGAAGGCTTTCTCAGGGGCATCTGAGCCCAGCAAGGATTGGGTGCTGAAGGGAGAACAGATTTTAACTGATTATCTTTTGACTGACCCAGGTGAGTTTGTAATGTCTCTTTCAAACCTGTAGCCAAATGAATTATTTTCCAGTGGAAGAAGACTTGAATGAGGAGAAGAAGGATACAGAGATAACCCTGGATGATGATGGGAATCCGGAAGTACCACCTTGGACTGGGCAGAAGCTGAAGGTCCAGCAAAACTTGGCTAGAGCAGTCTTCCAGGCAGCCTATGGTGGGTTCTTCACTGACATGTTGGTGTCCAGCAGTTGACTGGAGGTGAAAACATAGCAAAATTCACACAGAAGCCTAAGGCCAAGGTTCCTTGGGGCTTGCTTATCAAGTCTCCTTTGGAGTATCTTGATTCCGAGTCCATTCCTGATGGATTTGTGATGAAGGATCCTTCAAAGTGGACCAAGGCTGATATGAGGTTGCTCTGGAATCATTGGCATTCCCTGGAGGGTCAGGATAAGGTGATTGTCACCTTTATCAAATGCAAAAAGGAGGATTTGCCTCTGGGGAGGTTCTTTGATGGGAAAGCCAGATCCAAAAAAAGAGTCTGGGTAAACATTGATGATGACAGTGAAGGGGAGGCAGGGGTTGAAGACTCGGAGGCAGGGGTTGAAGACCCGGAGGCAGAAACCAGTGGGAGGCATAAGACCCTGAAAGTAACTCCTGTCAGGGTCCAGGATAACCATGTCTCGGTGGCTTCCTCCTCCCGAATTACCCCTCATGAGTCAAGTCCTGCCTGGCATGCCAGCAGGGACAGGGTAGAATTTTTAAAGTCACTCTCAATCATGCCCAGATACCAGAAGCTTGTTGAGCTGGTGGTTGCCTTACCAGAAACAGTGAGTGGCCAACTTTCTATGATAGCTTGGTTAATAAATATATTGTCAGGAATCCCACATCAGCACTGAACCAGCCTTGCCTGAATGGGCATTATGGACTTGGGGTGCTAAGTATCTACCTGAACATATTCACCTGGATAGGGATTCCTTCTTGAAAGCACTGGCTCAACTGGAGGGGGAAAAGTTTGGTTCCTTTAATCAGGGAGGCCCAATTGTACTTGGATTGGGTCTCTTGTTGAGGGAGTGCAACCGAGCCCAGGAGGTGGAAGAGGATGATCCAGAGGTTTCCCATCTGGACTTTCTACTGAACTCTAACCTTGGCATCCAGAGGGCAGAGGATGTTTTGTGTGCAGTCGGGTCAGTAATTGCAAGATTGGAGCAGGGTTCAGTTGGCATGAACCCAGAGGAGATGGATAATCACAGGGACAAGGAGGATGCTGAAAAAAAGGCTGGTGGGCATGCAGAGGAGGGGACGGCTAGTGAGGGCAGGGGTGAGGAGGAAGAAGCACCAATCCAGGCACCTCCAAAGAAAAGGAAAAGGCAAGGAAGTAAGAATGCACAGGAGAAGGCAGCAACAATAGAGGATGGAGAGCAAAAGGTAAAGAGGGATCGGAAAAAGAGCAAGAGAGCTCTTGGAATGGGGTTGTAAATACAGCATCATTTAATAATCTGTAATGAGATATTCCAACAAGGGAGCTAATTTGGATGCCCATACAGTCAGGAAATCATCCCCACTGAAAGAGTCACCTTTCATGATTATTCATGTTGGCCGACCCCACTTCCAGGATCATGGGGGTTCCAGGACCATGGGGCACCCCCCTGACATGTCGGCCAACCCCACTTCCAGGACCATGGCCCCCCCCCCCAGCTATGTTGGCCAACCCCACTTCCAGGCCCATGGGGCATCCCCCAGCTACATCGGCCGAGCCCACTTCCACGGCCATGGCCCCACCCCACAGCTGAAAGAGTCACCCTTTATGATTATTCATG
This sequence comes from Pisolithus albus, assembly GCA_024613165.1. Lineage (NCBI taxonomy): Eukaryota > Fungi > Basidiomycota > Agaricomycetes > Boletales > Pisolithaceae > Pisolithus > Pisolithus albus. The sequence goes on from JANFAB010000025.1 coordinate 180,451, forward strand.
CCCCCCGACTAGGTCGGCGGACCCCACCTCCAGGACCATGGCCCCCAGCTATGTCGGCTGACCCCACTTCCAGGACCATGGGGCCCCCCCAGCTACATCGGCCGACCCCACCTCCAGGACCATGGCCCCCCCCACAGCTGAAAGAGTCACCCTTTATGATTATTCATGCCCCCCGACTAGGTCAGCCGACCCCACCTCCAGGACCATGGCCCCCCCCACAGCTGAAAGAGTCACCCTTTATGATTATTCATGCCCCCCTGGCTAGGTCGGCCGACCCCACCTCCAGGACCATGGCCCCCAGCTACGTTGGCCGACCCCACTTCCAGGACCATGGGGCAACCCCCAGCTATGTCGGCCAACCCCACTTCCAGGACCATGGGGCACCCCCCCACTATGTCGGCCGACCCCACTTCCAGGCCCATGGGGCATCCCCCAGCTACATCGGCCGGCCCCACTTCCAGGGCCATGGCCCCCCCCACAGCTGAAAGAGTCACCCTTTATGATTATGGCCCCCCCCACAGCTGAAAGAGTCACCCTTTATGATTATTCATGCCCCCAGACTAGGTCGGCCGACCCCACCTCCAGGACCATGGCCCCCCCCAGCTATGCCGGCCGACCCCACTTCCAGGACCATGGGCCCCCCCCAGCTACATCGGCCGAGCCCACTTCCAGGGCCATGGCCCCCCCCACAGCTGAAAGAGTCACCCTTTATGATTATTCATGCCCCCAGACTAGGTCGGCCGACCCCACCTCCAGGACCATGGGGCACCCCCCAGCTACGTCGGCCGACCCCACCTCCAGGACCATGGGGCACCCCCCCACTATGTCAGCCGACCCCACTTCCAGGCCCATGGGGCATCCCCCAGCTACATCGGCCGGCCCCACTTCCAGGGCCATGGCCCCCCCCACAGCTGAAAGAGTCACCCTTTATGATTATTCATGCCCCCAGACTAGGTCGGCCGACCCCACCTCCAGGACCATGGCCCCCCCCAGCTATGCCGGCCGACCCCACTTCCAGGACCATGGGCCCCCCCCAGCTACATCGGCCGAGCCCACTTCCAGGGCCATGGCCCCCCCCACAGCTGAAAGAGTCACCCTTTATGATTATTCATGCCCCCTGACTAGGTTGGCCCACCCCACCTCCAGGACCATGGGCCCCCCCCCAGCTATGTCGGCCGACCCCACTTCCAGGACCATGGGGCACCCCCCCACTATGTCGGCCGACCCCACTTCCAGGCCCATGGGGCATCCCCCAGCTATGTCGGCCAACCCCACCCACAGGGGGGTAGGGCACCCCCCAGCTACATTGGCCGACCCCACCTCCAGGACCATGGGGCACCCCCCCAGCTACATCGGCCAACCCCACCTCCAGGACCATGGGGCATCCCCCAGCTACGTCGGCCGACCCCACCCACAGGGGGGTAGGGCATGCCCCAGCTACGTCGGCCGACCCCACCTCCAGGACCATGGGGCACCCCCCAGCTAGGTCGGCCGACCCCACCCCCAGGGGGGTAGGGCATGCCCCAGCTACGTCGGCCGACCCCACCTCCAGGACCATGGGGCACCCCCCAGCTACATCGGCCGACCCCACCCCCAGGGGGGTAGGGCACCCCCCAGCTAGGTTGGCCGACCCCACCTCCAGGACCATGGGGCACCCCCCAGCTACGTCAGCTGACCCCACCTCCAGGACCATGGGGCACCCCCCCAGCTACATCGGCCGACCCCACCTCCAGGACCATGGGGCACCCCCCCAGCTAGGTCGGCCGACCCCACCCCCAGGGGGGTAGGGCACCCCCCAGCTAGGTCGGCCGACCCCACCCCCAGGGGGGTAGGGCATGCCCCAGCTACGTCAGCCAACCCCACCTCCAGGACCATGGGGCACCCCCCAGCTAGGTCGGCCGACCCCACCCCCAGGGGGGTAGGGCACCCCCCAGCTAGGTCGGCCGACCCCACCCCCAGGGGGGTAGGGCATGCCCCAGCTACGTCGGCCGACCCCACCTCCAGGACCATGGGGCACCCCCCAGCTACGTCAGCCGACCCCACCCCCAGGGGGGTAGGGCACCCCCCAGCTAGGTTGGCCGACCCCACCTCCAGGACCATGGGGCACCCCCCAGCTACGTCAGCCGACCCCACCTCCAGGACCATGGGGCACCCCCCCAGCTACATCGGCCGACCCCACCTCCAGGACCATGGGGCACCCCCCCAGCTAGGTCAGCCGACCCCACCCCCAGGGGGGTAGGGCACCCCCCAGCTAGGTCGGCCGACCCCACCCCCAGGGGGGTAGGGCATGCCCCAGCTACGTCAGCCGACCCCACCTCCAGGACCATGGGGCACCCCCCAGCTAGGTCGGCCGACCCCACCCCCAGGGGGGTAGGGCATGCCCCAGCTACGTCGGCCGACCCCACCTCCAGGACCATGGGGCACCCCCCAGCTAGGTCGGCCGACCCCACCCCCAGGGGGGTAGGGCATGCCCCAGCTACGTCGGCCGACCCCACCTCCAGGACCATGGGGCACCCCCCCAGCTAGGTCGGCCGACCCCACCTCCAGGACCATGGGGCACCCCCCCAGCTAGGTCGGCCGACCCCACCCACAGGGGGGTAGGGCATTCCCCAGCCACATCGGCCGACACCAGTTGGTCCAACCGGCCGACACCAACTCAGGGTCAGTCGGCCGACATCGGCTAGTCCCACGTTTAGGCCAAAATGTACATGTCGGGTGTCCCAGTTTCAGGACTAGTGGTGACTGAAGGGTCTGTATTATTCTCAGTATGTAACAGTACAATGTAAGTACGAGTCTGGCTTATGTAAGCCAAACTCGTCCAAACACTAAGTAAAAAGATAGAATAAAAATATAGAAACAAAAAAAACTAAGTAAAGACAAAGAAATATAGTAAATCCCATGGTAGGGAGGATGCCCTCCCTACACCGCTATGCATTGTTGATTCTGGACGTCCATGCATCGTGCATCATGTCTTACAAACTAGGGAGACTTTGGCTCATATGGCACCCTTGATGTATCGTAGTTATTACTCGTCAGTATAACAACATGAATGGGTACCAGATGCATCAGTAAATTCGCACATTACTTTTTTCCACTTTTGGAATTTTTCTGAGTTTTTAAGCTTTGCAAAGCACAGCAAGAAAAAAAAGTAAATAAAGCAATCTTTTCATACTTTTCCAGCTTTTTTCATTGTCCACTCGAAGATGAGATGTACTCCATTATTACAAGTAATTCAAGTAAGCCTCTGCTATAGTTGTAGTTATCATCGTGCTGTCCCTTCACATCTGTGACTGTGGTGACCTGGATTACTACTACTGTAAGTGGATTACAGCAAGGGAATACAAGGTGGCCAGCTGCTGCACGTCACACATGCAGGTCCATGCAGGACAGTCTACTACAAATTGGGTGCACGTACTTTGAAGATATTTCGTGCATATGCTTATGTCAGCAATGTTGAACTTCGAACAAGTGTCGTACGATACAAAATTTTCAGCCCAAGTTCTCACGCTCTGGCCTCCCGTTGCATGACCTGCAGTACGTTTCTCCCATTCGTTTCCAGTCACCCCCAAATTGAACCTATGAAGAATTACGGAGGAACGCCAGAATGGCTGTTTTACACCTTCGTTGGCCTGCCAGTGGATGCAGTGGACAGAATTTTGACATCTGGCTGAGAGAAGATTCCGGACCATACGCATGTGAGCAGATTCTGTTCCCTTGCTCTGTTGCCACTCATGGTACCTCATGGGGTCATGTATCGTGAGTCTTCCGATCTGGGGGATTGGTGTTCCCTGATCATCATGGACTATATCAAGGGTCAACCATTTGCCCAAGTCTGGCCAATGTTCTCAGTGTGTGGAAATTTTTCGTCACTTTCTGGCACCTTGTGACGCTATGTCTATCAGCAGTATGTACTGCCGACCTCTCCCACCCACCGCATTCATGCATTCGAAGTGGCGACATGCCGACTTCGCCACTGCCTCGAAGGACATTATGATGGTGATGAGGTTAGTGACTACACTGCTCTCTGTCCTCACTCAGCATGACTACCACTGTCACCAGCAAGCTTACTGCCAGATGACGATAATACATGGGGTTGCCAGTCGAGTATGCATTCGTCATGCTGCTTCATTCACCGGTAGGCTTTCTCCATTTATCCCAGCACCGTTGTTCACCAGCAGGGCTTTCTCAGCTCATCTGGCACCAAACACACGCGCTCGTTCTCGTCGCCATCATCAAGTCCCATGACAATGACATCTAACATCCCGTTATCCGTGATTATCCCTCAAAGTTACTTTGCATCCATGGAGGGGATCATTCTTATGGCTCCCCCTCGTCCTACTGCCCTGTTCTGCTGTGACGAGGACCTACGTGTGTCTTTTTTTTTTCTCATTCAATCCATTACTGTGTCCTCTTCTTTTTTTACTTGATGTCCGTCTCGTCCATCTTCTAAAGCGTGCCTCGATACCGGTATGCTAGTTTATAAAATGTCTTTTAATGCTTTTCGAAGCAAGATGAGTGTGACGAAAAGTAGGAAAAGCACAGAAAGTTGAACTTTTTCTTCTTTTTCGAGTGAGAGATCTACTACTTAAAGTGTGGGTATTACTTTCAAAAGCAGCTGCTTTTTTTACTTTCGGACTCGAAAAAGTTCCAAAAGCGGAAATAAGTAATGTGCGAATTTACTGATGTGGCATAGGGTTGCAATACCTCATCCTGACAAACCTTTGAACGTCCGATCCATGAGAGCAACTAAAAGTGCTGATGAGAAGGATATCGAGTAGCGTACTACAGTTTTCCTACATTTCCTTTTCCGGAACAACGCTCACACACCCTTGAAATATTTTGTTTAGTATTCTCAAGGTTTTCGCAAACCACTGTATTTTGCCAGATCCACACAAACAGAGAAAAAGTAGGCCCGCCATGAGGGCGTGATGCAGCAAGTTCATCACCTGTGAGAGCTGCCAACCACCCACCAGGTCACCCCTAATTAACACAAATTTACACCCAGTTTTGAGCATCTCAACTTAACAGGGTTAATTAGCGTTAATTAGCAAGGTTAATTAGCAAGTGTAAATTAGCAAGTTCAATTTCACGGCACACTAGTTGGGATCAAAGATCACGCCATCGAACCATTCGAGAACCTCGTCGCACTAGCCAATCACCACGAACGACTCAAGGGTGCCCGTAAGATCATATGGCGAGATAGAGGCGAACCAGCCGTGGAATTGGAGGACCTTTGGGAGTGTTTGGAACATGCTGGCAGAGGCGGAATGTGTATGTTCTCGCCATATATGGTCACACGGCTTATCACGACACATGGCATAATCCCTTGCAGGAGCTGGTACCGTCGCGTTCATGTTGCGTGCCGGTCTCAATGCGATACTGGCCTCCATCAGACTCGGGAGAGTGCCCAAGTAAGTTCGGAAGAACGATGCGTGAGAGACGTTTGTCGTACAATGATATTCACAGGGACATGCGGTACGCTCTTATCCGCCACGCCGTCTTTGGCAAAGACTCGTTCAGTTTACTACGATGCTGGGCAAGTCACAAACAACCCTACGTCGTCGTCCGCTCACCGAGGGAACGTTAACCGAATCCACAGGTTCTTTCGTAGCGCTCTACAAGTTCACGCTAAACGCTCTTGCGATCCTTCTCCCCTCAACCCAGCGAACCTCCACCCTTTCCCTTCGAAGACTCTGAGGACGAAAGCGAACCCGTCACACCCGACCCAGTCATACCCTCATCATCACAAAGACCGGTAAGATTCTCTTTGTCCGCTCACGCACAGGAAGTTTGGGTGCGCAAACGAACACATCGGTGGCATGCAGCGTTGGCTGGTGCACTTGCTCAAAGTCTCGCTATCTTGTTTGAGAAACGCTCGCGGGGGATAGCGATAGCTCAGCAATTGTTTGTACGGTGAGTTTTGCTGCAGGTATGTATTCTAGGAACTGGTTCCACTCCCTCATCCCAGAGGGCTGCAAGGCTCGTACAATGCATGTACGTCTAAAAAGTGGCGAGCCTCCAGATTTCGGCATATCCCCCGTGCAACGCTATCCATCCATCGGTAGAATCTTGTCTGAGAGTCCCGATACCACGGTTGATGACGGTGTTCAAATGGGCGTTTCCTATCTATGGCGCTCTGCACTTCTTGCCAATGATATTGTTCAAGCGGAAGGCGTTTCTTTCGAAACCCATTCACATGCTTGGGAAAGAGGGAGTGGGTACGATACGGAGCTCGGCGTTTTTAGCAGCATTCGTGGCCTCCTTCCAATGTGAGCTTCCATTTTTTTTCGTGTGTCTGCGTGTGTGTGATGACTCGAGGTTCGTATCACCACTAGCATGGGTCTGCTTAAAACACTACATCTACGAAGTCCTTTCTTCCCAGAAGACATTTAAACTTCCCAAGAGCATAATCAATTTCTTCGTGTCTAAATATTCCTACGCGTTGGGAGGATTCCTCGGTGCGTTGTCGCTTTTTATAGAGGAACGCAGGAGGCGGGGCGAATTGGCGATGTATGCGTTGCCCAAAGCGATGGAGAGCGCTTGGCTTACTGCTAGAGGGAAAGGGTGGGTGTTTAGGACTGGGTCTGCTGGGGAGGCATTGGTGGGTCGCTCGTCTGTAACCGATTGACGATTCCCATTGATTATTACAGTTGACTGCGGTAGCGATGGGTATGGTTATGGTGAAGTGTTTCATTCTCTCCCCCACTCGAATTTTCTGAAACTTGGCCTTACTGACGAATATATTATATTTTTGGATCTGTCATTTAGAGCATATACCAGGTCAGTCGCCACTTTCTTAACGTTACCACATCCCACGGCTTTTGTACTCACATGATCGTGCGTTCTGCCCCCCTCCCCCAACCATTCAAATAGAACGACCCACAACATCTCTCCGGTCTCGTCAGACGGATCCTATACCAATTTATCGGGCCAAATTAGAAAAACAACAAAAACGATGATCTTGGTAATGTAAGCAGGGGGGGATTAAAATTCAGTACTCGTTTATTTAATTATGTGCTTTTTTCTTTTCTTTTTTTGCCTATCATTATGCGCCGAAAATCGCTTCACATTTCCATGGGCTGTACTTGGGGTACGACAATCATTCCTTTCCTCGTTTTTTTTTTTTTGGCTCGTCCTCGTATATAGTCGACCGTTTGGCCAATCGGTATATACCCTCGCTTGAAGAAGGTCTTTTCGAAGGACGGCGTCAGGTCACAAAAAGTTGGATCTCACGACAGTCCATAAGAGTGTATAACCTACTCAGCATGTAAGAGATCGAACGGGTCAATGTGGGAAGGTACACATCTGCGTCCTTGGCCAGAGGCAGGACGCGACTCAAAGATGCGCGATTTGAGAGTGTGGACATTCAATCGTCTCCGGTGACGCTTCGATAGGGGCCCTAATGCCGTGGAAAGGTGTGTGCCGCGCACCCAATTGCAATACCCCAAAGTCCAAGTGGAGTTAGAGGTCGTTCAATGGACCGCTCGTTGATGAGGTCGTTTCGTTTATGTCCGCCGGTTTGCCTATCATTACTGAGATGCGCCATCGCTTCAGTCTAAGATGGGCCAGGTCCGTACCGGAATTCGACGATCCTTTGAATCCTTCTTGCACGCACTCCATAATACTTCGGATTGTCGTTGTAGTAATAGGGGACAGGGGGACGCAGCCGAGGGTGGAGAGACTGAGAGTATGACTGATTTGCTCAGGCCGAGCCGGGCTGGGAAAACACTGAGGTGACACTATGATGGTGCACTGACTAGTTCAATCAATTCCTTTGCAATTTGAAGGGCGGGTACAAACAAGTGATTATCAATAAGGCGAGCGGGATTCGTATATCATGCATAGTTCAGGCGGTGCCACGGCGTGGAAGTTATTGATGACCCGCATTTGAATGCTCGTGCGAATCATCTCACTAGGAATACATACGATGTCAGTACTTGACCATTGAAATGCAAAAACTTCAAACCTATATTCGTACACGACGGTATATTACGAGCAATCATTCAAGCACAATCCAGGTGGTGATACGGCCTGGAAGTTATTGATGACCCCCATTTGAATGCTCGGAGGAATCATCCCGCTAGGAATACATACGATGTCAGTACTCGGGTATGGAACTGCATAAGCTTCAAACCTTGGGTTGCTTCGGATCCCGAGTGTCGGACGGGGGATCTTCCCGCTGTCGCTTAGCGTTCGGGCTAAACATCTTGATGTTTTCAGAGAGGGCAAAAGCGGATGCAAGACGCTCAGTGAAGACAGAGTTGAGTTTTTCAAGTGGATTTTTGTAGTCCGGTGGTTCCGTCATCTCGCTTTCCTTATAAGCTGCCAGAATCGCTGCGTGCATGAATGCAACCTCATAACCTGCATCTTGAAAAGAGGCCGGAAGCACTTCGTACTTGAAATCAAGAGAAAATGCAGCCAAACGTGATGCGCTGTCAGGTCGTCCAGGGAAGAGTTTGTGGAATTGCGTAATTTGCTCTAAAGATGGTCGGCTGCCCTCCTGATCAACGTGGTAATAGAGTGTCCATGTTGCAGTCCACCAGAGAGATTCCATGTCGTGTAAGGGATTGAACTTAAACAGCGGCAAATCGCGGTCTTCGCCAGGGGCTTTGAGTCTGTACGGTCCAAACAGGTATTCCTGGGCTTCGACCTCGTAGGCCATAAATTCCAGCGTGCCCTTCAGCGTGTCGAAAAAAGCGCTTGGCGGATGAGAAATCCACGTACCGTTCGGACCCCATCAGTCGTGTTGGACTCCATACGCTTTGCATACTCGGAGTCAGCTAACTTGCTCATCTCGCTCGAGCGTGAAACGTCGCCAGTACTAATGTCGCGGTGCATCGAGTCGATACTGTGCAAAAGCTGCAAGGCTGCATTGCATATAAGCCACCAGCTACAGAGCACGTTGCAACTGAGCAAACCTGCATGGATATCCATGAGTGTCTTGAACACGATATCGAGCCTTCGAAGATCGTATATGGGTTGGCAAACCTCCTCGAAGACCAGACGGGAATGGTCCTACGATGGATTTTCGATGGCGTGGTGGAAGTGGAAACGGAAGAAAAATTGGGTGTAATTCCTTCGCCTATCCAAGTTGGCTTCAGCTTCAGCGACTCATCAGCAGGTGGCGAATGTGGACCATAACCGGCTGGCAGAGGAGGGCCACGTAAAAGGCTCTCAGCGTTATCGATCTTCCCGTCCTGTTTGTATCACATTCCCCGCTACAACCGAAAATACTTTCCAGCTTGGGTCTCTTTGTCGATCCCATGTTTCTACCGCAAATCGTCAAATAGCTGCTCAAGAATCCCATCCTCCCGGTTCCGGTCATGGTCTCTCCAGCCATTCCTCAGTACGACGGATTCCGCATTGTGCACCGGTTGTCCATTCTGCGGTGCGACACCTGCTTCGATGACACGGGTTGCCAACCTCGCAATGCATTGACTTTAAAAACAGAAATGACCTTTTCCCCCTCTTCATTGCACACGGTAATGTTATACTGGGATATATTCCCGGCACATACTCTCAGAGGGCGGTACTCCGCCATCGACGTCCGTTTCATCGGTCTGGGGTACGGTGAGTTTGGGTTGTTTGTCAGGACATCGAATACCCAACCAATGGTCCATCCACAGGATCGATGACGCGCCGTGCCTCAGGCCACATTAACGGTGACTGATGGTAGATTACGCAGTCAAACAGTCACCAGACTGTTGCTCTTTGGAATACTCGCTTGGTCTAAAACCCGAGGGGCACGTTGCATACGGACGGCGAGGGTCATGGGTACGTCACGCTCTGTCCCAGGATTGCTAACTACGCCACAACCGGAGCTGACGGACTTTCAGGATGCATTGGAGGAAATGGTAAAGACAGCCGTATCTCCTCTCTCGTACAACCAATGCTGGAAGGCAATTGGATAGAAGAGAACGAAGGCAACTCGGGCACATCACGAGTCACTTCGACGCCTCCGAGTCACCCGCTGTCCACCTTGGGGTCGCAGCGGGATGCTTTACCAGCTCCATCTTTATCGGGCCAACGGCTCTATACCTCAAGGTGTCCTTTCAAGACGCGAGTATTCAGAGACTCGAATGGGTTCTTTTTTTCCAGTGCCCACCAGCTCCAGAATCGGCAAATCCTCCATGAGCGTAGTCGCCGGACTTGGAACGAAGTGCTGTGGTAAGTTTCCCCTCTTCCCCTGCCTGCCACACTCTTGAAGCTGTGGTCATTACGGCACAGCTTGGTGGGCACGATTCGACCATGAGAACTACATATGGCCTTCCCCGGCTGCCGTGTCACCTTCTCGAGTCGCTGATTATCCTCCAAGGCACCATGCAGGCAACATAAGTGTTTCGTTCGTAGTTCTCGTGTTAACATGTACGAGTTATATGTCATCAGTTACAGGTTCTCTTCCGGAGAATAACCCTAGATGTGGGATCCGCTATCAAATTCAAGTCCCAGTGGATGATCGTTGGCCCGGATACCCTACCCTCAAACTTGACGTCATATGACATGACGATATAGGCAAGCGTGGTTTTCAGCTCATTAGCTGCCAGGAACCTACCAGAGCTGGCGCGGAAGAATCGGTGAGTATCGCCAATCAAAGATGAGTGCAACCACACCATGCGTGCTTCCCAAATCCAAACGGAAAGTAGTCTTGAGTTACCCCTACCATCTGATGTCTGGCGCTTGCATTTCCATCGTCGCATAGTCGGGAGAACCGGAAGGGGTTGAAGACACCAGGATTCTTATAAACTGCGCTATCGCGGTGGACGACGTAAGTCGGAACACAGGTGAGTTCCCTTTGGTACGAAAGTTCCGTCCGACAATTAGGTATTTCATCGCCTTTGCACGCTGGCTGAATGACGGACACGGTATGTCACCTTCACGGTAGCAGTGGGTGATCAATTCTCCTACGAATCGTCATACGACTTACCTTGGCATAACCTTCCTACAGGACCTGGGCGGCATTGCTCATGTACTTGAATGAAGTGATGTAGGACAATGGCCAGGATGAGTATTCAACGGGTGGGATGTGGTCAAACTCAAGCTTAGAGTACACGTAGTACAATGTTTAGTACCGCTTTTGGGCAGGGGCGTACATGGTGACTTACGTTTGACGACTCGGACAGGTTGAGCGCGACTGCGCGAACAGTTGCGCAGATTGTACCAGCCAAAATATAGCTCGAGGAGGAAATTCACGGAAGAACCACGACGTATACACCTGAGTGATATATTCATTTTTTGAACCAAAATTCAGGTGCATCTCTGCGGCTCCAGCATCAAGCAGTGCGTTGCCTAGAATCGCAGGCACGCACTCGATAACATTTCGGATTGTCATTGTAGCAGGGGACGGGGGGGCAGCCGAGGGTGAGAGACTGAGAGTAGCGATTTGCTCAAACCCAGCCGGGCTGGGAAAACAGAGGTGACTCCAACAGTCTCTGTTGTACTGACCCCCTTACTTTCTACTGATAGATCGTGGCGCTCAATTCAGACGTAACGGTGCACGGACCAGTTCAATTCCTTTGCAATCTGAAGCGCGGGTACAAACAAGTGAGTATCAATGAGGGGAGCGGGATTCATACACGACATTACAATACACCAGACATTTAAGCACAGTTCAGGTGGTACCATGGCCTGGAAGTTATTGGTGACCTACATTTGAAGGCTCGCGCGAATCATCCCGCTAGGAACACATACGATGTCAGTACGCGGGTACTGAACTGCAGAAGCTTCAAACCTTGGGTTGCTTCGCCTCTCGAGTGTCGGACGGTGGATCTTCCTGCTGTCGCTTAGCGTTCGGGCTAAAAATCCTGATGTCCGTAGAATCCGCAACAATGGATGTAAGATGATCAGTAAAGGTAGACTGGAGTCGTTTAAGTGGATTTGAATAGAGCGGTGGTAACTCCTCCTCGCTTTCAGTGTAAGCCCCTTTAATCTCTCGGCGCATGTAATTGACCAGACGACCTGCACGTTGAAAAGAGGCCGGAAGCACTCCGTAGTCGAGGGGAGTAAGAAACGCATCCCTACGTGATGCGCTGTCAAGTCGTCCAGGGAAGAGTTGGTAAAGTTCGGTAATTTGCTCTGACGATGGCCGGCTGCCCTTCTGATCGGGATGGTAATAGAGAGTCCACGTTGCAATCCACCAGAGGGACTCCATGTCATGTAAGGGATTGAACCTAAACGAGCATTCGACCGCGTCACCTATGGGGTCATAAAACAGGTATGTCTGGGCTTCGACCTCGTTGGCCATAAATTCGAGTGTGCCCTTCAGCGTGTCGATAAAAGCGCTTGGCAGACGAGAAATCCACGTACTGTTCGGACCTCATGAGTTACGCTGGAATTGATATGCTTTGCATACTCAAGGTCAGCTAACTCGCCCATCCCGCCCCAGTATAAAACGCTGCCAGTACTAATGTCGCGGGGGGTGCACACAGCCGATGCTGTGCAAAAGTCTGCATTGCATATATGTAATAAGCCACCAGCCACAGAGCACACTACAACTCAGCAAACCTTTATGGACATCCATGAGTGTTTTGAACGCGCCGTCGAATCATTCGAGAACCTTGTCGCACTAGCCAATCACCAGGAACGACTCAAAGGTGCCCGCAAGATCATATGGCGAGATGGAGGCGAACCAGCCGTGGAACTGGAGGACCTTTGGGAGTGTTTGGAACGTGCTGGCAGAGGCGGAATGCGTGTGTTCTCGTCTCATCTCTCTCTCTGGTTTCATTCATCATATATGGTCACACGGCTTATCACGACACATGGCATCCCTTGCAGGAGCTGGCACCGTCGCGTTCATGTTGCGTGCCGGTCTCAATGTGATACTGGCCTCCCCCAGACCCGGGAGAGTGCCCAAGTAAGTTCGGAAGAACGACGTGTGCGTGAGAGACGTTTGTCGTACAATGATATTCACAGGGACATGCGGTACGCTCTTATCCGCCACGCCGTCTTTGGCAAAGACTCGTTCAGTTTACTGCGATGCTGGGCAACTTGGGCAAGTCATAAACAACCCTACGTCGTCGTCCGCTCACCGAGGGAACGTTAACCGAATCCACAGGTTCTTTCGTAGCGCTCTACAAGTTCACGCTAAACGCTCTTGCGATCCTTCTCCCTCAACCCAGCGAACTTCCACCCTCCCCCTTCGAAGACTCTGAGGACGAAAGCGAACCCGTCACACCCGACCCAGTCATACCCTCATCATCACAACGACGGGTAAGATTCTCTTTGTCCGCTCACGCACAGGCAGTTTGGGTGCGCAAACGAACACACCGGTGGCATGCAGCGTTGGCTGGTGCACTTGCTGGAAGTCTCGCTATCTTGTTCGAGAAACGCTCGCGGGGGATAGCGATAGCTCAGCAATTGTTCGTACGGTGAGTTTTGCTGCAGGTATGTATTCTAGGAACTGGTTCCACTCCCTCATCCCAGAGGGCTGCAAGGCTCGTACAATGCATGTACGTCTAAAAAGTGGCGAGCCTCCAGATTTCGGCATATCCCCCGTGCAACGCTATCCATCCATCGGTAGAATCTTGTCTGAGAGTTCCGATACGACGGTTGATGACGGTGTTCAAATGGGCGTTTCCTATCTATGGCGCTCTGCACTTCTTGCCAATGATATTGTTCAAGCGGAAGACGTTTCTTTCGAAACCCATTCACATGCTTGGGAAAGCGGGAGTGGGTACGATACGGAGCTCGGCGTTTTTAGCAGCGTTCGTGGCTTCCTTCCAATGTGAGCTTCTATTTTTTTTCGTGTGTCTGCGTGTGTGTGATGACTCGAGGTTCGTATCGCCACTAGCATGGGTCTGCTTAAAACACTACATCTACGAAGTCCTTTCTTCCCAGAAGACGTTTAAGCTACCCAGGAGCATAATCAATTTCTTCGTGTCTAAATATTCCTACGCGTTGGGAGGATTCCTCGGTGCGTTGTCGCTGTTTATAGAGGAACGCAGGAGGCGGGGCGAGTTGGCGATGTATGCGTTGCCCAAAGCGATGGAGAGCGCTTGGCTTACTGCTAGAGGGAATGGGTGGGTGTTTAGGACTGGGTCTACTGGGGAGGCATTGGTGGGTCTCTCGTCTGTAACCGAATGACGTTTCCCATTATTATTACAGTTGACTGCGGTGGTGATGGGTATGGTTATGGTGAAGTGTTTCATTCTCTCCCCCACTCGAATTTTCTGAAACTTGGCCTTACTGACGAATATATTATATTTTTGGATCTGTCATTTAGAGTATCTACCAGGTCAGTCGCCACTTTCCTACGTTACCACATCCCACGGCTTTTGTACTCACATGATCGTGCGTTCTGCCCCCCTCCCCCAACCATTCAAATAGAACGACCCACAACATCTCTCCGGTCTCGTGAGACGGATCCTATACCGATTTATCGGGCCAAATTAGTAAAAGCAATAACAACGATGATCTTGGGAATGTAAGCAGGGGGGGATTAAAATTCATCTTAGTGTACTCGTTTATTTATTTATGTGCCTTTCTTTCTTTTTTGCCTATCATTATGCGCCAATATCGCTTCACATTTCCACGGGCTGTACTTGGGGTACGACGATCATCCTTTCCTCGTTTTTTTTTTTTGGCTCGTCCTCGTATATAGTCCACTTGTCTAATCAATCGGTATATACCCTCGCTTGAAAGTCTTTTCGAAGGACGGCGACAGGTTACAAAAAGTTGGATCTCATTTCGACGATAGTCCATAAGAGTATATGTATAACCTACACAGCGACATTGTAAGAGATCGAACAGATCGACTCTGTGACAAGGTATAATAGACATCCGCGTCCTTGGCCAGCGGCAGGATCGGACGCGATTCGACGCTTCGATAGGGATAATGCCGTGGAAAGGTGTGTGCCGCGCACCCAATTGTAATACCACAAAGTCCGAGTGGAATTAGATATAGTTGTTCAAGGGACCGCTCGTTGATGAGGTCGTTTCATTTATGTCGTTTGCCTATCATTACATGACGCGCCATCGCTTCAGTCTAAGATGGGCCAGGTCTGTACTGGAATTCGATTTGCGATTTGAAGAACGGGTACAAAGAAGTGAATATCAATGAGGGGAGCGGGATTCATATATCATGAATAGTTCAGGTGGTGCCATGGCCTGGAAGTTATTGATAACCCGCAATTGAATGCTCGTACGAATCGTCTCACTAGGAATACATGCGATGTCAGTACTTGACCACTGAACTGCAAAAACTTCGAACCTTGCGCGTTGCTTCGTGTCTCGGGTGTTAGGTGTTAGATCTTCCTGCTGTCGCTTAGCGTTTGGGGTAAACATCCTGACGTTCCTAGAGGCGGCAAAAGCGGATGCAAGACGCTCAGTGAAGACAGAGTTGAGTTTTTCAAGTGGATTTTTGTAGTCCGGTGGTTCCGTCATCTCGCTTTCCTTGTAAGCTGCCACAATCGTTCCGTGCATGAGTGCAACCTCACGACCTGCACGATGAAAAGAGGCCGGAAGCACTTCGTAGTCGAGAGCAGTACGAAACGCATAGAAACGTGATGCGCTGTCAAGTCGTCTGGGGAAGAGTTCGTGGAGTTGCGTAATTTGCTCTGACGATGGTTGGCTGCCCTCCTGATCAACATGGTAATAGAGTGTCCATGTTGCAGTCCACCAGAGAGACTCCATGTCGTGTAAGGGATTGAACTTAAACGGGCACCAATTGCGGTCTTCGCCGGGCGCTTTGACTCTGATCGGTGCAAACAGGTATTTCTGGGCTTCGACCTCGTTGGCCATAAATTCGAGTGTGCCCTTCAGCGTGTCGATAAAAGCGCTTGGCGGATGGGAAATCCACGTACCGTTCGGACCTCATCAGTTGTGTTGGAATCCATATGCTTTGCATACTCGGAGTCAGCTAACTTGCTCATCTCGCTCGAGCGTGAAACGTCGCCAGTACTAATGTCGCGGTGCATCGAGTCGATACTGTGCAAAAGCTGCAAGGCTGCATTGCATATAAGCCACCAGCTACAGAGCACGTTGCAACTGAGCGAACCTTCATGGACATCCATGAGTGTCTTGAACACGGTATCGAGGCTTTCAAGGTCGTGTATGGGGTGGCAAACCTCCTCGAAGACCAGACGGGAATGGTCCTATGATGGATTTTCGATTGCGTGGCTGACGCGGAAACGGAAGAAAAATTGAGTGTATTAGTCCAGGTCGGCTTCGGCTTCAGCGACTCATCAGGCTCTCAGCTTATCGATCTTCCCGTCCTGTTTGTATCACATTCCCCGCTACAACCGAAAATACTTTCCAGCTTGGGTCTCTTTGTCGATCCCATGTTTCTACCGCAAATCGTCAAATAGCTGCTCAAGAATCCCATCCTCCCGGTTCCGGTCATGGTCTCTCCAGCCATTCCTCAGTACGACGGATTCCGCATTGTGCACCGGTTGTCCATTCTGCGGTGCGACACCTGCTTCGATGACACGGGTTGCCAACCTCGCAATGCACTGACTCTAAAATCAGAAATGACCCTGGTGGTCTGGTATTCCACCCTTTCCCCCTCTTCATTGCACAGGGTAATGTTATATTGGGATACATCCCCGGCACATACTCTCAGAGGGCGGTACTCTGCCATCGACGTCCGTTTCAGTCTGGGGTACGGTGAGTTTGGGTTGTTTGTCAGAACATGGAATACTCAACCAATGGTCCATCCACACCATCGATGACGTGGCGTGCCTCAGGCCACATTGACGATGACTGATGGTAGATTACGCCATCAAACAGTCACCAGACTGTTGCTCTTTGGAATACTCGCTTGGTCCAAAACCCGATGTTCACGTTGCATACGGACGGCGAGGGTCATGGGTACGTCAGGCTCTATCCCGGGATTGCTAACTACACCACAAAAGGAGCTGACGGACTTTCAGGATGCATAGGAGGAAATCGTAAAGACAGCCGTATCTCCTCTCTCGTACTTGATTATTCGGACACTTATCGTCCACCATATCAGTCCTCAAAGGGACCGCGACTACGAGGATGTTTAGCCAGGGAGACAAACGCGAAATGGAAATCAATGCAGGAAGGGGATAGAAGAGAACGAAGGCAACTCGGGCACATCACGAGTCACTTTGACGCCTCCGAGTCACGCGCTTTCCACCTTGGGGTCGCAGCGGGATGCTTTGCCAGCTCCATCTTTGTCGGGCCAACCGTTCCATACCTCAAGCTGTCCTTTCAAGACGCGAGTATTAAGAGACTCGAATGCGTTCTTTTTTTCCAGTAAGCGGTTCGCCGTAGCGTGCGTGGAAAGGCGAGGCGCGGGTGCGCACCAGCTGCAGAATCGGCAAATCCTCCGTGAGCATGAACTTCTCGGAAAGATAATCGCCGGACTTGAAACAAAGTGCTGTGGTAAGTCCCCCCTCTTCCCTGCCTGCCACACTCTTGAGGCTGTGGTCATACTGGACAGTACGGCGCAGCTTGGTGGGCGCGATTCGATCATTCGGCCCCATGAGAACTACATATGGCCTTCCCCGGCCGCCGTGTCATCTTGTCGAGTCGCTGATCATCCTCGAAGGGACCATGCAGGCAATATAAGTGTTTCGTTTGGAGTTCTCATTTTAATTTGTACCAGATATATGTCATTAGTTACGGGCTCTCTTCCGGGACATAACCCTAACGGTGGGATCCGCTATCACATTCAAGTCCCAGTGGATGCAGGTTGGCCTGGATACCCTACCGTCAAACTTGACGTCATATGACATGACGATATAGGCGACCATGGTTTTCAGCTCGTTAGCTGCCAGGAACCTACCAGAGCTGGCACTGAAGAATCGGTGAGCGTCACCAATCACAGAGGTAGTGCAACCACACCATGCGTGCTTCCCAAATCCAATCGGAAAGTAGTCTTGACTTACCCCTACCATCTGATGTCTGGCGCTTGCGTCTCCGTCGTCGCATAGTTGGGAGAACCGGAAGGGGTTGAAGACACCAGAACTGCGCTATCGCGGTGGACGACGTAAGTCGGAACACATAGGTGAGTTCCCTTTCGTACGAAAGTTCCATCTGACAAGGTTGTGTCCTTCATCACTTTTCATTGCACGCTGGCTGAATGACGGACACGGTATGTCACCTTCACAGTAGCAGTGGGCAACTGGACAGGCGCTCCCTCGTACTTCCGCACTCGTGAGGGTGATCAATTCACCTACGAATCATCATACGACTTACCTTGGCATAACCTTCCTGCAGGATCTGGGCAGCATTGCTCATGTACTTGAATGAAGTGATGTAGGACAATGGCCAGGATGAGTACTCAACGGGTGGCATGTGATCAAACCCAAGCTTAGAGTACACGTAGTACAATGTTTAGTACCACTTTCGGGCAGGGGGCTACATGGTGACTTACGTTTGATGACTCAGACAGGTTCGCGACTGCGGGAACAGTTGCACAGATTGTACCGGCCAAAATATAGCTCGAGGGGGGAATTCATGGAAGAACCACGACGTGTACACCTGAGGATATATTGATTTTTTGAACCAAATTTCAGGTGCATCGCTGCGGCTCCAGCACCAACCAGTGCGTTGCCTAGAATCGCAGGCACGCACTCGATAACACTTGGGATTGTCGTTGTAGCAGGGGACAGGGGGGTAGCGGAGGGTGAGAGACTGAGAGTAGCGATTTGCTCAAACCCAGCCGGGCTGGGAAAACAGAGGTGACTCCAACAGTCTCTGTTGTACTGACCCCCTTACTTTCTACTGATAGATCGTGGCGCTCAATTCAGACGTAACGGCGCACGGACCAGTTCAATTCCTTTGCAATCTGAAGCGCCGGTACAAACAAGTGAGTATCAATGAGGGGAGCGGGATTCATACACGACATTACAATACACCAGACATTTAAGCACAGTTCAGGTGGTACCATGGCCTGGGAGTTATTGGTGACCCGCATTTGAAGGCTCGCGCGAATCATCCCGCTAGGAACACATGCGATGTCAGTACTCGGTATGGAACTGCAGAAGCTTCAAACCTTGGGATGCTTCGGGTCTCGAGTGTCAGACATTGGATCTTCCTGCTGTCGCTTAGCGTGCGGGCTAAAAATCCTGATGTCCGTAGAATCCGCAACAATGGATGTAAGATGATTAGTAAAGGTAGACTGGAGTCGTTTAAGTGGATTTGAGTAGACCGGTGGCAACTCCTCCTCGCTTGCAGTGTAAGCTCTTCTAATCCGTTGGCGCATGTATTCAACCTCAAGACCTGCACGTTGAAAAGAGGCCGGAAGCACTTCGTAGTCGAGAGGAGTAAGAAACGCATTGGTACGTGATGCGCTGTCAAGTCGGATAGGGAAGAGTTCGTAAAATTCAGTAATTTGCCCTGATGATGGCCGGCCGCCCTGCTCATCGACATGGTAATAGAGAGTCCACGTTGCAATCCACCAGAGAGACTCCATGTCATGTAGGGGATTGAACTTAAACGAGTATTCGACCGGGGTGAAGAGTTCGTCCGTCGGCATTTGGAACAGGTATTTCTGGGCTTCGACCTCGCAGGCGATAAAGTCCACCGTGCCCTTCAGGATGTCGATAAAAGCGCTTGGCGGATGAGAAATCTACGTACCGTTAGGACCTCATGAGCCATGTTGGAGTCCATACGCTTCGCATACTCGAGATCAGCTAACTTGCCCATCTCGCCCCAGCGTGAAACGTTGCCACCACTAATGTCGCGGTGCACACAGTCGATGCTGTGCAAAAGCTGCAAGGCTGCACGTTTATGGGCATCCATGATTGTTTTGAACACGTGTCGAACCTTCGAAGCTCTTGTATATGGATTGGCAAACCTCCTTGAAGACCAGACGATAATGTTCCCTATGGTGGATTTTCGATTGCCCGGTGGAAGGGGGAACGCAGGAAAAATTGGGGGTGAGTCTGGCTTCGGCTTTGGAGGCTCATCAGCAGGTAGCGAATGAACACCATAATTACTGTAACCGGCTGGCAGTCGTTCAGGGCCACAGAAATAACTTTGGGCGATTGTCGTCCGCTATCGCGTTTCTCGTTGTGAGCTCAGTGAGAAAATACTTTCTTGCTTCGTTCTCTTTGTCGATCCCACGTTTGGTCGCGGTCATAGTCTCTCCAAATCTCCTAGCTTTCAAGAATATTTTTCAAGCTGTGGTCATACGACGACACTATTTGTACGCTCATTTACATCCATCGGACTCGGGACGTCAGACAGGAAAGGGCGTGCACGAAAGACTCGATGTCATCCTTGCGTGCGTGGATTTGTCCCGGTCTTTCAAACAATGCAGCAGAGATAACCTGCCTTGCTCCCCTTCTGGCATATCAGGAACCTCTTGAATACCCAGAACGCAAGGCAGTCATGGTGCGATCTTTTTTCTCCTTGATCAGATGTCATCACTCTTGTTGTCGAAAAATTTGGTGAATTCCCAATTGGTTGTAACACCGTTGCCCAGTTGTGGGTCCACTCGGTGGCAGACGTTGAAAGCAAACATCGTCCGCCTTCATAACCTGCATAATGAAATAAATATCAAAGTCGCTGCAATGGAATGTTTCGACGTTTGACTGACTAGATTCATATGTCCACAGCATCGATAACACGCCACGCCTCATGGGCAGTGACTGATGTGTACACAACGTCCACATGACGTGTCACCAGACTGTTGTTCTTTCAAGGCTGATTTGGACGAGTCACTAATACTTGGTCTGTCGGTGTTACAGAACCCGAGGCACGTTGCATACGGACGGGCGAATTTGGGTAAGTCACGCACCATCCCAGGATTCCTACCTAAACTACATCCAGAGCCGTCGTCCCTCACTCAGTAATTTTTCTCGCTGAACTCTCCGTCGACCTTCTGAGGTTCCGCCAAAACCAACTTGAGAGCCACCTTCAGTTACCCGTACGATAGTTTCCTACAAGCCTGCTCCGAATGTTTCTTCCTGACAAAACGGCTCGGACCTCTTTGAGATACGACTAGAAAGTGGTTTTGGCAGCAGGACGGAACAATCCGCCAACAACGCATCGCTGTTGGTCCACTCTCTGCTTCACTGCTGTTGTACAGCAGAACGGCCACAAAGTCCGTCTGGCTCCCGCGCTTGGAAGTGATTCCACTAGTCTCCCTCGTCCCGTATTTGACCGACTTTGCAAAGATGCTCTCGTGGCCCCCGCCCATGGGCGCGACCTTTGTTCTTCTTTACGAGGGTACTCGAACTGCCAAGTCCCTCTCCCTTGGCGCTTTATCACGACACTGCGATCATCTCCTACGTCCCTTGTACTCTGCTGAAAGTAACGCTCAATGCTGTTCTCGGTGTTGCATCCCCAACCCAGCGTAGTCTCGCATCGAATCCACTTCTTCCCTATTGTCACCTATACCTGAGGACATATTCATTCTTTGAACCAAATTTCAGGTGCATCGCTGCGACTCCAGCATCAGGCGGTGCGTTAACTAGGATTGCGGCCACGCAGTACGGTCTATAACACTCCGGATTGTTGTTGCAGTGGGCAGCGTGAGACTGCGAGTAGTGATTTACTCAGGCCAAGCTCTATCGTCTTGAAGACCAACAAGAGCGACGCATAGGCATGCACGAAGATCAAGATCATCCACCTGTAAGGATAGCTCACCCGATATTCCTTGCAGCGGTGCCGCATATCACGAGAAGACTTCTACTTAGTCGTGGCTGCAATTCCATATTCCTTTACATGCTACGTAATGATGCACTGACGAGTTCACTATCTCTGCAATTTGAAGAGCGGGTACAAACGAGTGATTATCAATGAGAAGAGCAGGATTCATACACGACATTATAATACAGCAGACATTGAAGCACGGTTCAGGTGGTGCCATGGCCTGGAAGTTATTGATGACCCGCATTTGAAGGCTCGTGCGAATCATCCCTCTAGGAATATATACGATGTCAGTACTCGGGTACTGAATTGCAGAAGCTTCAAACCTTGGGTTGCTTCGGGTCTGGAGTGTCGGACATTGGATCTTCCTGCTGTCGCTTAGCGTGCGGGCTAAAAATCCTGATGTCCGTAGAATCCGCAACAATGGATGTAAGATGATTAGCAAACGTAGACTGGAGTCGTTCAAGCGGATTTGAGTAGAGCGGTGGCAACTCCTCCTCGCTTTCAGAGTAAGCTCTTTTAATCTCTCGGCGCATGTAATTGACCAGACGACCTGCACGTTGAAAAGAGGCCGGAAGCATTTCGTAGTCGAGAGGAGTATAAAATGTGGCGAAACGCGCGCTTGGAAGTCGTCCAGGAAAGAGTTTGTGGAATTGGGTAATTTGCTCTGACGATGGCCGGCTGCCCTCTTGATCAACATGGTAATAGAGAGTCCACGCTGCAATCCACCAGAGGGACTCCATGTCATGTAAGGGATTGAACCTAAACGGACATTCGACCGGGTCTATGGGGTCATAAAACAGGTATTCCTGGGCTTCGACCTCGTTGGCCATAAAACCCAGCGTGCCCTTGAGCGTGTCGATAAAAGCGCTTGGCGGATGAGAAATCCACGTACCGTTCGGACCTCATGAGTTATGCTGGAATCGATATGCTCTGCATACTCGAGGTCGGCTAACTCGCCCATCCCGCCCAAGTATAAAACGCTGCCAGTGCTGGTGCACCCAGCCGATGCTGTGCAAAAGCTCCAAGGTCGGATTGCATGTAAGCCACCAGCTACAGTCTAAGAGCACACTACAACTCAGCAAACCCTTATGGACATTTTGAAAACGGTATCTCATTTCGACAACAGTCCGTAAGTATATGCATTGCATAGGGTGAGAGAGACACAGGGGGCATAGTTAGCTACACAGCATGTAAGAGATCGACCGGGTCGATGGGACAAGGTACACGGATGGTGAAATTTTGTTCGAGCGTTAGGAAAAGAAGCATAGCCAGCAAGATGACAGCAGAACGGGTTCAAAGAGCAAGATGAACGCAAGAGAGGTAACGTTTCAAAAACTACGAAAGCGTAGAAAAGCACTTGATCGACCAGCAAGGTAAACAAAAAAAAGGTGAAAATGTCAGAGTAGCACCGAATCTAAAGTGAACACGAAACGGAGGCAGAAAAAAAAAACGACGGAGGGGGGAATGATATCTGCACCTAACGGTACTCGTAAAGCGTACCCAATTGGTCCGAGGGCGGTCGTACGACCACCGTCGGCACCGCTTCGACCTTGCGAAGCATACCTCGCAACCTACTCGATTCCGAACGATGCAGCTGGAGCGGCCTCAAATACTTGTCGTTACCAGAACTAGCAGGTTCGACGTTCTCGCCGTCCGAACTATTCTGCGCTACTACATTCACCCTTGACTTCTTCTTTCCAAGAAGAAGCGGACGCGTGCTGGAGATACCACCTTTGGATTCGCCTGCATCCTTAGTGGTGGCGGTGGTGTTCTGATCGCGGTCTTGGAGAAGGGAGAGCGGTCGAAGTCCCCCGCTAGCGGGGGAGTTCGTTTTGGTCGTCTTGCGCTGCAGCTTGATACTCGGTTTGGGTATCACTGGTCTCACCGCCCGGGTGGACACCGGAGGAGCAGGATCGGGATTTGGGACGTCGTTGCGGTCATTCGTCGTCAATGCAGTGACAGATTCGGGTCGGGTATTTTCGTCGTCAGAGGATTTGAAATATACGATACTTGAGCGGCGAGAGCCGGCTCGTTCCATGATTTTTGTTTGGTATTTTCGCGTGTAGGGATAGCCTTTCTGAGAATCGTATGGCGTGCTTTGGGCGTCGGGATCGAAGGTGGCCTCGGGTTCGAACAATGTTACAGTAGATGCTGCGGATGGGGGGACGACTCTATCGGAAGTCAGCGTGATTACGGACGTTCGCGCACTGTCAACACCGTGTGGAACCTCGGGGCGGAGACCCAGAGTGCGGGTCGACGGAGAACGGCCAAGGGACGCGCCAGTTTGGGGGACTTGCAGGTGGTCCTCTCCAACGCAGGGGTGGGCTATGAGGTTGGGAACGGATTCGTCACCCCAGACCGTGTTCCTCCGTGCGCAGTCTTTCACCGGCAAAGTCGAGTACTGGTGGATCTTGCTCGCCAGCGCCCGGTTGACTTCTGATTTCCATGATTGGAGGGCATCCTTGCCGAGACCAAGGCTGACATACGTACGTGGTAAATATCATGGAATGAGTATGCCACGAAAGAACAACCCACCTAGGAAGACTGAAGTGATTTCTACGATGGGCAGAAATTTTCCTGCCTCGGCGACGCTCCTGGGCAGGCGTAGAATGCAGTTGTGGTGATGAAAATTCTTCCCGGGCCAACACACCAAAGTCAGACCCATTGGATTCCTTCTGGGCTCGGCGAGGTTTCTTAGCAACGGTGCTGCTGAGCGGAGGCGAGAATTCCCAATCCTTGATCTTCACGTCTTCGCCGACTTTCAGACCGGGAACCAGAAGTGGGAGTACGCCTGCGGCAAGCGCGTCGATTTCGTTCATGTCCTCGGACGCCACGGCACCCAAAGAGAAGCCGGATGAATAGGATTTTTTGTGCATCATTTGTTTCGCAAGTTTGGCGTTGCGGATGTTCGGTGGCGTTGGAGGTAGTGGGTCGGAGGGTGGGGGGCTGATGTCCAAATCTTCCGTCGTAATAGCTTGGCCGATCACGGAAGAGATGGATCGCGCGCGCAGATGAGACCTACCACCAGAAGCGACTGCGGATTCGACGGCTACACCAGTGGCAATCGACGTCGTAGCATCTTCCGGATCTTCTTGCTTCTCTGGAGAGGCGGGGACGACGACTGTTGTAGCTAATGCGGAGTAATGCCTTTGCGCGATCATAATCCTCGAGGCATACGTCTCTTCACCCGTTGAGAGATGAGAAGACGCTTTCGATTCTTTCCTTGACCGGCTGACTTCCTCACTATTAGTGGAAGGCGGAGACAGGGGAAGGGTGGATGGGAAGGACGGTTCATCTTGCATCGGCAACGGTGGCGTACGTTCTCCGTCGCCTTTCTCTTCGTCGACGGGAAGAACAGCTAGCCTGGGCACGGAGGACATCAGACCAATAGCCCGACCAAGCTTTCCTTTCCCGTCGATGGCATCCCCTTGCGAAATCCAGACGTCGCCGCTACGACGACCCTCGACGACCGTGACACTGCCGCTGCGTTTGTAATCTCGGACGTACGTCGCCAGTGTGTCTGCTGGAGACGGTGCGCGCAGGACCGCAGCCGGAGGAGGCTTCGCGTGAACGTCGAACAACCCGGTAGGGATCGGGATGGGGGAGCGTAGCAGAATGTTAATAGCCAGCAGCGGTGACGAGAGGGTTACCGAGAGAACAAGCAAAACCGAGAGAGCATCACTGGGCACGAAACCTGGTATAGAAAGCGAGATAAGGTAAGGTAAAGATAAGCCCTGGAAGACGTCTCATAAGTACATCGTCCGGCGAACGTTTAATGCACGTACCGTGGGTACCCAAATGGAAAGCAGCCAAGATACGTATCTTGAGTATGAAATTTCGACTCCACATTCCTTGGCAGCGAGAGATGCGATTCCCTTCTCAGAGTCAGCCGTGTAACCGTATCCTCCCAACACCTGGGCAGTTGACAGCGCAGCGGGAGTGGTCGGTCGAGAATCCGGTGCGGTAGGAAGCAATCCAGCCCGGACATCGACTACACTCTCGACGTGATGGGCAGTTGGGAATGACCACGCTGACATCGTTGGATGCGTGCCTGCGGATGAAGTTAACCAAGAACTCTGGGAGCCGAGGCGAGGACGGCTGGGGACGTCACGACGGAACGGGTCTGGATCATCGCCAATGACACAGGTCGGAGAAGAGCTGGGGCGGTAAGGAGAGGGGAGAGGGGGAACGGGTGGAACCGAATGGTCTCGAGGCGACGGAGCACTGAACCAAAAAGATGACTTGGGGGCCAAAGTCTGCTGAGATCCTGCGGGGTTAAAACGCCCATGGTGAGTGTGATACGTCGAGAAAGACCAGTTGGAGGAGACCTCGTCGCGGTGAGAGCCGGCGTCGGATGTCAACCAGGAGCTCCCTTCCCGAAGGGCGTCAATGTCTTCGGTCGCGAATGAGTAACGAGGTTTTTCGGCGACCTCTTTCGCTGGGGGCCAACTGTCGGTTGGTTCGTGGAGAGCGGTGAGGTTGCGGCGAATAGATACCAGAGTATAGACCAGTCCACCAAAAGCAGCAGTGCTGAGCACGGCTGTGGTACCTGAATATGCAACCAGGCCAATGAATAAACTAGGAATGCCCGCTCCTGAAAGGACAGCGGCAAGAGCTGTAGACGTGACACCGAGGAGAAGCGTGGGCGCCCAGATCATCCATTGTTTAGCCCCAAAGGACACAGAACGACCCATTCTGATATGGAGGAGTGTCAGTGCGGACACTACCATAAGACAGCTCTGCCTGATTGTCAGGGCAAACCAAAGTCTTGCAGATGACGCCGCATCACGGGCATCTGCAGTGTCGACGGGACCACCAAAGTACTCAGCGGTCACTTGCCAAATGAACACGCATAACGCCAAGAAGTCGAGGGAGGCAAGCCATAGGTGGCTCTTGTCGGCTGTAGACAAAGATCGGAAGTTATAGTTAGGGAGCCCAAACTCGGACTTTGCGAAGGGGAGTCAGTGGGCGAAAACAATAGCATAGAAGGATGCAACGCACAGGCCGGACTCGTCTGCTCAAAGGATGAGGAGGTAGGATTGGAATTACTATACGAAGAACGACAAAAGCTGAAGATATGAACGAGATGAAAGCAAGTGCAACGGTCGGGACAAATGGAATCATCTTGGTCGAGATTTGTTCTTGCTGAGCGAACGTGGAATGCGTGCGTGCGTAATGGGGCGTAAGGCCTTCGTGACGGAACAGCCAGTAGGGTAAAACTGGTAGGCTTCGCGCTACGGTAAAAAAAGCGTCAGAGTCTTGAAGAGCAAGGGGAAAAAGCAGAAAACAAACACAAGCTGCGATAAATCCATGGCGACGAACTCGAACATCGGCCAAACAACTGGGACCCACAACGCCAAACAACCAAAGTCAATAACACGTCAGTCACGTGAATTGACTTTTATCTACCGAACCCACGAAATGAAAACGCCGATGCCGCGCTCCGGTGAATTGGCGAGTAGACTCCGTGGCTTCGTCAACATCCCGAGACGGATGATCTCGTCACACAAAGTCAAGTCGGGATACCGATGGGGTGGGCCGTTTCCGACTGATATGCGCTCGCTGCGCGACTTCCTCGCCTACCCACAGGCAATCATGGTTATGGCTTTCCTCGATTGGTACCCCCCAGATGGCAATCGAAGATTCTGAACAGTATGTTTTCCAACGAGGTCACAAGCCATACTGCAGGTGGTGGTGGGGTGGTCACCACATCGACACGAGACAACTGATCCGGGTCAGGCAACCGAGTTCTCAAGGTCGAGCGACAATTGAAGATTATTCAAGATACAACCGAATGACACTACTCGCGACGGTCTAGTCACATGTGGGATAAAATCCGGTTTGATTGTAAAGGCCCGAAACCTTGTGAGTTAGAGCTTTAGTGAAGTTGGGATGCCATGGAGACGTAGACAGATCCAATCTGCGACCCCGACGGTCTGGTGGCCCGGCGATTTAAAGACTACTCTTAACGCGCTATCACCATGCCCATGTCGCATATTACGGAGTCTAGGCAACCCCATGAAGTTCGCCTACCACGCCTATAAAGTTTGTTTAGACCCGGATTGAACCAAGCAAAGGGGACAGGATGGGAGTCATTGCGACAACGGTAGGAATTTCGTTCATAATGGTGGGTGCTCACGTTCCCAGTTTAAACATCATCTGATGCAGAAGCAGTCTCATAACAGATGGGTTTTATGTACAGTAATTTCTGGATGTGCTTTACAGGTAAAGGTTAGGTTTGGCCTATAGATATTCGAAGGCAGTGTCGCGGTCCTGTTGCGCAACGATGGATATCTCTCCTACACGCTGCACCCCCGCTGCTATCTGCGCCATGGTTCCTTAGGTCATGCTCGAGCTGTGCAAGCCATCGAAAGTGAGAAGCTACATACTCGCATGAAAGTTGTACTAAGTGTGGTGGTACGAATACCGTGGGCTTGACCGCATTCCATCGGTTGGATACTCATCCCGGCCACGGTAGTACGTTTCTGCAGTCAAGTATATGACCAGATTTTACAGGGGGTTATGCAAAGGTGTGCCATATTGTGATCTGTAGTCACCGTCCTGATGCGTCGCGAAGCACAAGGAAACGCCTTCAAAGTCCCGACCTTAAAAACCGTTGGACCGCCATCATCGGTCGTGGTCAGCTCGAGGATATCAGGAATTCCGTGGTCGATGAGTTATCTTTGACAGACGCAGCAAACGATGTGAGTATATACATGTTCCGACTGAACGAATGTTGATAAAGAAGTGGGCGATAATCCATCAAGGCGGACTATTTGTTTGGCCCTGAGATCGGCGCCAACTCCTACCACATCTCCGTTGTGCGAGTACATCTGACCCGTAAGCTTGGCCTTATTACCCTGACATTAAAAACGAGGTACACACTGCGTTCGAAGAACTACTTGATCTTCAAAGACAATGGTGCCTTCATCGGACTATTGTCCACTTTCGATCGATCTTCGTGCCTTCGACAGCATGGAAGAGCATCGTAGCGGCTGAGACGGTAACAGGATTTTCATTGGTCTACCGCTTTGTAAGTTGCTAGGTACACATGGTTATAGGCCGGGATGCCAATATCCTACGTTTTTAGTACCGTGAGTGACGTGTTTCTTATAGTTCTGTGAGCCCTTGCGGGTTCATCCTGCTCAGTCCTGTATCGAAAAAAATGCCGCAAGCATCCACCGTGCCATGAAACACCTCGACCCTATTATCGAATAACGGCTCCCTTGTATGAGGAGGCGTGGAGATGATTGGAGTGACAAACCCGTGAGGAGAAAGCACCTGATTATCCGAGGAAGAACGATGTTCTGCAGTGGTTGATGGACGAGAAACAGGAAGCTTCGACCAAGCAGTTGACTCTGAGTGTGTTGACAATAAATTCTACCTCGATACGTGTACGTCTTTCCCACAATCAAGAGCCGCAGTCTGAGTGTTGATTGTTTCGAACAGCTGTACAGTAGGTCACGCTCATGTGTCTCCTCAGAGTGATTTAACGTCTGGTAGGCATTCGCACAAGCCTCGTACAAGCCGGCGGCTCATCCGCGATATGCACAGTCTCTTCGTGAGGAAGTTGAGGCGGTCGGTAACCAACGTGGATGGACGAAAGACGCAATCGCGTTGATGCGGAAGGTTGACGGTTTCACTCTACACCTTGAAAGCGTCACCATGAATACGTCTATGAACGCTCGCGGCTCTGCCAAGCCAACAATTTGCACCATTGAATCAGGGTACGGAGAAGAGCAATGAAAGATCTGACAAGGTCAGATGGAACTTTCATACCGGAGGGGACTCACCTGTCCGTTTTGACGTTTGTAATTCATCACGACAGTGCTGTCTACGAAAATCCCGGTATTTTCGATGATTCCCGTTTCTCTCAATTTCACGACAATGGGAACGAGAATGCCAGACATATGATGGTGACGATGATTCGGGAGTACTCCCCCTTCGGGCATGCATGGTATGGTCGTACTCACCTTGGAGTGGCGACACTCACCGACCCTTCCACGAACGGCCCTGGGAGGTTCCTAGCAGGCAATGAGTTGAAAACCATGCTTGCCCATAACCTCGCTTCTTATGGGTTGAATTCGAGGACAGTCTCTAGGCCAATTAGCATACATTGGGACTCGGATATCATGGCACCACCGTGAGGGTTACGTTGCGGAAGAGAAGCGACAACTGATGGCACATTACTCGCACGTTAACCACCTCGCGACTGTCATGAGGAGTGGGCAGGGTCGTTTCACGGAATGGAGCCCGGTTCTCGTTCAGAATACTCACCGAAGTCTCGATAATTATTTTGAACAATCTCTTTTTTATTCGTTCTGTATATTCGCAACCAGCGCAGAGGATCCTGACTCATCTGGATATTGTCACAAGGAAGGGCGGGGAAAGTCGATGGGCATTTTGGGCGACAACCGGTACATTTTGCAGCCCGAAGACAGGCGGGTCGTGTGGGAACCGAACGAGTCAGCTCCGAGAGGACGTTGGTTCAAGGCGCCGGAAGGGCTGCTGGTAGCTTGCAGTGGCCTGTTAGACGGAGTAGAGGGCTAAGGGTGTGAAGCATGACGAAGATCTGACGGGCGGGTCAACAAAGAGAGAGAGAGAGAGAGAGAGAGAAAACGGCAGCTTCTTTCTCGCGCGTAGACTAAATTATCTGCCACGTGCCTCCGCTGCTGCTACTTCTCCAGTCAAGAATCAGATAGTCGACCTTGGCGGACTGTTGTTGCACTTCCTATCAAGGCTTCTTCGATCAGAATCGATCGGAAAGTGAGTATGCCCACATCATTTTCTGCCTCTAACAAGGAAAGCTCATCGCCGGTAGACTTTTTGATGACCCGCCGATTGACGACAGCTATCCAGCGATTCAGAGTCGGGACCTCGAAAGGCACTCCCTTGTACTTCCGCACTCGTTAGGCGATCATTTCACCTACGGATCGTCATACGACTTACCTTGGCATAACCTTCCCGCAGGATCCGGGCAGCACTGCTCATGTACTTGAATGAAGTGATGTAGGCCAATGGCCAGGGTGAGCGACTTACGTTTGACGACTAAGACAGGTTGAGCGCGACTGCGGGAACAGTTGCGCACATTGTACCGGCCAAAATATAGCTCGAGGGGAAAATTCACGGAAGAACCACGACGTATACACCTGAGGATATATTCATTTTTTGAACCAAATTTCAAGTGCATCGCTGCGGCTCCAGCATCAAGCAGTGCGTTGCCTAGAATCGCAGGCACACACTCGATAACACTTCGGATTGTCGTTGTGGTAGGGGACGGGGGGGCAGCCGAGGATGAGAGACTGAGAGTATGAGTGATTTGCTCAGGCCCAGCCGGGCTGGGAAAACACTGAGGTGACACTACGTAACGGCGCACTGACGAGTTCAAGTTCTCTGCAATCTGTAAGAGCGAGTACAAACATGTGATTATCAATGAGGGGAGCGGGATTCATACACGATATTATAATGCAGCAGACATTCAAGCACAGTTCAGGTGGTGCCATGGCCTGGAAGTTGTTGATGACCCGTATTTGAAGGCTCGCGCGAATCATCCCGCTAGGAACACATACGATACATACGATGTCAGTACTCGGGTATGGAACGACAAAAGCTTCAAACCTTGGGTTGCTTCGGGTCTCGAGTGTCGGACGGTGGATCTTCCCGCTGTCGCTTAGCGTTCGGGCTAAAAATCTCGATGTTCTTAGAGACGGCAAAAGCGGACGCAAGACGCTCAGCGAAGGCGGAGTTGAGCTTTTCAAGTGGATTTGCGTAGTCCGGTGGTTCCGTCATCTCGCTTTCCTTGTGAGCTGCCACAATCGCTGCGTGCATGAGTGCAACCCCATAACCTGCACGTTGAAAAGAGGCCGGAAGCACTTCGTACTCGAGAGCAGTAGAAAACGTGGCGAAACGCGCGCTTTCAAGTCGTCCAGGGAAGAGTTGGTAAAATTGCTTAATTTGCTCTGACGATGGCCGGCAGCCCTTTTGATCAACACGGTAATACAGAGTCCACGTTGCGATCCACCAGAGGGACTCCATGTCGTGCAAGGGATTGAACTTAAACAGCGAATTGCGGTCTTCGCCGGGGGCTTTGACTGTGACCGGTGCAAACAGGTATCCCTGGGCTTCGACCTCGGAAGCCATGAATCCCAGCGTGCCCTTCAACGTGTCGATAAAAGCGCTTGGCGGATGAGAAAACCACGTACCGTTCGGACCTCATGAGCTACGCTGGAATCGATACGCTTTGCATGCTCGGGGTCAGCTAACTTGCTCATCTCGCTCGAGCGTGAAACGTTGTCACCACTAATGTCGCGGTGCACCCAGCCGATGCTGTGCAAAAGCTGCAAGGCTGCATTGCATACGTATAAGCCACCAGCTACAGAGCACACTACAAGTGAGCAAACCTTTTCGGACATCCATGAGTGTTTTGAACACGATGTCGAGCCTTTTAACATCGTGTATGGGTTGGCAAACCTCCTTGAAGACCAGACGGTAATGTTTCCTATGGTGGATTTTCGATTGCTCGGCGAAAGGATACAAAGTGGGTGTGAGTATTCCGCCGGTCCTGGCTGGCTTCGGCTTCGGCGTCTCATCGGCGGGTGGCGAATGAAGACCATAACCGGCTGGCGGTCGATCTTACATGAATAACTTTGTGTGTTGTCGTCCGCTATCGCGTTTCCCGCTGCGAGCACGGTGAGAAAATACTTTCTTGCTTCGTTCTCTGTGTCGACCCCACGTTTGATCACGGTCATAGTCTTTCCAAATCTCATAGCTTTCAAGAATGCCTATTCTTGAAGCTGTGGTCATACGACGACACTATTTGTACGCTCATTTACGTCCATCGGACTCGGGACGTCAGACAGGAAAGGGCGTGCACGAAAGACTCGATGTCATCCTTGCGTGCGTGGATTTGTCCCGGTCTTTCAAACAATGCAGCAGAGATAACCTGCCTTGCTCCCCTTCTGGCATATCAGGAACCTCTTGAATACCCAGAACGCAAGGCAGTCACGGTGCGATCTATTTTCTCCTTGATCAGATGTCATCACTCTTGTTGTCGAAAAATATGGTGAACCCCCAATTGGTCGTAACACCGTTGCCCGGTCCACTCGGTGGCAGACGTTCGGAAGCAAACATCGTCCGCCTTCAAAACCTGCACAATGAAATAAATATCAAAGTCGCTGCAATGGAATGTTTTGACGTTTGACTAACCAGATTCATATGTCCACAACATCGATAACACGCCACGCCTCATTGACAGTAACTGATGCGTACACAAGGCCCACATGAACTGTCACCAGATTGTTGTTCTTTCAAGGCTGATTTGGACGAGTCACTAGTACTTGGTCTGTCGGTGTTACAGAACCCGAGGCACGCTGCATACGGACGGACGAATTTGGGTACGTCACCCACCATCGTAGGATTCCTACCTAAACTACATCCAGAGCTGTCGCCCCTCACTCAGACTCGGGAATTTTTTTCGCTGAACTCTCTGTCGACTTTCTGAGATTCCTCCAAATCCAACTCGAGAGCCACCGTCAATTACCTGTCTGATAGTTTCAGTGGCAATGTGTTTCTTACAAGCCTGCTCCGAATGTTTCTTCCTGACGAACGGCTCGGACGTCTTCGAGATACAACTGGAAAGTGGTTTTGGCAGCAGGACGGAACAATCCTCCAATAACGCATCGCTGTTGGCCCGCTCTGCCCTTCTACAGCAGAACTGCCAAAGTGCCGTGCTTGGATATGATTCCACTAGTCTCCCTCGCCCCGTATTTGACCAACTTTGCAATGATGCTCTCGTGGCCTTCGGCTGTGGCCCCAACCCTTTACGAGGGTACTCGGACTGCATAGTGCCTCTCTCTTGGCGCGTCGCTTGTACTCTCTGCTGAAGGTAACGCTCAAGTGCTGTTCTCGCTGTTGCAGCCCCAACCGAGCGTGGTCTCCCATCGAACCCACTTCTTCCCTACTGTCAACCATACCTGAGGACATATTCATTCTTTGAACCAAATTTCGGATGCATCGCTGCGGCTCCAGCATCAGACGGTGCGTCAACTACGATTGCGGGCACATACGGACGGCGAGGTTCATGGGTACGTCACGCTCTATCCCAGGATTGCTAACTACACCACAACCGGAGCTGACGGACTTCCAGGATGCGTTGGAGGAAATCGTAAAGAGAGCCGTATCTCTCTCGTACTTGATCATTCGGACACTTATCGTCCACCATATCAGCCTTCACAGGGACCGCGACTAAGAGCGTGTTTAGCCAGGGAGACAAACACGAAATGGAAACCAATGCAGGAAGTGGATGGAAGAGAACGAGGGCGACTGCGGGCACATCACGAGTCACTTTGACGCCTCTGAGTCACTCGCTGTCCACGTTGGGGATACTTTGCCAGCTCCATCTTTGTCGGGCCATCCGTTCCATACCTCAAGCTGTCCTTTCAAGACGCTAGTATTAAGAGACTCGAATGGATCCTTTTTCTCCAGTAAGCGGTTCGCTGTAGCGTGCGTGGCAAGGCGAGACGAGGGTGCGCACCAGCTCCAGAATCGGCAAATGCTCCGTGAGCATGAACTTCTCAGGGGAATAATCGCCCGATTTGAAACAAAGTGCGTTGGTAACTCCCCCGTCCCGCCCTGCCACGCTCTTGAAGCTGTGGCCATACTGGCCAGTACATCGCAGCTTGGTCGGCGCGATTCGATCATTCGTCCCCAAGAGAAGTACATCTGGCCTTCCCGCCTACAGTTGAGTTGCTGATTCTCCCATGCAGGCAATATAACGCTGCATTCGAAGAGTTACTCGGCCTTAAGGAGAATGGTACCGTCAATGGTCTGTCATCTTTTGTGACCGACATTGATGCTCCCGATAGCGTGGAAGCGCGTTCCAGCAGTGGACACGGTATGGGAGATCGTATGCAGAGCTAGCAAGGGGGTCTTCGTCGGCCAACCGCTTTGTATACTGGTTCCCCCGGTGCCAGTAGGTTGCCAAGTACTGATATGCGATAGGTCGGGATCATGACTGGATCGGTCTTAATTCCTGATTCGCGATCGACGTAGCCGCCGATGCCGATATCTTGAGCACGTTCTAAGTTTCTGGTACCGTAAGTGACTTTTTTTTCCGGCCCTGTCAGTCCTTGCGGACTCGTATCCTGCCCAGCCGCGTGTCGAAAAACTTGCCTAAAACTGTCGGGCGAAGTTACTGATCACCTAACTACTTGTCGCAGAGCGATATCTTTCAGTGGTTGATAGACAAGAAACAAGAGTGTTCGACAAGGCAGCTGACCCAGCGCGTGTTAACTATCAACTTCGCCTCGAAGTACTCGTCCCGGCACTTGCGCCCCATCACTCCATTCAAGTACGTGGGCAATGCTGCCCAGATCCTGCGGGAAAGTTATGCCAAACTAAATCGTATGACGATCCGCAGGTGAATTGATCACCCTAACGAGTGCGGAAGTACAAGGGATTCGGGCAGGGGGTGACTTACGTTTGACGACTCAGACAGGTTGAGCGCGACTGCGGGAACAGTTCTGCAGATTGTAGCGGCCAAAATATAGCTCGAGGAGGAAATTCACGGAACAACCACGACGGGGGTGTCTTTTCGTACGTGTACACCTCAGGATTTTTTGCACCAAATTTTAGGTGCATTGCTGCGGCTCCAGCATCAGACGGTGCGTTAACTGGGATTGCGGCCACGAGGTACGGTATATAACACTCCGGATTGTCATTGCAGGGGGCAGCGTGAAACTGAGAGTAGTGATTTACTCAGGCCAAGCTCTGTCGTCTTGAACACCACCAAGAGCGACGCATAGGCATGCACGAAGATCAATATCATCCACTTGCAAGGATAGCTGACCCCATTAACTTGCAGCGGTGCCGCACATCACGAGAAGACTTCTACTTAGTCGTGGCTGCAATTCCATATTCCTTTACATGCTACGTAATGATGTACCAACGAGTTCACTATCTCTGCAATTTGTGATTATCAATGAGGGGAGCGGGATTCATACATGATAGTATAGTACAAGCAGACATTTAAGCACGGTTCAGGTGGCACCATGGCCTGGAAGTTATTGATGACCCGCATTTGAAGGCTCGCCCGAATCATCCCGCTAGGAACACATACGATGTCAGTACTCGGGTATGGAACGGCAAAAGCTTCAAACCTTGGGTTTCTTGTTCGACGCGTCCGTTTCCCGTTTTTCATCGCTGGGTTGCTCCGGGCCTTGAGTGTCGGATGGTGGACCTTCCCGCTGTCGCTTAGCGTTCGGGCTAAAAATCTCGATGTTCTTAGAGTCGGCAAAAGCGGATGCAAGATGCTCAGCGAAGCGAGTGTTGAGGACTTTGAGTGGATTTTCGTAGTCCGGTGGCAACTTCTCCTCGCTTGCAGCGTAAGCTCTTTGAATCCGTTGGCGCATGTAATCAACCTCACGACCTGCACGATGAAAAGAGGGTGGAAGCACTGTGTACTCGAGAGAAGCAGAGAACGTCATAAAACGCCCGCTTTTAAGTCGTCCAGGGAAGAGTTCGTAAAATTGCTCAATTTGCTCTGGCGATGGCCGGCCGCCCTTCTGATCGACATGGAAATAGAGAGTCCACGTTGCAATCCACCAGAGGGACTCCATGTCATGTAGGGGATTGAACTTAAACGAGTATTGGACCAGGTCGAAGAGTTCGTCCGTCGGCCTTTGGAACAGGTATTTCTGGGCTTCGACCTCGCAGGCCATGAATTCCAGCGTGCCCTTCAGCGTGTCGATAAAAGCGCATGGCGGATGAGAAATCCACGTACCGTTCGGACCTCATGAGTTACGCTGTCATCGATATGTTTTGCATACTCGAGGTCAGCTAATTTGCCCCTCCCCTTCCAGCATAAAGCGTTGCCAGTACTGAGGTCGCGGTGCACCCAGCCGATGCTGTGCAAAAGCTGCAACGCTGCATTGCATATAAGCCACGGCTACAGAGCACACTACAACTGAGCAAACCTTCATGGATATCCATGAGTACCTTGAACACGGTATCAAGCCTTTTAAGATCGTGTATGGGTTCACAAACCTCCTTGAAGACCAGACGGTAATGGATCCTATGATGGATTTGCGATTTCTTGACGGAAGGGGGAACGCAGGAAAAAATGGGGGTGAGCCCTTCGCCGGTCCTGGTCGGCTTGCACTTCGGCGTATCATCAGCAGGTAGCGGATGTAGGCCAAAACCGGGTGGTAGATCCTTAGAGTCATGCAGCAGGCTCGTGGTTTTATCCTTCTTCCCATGTACCATCACATCTCCTGCTGCAAGCACGGTGAGGAAATATTTCCTAGCGTCGGACGCTTCCTTGGTCCCATATTTCTTCCCCAAACCGTCAAATATTTGCACAAGAATTTCATCCTCGCGGAACCGGTCAACCTCTCTCCAGGAATCCTTCAATACGAGCGGTTCCGCGTTGTGCACCGGTTGTCCATTCTGTAGCGTGAGACGTACTTGAAAGACTCTCGTCCCACGACCTTGCATGGCATCGGCGCTGAAATCAGAAATCACCTTTGTGGTCTGGTATACCGTCTCTTTCCCCTCATCCGTGCACACGGTGATGTTATATTGGGGTTCACCCTCGACACATACTCTCTGCACGGTAGGGTCCCATCCGAGCTGTTGCTCGTTGGCGAATGCGAGGGAACAGAAGAAATGGATAAGGTGTTCAGGCTTCTGTCCAGAAATCAGCAAACAGCGAAGGATCCGACAACGTGGCCACTAACGGTGAAGAAGTCGAACGGCTCGCTCACGAGCGTGATCGCCCTGCAAGTGAACCAAAATCTCATTTGCGTGTCCTCGATCGTGACTCCAAAGGTGGAACGGCGACAGGGATCGCTACGCATGATATGGTGTAAACTCCAAACCACCTTCTTTTCATCCTAAACACTAGATCAGCGCTGTCTGCGCAAAAATATACTTCCCACTCACGTCTTCGCGGTCCTTCTCCCCTGTTCCCTTTTTAAACTCGAATGAGACGGCTATATCATTCCACGAGTCGTTGCTAGTGTCGGTCTTGTCGTCGATACTCTTCTTCTCTCGTAGTAGTAGGTACGCATCCGGGCGGGTGGAGTTGGACCGCTCGGAGATTGGCGATTTCGCAGGCCGTGAGCCGTACTTGAGCGTGGTTTCGCGATCTCCAATAGTTTTGCGAGCCTCACGTACGACTGCGTCAAAAACTTGCGCAAGGGGTTTGAACGCGTCATCCTCGCTTTTCCCCGAGTTCTTTGGATCTTTTTCAAATGCTGCCCACCGCTGTAACTTCTTGGACCAAACCGCAGATTCCTGGATCTTGGTTACGTCGACCCCCTGAGGAAGCGGGGGCAGGACACGAGACTCGAAGTAGTCAAGCGACACGGAAGGGATTTGTCTCAGATCCCTAAGGACAGCCGGTCTTGAGAATCTGAGGTCACCAGAGCGGTACTCCGTCATCGACGTCTGCTTTGGTCTGGGTACGGTGTCAGGCGTTTGAATAGGCTTGCGCGCCACCGGTGGCGTCTTTTCCGTCGACATATTTTCCGTCGACATAATAGTAAACGAGTTGTTCAGCGAGATCGTTAAGCGACAATGGCGTAGAACTGGGTGGGTGAGTTTCTACGACGCATAGGGCGACGGCCTTTAATACAAATGCCAAAGCCGAGTTTGGAGTTGTTTGTCACGAAATGGAATGTTCACGCCAGCACGCCACACTAACGGTGACCGTATCAGTTGACAGATGATAGATTGCGCTCACAAACAGTCACCAGACTATTGTTCTTTGGAATAGTCGCTTGCTCTGTGGGTGGTATAAAACCCGAAGGCCACGTTGCACGGGGACGGGCGGGGTTGGGTACGTCACGCTTTGTCCCAAGAACCCTAACTAAACCACATCCGGAGCTGACAGACTTACATGCTGCCATCGGAGGAAATGGTACAGACGTCAGCCCAGAGCGGGAACAAATGTGATATCCTAACACGCGTTTCCCAATTGAGAGAACTGTAAGTGCACAATATGTGGCGGAACTGCGTATGCGTTTTAAAAAAAAGGGTCCTGTCAGGCCTTCATTCAAGCCCTGCCGCATCTGCAATACATATGGACCCACAAACTTATCACAAGTACCGATTGTGGAGGGCGGAGATGCTGAGATCATATTCGGAATGGCCATCTTGTCACAAGTACTACATATACCGTCTTCGCATTGCCGGAGGTCATTGTCCGCGGTTGGTGTCACCATCATAGTCTACTTGCGAGGGATCATAAGCTACTTGCATTCAGGGAATGAAAAGGGATCATGATCAGGCGTATCTCCTCTGTTGTGCTTGGTCATTCGGGCGCCTATCCTTCACCTATCAGTCCTCAAGGGGTCGCGACTACCTAGAGCTTGTTTAGCCAGGGAGACAAACACGAAATGGAAATCAATGCAGGAAGACAATGGTATAG
Source organism: Pisolithus albus (assembly GCA_024613165.1). NCBI lineage: Eukaryota > Fungi > Basidiomycota > Agaricomycetes > Boletales > Pisolithaceae > Pisolithus > Pisolithus albus. The sequence goes on from JANFAB010000025.1 coordinate 219,443, forward strand.
AAGGAAACTAAAGCAACTCGGGCACATCACAAGTCACTTTGACGCCTCCAGGGTCAACCCTGGGATGGCTCCGCTAGCTCCATCTTTGTGGGGCCAACCGCTCTATACCTAACTGGTACCGGTGCACCGGTTGATTATAATGTGCGTCTTTTCAAGGCTTCTGTCCTTTCAAGACAATAATATTGAGAGACCGGATTCAATGTCTTCTTTTCTTTTCAGTAGGCGGTTCTCCGTAGCGTGATTGGAAAGGAAAAACGAGGGTCCACAACAGCTCCGGAATCGGGGAACGTTCCGCGAGCACGAACTTTTCGGGAGGCCGATTCGACGCAAAGTGCTTTGGTAAGTTCCGCCTCTTCCCTGCCTGCCACATTATTCTTGAAGCTGTGGTCATACAACGATGGCACTATTTGTACGCTCATTTACATCCGCCATCAGTCTCGGGAGGTAGTAAGACCGGAAAGTCCATCCAAGGTAATGCCGCGGAGATAATGCTCCCTTTCTGGCGTATCGGGAACCTTTTGAATATGTACCCACAACGCAAGGCACTCACGGTGCGATCTTTTTCTCCTTGATAAGATGTCATCACTCTTTTGTCGAAAATATGGTGAATTCCCGATTGGTCGTAACACCGTCGCCCAGTTATGGGTCCACCTGCACAAGAGCTAGTTCGGAAACCACAACTTTTGCTGAAGTCCGTCTTTTTTTCTTTGTGTATGTTTTGCTACCCGACGCATCCCGAAGCTGAGTCTGAAATCAACCGTCCACTGATTATCATCAGTATGGATGAGGACGTCAATGACAGTAACTACGAGGAAATCCGTCGACAACGAATGCTCCAGTATATTGCCCTCATCGTCAGTGTCGTCGTCTGTGCCACTACTCAACAAGCTTCCCCGATCAGGAAGGCCCCGGAACCATATCATACTTCAGCTCTTACTGGTGAGGCCTGGCTCATCGAACTTCTTACTGGGCACCCGAAGCGCATCCGATGTGAACTCGGTGTCCATGCACACGTATTTGCATCACTTGTGGATTCTCTTCGACAGATGGGCCATGAAAACTCTCGGTTCGTTTCACTCGAAGAACAATTGGCGATCTTCTTGTATATGAGCGTCACTGGCCTGACCATCAGGCACGTTGGGGAGCGCTTTCAGCGATCAAATGAGACTATCTCTCGGTATGTCCATTTAACAGAACACGAGTCCTTTCTCACCGTGAGCATGTCATTTGAACAGATACTTCCGAAAATTCTTATTCATTTTTTCCTCATCGCCATTCTACTCCGAGTATGTTCGCATGCCTGCATCTGATGCGATACAGCCGGAAATCAGAAAAAACTCAAGGTTCTGGCCGTTTTTCAAGGATGCGATTGGTGCTTTGGATGGAAGCCATATCCATGCAGCGCCAGCAGCAAATGACCGGGCGGCGTATCGTAACCGTAAAGGCTTTGTCTCGCAAAATTGTCTGTTTGCCTGCGATTTCCAACTGCAATTCACCTATGCGCTCACTGGATGGGAAGGTTCTGCAACGGATGCACGTATATATCAAGATGCGCTATCGAAGGATCTGAAGATTCCGGAGGGAAAGTATTTCTTGGCCGACGCCGGATTCCCCCACCGTCTGGAACTGATGGTTCCTTACCGGGGCATCCGTTATCATCTCGCAGAGTGGCACCGTGCACAGCTCAAGTACGTCCACTTCATTCTTTATCATCAAACTGCCATAGTGAACTGGATAGGCCGCAGAACAAGGAAGAATTGTTTAACCTTCGCCATTCGTCCGCACGCAATGTTATCGAGCGCATCTTCGGTGTGCTCAAACGCCGTTTCCGTATCCTCCTTTTAAGTCCCGAGTACAACGTCGAAATTCAAGCACGAATTCCAGCTGCACTATGCGGGATTCACAATTTTATTCGCATTCACGATGCTGATGACTCTACGGAAACAGAAGACTCTGATGACGATCAGGGAGGTGTGGGGGTAGATGTACTGATACCGGACGGAGATGTAGAGAACACAGACACAGAGACGCTGCATGCAGCTCGTGTCTTGCGTGATCAGATCGCCGAACGCATGTGGACCGACTATCAGGATAGGATCTGTGCAGGGGACTGGGCATCCGACGAAGAATTCTACTCAGATGGGGCAGACGATATGATTTTGTAGTAGATACCATTCTTCAAATATACAATTGTCGGGTGGGAAATGCGCTCGAGTCTGGAGGACACCCACATGATATTCTGCATACAGCTACTGCTAAGTACAACAGATTGTGTACACAATGAACGTGTACAAGAAAAGCTACATATGACGAAAGCGATCTAGGTAACTTGCTGACTCCTACCCACAACACTTAACTGCTGCTCGAGCTGTACATACTCCAACCGCTCATCCTTGTTGGTTGTCCCAATATAAACCTCTGCAAAGCCCAGGCTCTGGGCGATTGAGTGTCGGATGAATGCCCTGAGTGCCCTGGGCAGATCGTGGTCTTCCTTGTTGAGGAGTTGAAGTGCCTGCATCCTTGTAACCGACGGTGCAGACATCGAGCTGTGCATCGAGGAGGTAAGAAAATTGATGGAACCTTGCAGACCTGCCGCCATGGGGTCTGATACAGTGGCAGCTTTGCGCGTACGGCGGGAACTCGAGCTTCTGGCACAATCCATGGCTTCCGAGAGTTGAAGACGTTTGTTACGTGGGGGGACAGATATATCGGATGTGTTGGCGAAGGGGAAAGCAGACATGGCATCGTCGTTGATCATCTCGGTATGGGATCGTTTCCCAGTGCTGGAAGGAACACGTGCAGGAGGGGTGCACACCCCACTGAACTGCACATTGGACATCCCGACACTAGGCGGTGTGCTGCTGGAGGGAGGGGGTGGGGATACTTGGCTGGATGGCATGTTGGATATCGTGTCACCGGATGCAGATGGGGGTTCGGGAGTGTTGTCCATAGGTAGCGTCTCACGCCATTGGCTGATGTCGAGGGAGTACCTGGATGGGTCAGGAATCTCCAACAAGGTTTCTCCATCAGGGGCCGGTGAACGATCGGCGACTTGTTGTGCGGTATCAGCGCCGAAGTTCGACGTACTTGGAGTGAATGCGTTGTTGCCACGTGAAGCACCATTGGGCATTATGTCGAGCATGAGCTCGTAGAACTCCCATCCAGAGTTTTTGAACGGACGGATGAGGGGATGATTCTAAAAGAACAAGTGGATCTGTCATTAGTTACGACTGGTTTATTGGGGCAGGGAACGTACTTTTGCGTAATTCTCAAACACCTCCTCATCGAACTTGCCTTGGACTCCTGCCCCACGTACGTTGTCCCAATGACGGCCAGACTTTCCTCGATATCCCTCGATGTCTTGATATATCTTTCGTATCTAGGAATCGGAAGAATCAGTTCACTGATCGACAACAATCTGGCATGACTTACATGGGATATCCATTTGTTTCTTACCATCGCAGCAGATTTTGCTGGTCCACTTGTCAGATGCTGGGATATATGAAGAGCGGCGGCATGGTAGGTGGATGATTTGAAGTTTCCGTTGTCCCCCGCCTCGGCTCGATGCTGGTGAAGATAGTGAATGAGTGAATTGACTTCTTGATCATTCCAAAAAGCCTTGGGACCAGATGCCTTGGGAGGCATTCGATTGGTGAGAGAGTCAAGAGTGTATTGTGATGCGAGGGCAACAAGCGAGGCAACAGAAACCCATGCGAGTCGGGTACGGTCCAGATCACAATCAAAGTATTCGAAATCCATATGGATTGAGAGAAAGGTTTGTTTTCGAAGTCAGCTTCGGCATCCGACCATGCCGTCGGGTAGCAAAACATACACAAAGAAAAAAAGACGGACTTCAGCAAAAGTTGTGGTTTCCGAACTAGCTCTTACAGAATCCGAAACTGGTTGCACACCTATACTGCATCCAGGGCTGTCTGCCCCCATTCAGACTCAGCAGTTCTTCTCGCTGAATTCCCCATCGACCCTCCTCCGGATCTAATTGAGGGCCGCCCTCAGGTACGTGGCTCATCCTCCCTCGCAGTTTCAGTGGCAATGTGTTTTTGAGAAGTCTGCTCCGAATGTTTCTTCCTGACGAACGGCTTGGACCTCTTCGAGATATGGCTAGAAAGTGGTTTTGGCAGTAGGACGGAACAATCCTCCCAATAACGCATCGCTGTTGGCCCACTCTCTGCTTCACACCCCTTCTACAGCAGAACTGCCATAAAGACCGTTTCTCTCCCGCGCCCGGATATAATTCTACTAGTCTTCCCCATTTGACCAACTTTGCAATGACGCTCTCGTGGCCGTCGGCTTTGAGTGTGACTTTTGTTCTTTACGAGGGTACTTGAACTGCCAAGTGCATCTGTTGAGTGGCTCCATACCATGACACTTCAAACCATCCCCTACGTCACTTGTACTGTCTTCTGGAAGTAACGGTCTCGCATCGATTCCACTTCTCCCTTATTATCAACTATACTTGCACTTCGTGTCGTAGTACCCCACCGTGATTGGAAGTTTGCCATATTGTCGATCGTACTTCTCATTTCTTCGTGAGACGTACCCTTCGCAGTTCAACGCGGATGCCAGCTATGGTGTCAGTTCGCTGACGGTAGTGAACTCGGAACAGTAGGTTATGGGACTACTGGCATGGTTCAAGCTAGGTGGTGCAATTAATGTGGTACGATGACTGTTCTAGATGCCCCTCATTGCGTCCTTGACATGCATGGAGCCCAGTCTACAAGCACATCGAACGCGTGTCGAGTGTCGGTTCGACGACGATCTTTTCCTGAGATATTGCTGGGCTTCTGCCTCTTCCAATTCTCTTTGTCCCCGGGGTTCCTGGACGACTACTGGGCAGTACGGCCCACCTTGGTCTGCACAATCCGACATTCGGCCTCAGGAGAACTACATATGGCCTTACCACCTACAGTGTCATCTTGTTGAGTCGCTGATCGTCTCCCAAGGGCTCATGAGTGCGGGCAATCTAAATGTTTCGTTTGGAGTTCTCATGTTAGCATGTACCAGATATATGTCATTAATTACAGGTTCTCTTCCGGAACATAAACCTTGACAGTGGGATTCGCTATCACATTCAGGTCCCAGTGGATGCTCGTTGGCCCGGATACCCTACCCTCAAACTTGATGTCATGTCATATGACGATATAAGCAAGGCTGGCACGGAAGAATCGGTGAGTGTCGCCAATCAAAGATGAGTGCAACCATACCACACGTGCTTCCCAAATCCAAAGGGAAAGTGGTCTTGAGTTACCCCTGCCATCTGATGTCTGGCACTTGCATCTCCATCGTCGCATAGTCGGGAGAACCGGAAGGGGTTGAAGACACCAGGATTGTCATAGACAGCACCATCGCGGTGGACGACATACGTTGGAACACATAGGTGAGTTCCCTTTGGTACGAAAGTTCTATCTGACAAGGTCGGGTCTTTCATCGCTTTCTTTGCATGCTGGCTGAATGACGGACACGGTATATCACCTTCACGGTAGCGGCGGGCGGCTAGACACCTACATGTGAGGACACCTTTGAGGCGCTGGGTTTCTGCCAGAAAACTGTCAACCTTGCGCATCGACGCGATCGCCTCTTTCGTCCACCCACGTTCCCTGATAATTGCGTCGACTTCCTCGCGAAGGGGTCCCACATACCGCGGGTAGGCGGGAAGATTGTACAACGCTTGAGTAAAAGTCTGCCAGAACATCTAATCATGTTCAAATGGCACTGTCTAATCTCTTACATTCGTGGTCGACTGCGGGAAAGACGCACATGAATCGAGAAGTTGATAGTTAACACGCGCAGGGTCAGCTGTCGCCTGTCTTGTTGAAGACTCTTGTTTCTCGTCTATCAGCCACTGCAAAATATCGTTCTGCGACAAGTAATCAGGTGATCAGTCAACTTTGCCAACGGCTTCCACTAACGGGATTGTCACTCCAATCGTCCTCGTGCTCTCCCGCGAACTTGAGGCGTTCTTTGACGATGGGATCGAGGTGCTTCATGGCGCGTGCGATCCCTCTAGCAGTATTCGGTAACTTTTTCGACACAAGGCTGGGGTGGCATACGTGTCAGCAAGGACTGACCGGACTGGAAAAGAACAAGTCACCAGAAACTTCGGGAACATGTTCAAGATACTCGCATCAGTGGCTACGTCGACCGCAAACTGGGAATTAAGATCGATCCAGTCATGATCCCGACCTATCACATATCAGTACTTGGTAACCTACTAGCACCGGGGAAACAGCGTACAAAGTGGCAGGCCGACGAAGACCCTATTGCTAGCTCTGCATACGATCTCCCGTATGGTTTCCACGTTATCGGAGGCATCAATGTCAGTCACAAAAGATGACAGTCCGTTGACGGTACCGTTGTCCTTAAGGTCGAGCATCTCTTCGAATGCAGCGTGCACGTCATGTTTACTGTCAGGGTGATAAAGACCGAGATTACGAGTTAGATGTATTTGCGCAACGGAAATGTGGTAGGGATTAGAGTTGATCCCAGGACCAATCAGATAGTCGACCTTGGCGGACTGTTGTTGTAGTTCCTATCAAGGCTTCTTCGATCGGAAAGGGAGTTAAACCACATCATTTGCCGCCTCTATCACAGAGAACTCGTCGTCGGTAGACTTTTTGATGTCCTCGAGGTGCTGCGGACCGACGGCAACTATACAGAGATTCAGAGTCGGGACCTTGAACGGCGCTCCCTTGTACTTCCGCACTCGTTAGGGTGATCAATGCACCTACGGATCGTCATACGGCTTACCTTGGCATAACCTTCGCGCGGGATTTGCGCGGCGATGCTCACGTACGCGAATGAAGTGATGTAGGACAATGGCCAGGCCGCCAGGGTGAGCACTCAACGGGTGGGATGTGGTCAAACCCAAGCTTAGCGCACACGTAGTACAACGTTTAGTACCGCTTTCAGGCAGGGGGGTACGTGGCGACTTACGTTGGACGACTCAGACAGGTTGAGCGCGACTGCGGGAACAGTTGCGCAGATTGCAGCGGCCAAAATATAGCTCGAGGAGGAAATTCGCGGAAGAACCACGACGTATACGCCATTCAACTTTTGAATCAAGTTTCAGGTGCATCCTGCGGCTCCAGCATTAAGTAGTGCGTTGCCTACAATCGCAGGCACACACTCGATAACACTTCGGATTGTCGTTGTAGACTGTAGTAGGGGACAGGGGGGCAGCCGAGGGTGAGAGACTGAGAGTAGTGATTCGCTCAGGCCCAGCCGGGCTGGGAAAACACTGAGGTGACACTACGTGACGGTGCACTGACGAGTTCAATTCCTTTGCAATTTGAAGAGCGAGTACAAACAAGTGATTATCAATGAGGGGAGCGGGATTCATACACGGCATTACAATACACCAGACATTTAAGCACAGTTCAGGTGGTGCCATGGCCTGGAAGTTATTGATGACCCCCATTTGAAGGCTCGCGCGAATCATCCCGCTAGGAACACATACGATGTCAGTACTCAGTATGGAATTGCAGAAGCTTCAAACCTTGGGTTGCTTCGGGTCTCGAGTGTCGGACGGTGGATCTTCCCGCTGTCGCTTAGCGTTCGGGCTAAAAATCTCAATGTTCTCAGAAGCGGCATAAGCGGATGCAAGACACTCAGTGAAGCAAGACTGGAGTTTTTCAAGTGGATTCGTATAGGCCGGCGGCATGCTCTTCTCGCTTTCAGTATAGGCTACCATGATCTCTTGGTGCATGAATTCAACCTCGTAACCTGCGTCGTGAAACGAGGCTGGAAGCACGTTGTACTGGAGAGGAGTAGAGAATGTAGAGAAACGTGTGTCAAGTAGCCCGGGGAAGAGTTCGTAGAATTGCGTAATTTGTTCTGACGATGGCCGGCTGCCCCGCTGATCGACATGGTAATAGAGAGTCCACGTTGCAATCCACCAGAGAGACTCCATGTCGTGTAAGGGATTGAACCTAAACGGGCACTCGAAGTCGCCGCCGCCGGGTTTGCCTTCGCCGCGGGGTTTGTTTCCGCGCGGTTCAAAGAGGTATTTCTGGGCTTCGACCTCGGAAGCCATAAATTCCAGCGTGCCCTTCAGCGTGTCGATAACAGCGCTTGGCGGATGAGAAATCTACGTACCGGTTGGACCTCATGAGTTATACTGGAATCCATATGCTGTGCATACTCGAGGTCAGCTAACTTGCCCATCCCGCCGAAGTGTAAAGCGTTGCCGGTACTAAGGGCGCGGTGCACCCAGCCGATGCTGTGCAAAAGCTGCAACGCTGCATTGCGTATAAGCCACCAGCTACAGAGCACACTACAACTCAGCAAACCTTTATGGATATCCATGAGTGTCTTGAACACGGTATCAAGCCTTTTAAGATCATGTATGGGTTGGCAAACCTCCTTGAAGACCACACGGTAATGGATCCTATGATGGATTTGCGATTTCTCGACGGAAGGGGGAACGCAGGAAAAATTGGAGGTGAGCCCTTCGCCGGTCCTGGTCGACTTCCACTCCGGCAAATCATCAGCAGGTAGCGGATGTAGGCCAAAATCGGGTGGTAGTTCATCAGCGTCACGCAACAGGCTCGTGGTTTTATCCTTCTTCCCATCCATTATGACATCTCCTGCTGCAAGCACGGTGAGGAAATAGTCCCTAGCTTCGGACACTTTCTTGGTGTCGTATTTCTTCCCCAAACCGTCAAATATTTGCACAAGAATTTCATCCTCGCGGGCCCAGCCAAGCTCTCTCCAGGAATCCTTCAATACGAAGGGTTGCGCGTTGTGCACCGGTTGTCCATTCTGTAGCGTGAGACGTGCTTGAAAGACTCTCGTCCCACGACCTTGCATGGCATGGGCGCTAAAATCAGAAATCACCTTTGTGGTCTGGTATACCATCTCTTTCCCCTCATCTGTGCGCACGGTGATGTTATATTGGGGTTTACCCTCGACACATACTCTCTGCACGGTAGGGTCCCATCCGAGCTGGTGCTCATTGGCGAATGCGAGGGAACAGAAGAAATGGATAAGGTGTTCAGGCTCCTGTCCAGATATCATCAGCAAACAGCGAAGAATCCGACAACGTGGCCACTAACGGTGAAGAAGTTGAACGGCTTGCTCACGAGCGTGATTGCCCTGCAAGTGAACCAAAACCTCATTTGCGTGTTCTCGATCGTGACTCCAAGGGTGGAACGGCGACAGGGATCGCTACGCATGATGTGGTGTAAACTCGAAATCACCTTCTTTTCATCCTAAACACTAGATCAGCGCTGTCTGCGCAAAAATATACTTCTCACTCACGTCTTTGCGGTCCTCCTCCCCTGTTCCCTTCTTAAACTCGAATGAGACGGCTATATCATTCCATGAGTCGTTGCTAGTGTCGGTCTTGTCGTCGATACTCTTCTTCTCTCGTAGTAGTAAGAACGCATCCGGGCGGGTGGAGTTCGACCGCTCGCAGGTTGGCGATTTCGCAGGCCGTGAGCCGTACTTGAGCGTGGTTTCGCGATCTCCAATAGTTTTGCGAGCCTCACGTACGACTGCGTCAAAAACTCGCGAAAGGGGCTTGAACGCGTCATCCTCGCTTTTCCTCGACTTCTTTGGATTTGTTTCAAATACGGCCCACCGCTGTGAGCCCTCGCACCAAATCGCAGCGTCACGAAGTGATTCCTTGATCTTGGTTACGTCGACCCCCTGAGGAAGCGGTGGCAGGGCATGAGACTCGAAGTAGTCAAGCGACACGGAAGGGATTTCTCCCAGATCCCTAAGGACAGCCATGCTTGAGAAGCTGAGGTCACCAGAGCGGTACTCCGTCATCGACGTCTGTTTCGGTCTGGGGTACGGTGAATTGGGGGTTGTTTGTCAGGACATGGAATACCCCAACCAATGGTCTATCCATAGGGGGCGATGATACGCCATCGACAGCGACTGGTGGTAGATTGCGCCCTCTATCAGTCGCCAGACTGTTGCTCTCAATACTCGCTTGGTCTAAAACCCGAGGGGCGGGTTGCATACGGACGGCGAGGTTCATGGGTACGTCACGCTCTATCCCAGGATTGCTAACTACACCACAACCGGAGCTGACGGACTTTCAGGATGCATTGGAGGAAATCGTAAAGACAGCCGTATCTCCCCTCTTGCATTTATCGCCCACCATATCAGTCTTCACAGGGACCGCGACTACGAGCATGTTTAGCCAGGGAGACAAACACGAAATGGAAACCAATGCAGGAAGTGGATAGAAGAGAACGCAGGCGACTGCGGGCACATCGGGAGTCACTTTGACGCCTCCGAATCACCCGCTGTCCACCTTGGGGTCGCAGCGGGATGCTTTACCAGCTCCATCTCTGTCGGGCCAACCGCTCTATACCTCAAGCTGTCCTTTCAAGACGCTAGTATTAAGACACTCGATTTCTCCAGTAAGCGGTTCGCCGTAGCGTGTGTGGAAAGGCGTGTCGCGGGTGCGCACCAGCTCCAGAATCGGCAAATGCTCGGTGAGCAAGAACTTCGCAGGGGAATAATCGCCCGATTTGAAACAAAGTGCGTTGGCAATCCCCCCCTCCCCCCCTGCCACACTCTTGAAGCTGTGGCCATACTGGCCAGTACAGCGCAGCTGGGTCGGCGCGATTCGATCATTCGTCCCCAAGAGAAGTACATCTGGCCTTCCCGCCTACAGTTGAGTCGCTGATTCTCCCATGCAGGCAATATAAAGCTGCATTCGAAGAGTTACTCGGCCTTAAGGACAATGGTACTGTCAATGGTCTGTCATCTTTTGTGACCGACATTGATGCTCCCGATAGCGTGGAAGCGCGTTCCAGCAGTGGACACGGTATGGGAGATCGTATGCAGAGTTAGCAAGGGGGTCTTCGTCTTCTGGACTAGTATCCTGCCCGGCCTCGTGTCGAAAAAGTTGCCTAAAACTGCTATAGCTAAGCTATGTGCGGAGTTACTGATCACCTAATTACTTGTCGCAGAACAATATCTTTCAGTGGTTGATAGACGAGAAACAAGAGTCTTCGACAAGGCAGCTGACCCAGCGCGTGTTATGTAACTATCAACTTCGTCTCGAAGTACTCGTCCCGGCACTTGCACGCCATCACTCCATTCAAGTACGTGGGCAATGCCGCCCAGATCCTGCGGGAAGGTTATGCCAACCTAAGTCGTATGACGATCCGCAGGTGAATTGATCACCCTAACGAGTGCGGAAGTACAAGGGATTCGGGCAGGGGGGTAAATGGCGACTTACGTTTGACGACTCAGACAGGCTGAGCGCGACTGGGGGAACGGTTGCGCAGATTGTAGCGGCTAAAATATAGCTCGCGGAGGAAGTTCACGGAAGAACCACGACGGGGGTGTCTTCTCGTACGTATACACGCCAGGATTTTTTGAACCAAATTTTAGGTGCATCGCTGCGGCTCCAGCATCAGGCGGTGCGTTAACTAGGATTGCGGCCACGCAGTACGGTCTATAACACTCCGGATTGTTGTTGCAGTGGGCAGCGTGAGACTGCGAGTAGTGATTTACTCAGGCCAAGCTCTATCGTCTTGAAGACCAACAAGAGCGACGCATAGGCATGCACGAAGATCAAGATCATCCACCTGTAAGGATAGCTCACCGCATATCCCTTGCAGCGGTGCCGCATACCACGAGAAGACTTCTACTTAGTCGTGGCTGCAATTCCATATTCCTTTACATGCTACGTAATGATGTACCGACGAGTTCACTATCTCTGCAATTTGAAGAGCGGGTGATTATCAATGAGGGGAGCGGGATTCATACACGACAGTATATTACAAGCAGACATTTAAGCACAATTCAGGTGGTACCATGGCCTTGAAGTTATTGATGACCCGCATTTGAAGGCTCGCCCGAATCATCCCGCTAGGAACACATACGATGTCAGTACTCGGGTACGGAACGGCAAAAGCTTCAAACCTTGGGTTTCTTGTTCGACGTGTCCGTTTCCTGTTTTTCATTGCTGGGTTGCTCCGGGTCTGGAGTGTCGGACGATGGATCTTCCCGCTGTCGCTTAGCGTACGGGCTAAAAATCTCGATGTTCTTAGAGACGGCAGAAGCGTATGCAAGACAGTCAGTGAAGTGAGAGTGGAGTTTTTCAAGTGGATTTATATAGGTTGGCGGCATGCTCTTCTCGCTGTCAGCATAGGCTACCAAGATCTCTTGGTGCAAGAATTCAACCTCATCAGCTGCACGGTGAAACGAGGTCGGAAGCACTTCGTAGTCGAGAGCATTTGAAAAGGCATCCCTACGTAAGGCGCTTTGGAATCGTCCAGGGAAGAGTTCACGGAATTGCGTAATTTGTTCTGACGATGGCCGGCTGCCCTTCTGATCAACAGGGTAATAGAGAGTCCACGTTGCAATCCACCAGAGGGACTCCATGTCGTGTAAGGGATTGAACCTAAACGGGTACTTGCGGCCTTCGCCGGGGGGTTTACCTTCGCGGTGGTGTTTGCCTCCGTGCGGTTGAAACAGGTATTTCTGGGCTTCGACCTCGGAGGCCATAAATTCCAGCGTGCCCTTCAGCGTGTCGATAAAAGCGCTTGGCGGATGACAAAATCCACATACCGTTCGGACCTCATGAGACTTGTTGGAATTGACATGCTTTGCATACTCGAGGTCAGCTAATTTGCCCGTCCCCTTCCAGTATAAAACGTTGCCAGTACTAAGGTCGCGGTGCACCCAGCCGATGCTGTGCAAAAGCTGCAAGGCTGCGTTGCATATAAGCCACCAGCTACAGTGCACACTACAACTCAGCAAACCTTTATGGATATCCATGAGTACCTTGAACACGATATCAAGCCTATTAAGATCGTGTATGGATTCGCAAACCTCCTTGAAGACCACACGGTAATGGATCCTATGATGGATTTGCGATTTCTTGACGGAAGGGGGAACGCAGGAAACATTGGGGGTGAGCCCTTCGCCGGTCCTGGTCGGCTTCCACTCCGGCAAATCATCAGCAGGTAGCCGATGTAGGCCAAAATCGGGTGGTAGTTCATCAGCGTCACGCAACAGGCTCGTGGTTTGATCCTTCTTCCCATCCACTATCACATCTCCTGCTGCAAGCACGGTGAGGAAATAGTCCCTAGCTTCGGACACTTTCTTGGTGTCGTATTTCTTCCCCAAACCGTCAAATATTTGCCCAAGAATTTCATCCTCGCGGGCCCGGCCAAGCTCTCCCCAGGAATCCTTCAATACGAAGGGTTGCGCGTTGTGCACCGGTTGTCCATTCTGTAGCGTGAGACGTACTTCAAAGACTCTCGTCCCACGACCTTGCATGGCATGGGCGCTAAAATCAGAAATCATCTTTGTCGTCTGGTATACCGTCTCTTTCCCCTCATCCGTGCACACGGTGATGTTATATTGGGGTTTAACCTCGACACATACTCTCTGCACGGTAGGGTCCCATCCGAGCTGTTGCTCATTGGCGAATGCGAGGGAACAGAAGAAGTGGATAAGGTGTTCAGGCTCCTGTCCAGAAATCATCAGCAAACAGCGAGGGATCCGACAACGTGGCCACTACCAGACTGTTGCTCTTTGAATACTCGCTTGGTCTGTGGGTGTTATAAAACCCGAGGTTGCAGGCGGACGGCGAGGTTGGGTACGTCACGTGCTATCCCAGGATTCCTAACTACAGACAGCCGGAGCTGACGGACTTTCAGGATGCATTGGAGGAAATGGTAAAGACAGCCGTATCTCCCCTCTTGTATTTATCCTCCACCATATCAGTCTTCACAGGGACCGCGACTACGAGCATGTCTAGCCAGGGAGACAAACACGAAATGGAAAGAAGGCAATGGGATAGAAGAGAACGAAGGGAACTCGGGCACATCACGAGTCACTTTGACACCTCCGAGTCGCCCACTGTCCACCTTGGGGTCGATGCTTCATGAGCTCCATCTTTGTCGGACCAACCGCTCTATATCCTTCAAGACGAGAGTATTATGAGACTCGAATGTCTTCTTTTTCCTCAGCAGGCGGTTCGCCGTAGCGTACTTGGAAAGGTGAGGCGAGGGTGCGCACCAGCTCCACAATCGGCAAATGTTCCGTGGGCATGAACTTCTCAGCGGAATAATCACCCGATTTGAAACCAGGTGCTGTGGTAAGTTCCCCCTCTTCACTGCCTGCCACACTCTTGAAGCTGTGGTCATACTGGACAGTCCGGCGCAGCTTGGTCGGCTCGATTTGATCATTCGGCCCCAAGAGAAGTACATATGGCCTTCCCACCTACAGTGTTATCTTGTTGAGTCGTTGATCATCCCATGCAGGCGATATAAGGGTTTCGCGTGGAGTTCTCGTGTTAACATGCATGAGTTATATGTTGTCAGTTACGGGTTCTCTTTCGGAACATAACCTGACAGTGGGATCCGCTATCACATTCAAGTCCCAGTGGATGCTCGTTGGCCTGCATACCCTACCCTCAAACTTGACGTCATACGACATGAGCATATAGGCAAGCATGGTTTTCAGCTCGTTAGCTGCCAGGAACCTACCAGGGCTGGCACGGAAGAATCGGTGAGTGTCGCCAATCAAAGATGACTGCAACCATACCATGCGTGCCTCCCAAATCCAATCGGAAAGTAGTCTCGAGTTACCCCTACCATCTGATGTCTGGCGCTTGCATCTTCTCATCGTCGCATAGATGGGTGAACCGGAAGGGGTTGAAGACATCGGGATTGTCATAAACTGCACTATCGCAGTGGACGACATACGTTGGAACACATAGGTGAGTTCCCTTTGGTACGAAAGTTCCATCTGACAAGGTCGGGTCTTTCATCGCTTTTCTTTGCACGCTGGCTGAATGACGGACGCAGTATGTTACCTTCGCGGTAGTAGTGGGCAGCTGGACACCTACACGTTATACCTTCGAGGCGCTGAGTTTCTGCTAGAAAACCCTCAACCTTGCGCATCGACGCGATCGCCTCTTTCGTCCACCCATGTTCCCGGATAATTGCGTCCACTTCCTCACGAAGGGGTCCCGCATACTGCGGGTAGGCGGCAAGATTATACAACGCTTGAGTAAAAGTCTGCCGGAACATCATATCATGTCCAAGTGGCGCTGTCTAATCTCTTACATTCGTGGTCGACTGATTTAGAACAGTCAATCGTCAAACGGTAACGTTCAACTGCGGGAAAGACACACATGAATCGAGGCGAAGTTGATAATTCACACGCGCTGTCTTGTTGAAAACTCACGTTTCTTGTCTATCGACCGCTGCAGAATATCGTTCTGCGACAAGTAATCAGGTGATCAGTCCACAGCTTCTACTAACGGGTTTGTCACTCCAGTCGTCCTTGTGCTCTCCCGCAAACCTAAGGCGTTCTTTGACAATGGGATCGAGGTGCTTCACGGCACGTGGGATCCCTGTAGCAGTATCAGGTAATTTTTTCGACACAAGGCTGGGTGGCATATGTGTCAGCAAGGACTGACAGGATTGGAAAAGAAAAAGTCACCAGAAACTTAGGGAACATGTTCAAAATACTGGCATCGGTGGCTACGTCGACCGCAAACCGGGAATTAGAATCGATCCAGTCATGATCCCGACCTATCACATATCAGTACTTGGTAACCTACTAGCACCGGGGAAACCAGCGTACAAAGTGGCAGGCCGACGAAGACCCTGTTGCTAGCTCTGCATACGATCTCCCGTATGGTTTCCACTGCCGGAACGCTCTTCCACGCTATTGGAGGCATCAGTGTCAGTCACGAAAGATAACAATCCGTTGACGGTACCGTTGTCCTTAAGGTCGAGTAAACGAATGTAGTGTGCACCTCATCTTTAATGGCAGGGTAATAAAGACCGAGATTACGAGTTAGATGTATTCGCCCAACGGAGATGCGGTAGGGGTTAGAGTTGATCTCAGGACCAATCAGATAGTCGACCTTGGCGGACTGTTGTTGCACTTCCCATCAAAGCTTCTTCGATTGGAAAGCGAGTACACCCACATCATTTGCTGTCTCTATCAAAGACAGCTCGTCGTCGGTAGACTTTGTGATGTCGTTGAGGTGCTGCCGACCGACGGCAACTATCCAGTGATTCAGAGTCGGGCCCTATTCCTTGTACTTCCGCACTCGTTGGGGTGATCAATTCACCTACGGATCGTCATACGGCTTACCTTGGCATAACCTTCCCGCAGGATCTGCGCAGCATTGCTCACCTACTCGAATGAAGTGATGTAGGACAATGGCCACGGTGAGTACTCAACGGGTGAGATGTGGTCAAACCCAAGCTTAGCGCACACGTAGTACAACGTTTAGTACCGCTTTCGGGCAGGGGGGTACGTGGCGACTCACGTTTGACGACTCAGACAGGTTGAGCGCGGCTGCGGAACAGTTGTGCAGATTGCAGCGGCCAAAATATAGCTCGAGGAGGAAATTCACGGAAGAACCAAGAGGGGGGTGTCTTCTCGTACGTATACACCTCAGGATTTTTTGAACCAAACTTTAGGTGCACCGCTGCGGCTCCAGCATCAGACAGTGCGTAACGTTAACTAGGATTACGGGCTCACACTACCGTCGATAGCGTTTGGGATTGTCGTTGTAGTAGTAAGGGACAGCCGAGGGTGAGAGACTGAGAGTCTGAGAGTAGTGATTTGCTCAGGCTGAGCCGGGCACTGAGGAATCCTTTCCACACTAGTGGTGCACTGACGAGTTCATATTTGAAGCGCGGGAAGTCGAAGTTATTATCAATGAGGAGAGCGGGATTCATGCACGACAGATATCACAAAAAGCATTTAAGCGTAGTTCAGGTGGTGTCACGGCCTGGAAGTTATCCATGACCGCCATTTGAATGCTCGTGCGAATCATCTCACTAGGAATACATACGATGTCAGTACCCGGGTACTGAACTGTAGAAGCTTCGAACCTTGGGTTGCTCCGCCTCTTGAGTGTTGGGCGTTGGATCTGATTGCCGTCGTTTAGCTTTCGGGCTAAAAGTACTGATGCCCTAGAATGGGTAGCAGCGGATGCAAGATGATCAGTGAAGACAGCGTTGAGTTTTTCAAGCGGATTTGTGTAGGCCGGCGGCATGCTCTTCTCGCTTTCAGTGTAGGCTGCCATGATCTCTTGGTGTATGAATTCAGCCTCATAACCTGCATCGTGAAAAAAGGCTGGAAGCACTTTGTACTCGAGAGGAGTAAGAAACGCATCCCTACGTGATGCGCTGTCAAGTCGACCAGGGAAGAGTTAGTAAAATTCGGTAATTTGCTCTGACGATGGCCGGCTGCCCCGCTGATCGACATGGTAATAAGTCGTCGCCGCGGGATTTGTTTCCGCGCGGTTCAAAGAGGTACTATTACCACACGTCCGTGATCCACCTAAGTACTGAGCACACACACTGTTAGGGTATGCTTACCTACACTGATATCTTGTAGTTAACTACAGGGCTACCAATACACTCAGAATCCACTACCAAGTCTACCTATTGCTTTCAAAAGGATTAGGGAGAGCACCACCGGTTAGGGGTGGGTGACATACTCCGAGCCATAATAAATCTAACCCTAGTTTCGGTGTTCTGTATTTTCTTTCAAGGTTGCGCCACTGTGGCTGACGCTGTTTACAATTGTTTTCTTGCAGCCCCTACTCGGAATACGCCCCTAGGCTAGGAGCTTGCTCGTCTTCGGCGTTTGTATCCAAGGCGTGCATCGTAGCAACTCACCCACCCAGTTCTACGGCACTCTCGCTTAACGATCTCGCTGAACAACTCGTTTACTATTATGTCGGCGGAAAACACGCCACCGGTGGCGAAGCCTATTCAAACCCCTGACGCCGTACCCAGACCAAAGCAGACATCGATGACGGAGTACCGCTCTGGTGACCTCACCTTCTCAAGAAGGGCTGTCCTTAGAGATCTGGGAGGAATCCCTTCCGTGTCGCTTGACTACTTCGAGTCTCGTGTCCTGCCCCCGCTTCCTCAGGGGGTCGACGTAACCAAGATCAAGGAATCTGCGGTTTGGTCCAAGGACTCAAAGCGGTGGGCCTCATTTACAACAAATCCAAAGGAGTCGAGGAAAAGCGAGCATGACGCGTTCAAACCCCTTTCGCAAGTTTTTGACGCAGTCGTACGTGAGGCTCGCCAAACTATTGCAAATCGCGAAACCACGCTCGTGTACGCCTCACGGCCTACGAAATTGCCAACCTGCGAGCGGTCCAACTCCACCCGCCCGGATGCGTTCCTACTACTACGAGAGAAGAAGAGTATCGACGACAAGACCGACACTAGCAACGACTCTCATCGCCACTCGTGGAATGATATAGCCGTCTCATTCGAGTTTAAAAAGGGAACAGGGGAGGAGGACCGCGAAGACGTGAGTGAGAAGTATATTTTTGCGCAGACAGCGCTGATCTAGTGTTTAGGATGACGAGAAGGTGATTTCGAGTTTACACCACATCATGCGTAGCGATCCGTGTCGCCGTTCCACCCTTGGAGTCACGATCGAGGACACGCAAATGAGATTTTGGTTCACTTGCAGGGCGATCACGCTCGTGAGCGAGCCGTTCGACTTCTTCACCGTTAGTGGCCACGTTATCGGATCCTTCGCTGTTTGCTGATGATATCTGGACAGGAGCCTGAGCACCTTATTCATTTCTTCTGTTCCCTCGCATTCGCCAACGAGCAACAGCTCGGATGGGACCCTACCGTGCAGAGAGTATGTGTCGAGGGTAAACCCCAATATAACATCACCGTGCGCACAGATGAGGGGAAAGAGACGGTATACCAGAGCACAAAGATGATTTCTGATTTTAGCGCCCATGCTATGCAAGGTCGTGGGACGAGAGTCTTTCAAGTACGTCTCACGCTACAGAATGGACAACCGGTGCACAACGTGGAACCGCTCGTATTGAAGGATTCCTGGAGAAAGCTTGGCCGGGCTCGCGAGGATGAAATTCTTGGGCAAATATTTGACGGTTTGGGGAAGAAATATGGGACCAAGAAAGTGTCCGAAGCTAGGGACTATTTCCTCACCGTGCTTGCAGCAGGAGATGTGATAGTGGATGGGAAGAAGGATAAAACCACGAGCCTGTTGTGTGACGCTGATGAACTACCACCCGATTTTGGCCTACACCGGCTACCTGCTGATGATTTGCCGGAGTGGAAGCCGACCAGGAGCGGCGAAGGGCTCACCCCCAATGTTTCCTCCGTTCCCCCTTCCGTCAAGAAATCGCAAATCCGTCATAGGATCCATTACCGTGTGGTCTTCAAGGAGGTTTGCCAACCCATACACGATCTTAAAAGGCTTGATACCGCGTTCAAGACACTCATGGATATCCATAAAGGTTTGCTGAGTTGTAGTGTGCTCTGTAGCTGGTGGCTTATACGCAATGCAGCGTTGCAGCTTTTGCACAGCATCGGCTGGGTGCACCGCGCCCTTAGTACCGGCAACGCTTTACACTTCGGGGGGATGGGCAAGTTAGCTGACCTCGAGTATGCACAGTATATGGATTCCAGCATAACTCATGAGGTCCAAACGGTACGTAGATTTCTCATCCGCCAAGCGCTTTTATCGACACGCTGAAGGGCACGCTGGAATTCATGGCCTGCGAGGTCGAATCCGAGGAATACCTGTTTGCACAGGTCACAGTCAAAGCCCCCGGCGAAGACCGCAATTGGTGCCCGTTTAAGTTCAATCCCTTGCACGACATGGAGTCTCTCTGGTGGATCGCAACGTGGACTCTCTTTTACCATGTTGATCAGAAGGGCTGCCGGCCATCGTCAGAGCAAATTACGGAATTCTACAAACTCTTCCCTGGACGACCTGACAGCGCATCACGTTGCCGTGCATTTTCTATTGCTTTCAAGTACGAAATGCTTCCGGCCTCGTTTCACCGTGCAGGTTATGAGGTTGGATTCATGCACGGAGCGATTCTGGCAGCTTACAAGGAAAGCGAGATGACGGAACCACCGGACTACGAAAATCCACTTGAAAAGCTCAACACCGCCTTCACTGAGCGTCTTGCATCCGCTTTTGCCGTCTCTAAGAACATCGAGATTTTTAGCCCGAACGCTAAGCGACAGCGGGAAGATCCACCAATGAAAAACAGGAAACGGACACGTCGAACAGAAACCCAAGGTTTGAAGCTTTTGCCGTTCCATACCCGAGTACTCACATCGTATGTGTTCCTAGCGGGATGATTCGCGCGAGCATTCAAATGCGGGTCATCAATAACTTCCAGGCCATGGCACCATTTGAACCGTGCTTAAATGTCTGCTTGTAATACACTGTCGTGTATGAATCCCGCTCCCCTCATTGATAATCACCCGCTCTTCAAATTGCAGAGATAGTGAACTCGTCGGTACATCAGTACGTAGCATGTAAAGGAATATGGAATTGCAGCCTAGAAGTCTTCTCGTGATGTGCGGCACCATGGGGTGAGCTATCCTTGCGGGTGGATGATATTGATCCTCGTGCATGCCTATGCGTCGCTCTTGGAGGTGTTCAAGACGATAGAGCTTGGCCTGAGTAAATCACTACTCGCAGTCTCACGCTGCCCCCTGCAATGACAATCCGGAGTGTTATAGACTGTACTGCATGGCCGCAATCCCAGTTAACGCACCGTCCGATGCTGGAGCCGCAGCGATGCACCTGAAATTTGGTTCAAGATGAATATGTCCTCAGGTATAGGTAACAATAGGGAAGACGTCGATTTGATGCGAGACCACGCTGGGTTGGGGCTGCAACACCGAGAACAGCACTTGAGCGTTACTTCGAGCAGAGAGTACAAGCGACGTAAGAGGTGGTTCGCAGCGTCGTGATATAGCGCCAAGAGAGAGGCACTTGGCAGTTTGAGTACCCTCGTAAAGAAGAACAAAGGCCGCGGGAGCGTCATTGCAAAGTTGGTCAAATACGGGACGAGGGAGACTAGTGGAATCATATCCGAGCGCGGGAAGCGGACGGACTTTGTGGCCGTTCTGCTGTAGAAGGGCAGTGAAGCAGAGAGTGGGCAAACAGCGATGCGTTGTTGAAGGATTGTTCCGTCCTGCTGCCCAAACCACTTTCCAGTTGTATCTCAAAGAGGTCCGAGCCGTTCGTCAGGAAGAAACATTCGGAGCAGGCTTGTAAGTTTTGAAGTCGGACGATGTTTGCATCTGAACGTCTGCCACCGAGTCGGCCCACAACTGGGGAACGGTGTTACGACCAATTGGGAATCCACCATATTTTTCGACAACAAGAGTGATGACATCTGGTCAAGGAGAAAAAAGATCGCACCGTGAGTGCCTTGGTTTCTGGGTATTCAAAAGGTTCCTCATATGCCAGAAGCGGAGCAAGGCAGTTTACCTCTGCTGCATTGTTTAAAAGGCCGGGACAAATCCACGAGCTTAAGGATGACATCGAGTCTTTCGTGCACGTCCTTTCCTGTCTGACGTCCCGAGTCCGATGGACGTAAATGAGCGTACAAATAGTGTCGTCGTATGACCACAGTTTCAAGAATATTCTTGAAAGCTAGGAGATTTGGAGAGACTATGACCGTGATCAAACGTGGGATCGAGAAAGAGAACGAAGCAAGAAAGTATTTTCTCACTGAGCTCGCAGCGGGAAACGCGATAGCGGACGACAACACACAAAGTTATTCATGTAAGATCGACCGCCAGCCGGTTATGGTCTTCATTCGCCACCCGCCGATGAGACGCCGAAGCCGAAGCCAGCCAGGACCGGCGGAATACTCACACCCACTTTTATCCTTCCGCCGAGCACTCGAAAATCCATCATAGGATCCATTACCGTGTGGTCTTCAAGGAGGTTTGCCAACCCATACACGATCAAAACATTCATGGATGTCCATAAAGGTTTGCTCAGTTGTAGTGTGCTCTGTAACTGGTGGCTTGTATGCAACGCAGCCTTGCAGCTTTTGCGTAGCGTCGACTGGGTGCACCGCGACATTAGTACTGGCAAAGTTTTATGCTGGGGCGAGATGGGCAAGCTAGCTGATCTCGAGTATGTTAAGCGTATGGACTCCAACACGGCTCATGAGGTCCGAACAGTACGTAGATTTCTCATGTGCCATGCGCTTTTATCGACACGCTGAAGGGCACGGTGGACTCGGTCGCCTGTGAGGTCGAAGCCCAGGCATACCTGTTTCAACCGCGCGGAGGCAAACCCCGCGGTGACGACTTCGAGTGCCCGTTTAGGTCCAATCCCTTACACGACATGGAGTCTCTCTGGTGGATTGCAACGTGGACTCTATTACCATGTCGATCAGCGGGGCAGCCGGCCATCGTCAGAACCAATTACGCAATTCCACGAACTCTTCCCTCGACGACCTGACAGCGCTCTGGTATAGCATCCTTTCCCCCTCTTCATTGCACACGGTGATGTTATATTGGGATTTATCCCCGGCACATACTCTCAGAGGGCGGTACTCCTTCATCGACGTCTGTTTCGGTCGGGGGTACGGTGAGTTTGGGTTGCTTGTCAGGACATGGAATACCCAACCAATGGTCCATCCACAGCATCGATGACGCGGCGTGCCTCAGGCCACTGTTGCTCTTTGGAATACTCGCTTGGTCTAAAACCCGAGGGGCACGTTGCATACGGACGGCGAGGTTCATGGGTACGTCACGCTCTATCCCAGGATTGCTAACTACACACAGCCGGAGCTGACGGACTTTCAGGATGCATCGGAGGAAATGGTAAAGACAGCGGTATCTCCTCTCTCGTACTTGATCATTCGGACACTTATCGTCGGCCATATCAGTTTTCAAAGGGACCGCGACTACGAGCATGTTTAGCCAGGGAGACAAACACGAAAAGGAAACCAATGCTGGAAGGCAATGGGATAGAAGAGAACGAAGGGAACTCGGGCACATCACGAGTCACTTTGACCCTCCGAGTCACCGCTGTCCACCTTGGGGTCGCAGCGGGATGCTTTGCCAGATCCATCTTGGTCGGGCGAACCGCTCCATGACTGGATCGATCCTAATTCCTGATTCGCGATCGACGTAGCCACCGATGCCGATATCTTGAGCATGTTCCCTAAGTTTCCAGAACCGTAAGTGACTTTTTCCCCCGGCCCTGACAGTCCTTCCGGACTAGTATCCTGCCCAGCCTCGTGTCGCAAAAGTTGCCCAAAACTGCCGGGCGGAGTTACTGATCACCTAATTACTTGTCGCAGAACGATATCTTTCAGTGGTTGATAGACGAGAAACAAGAGTCTTCGACAAGGCAGCTGACCCTGCGCGTGTTAACTATCAACTTCGCCTCGAAGTACTCGTCCTGGCACTTGCACTCAATCACTTCATTCAAGTACGTGGGCAATGCTGCCCAGATCCTGCGGGAAGGTTATGCCAAACTAAGTCATATGACGATCCGCAGGTGAATTGATCACCGTAACGAGTGCGGAAGTACAAGGGGTTCGGGCAGGGGGGTACGTGGCGACTCGCGTTTGACGACTCAGACGGGTTGAGCGCGACTGCGGGAACAGTTGCGCAGATTGCGGCGGCCAAAATATAGCTCGAGGGGGAAAGTCACGGAAGAACCACGACGGGGGTGTCTTCTCGTACGTATACACCTCAGGATTTTTGGAACCAAACTTTAGGTGCATCGCTGCGGCTCCAGCATCAGACGGTGCGTTAACTGGGATTGCGGCCACGCAGTACAGTCGATAACACTCCGGATTGTCGTTGCAGGGGGCAGCGTGGGACTGATAGTAGCGATTTACTCAGCCCAAGCTCCATCGTCTTGAAGACCACCAAGAGCGACGCATAGGCATGCACGAAGATCAATATCATCCACTTGCAAGGATAGCTGACCCCATTAACTTGCAGCGGTGCCGCACATCACGAGAAGACTTCTACTTAGTCGTGGATGCAATTCCATATTCCTTTACAAGCTACGTAATGATGTACCGACGAGTTCACTATCTCTGCAATTTGAAGGGCGAGTGATTATCAAGGAGGGGAGCGGGATTCATACACGACAATATATTACAAGCAGACATTTAAGCACGGTTCAGGTGGTACCATGGCCTGGAATTTATTGATGACCTGCGTTTGAATGCTCGCGCGAATCATCCCGCTAGGAACACATACGATGTGAGTACTCGGGTATGGAACGGCAAAAGCTTCAAACCTTGGGTTTCTTGTTCGGCGTGCCCGTTTCCTGTTTTTCATTGCTAGGTTGCTTCGCGTCTCCAGTGTCGGACGTTGGATCTTCCCGCTGTCGCCCAGCGTTCGGGCTAAAAATCCTGATGTCCGTAGATTTGGCAACAGCGGATGTAAGATGATTAGTAAAGGCAGAGTGGAGTCGTTCAAGTGGATTTGTGTAGTCCGGTGGCAACTTCTTCTCGCTTTCAATGTAAGCTGTTTTAATCTCTTGGCGCATGAATTCAACCACAAGACCTGCATCGTGAAAAGAGACCGGAAGCGCTTCGTACATAAGAGGTCTACGAATCGCACATATACGTGCCACGCTCTCAAGTCGTCCGGGAAAGAGTTCGTGGAATTGCGTAATTTGCTCCGATGATGGCCGGCCGCCCTTCTGATCAACATGGTAAAAGAGTGTCCAGGTTGCAATCCACCAGAGAGACTCCATGTCGTGTAACGGATTGAACTTAAACGTGCGTTCGCCTATGGGGCCTACGTCGAACAGGTATTCCTCGGATTCGACCTCGCAGGCCATGAATTGCAGCGTGCCCTTCAGCGTGTCAATAAAAGCGCTTGGCGGATGAGAAATGCACTTACCGTTCGGAACTTATGAGTTATGCTCGAATCCATATGCTTTGCATACTCGAGGTCAGCTAACTTGCCCATCCCCCCGAAGTGTAAAGCGTTGCCAGTACTAAGCTCGCGGTGCACCCAGCCGATGCTGTGCAAAAGCTGCAACGCTGCATTGCATATAAGCCATCAGCTACAGAGCACACTACAACTCAGCAACCTTTATGGATATCCATGAGTACCTTGAACACGGTATCAAGCCTTTTAAGATCGTGTATGGGTTCGCAGACCTCCTTGAAGACCACACGGTAATGGATCCTATGATGGATTTGCGATTTCTTGACGGAAAGGGGAACGCAGGAAACATTGGGGGTGAGCCATTCGCCGGTCCTGGTCGGCTTCCACTCCGGCAAATCATCAGTAGGTAGCCGGTGTAGGCCAAAATCGGGTGGTAGTTCGTCAGCGTCACGCAACAGGCTCGTGGTTTTATCCTTCTTCCCATCCACTATCACATCTCCTGCTGCAAGCACGGTGAGGAAATATTTCCTAGCTTCGGACACTTTCTTGGTCGCATATTTCTTCCCCAAACCGTCATATTTGCCCAAGAATTTCATCCTCGCGGAACCGGTCAAGCTCTCTCCAGGAATCCTTCAATACGAGCGGTTCCGCGTTGTGCACCGGTTGTCCATTCTGTAGCGTGAGACGCGCTTGAAAGACTCTCGTCCCACGACCTTGCATGGCATGGGCGCTAAAATCGGAAATCATCTTTGTGGTCTGGTATACCGTCTCTTTCCCCTCATCCGTGCACACGGTGATGTTATATTGGGGTTTACCCTCGACACATACTCTCTGCACGGTAGGGTCCCATCCGAGCTGTCGCTCATTGGCGAATGCGAGGGAACAGAAGAAATGGATAAGGTGTTCAGGCTCCTGTCCAGATATCATCAGCAAACAGCGAAGGATCCGACAACGTGGCCACTAACGGTGAAGAAGTCGAACGGCTCGCTCACGAGCGTGATCGCCCTGCAAGTGAACCAAAATCGCATTTGCGTGTCCTCGATCGTGACTCCAAGGGTGGAACGGCGACAGGGGTCGCTACGCATGATGTGGTGTAAACTCGAAATCACCTTCTTGTCATCTAGATCAGCGCTGTCCGCGCAAAAATATACTTCTCACTCACGTCTTTGCGGTCCTCCTCCCCTGTGCCCTTTCTAAACTCGAATGACACGGCTATATCATTCCATGAGTCGTTGCTAGTGTCGGTCTTGTCGTCGATACTCTTCTTCTCTCGTAGTAGTAGGTACGCATCCGGGCGGGTGGAGTTGGACCGCTCGGAGGTTCGCAATTTCGTAGGCCGTGAGGCGTACATGAGCGTGGTTTCGCGATTTCCAATAGTTTGGCGAGCCTCACGTACGACTGCGTCAAAAACCAGCGAAAGGGGATTAATGAACGCATTATCCTCGCGTTTCCTCGACCTCTTTGGATTTCTTTTAAACACGGCCCACCGCTGTGAGCCCTCGCACCAAATCGCAGCATCACGAAGTGATTCCTTGATCTTGGTTACGTCGACCCCCTGAGGAAGCGGGGGCAGGGCATGAGACTCGAAGTAGTCAAGCGACACGGAAGGGATTTCTCCCAGATCCCTAAGGACAGCCATGCTTGAGAAGCTGAGGTCACCAGAGCGGTACTCCGTCATCGACGTCTGCTTTGGTCTGGGGTACGGTGAATTTGGGGTTGTTTGTCAGGACTGGAATACCCCAACCAATATTGGTCCATCCACAGGATCGATGATACGCCCAGGCCACATCGACAGCGACTGGTGGTAGATTACGCCCTCAATCAGTCGCCAGACTGTTGCTCTTTGGAATACTCGCTTGCTCTGTGCGTGTTATGGAACCCGAGGGGCACGTCGCATACGGACGGCGAGGGTGGGTACGTCACGTGCTATCCCAGGATTCCTAATTCCCCGGAGCCGACGGACTTTCAGGATGCATTGGAGGAAATCGTAAAGACAGCCGTATCTCCCCTCTTGTATTTATCGCCCACCATATCAATCTTCACAGGGACCGCAACTACGAGCATGTTTAGCCAGGGAGTCAAACACGAAATGGAAGCCATGCGGGAAGGCAATGGGATAGAAGAGAACGAAGGGAACTCGGGCTCATCACGAGTCACTTTGACACCTCCGAGTCGCCCACTGTCCACCTTGGGGTCGATGCTTCATGAGCTCCATCTTTGTCGGGCCAACCGTTCTATACTTCAAGACGAGAGTATTATGAGACTCGAATGTCTTCTTTTCCCTCAGCAGGCGGTTCGCCGTAGCGTACTTGGAAAGGTGAGGCGAGGGTGCGCACCAGCTCCACAATCGGCAAATGTTCCATGGGCATGAACTTCTCAGCGGAACAATCACCCCCCTCTTCCCTGCCTGCCACACTCTTGAAGCTGTGGTCATACTGGACAGTCCGGCGCAGCTTGGTCGGCTCAATTTGATCATTCGGCCCCAAGAGAAGTACAAATGGCCTTCCCACCTACAGTGTCATCTTGTTGAGTCGCTGACCTTGCCATGTGGGCGATATAAGGGTTTCGCTTGGAGTTCTCGTGTCAACATGTATGAGTTATATGTATGTCGTCAGTTACGGGTTCTCTTTCGGAACATAACCCTGACAGTGGGATCCGCTATCACATTCAAGTCCCAGTGGATGCTCGTTGGCCTGGATACCCTACCCTCAAACTTGACGTCATACGACATGAGGATATAGGCAAGCATGGTTTTCAGCTCATTTGCTGCCAGGAACCTCCCAGGGCTGGCACGGAAGAATCGGTGAGTGTCGCCAATCAAAGATGAGTGCAACCATACCATGCGTGCTTCCCAAATCCAAACGGAAAGTAGTCTTGAGTTACCCCTACCATCTGATGTCTGGCGCTTGCGTCTCCATCGCCGCATAGTCGGGAGAACCGGAAGGGGTTGAAGACAACAGGATTGTCATAAACTGCGCTATCGCGGTGGACGACGTAAGTCGGAACGCATAGGTGAGTTCCCTTTGGTACGAAAGTTCCATCTGACAAGGTGAGATCTTTCATCGCTTTTCTTTGCACGCTGGCTGAGTGACGGACACGGTATGTCACCTTCACGGTAGCAGTGGGCGGCTAGACACCTACATGTGAGGACACCTTCGAGGCGCTGGGTTTCTGCCAGAAAACTGTCAACCTTGCGCATCGACGCGATCGCCTCTTTCGTCCACCCATGTTCCCGGATAATTGCGTCCACTTCCTCGCGAAGCGGTCCAACATACTGCGGGTAGGCGGCGAGATTGTACAACGCTTGAGTAAAAGTCTGCCGGAACATCAAATCATGTCCAAATGGCACTGTTTAATCTCTTACATTCGTGGTCGACTGATTTAGAAAAGTCAATCGTCAAACGGTAACGTTCAACTGCGGGAAAGACGCACATGAATCGAGGCGAAGTTGATAGTTAACACACGCAGGGTCAGCTGCCTTGTCGAAGACTCTTGTTTCTCGTCTATCAACCACTGCAAAATATCGTTCTGCGACAAGTAATCAAATGATCAGTCAACTTCGCCCACAGCTTCTACTAACGGGTTTGTCACTCCAGTCGTCCTCGCGATCTCCCGCACACCTAAGGCGTTCTTTGACAATGGGATCGAGGTGCTTCATGGCACGTGCGATCCCTCTAGCAGTATTAGGTAACTTTTTCGACACAAGGCTGGGTAGCATACATATCAACAAGGACCGACAGGATTGGAAAAAAAAAGTCACTTACGGTACCAGAAACTTAGGGAACATGTTCAAGATATTGGCATCGGTGGCTACGTCGACTGCAAACCGGGAATTCAGATCGATCCAGTCATGATCCCGACCTATCGTATGTCAATACTTGGCAACCTACTGACATGGGGGGAACCAGCGTACAGAGTGGTAGGCCGACGAAGACCCTGTTGCTAGCTCTGCAAACGATCTCCCGAATGGTTTCCACTGCCGGAACGCTCTTCCACGCTATCGGACGCATCAGAGTCAGCAACGAAAGATGACAGTCCGTTGACGGTACCGTTGTCCTTAAGGTCGAGTAACTCTTCGAATGCAGCGTGCACCTCATCTTTAATCGCAGGGTAATAAAGTCCAAGATTACGAGTTAAATGTATTCGCGCGACGGAGATGTGGTAGGGGTTAGAGTTGATCTCAGGACCAATCAGATAGTCGACCTTGGCGGACTGTTGTTGCACTTCCCATCAAAGCTTCTTCGATTGGAAAGCGAATACACCCACATCATTTGCTGCCTCTATCAAAGACAGCTCATCGTCAGTAGACTTTTTGATGTCCTCGAGGTGCTGCCGACCGACGACAACTATCCAGCGATTCAGAGTCGGGACCTTGAAAGGCGCTCCCTTGTACTTCCACACTCGTTAGGTGATCATTTCGCCTACGGATCGTCATACGAGTTACCTTGGCATAACCTTCCTGCAGGATCTGGGCAGCATTGCCCACGTACTTGAATGAAGTGATGTAGGACCAGGGCCAGGATGAGTATCCAACGGATGGGATGTGGTCAGGCTTAGGGGACACGTCGTACAACGTTTAGTACCGCTTTCGGGTAGGGGGGTACGTGGCGACTTACGTTTGACGACTCGGACACCTTGAGCGCGACTGCAGCAACAGTTGTGCAAATTGCTGCGGCCAGCATGTAGTTCGTGGAGGAAATATCCATCAATGCACGGAAGAATCACCACGGCGGTGTCTTCTCAGAATCTTATACGTATACACCTGAGGACACATTCATTCTTGGGACCAAATTTCATGTGCATCGCTGCGGGTTCAACATCAGACGGTGCCTTAACTAGGATTGCGGGCATGTACCACCGTCGATAAGAATTCGGATTGTCGTGACCGCAGCGAGCATTTAATCATATCTTAACGTTAAGCCAGGGCCGCCAGAGCGCCGGGGACAACGGCCAATCCTTTCGCTGAGTAATTGCATGCGAAGTGTTTGTCAAGCCGAATGCCTACGCCGAGGTTGCAACGACCCTCATTTGACTTGGTCCGGTAGCTGCATTCAACGCCCAATACCTTGTCCTAAACAACTTGACACCTACTTTCCGGTAACGCAAATCTAAGTGACGGTCTTGACTCTGCGGTACGCACTGTAGGCGAAATCGTTTGTCGGAAGCATTCCGCCGTTGTGGTGATGGCGGGGGCAAGTTGGGATCGACACAACGCCATCAAAGACGCAGTGACACATTTGAAGGGACGACGGACGCCGAGCTCCCGAACCGGGTCAATATCCTCGGGCACGTTAGCACGTGGTGCACTGTTAACCAGTCGAATGACCCTGTGTCAGGGAGAAACTATCAGTCCTGGGCAATCTTTTACGCTGTACTGAACCCGTAGTTTCCTGACGAACCCAAAGGCGAACGAGCCAGGATCCGCAACACTTGAGCCACTGCACTTACCGCTTTATTGAACCATCATGTCCTCAGCCTTCTTCTCGTCGTAGATGTACTTGTAGTCCACGTTGTAGCGTTGCCACCACCGTCTTGCTGCAGGCCCAACATTTACGAAAGTGAAACGACTATGGTGTGGCTGTGCGCGCATGTCTTGAAGCTTAGACTTCATTGCTTCGACCATGTCCCAACGCTGATGCCCAAGGGTGCTGAATATCTCTCTCAAAAGTCTAGGCGTGGAAACTCGGTGACTCCTATGTGTGAAGATGGGCCGGCGGCGCGGTGTATGGACAACCAGGTCGGAATGCCTGGCCTTCGCACCAGGTCACATAACCTGCATGTTAGGGCACTACGATCACGCTGTCATCTTAGCTTAAATTCTACTCCTGCCTCGAGATACAAGGGACTGGCCGCATTCTTCCGCAATTCACGATCCTCCGAGGCTTCCGAGATTTCCGCTTACTCTGTGATGCCTGCATCCCCGATCCCCTCAATAAAACGAACTATCTCCCAGTGTTGCCTTTCCCAATCCTTCAGCGATCCAGATCAGCCCTGTTAGATTTTTGCTGCCTTCCGTAGCACCCATCATGGTAGACAGCCGTATCTCCCTCATCACTGGGAAACTTTCCTCAATCAAAGACACTACAAGGTTTGAACCTTGCTGCTACAACTTGAAGGGTTTCTGCGGGAAGAAAGACAGGGGGAAACAGGAAGAGACTTACTCCGTGGAGATCGACACAAAGTCAGCGGAGCAACCTGCATCGTCCATCGGGTTCACTCAGCTCTTCCGGTGTGTGCCAAACAATATATCTACCATACGCCTCATCCGTGTGGTAGATATGCTACGCCCTTCGAGCTGTTCCTGGATGCCATTGGCATTGTTGGTGCTGTGGTTGCAGGTGCCTCACAGGTATGACATCTCTGTTTGGTTCCCACCCATTCATTCATGCAGGACGCTAGCCCCTTATGACTCTAGTTTTTGGAAGGTTGATCCAAGACTTCGTTACGTTCACGAGTGCCTTGGAAATGTCAACAGATCCTTATGGGAACGCCACTGAAATATCATCTACGGGGCATAATTTTCATTCCGCAGCACAAGAGCTCCGCAGAGCAGCTGCTCAGAATGCTTCCTACCTGGCCTACGTTGGTACGTCGCCTCATTGGTCATAGGTTGAATTGTATCTAACGTTCGCTCAAGGTGCTGGCATGGCTCTTTGTACTTGGATCTACATGTTCCTATGGATGTACACGGGGGAGGTCGGTGCGAAGCGCATTCGTGAGAACTACCTTCAAGCCATCCTTCGACAAGATATTGCATATTTTGATCATGTCGGGGCCGGTGAAGTGGCTACTCGCATCCATATGGATACTCGCAAGTCCAAAACGACTCGTCGTCTCCCTCCATTTACTAATTCAGCATAGATTTAGTCCAACAAGGGATATCGGAGAAGGTTGCACTCGTTATCAACTTTCTCAGTGCTTTCTTCGCTGGCTTTATTCTTGCATATACCCAGTGTTGGCGTTTGGCTCTTGCCATGTCATCTATCCTCCCATGCATAGTGCTAACCAGCGTTATTATGAACAAACTCGTTGCAAAATATGCACAGTAAGTCCTCGCTTGCATCCAGCTTACTGTGTTGGCGTCCTAAATACATTGGAGAAAGGGCAGCGCTTCGGTGTGTCGCTGAAAGTGGTACTATTGCAGAGGAAGTCATTTCTACAGTCCGAACTGCACAGGCTTTCGGTTCGCAGGAAGCGTTGGGTTCTCTCTTCGATGAAAAGATACATTCGATGCAGACTCTGAACGGGAAGTCGTCCATCTGGCACGGGTGTGGTTTGGGCGTCCTTTTCTTCTTCCTTTATTCTGCGTATGCGCTTGGTACGAGTTTGCTCATGTCGCCCTTTGCCTACAATGACATACATTCATAGCTTTCGATTTCGGCACCACTCTGATCAACGGAGGTCATGGTGAAACCTATCAGTGTCATAGCTGGCCACAGAGATTCACATTGCTCTTTCAGCTACGGCCGGTCAAGTTGTTAATGTCTTCATGGCCATTCTCACCGGGTCATACTCTATGGTCAAGATGGCACCAGATGCCCGAGGCAAGCATATATGGCATGTTACGAACGAAGTCGTCTAATCCGTCCGCAGCTTTAATCAATGCTCGCGGGGCAGCTGCGCAGTTATTTGCTACCATCGAACGTGTGCCCGAAATTGATTCTGCCGGTTCTGATGGTCTTAGACTGGAAAAAGTCTTTGGCAAGATAACTCTGGAGAACGTGCGATTTAGCTATCCCGCTCGAGCCGATGTTCCGATTCTCAAAGGCATCGACATCACCTTTGAAGCAGGAAAAAGAACTGCTCTCGTTGGCGCTTCCGGCTCCGGAAAGTCGACCATTATTTCCCTTGTCGAGCGTTTCTATGACCCTCTCAGCGGTACTGTTAAGCTCGATGGAGTTGATCTCCGTGACCTGAATATAAAATGGCTGCGCAGTCAGATTGGCTTGGTTTCTCAAGAACCCGTACTGTTCGCCACGACCATCAGAGCTAACATTGCTCATGGCCTTATTGGCACATCCTATGAGCACGCCTCAGAAGATGAAAAATTCAAACTCATCAAGGAGGCCTGCATCAAGTCCAATGCCCATGGCTTTATCTGTAAGTTGGCACAAGGCTATGATACTATGGTCGGCGAACATGGTTTCCTCCTTTCTGGTGGTCAAAAGCAGCGGGTTGCGATTGCACGTGCAATTGTTTCTAATCCACGCATTCTGTTGCTTGACGAGGCAACTAGCGCTCTCGATACGCGATCGGAGGGTATCGTGCAGGATTCGCTTTATAAAGCCTCGGCTGGTCGAACGACGATTACCATTGCTCACAGACTCTCGACGATTAAGGATGCCGACCAAATCTTTGTCATTGACGAAGGCGTAGTCTTGGAACGAGGAACTCACAAGGAACTCATTGCCAGGAATGGGCCATATGCACATTTTGTCCAAGCTCAGAAACTCCGGGAAGCCAAAAAAGCGCAGGTCCACACAAATCTTGCTACGGCCAGTGACATGGCGGACATGGAGAAAGTGGTTGAGGATGAGGTTCCGTCCAACTGCCACGAGACTCACTATTCGGTAACGTCAGACCTGGCCCGTCGAAAGAGCGAAGAAAAAAGAAAGGGTGAAGTCGATGAGAAGTCATATGGTTTATTATATCTTTTTAAACGCATCGGGATTTTGAATCCACGTGGTTATCGATTATACGTCATTGGCACGGTAGCTGCGATGGGTACGTCCACCGTACGACCAGCAATCGTAGATGCTGAACATGTTTTAGCGAGCGGCATGATTTACCCAGTGTTTGCCGTCATTTATGGTGCGTTGGGTACTACCTTGCCGTCGAAATCCGTGTAACCTATTGCAGGCAAGGCACTGTCCGGATTCTCACAGCCGGACCCTTCTGTAAGAAGCCAAGACGGTAACATCAATGCTCACAGGTAAGTATCTCTCAAGGCTAATTCGTATGTCGGTCGTGTTCAATGTGAATTCATAGGTTCTTCATCGTAGCCATTGTCTCATCTGTTGCCATTGCCATTCAAAACCATGTCTTTACTTTAGCTGCCTCTAACTTGACAGCAAAACTTCGGACGCTTAGCTTCCGTGCGATCCTTCGCCAAGACAGTAGGTTATCCTCGAGTGGCTTTGGAAAATCCCACACTGACGGTTCACCAGTACAATTCTTCGATAGAGTCGAAAACAACGTGAATACTATGACTTCCCTGTACGACAGGGATATTTGCTAATGACACATTAGACCGGGATGCTCACCACTAGAGTGAATGATCATCCACAGAAGGTCGAAGGTCTTGCTGGAGTTACTCTTGGAGCGTTCGTATTCAACCCCTGATATCTCGTGTGGCCCCATGGTGATAACCGTGGGTCCGTGAACAGTATCATCCAAGCGTTTACGAGTTTAATCAGTAGTTCAATAATTGGTTTGGCCTACGCATGGAAACCAGCTCTAGTCGGAATCGGTTCGTTACTTGTGCCGTCTTCTGTTGTGTGCCACTTTCGACCCCCTCTCCTTAGCTTGCGTGCCGCTTGTCTTTTCTGCAGGTTTCATTCGACTCGTGAGCCAATATAGAATTCGATCAACATGATGTGCTGACCTTTCGTAGCGTGTGGTCGTGCTCAGAGATCAGCAAAACAGGGCCGCGCATTATAACTCTGCCAAACTGGCATGCGAGGCTGCTAGTGCCATTCGCACTGTTGCCTCCCTTACCTGCGAAGATGATTGCTTGAAACTGTACTCGAGCAGTCTGGAGGAATCTCTCAGAACCTCGCGTAAGAGTGCTGTCTGGAGCAACTTGGTCTACGCGTTTTCCCAGTCTTGCACCTTTTGGACAATTGCCCTCATCTTTTGGTATGGATCGGGGCTTGTAGCCAGTTTGGAAGTGACAAGCACCAATTTCTTCACCACCCTCATGGTATGCGTTTTGTGGATATTTGGTAGGATCTATCTAAATGCAGAACGCAACAGGCTGTCACCTTCGGAGTTATGCAAGCTGGGAGCGTCTTCGCGTGGGCACCCGACGTCTCCTCAGCCTGTAGTGCAAGTGCGGCTATCATTAATTTACTGGAATCCACCCCTGAGAACGAGGATGAAGCTTCTGAAAGGAAGACCTTCGAGGGAAGAAATGTCGAGGGTCAGATTCATTTAGAAAATGTCCACTTCTACTACCCGACGAGGCCTACCGTACCCGTGCTGCGTGGCCTAAACCTAACGGTCGCACCAGGTACCTACGTTGCACTAGTCGGTGCGAGCGGTTGCGGGAAAAGTACTGTGTAAGTGCATTTCATGTTGTTTCCAAATGCTGTTCACACCCTGGCAGAATTCAATTGATCGAGCGTTTCTACGACCCTTCAATCGGTCAGATCCTTCTTGACTGTCAACCTATCAACGAGTGCAATCTTCAAGAGTACAGGAAACAGATCGCACTGGTCTCACAGGAACCCGTCGGTGTCAATGCGACCATAATGATGCGACAGTACGACTAATTTCTTCTTGCAGACGCTCTACTCTGGCACTATCCGTTTCAACATCTTGCTTGGTGCAACCAAGCCAATTTGCGAAGTTACCCAAGAGGAGATTGAGGCTGTATGCCGAGATGCTAACATATTAGACTTTATCCTGTCCTTGCCGAAGTAGGAAGTTGCCTCGACGCTTCCCATGACGTTCTGATTTTTCGTTCCTTAGCGGGTTTGATACTGAGGTTGGCGGCAAGGGCTCACAGCTTTCAGGCGGTCAAAAGCGTAAGTGTCGTTTCACACCTGCGTATTAACCACGGGTGATTGACTACATCGACACAGAACGAATTGCCATCGCCCGAGCTCTTCTTCGCAATACAAAGGTTCTGTTGCTGGACGAAGCAACGTCCGCTCTCGATTCTACCTCAGAGAAGGCTGTGCAAGAGGCACTCGACAGGGCTGCAAAAGGCCGGACGACGATTGCCATTGCACACCGTTTGTCTACTATTCAGAACGCAGATCGCATGTACGTGTCGCTCTTTGTGTTTCCCTCTAAATGTATTGACTTGTTCCCGTGCAGTTATTTCATCAAGGATGGCCGTGTCGGCGAAGCTGGCACCCATGACGAGCTCCTCACACTGAGAGGGGATTATTACGAACATGTTCAGCTGCAGCTGCTGAAGGAATAGATAATGTGGCATGACAGTCGATACGTTATCACAAGACGTGCCGACGGCAGTACCTAGCTAGACATCAGTACAGAGCTCGTCGTTCCGTCGCCACAGCTCACTACCATATCGTCGAGGGCTCTCACTAACTACGTCCTTATTGTGCGTTTCGTTGGTCCTACCCATTGGATGACGCCGTAGGCCCCTCCCAACCACGAAACACCAGCCGAACTCATACATTGACATGTTGCTTGTGAAAACACCATGAACCCTTCGGCTAGTTACAAAGATACAACGTGAATAGAAGAACAATTGCTGACGTAGCAGTCAGTATGCCGAATTGACGAAGAGGAAGTCATCGTCACGTGAAACACAGTTGGCTAATCCAAAGGATGGCATATCGATTTCGTTCAGCGATCCCAAACCAACATGGACATTTCGTACGACGAATCAGTTGCGAGCTCTCTTCCGGAACATGAGCCTAACAGTGGGATCTGCTATAACATTCGAGTCCCAGTATATGCTTGCTGGCCGGGAAACGCGATCCTCAAACTTGACATCATATGACGTGAGGATATGCGCGAAGATGGTTTTCAGTTCATCAGCTGCCAGGAACCTCCCAGGGCTGTTGGTTGGTGGAAGAATAGGTAAGCATTGGCACTCCCAAGGTGAGCACAATCCATCATACCATGCATGCTTCCCATATCCAAACGGAAAATAGTTTCGATTCATTGCCACCATTTGATGTCTGCCACTCTCATTCCCATCGTCGCCAAGTCGGAAGAACCGCAAAGGATCGAAGGCGCCAGGATTTTCGTAGATGGCACTATCGCGATGAAAGACATACGTCGGAACATATAGGTGAGTCCCCTTCGGAATGAAAGTCCCATCTGATAGAGTCAAATCCTTCAATGCTTTTCTTTGCACGCTGGCTGAACGATGCATGCAGTCTCTCAGCTTAATAAAGACGGAGGGAGATCGTGTACATACTTGTGAGAACACCTTCGAGGCGCAGAGTCTCCGCTAGAAAACTATCAACCTTCTGCATCAATACCATCGCCTCTTTCGTCCACCCGTGTTCCCGAATAACAGCGTCGACCTCCTCACGAAGGGGCTCTACATATTGTGGATTGGCTGCCAAGTTGTATAACGCTTGCGTGCAAGTCTGCCAGAACATTAGGTCACGTCTATAGGGCACTAAATGAAATCTCACATTCGTAGTCGACTGTTTTGGTGTTTCGAAACAGTCAATACTCGAATAGTGAGCTCCCTATCCGTGGGAAGAACGTACGTGTATCGAGGCAAAGCTCAGCGTCAACACACGCAGAGTCAACTGCCTGGTGGTACACTCCTCTTTCTCGTCTATTAACCACTGCAGAAAGTCGTTCTGCCTCGAATAATCAGGTGATCAGTCAACGTCGATAGTGGCTCTTGCTCACAGGTTTGTCACTCCATTCGTCCCCATGCTCCTTCATACACCTGAAGCGCCCCTCGATGAGGGGATCAAGGTGTTTCATGGCGCGTTTGATGCCTGCGGCAGATTTAGGTAATACTTTCGAAACAAACCTGGTCAGGAGATGATGAATCTGTACAGGACGGCAGGACTGGACGAAGCAAGTCACTCACGGCACGAGGAATTTAGGGAACATGTTCAAGATATTTGCGTCGAAAGCCACGTCGACCGCATAACGAGCATTGAGATCGATCCAATCAGGATCCCGACCTAACACATATCGCTATCCAGCAACTCACAGCAGTCGGAAGAGCTGACTTACAAAGCGGTAAACCGACGATGACCCTATTGCTGGCTCTGCATACGATCTGTCGTATGGTTTCTACAGCCACGACGCTCTTCCACGCTGTCGGAAAGGTCAGCATGGATTGTGACGAAAAGTTCGCTGAAAGCACCATTGTCCTTGAGACCGAGTACCTCCTCAAATGCATTGTATACCTCGTCTTTCATGTCAGGGTAATAAAGACCAAGTTTGCGGGAGAGACGTATTCGCGCAAGGGGGATGTGGTATGGGTCAGCAGAGATCGCAGGGCCAATCAAGTAGTCAATCTTGATAGTCTATAGGTGCACTTCCTATTAGTGCATCTTCGATCAGAACACGAGTACACCCACATCATTAACTGCCTCTACCAAAGATAATTCGTCGTCAGTGGCCTTCTTGATATCCTCGAGGTTCTGACGACCGACGACGACGACCCAGCGATTCAGGGTTGCGATTTTGAAAGGCGCTCCCTTGTACTTCCGGACTCGTGAGGACGTGATCTACAGATCGTCATAGGACATACCTTGACATAACCCTCCTGTAAGATCTGTGCAGCATTGCTCATGTACTTGAGGGCAGAAATGTAGGACGCGGGCCAGTATGAGTATCCAACGGACGGAATGTGATCAAGCTTAGAATGCGTAGTACAGTATTTAGTACCACTTGCGTGTAGAAAGGTACACGTAGCCTCTTACGTTTGACAACTTGAACAGCTTGAGGGCGACTATAGGAACGGTGATGCATGTTGCAGCTGCAAGAACGTAGTTTGTGAGGGAGATACCGGTCATTGCACAAGATAACCATGGTCCACCGCAACCTTGCGGGTCTTTTATACTACCCAATTGGAGCGTGTTTGTTTTTGGAATTTATGTAAATCCACCTGGACATCTATTCGAAGGACAGTTACAAACCGCTTCAGCCTATCAGACACTTGAGAATGAAGACACGCACTGTCGTCGACAACCACACAGACAATCTCGTCAAGTTGGAACGCCGTGGGGTCTGATCACGGACTGAGCGATAACATGGGAAGCGGTTGCCAAGATTAAGCACGGAAATGGCGTATTCTGATAGTGCGTATGTAGGGTGGGACAGTCCGACCGTCGCAGCTTGGTTTCCCAACTCGAACAAGTCGATCCGTACTTACGGTATGCGAGGTGACACGGTGGCCGTGCGTCTGGTGTATTTATTACCCACCAGGCCAGTGTGGCCTTCAGATACCGCCACGGAAAATTGGTTCATGCGTAACCCATCGAAGGCCAAAATGACAAACGAGAAATTAGTTGACGGGTGCCCACTGACCCATCACCAACTTCAGGTGCGAAGTCCCAGCACTCCGCGTCGACGTCGCGGGGCTTCCAGACCTTTATAATTGGACAAAGGCTTATCCGACCGCCCGACGTACTCTGCTACATGCTTCATCAACCGCGAGTTTGTCAATCTTTCGAAGGATAAATGAACTTACCATTGTCTCGGTTAGGGCAGTGTACCAAATGGTGAAAGTGTCCGATAGTGGCACACTCATATGGAACGTACGGCCATCAGCAAAGTTACAAGGACTCTAGTTCATGAGTCGGGTAGGTGTATACAGTGCCGGCAAAGATAGATGATATTTATATCATTCTTCGAAGCACCTCTCACACCACAGAATGGAGAACCAGTGCCCAATGCGGAACCCGTCGTACGGAAGGATGACCGCGAGGATGAAATTCTTGTGCAAATATTTGACGATTGGCGGCAGAAACATGAGATCAAGAAAGAGACCGACTGGGAAATATTTTCTCACCGTGCTAGCAGCGGGGTGGACGGGAAGATCGACAACATGAGCTTTTGCATTGAACGCGTTACCTCTGATCGACTGCCGGTCTACATTCGCCACCTGCTGATGACTCGCCGAAGCCGACCTGGATAGTGGCGAACGAATTATACCCAATTTTTCTTGTGTTTCCCCTTCCGCCACGCAATCCAGAATCCAGTCTGGTCTTTGAGGAGTTTTGCCAACCCATATACGATCTTCGAAGGTTCGATACCGTGTTACATTAGAAACACCAATGGATGTCCGTGAAGGTTTGCTCATTTGCAACATGCCCTGTAGCTGGTGGCTTTACTATATGCAATACAGCCTTGCAGGTTTTGCACAGCGTGGACTGGGTGTACCGTGACATAAGGGGTAGCAACGCTTTACGCCGGGGCGAGATGGGCAAGTTACCTGACCTCGAGTATGCAAAGCATATCGATGACAGCGTAACTCATGAGGTCCGAACGGTACGTAGATTTCTCATCCGCCAAGCGCTTTTATCGACACGCTGAAGGGCACGCTCGAATTTATGGCCAACGAGGTCGAAGCCCAGGAATACCTCTTTGAACCGCACGGCGGCCAAGGCCGCGGCGAAGGCAAACTCCCCAGCGACGACTTCGAGTGCCCGTTTAGGTTCAATCCCTTACACGACATGGAGTCCCTCTGGTGGATTGCAACGTGGACTCTCTTTTACCATGTCGATCAGAAGGGCGACCGGCCATCGTCAGAGCAAATTACGCAATTCCACAAACTCTTCCCCGGACGTCTTGACAGCGCATCACGTATGAGAGCGTTTGCTGCTCGTCTCAAGTACAAAGTGCTTCCGGCCTCGTTTCACGGTGCAGGTGCAGAGGTTGAATTCATGCACCAAGGGATCTTGGCAGCCTATAATGAAAGCGAGAAGAGAATGCCGCCGACCTATACAAATCCACTTGAAAAACTCCACTCTGACTTCACTGACTGTCTTGCATTCGCTTTTGCCGCCTCTGAGAACATCGAGATTTTTAGCCCGAACGCTAAGCGACAGCGGGGAGATCCACCGTCCGACACTGGAGACGCGAAGCAACCCAGTAATGAAAAACAGGAAACGGACACGTCGAACAAGAAAGCCAAGGTTTGAAGCTTTTGCCGTGCCATACGGGATGATTCGCGCGAGCCTTCAAATGGGGGTCATCAATAACTTCCAGGCAATGGCACCACCTGAACTGTGCTTAAATGTTTGCTTGTAGTATACTGTTGTGTATGAATCCCGCTCCCCTCAATATTGATAATCACTCGTTTGTACCCGCTCCTCAAATTGCAGAGAAAGTGAACTCGTCAGTGCATCGTTACGTAGTGTACAAAGGAATATGGAAGTGCAGCCACGACTAAGTAGAAGTCTTCTCGTGATATGCAGCACCGCTGCTAGGAAAATGAGTGAGCTATCCTTGCGGGTGGACGATATTGATCCTTGTGCGTACAGGTCGCCCTACTCCAACGAAAATCCGTAGTGTTATTTTTTTTGAATAAGGATTGTGGACACGTACTATCGTCGATAGCAATTCAGATTGTCGTGACCACAAATGCACGGAAACGTATCTTGGCGTTACGGTAGGCCTCGTGCTGGAGTGCCGAGGCCAAGGGTAATCCCTCCACTTTATTATAATAGCATGCGAAGTGTTTGTCAAGTCAAATGCCTATGTTGCAACAACTCGCATTTGACTTGGCCCAGTAGCTGCATTCAACGCCTAATGCCTTGTCCTATACG
The DNA here is from genome assembly GCA_024613165.1 of Pisolithus albus. Lineage (NCBI taxonomy): Eukaryota > Fungi > Basidiomycota > Agaricomycetes > Boletales > Pisolithaceae > Pisolithus > Pisolithus albus. The sequence goes on from JANFAB010000025.1 coordinate 260,553, forward strand.
GATTGACACCCGTTTTCCCGTAAACCAAATCTAAGTGACGGTCTTGACTGTGCGGTACGCCCTAAGCGTAATCGTTTGTCGGAAGCATTCCGCCGTTGTGGTGATGGCGGGGGCAAGTTGGGATCGACACAACGCCATCACGGACGCACCAACACATTTGAAGGGACGACGGACGCCGAGCCCCCAAACCGGGTCAATACCCTCGGGCACGGTAGCACGCGATAACCAGTCGAATAACCCTGCTTCAGAGAGAAATTATCAGTCCTGGGCAATCTGTACTGAGCAAGTGGTTTCCTCACGAACCCAAAGACAAGTGAGCCATCTGCAACACTCGAGCCCGTTGCGCATGCGGTTTTGAATCATCTTGCACTCGACCTTGGGTGTACTTGAATTTGTAGTCCACATCGTCGCGTTGCCACCTCCGGCATGCGCTGCCAGGCTCAACACGTGACCTCCGCACCGAAACAGACGTCGATGGCGGAGTACCGCTCTGGCGACCTCAAGGCCTCAGCCTCGGTAGAGGGCTGTCAATAAGGATCTGGGAAAAGTCCCTTGCGTGTTGCTTGAACGTCTGCTTCCCTGCCACCCATTCCTCAGCGGATCGACGTAACCGAGATCAAGAAATCACTGCAAGGTGATGGGTCCGGGAGCTCACAGCGGTAGGGCTGCATTCGAAACAAATCCAGAGCAGTCGGGGAACGCTGAGGATGTGAAGTTCAGATCCCTTTTGAATGATTTTGACGCTGTCGTACGTGAGGCTGGCAAAACTGTCAGCACGCGAGCCAAGCTCAGGTTTGTCTCGCGGCCTACGCAAACGCCAGCGTCCGCTGGCCCGGATGCGTACCTACTACTACTGGATAAGAGTATCGACGTCCATGGCAAGAAGGCCCAACCCGTCAGGACCGGCAAAGGACTCACCCCCAATAGTCGCAAACTCCAAATAAGGCACTCGACGATGTGATCGTTCGAGATGGGACTCAATCTACTATCAGGAGGTTTCATGCTGTCCCAGCATACATGGAATCCAAGTTCGCATTCTCTCAATGACAGAATCCACTGGTACGGGCTGCCAAACGACAGTATCGACGGTTACGTCCGCACATTGGCACCTGCGTCGGTTTTTTCGCCGTCGGCCCCTGCCAAGGTTGGTAGTGGAGACATTGACGGACGTCGATCAACAGTGTACAGTATACTAATTTGGTTCCTTACCCGATCATCTCGGGGGCCGGTCGGAAGTCCTACCGCAGGGAATGGCAAACGATATCGATATAGAAGGCGTTCACATCCATCTCGGCAGGAGAATCACCTCTATATGTCAAAATCAAGACCTGACCATCACCACTGCTTCAGACTTTCCAATGGACGGGCTTCCGGAACGACCAGATCCACTGAAGTGAACGTCCGCGCGCTGAGTTGTAGGTTTTCTAATCTTGTGCTGACCAGCCTTAGCACTGCCGTCATCTACGACACATGAACATGAACATTCCTCCAACTCAGACTCCGGAGTTAAGTAATCGGGATCATTGCGAGCGCTCTCGAAGCCTTGTCTCACATTTCTCCATATTATCATCAGGTACTAAGTAGGTAGTATTACTACAAGGCTCTTCAGGTCGTCTTCCCCTCCACATTACAGGTAAAACAATGATAACTGCACGAAAAGAAAGACAAATGAGAAAGGACGAACAGCAGGCTAACTCTAAAAACAGCATGACCAGCAGCAAGCCCATCTGTACACACACATTACAGTATTTCCAGGACTTGCACTCGAATGTTCTTGCGAGTGATATCGGTTCCAAGTCCCGGGACTACAATCTCATTGTCTGCGGCGATCCTCTTGTACTCCCCATTTGGCTGCTGTACAAGAAGCAACGCATTGAATGGCCTTCCGAGGCGGGCGATTATCTGTAGAGCTCGGGTATAACCACCGACTCGAGGTGCAGCGGTGCCGAGGTGTGGTGACGCAACTCCTCCGTCCAATCCGGGGTTGCCACCCGAATCCGTGTCAGTGTCGGTGTCAGTGTCAGTGTCAGACTCCGAATCATTTTCCCCAGTAACCCCACTACTCGGACCTCGGATATAACGAATCCATGGATGGGCGAAGACAAGTGTCTTCTGCTTGCCAGGGGTGAGATCGTCTGCGGTTGTGAACTCCACATCTCCAAGCCCAGACACCTTGGCATGATATACCTTCTCATTGTCACTACGTCTCGCGTGTATATCGAGTTTTCTGACAGAGAAGACAACGCACGGAAGGTGCAGACGCCGGGTCCCAAAACGGGCAGGTGGGAGGCAATCAATCTGATTCGAGATACTTAGGGCTACTTCCCGGGACAGCTTGCTCCGTAGCTCCGCGATGCAAATGTCCATCTCTTTCCCCTCGAGTGATGGAGGATTGTAACGAGCCTGGTTGTAAACAGAGATAGAGGCTGGGAGACAACTGTTGTACGATGAGGACTTCCCCGACCACGCAAGCACGGTGACCTCGCCAAAGCGGGCCACGATCTCCTCCAGGAGATGACCAAGAGCATCAGCTCCTTCGCCGTAGTGAGGTCTGATATCGGACTTGAATATGCCGATCAGAGAGTATGCAACGTCCTCCACGTATTTTGCGTTGCGCGTGGAAGCGAGACGAAGCTTCTCCCGTATTGCGAGATCGTCCGGAGTGAATGCGGTGATAGTCCCATGAGGAATCTTGATAGCGTCGGCTAGTTCTTGCATGATCTCTGGAGATTCCTTGTGATTGTCGCTGGTATCATTAAGGTATGGTTTCCACTGGGAATCGTAGAACAAGACGACTTTTGGTGCGAGCAGCTCCTGCAACGTCCATGCTCGTGTCATCCAAAAACTACCCGTAAGGTCTCCTGGACTGGATGGATGTGCAACGCCGGCAAGGAACACGAGGGTGGCTGCCGAATCCGCGTACCATTTGTACATAGACGTAAGGGATTGGTTGAGGACCGAGCTCGTGGATTTGTCAATACAGCACGTATCTGACCACGCCCAATTGTGACCACGTCTGCGCACCTCCTTGCAAAAATTGCGCAACTTCTCGTTCAAAGGTGTGTCCGGAAGATTCCACACGGATTTGACTACGTTGACTTCCTGGAACGACGGCTCGTTCCCTTGCCACGCATGAGAGAACATGACATATCCGAAATATCTTTCAACAACTTCTTGGATCCGCTCATCGTCCACTTTGCTTGTCATGGATGAAACAAGTTCTTTAAACGATGGGTCAGCCTCGAAGATACGCATTCGCTCAGGACCGTCGCAAAGACAACCGGTGGTGACGTCGATGACGACTAGGGGATGATTTCTGAGGATCTCGCGAGCGATAGAATTGATGGCCGCGATCGACTGGCATGGAGAAATGTAGTTCTTACGCAGTTCTGTAAAGCCATCATTTGCGGATACCGAAATTATACAAGAGGTACATACGCCTGATTTCTGGGTCATGAGACTGTTCGATCGCGTGCAGCATAGACTCGAAGGCACCGATCGCTTCGTCATACCGTTCAGCTCCGTGAAGTGCTGCGTGCTTGGCTTCATAGCCCCAATGGTTAGAGGGGTCCGCTTTCACAGCCTATGCAACAATTGTAGCAACCCACTCATCCAAGAATATTATGCATACCTCGTTCGCATCCTGTAATGCATCCTCCCACAGCCCTTTCGCCGCTCGAGCTCTGCTACGCTTGATTAACAGACCGGCCGGACTTGGAGGACTGAGAGACAACGCAGCGGAGTACTGTGCAATGGCGTCGTCTTGTTTCGCCGAACACGATGCTTCGTTGCCAACGCGCTCAAGTGTCACAGCACACTTGTGGATGAATTCTGATGACGGATGTTAACCACGCACATCAATAAGGCTAGTGATCACAAATCGTACCTACAACCCAGTCCGCGTTTGTCTTCCTTCCTTGGGCATCCTCGTCTGGCTTCCTGATGTTATTAAGAAAAATCTCCACGGCTTCAATTGTACGTCCTTCGGCATAGAGGGTTTCGCACAGACGTTGCCGTGCAACGACGTCCAGTCCATCGAAACTCCACCCGAATATCTCCATGGAGGATTAGATTAATAGATAGCAACGGCAGAAAACCTACGAAGGAAATCATTATGAGTCGAGGACATAGTTTGTCCTTTCGGGCTAGGTTCTTCGCTCGTTTAATCAATGCTATTGCTCGTCCATAATCCTCCTTCTTCATGTACATAAGCGCGAGGACCTGTAAAATGTATCAGCGGTGATAGTTACGGATCTGCCCCACCAAAGCACGTACCTGTGTGTAAAGGTAGGTGACATCGTTATCGCCACCATCCTCCGCTCTTGTAGCAAGCACTTCAACGCGTATTATCGCGTCTCCTTGATCTCCGGATTCAAACACGAGGATCGACTGGACGAAACATCCAATGCGAGAACGACCTAGATTACCTTACGCACCTTCAGTAGTAAGATAAATCTGATGTCGTCCAACTCGCAATCATGAAAGGCAAGGTCGAATGTGCGTAGGCCACCCTCTCGATCGCCCTGGCCAAGCAGGGCAACCGCCATTGCGATATATCCGATGGGTGATGGCTGAACCCGGAGGGACTTGAGATGCTTGCATGTGAGCATGTGCGTGGGGTAGCGAGAAAGCACACTTACCTGCTTGCTGTCCTCCAACGCGAGCGCCACGTGCTTTAAGCGCGCTCGTAGAATAGCACGGCATGCTAGCAGGTCGTGCCTGGGACTTGAAGCGCTCTTGATCTCCTCTGAAAGCAACGCTTCGGTGTTCGTCGGATTGCCCTGCGTCCATGAGTTGACGGCCAGGCCACTCAGTTGTACGAGCGGAAACTGACAGAAAAGGGAATGTCGACGGATGAGAATGGTAAATAGCGCGATGAGGGTGCTCACTTACACTACTGCCGAAATACTCCATGGGAAAGATATCTCTGAGATCGTGAATTGTGATATTGTCGAAAACTCCCAATGCGAGATACCCCCCACTCGGTGAAAGAGCGATGGAGTTGATGCAGGAGGCGTGTGTGATGATGCTACCAATCCGCACGTGGGACACGCAATCCCATAGTGAAACGGACGCGTATGCAGAACATGCGATGAATTTGCCGTTGGATGCTATAGATGCGGAAGCTCGAATTTCATGAGTCGACCATTCCGAAGACGAAGAGTTGGAGATGTTGAAAGACGTGATTTTGCTTTTCCTTGCTACGAACAATTGCTGACCATCGGCTGACCAGGCCAACGCACTGACGTCATATGATGACTCGGCCGAATGCCGAGCACCTGAATCGAACAAAACCTTTCTATCGTGGGTGCTGTAAACGCGGACACCGTCATCTTCCGAGGCGATAGCAAAGCGACTGCCGTCTGGGGAGAACTTGACATGGTAAACGTAACGGTATGAGATGGGAGGAAATTCGGTGCCAGAGCTGATGTCGAATAGCCGGATGCTGCCATGGAAGTCGAAACACCCAGCGACTATTTTGGTAGAGTCGCTCGAAATATCAACGGCGTACACGGGATTCCCGCATTCGGTGTGGTGCACTTTTTCGTGAGTGTCTGCATTCCAGACGATCGCCTGTTTGCCGAAGTCTCCAGACACGATCCACCGCCCATCCTGCGAAACAGCGATGGAAAGGATTCTGTTTATACCCGCTTGCATGGTTGGGCCCAGTTGTCGTCCGTCTTCGATGTTCCATCGACGAATGTCACCGTTCTCATATCCTGCTACGACCTGACTCTCGTCCACAAAGGCAACCGCCCTTGGGAAACTCTGAGATACGGTTTTGATCTGTTTCGTAACTTAAGCACCCCACCGACCTGTCAGTTGAGGTGCCTTGGCTCGCTGACTGCCGGTACGCACCCATCTTCTAGCAAGCCTACTTCGCTTTGGAGTTCAGAAGAGAGGAAAGGAACGACACACTGTGGGTTTATTCATGGCGCCCCTTATATGATTCTGCACGTTCCTCAAGTCATCGACACGGATCAGTTCATACGATGAAACTCGCATCGTGTTCTCCACTATCAAGGGTATCGATGAAGACTTGGCAGTGCAACATTCTCATTTCGGTGACGATCTCGGCGCTTGATTATACTGCTCTACAAGTTCCGGCGATTTCTTCTGCAGAAGATCACGCATGAGGCGAGGGTTAGCAGAAGTGCACGTGTTGAACGCGTGATGTATTTTCCCATCCCAGAAAAGTATATGGCCTCTGTCCTACGCTCGGTCCAGCCAAACTCTGGGCTTCCTCCTCACATCTGCCGATACCCTCAGACCTCCACTTTCTCTCCATATCATGCCCACAGAATCAAGGCTTCACTGATAAACCACACCTAGCTCACACCCTTCCCCATCCCCCCACTTTGTTAGCAGGCTCGTCAACGTGTGCAACGTGTGCACGATCATGGAGGGGGGGGTGTGATGCAAGAAACGCCGAGATCGTGCCCGACTAACTATCTCACCTTTGAAGGCGTGCATCATTCCGAGTGCTTCGATGCCTTGGAGTTTGATGGTCCCACGTGCGGGGTAGACCTCGTTGCATGTCCCCGTAAAACGTTTTATAATCTTTTCACGTTATCCATGTTCAAGTTGTAAGTGCGTCCTTTCCTACTTGGTCTGCATGTCACGAGCCAAGGGCACCTTCGTCAGTTCCTGCTTATACGAAGCCCCTAACAACGGGATCTCGATCGACGCCGGGATCACATGAGTGCAGTTTAGACGGAGGCTGTATTAGAAACGTGAGGATGAGGCCCACTCTGTGGAGAAAGGGTCTCGGAGGCCGTGCGTGAGGTCTTACAGACGGTGCGCTGGTAGTTTCATTATTTTACCGGATTACTACCATATGATGCATCAAAGAAATAAGACAACTTCTCCCACTTTCAGCTGTTACATAAACGTCCGACATTTTCCTTTTCTCACCTCTTACATGCCACTTGATGGCTAGCTGAATTCTCGTATCTCGACTCTCACCGTTCGCAAAGTCTTCAGATAAATGGCATCAAAGTCATGCATTGCAAGGGTCGTCGTGATCCCGGCCAGGCGGACACATGCAGGGCACATGCGTCACACTGGTTTTTCGCCCATTTACTCTACCAGATAGAGGGAACATCGGATCCACACTCGACCTTGTACGCACGAGACCTTGGTTTGGCGGGCAGGATTCGGAGAAGAGATGGAGATCTGAGGTGTGAGGATACGGAGGTAGCCTAGATTTTGGCTGAACCAAGTGTAGGGCATGGGGCATTGAAACATGTGCTGGATACGTTTTCTGAAATGGGCCAATACATCACAGTACCCTCAACACGTTTCTGCCAACCCTCACCTCATGCACGGTCTCGTGCAGATCGAAATCGCCAGATCTTATGAAAGCGCATAATCAGGTGCCGAAATCGTCACAGACATGAGAGTGCTGCACTGCCGAATCTTGATTCTTCATCGATATTCTGATGTGACCACCGCATGGTTCGGGTCGTATGAACAGATCCATATCGATAGCTCGAGGAACGCGCAGTCCTATAAAGACGACCATGAATAACTCCACAGTGTGTCGTTCCTCTCCTATCTATGCTCCAGGCTGGGGTGTGTTGGTCGGCTCGCTAGAGACGACGACGGGTGCATACCGGCAGCCAGAGAGGCTGGGGTAGTTCTATTGACAGGTCGCTGTGGTGGATAAGTTGGGGAACATACCCTGATTGAAACTGACGGTGCCGTATTGGCGATCGCCTTTGCGGACGAGAGTCAAGTCGTCGGGGGATATTTCGACGGTGACATTCGTCGATGCGGGGTCGGGCCTATGATCCATAGCCCATCCTGCGAAACAGCGATGTACAGGATTGGGTCACCTACTATCAGGCTTTGGCCCCGTTCCTGTCCGTCCCCGACCGATCGATCATGTCTGGAATGTGGCGGCAAACAGATCGCTCGGATGTTCTTATAAATCAGCCCTGACCCAGAAGAATCAAAATCCTGCCTTGCAGGGGCTTTTTGCCGTGTCGTTCCCAGATGAATCTGTTGACTGATGTATTTTTAATGCAAGTCGTGAACCTAACCAAGTCTGGAGACAACCTTCCGAAAATCAGAGCCGCAAGGGGCTGTACATGAGTGAAGTGGGGACTGAACTGATATACCGTACCTGAGCTACGCCTGCAGCTAGAGCACCAACAATGGCAGTAGCATCCAGGAACAACTCGAAGGGCGTGATAATATATCTGCCACACGAATAAGGGGTGTTGGAGACACGTCGTATGACATACCGGAAGAGCTGGGTGAACCCGATGAACGTTGCAAGTTGTTTCGCTAGCTCAGTGTCAATCTCCACAAAAAATAAGTTTCTTCCTCTTTCATCCTGTCCCTCTCCGTATGGAAGCTCCACAACCTGTGGCGGCAAGGCTTGATACTGCTGGTGTCCTCGACTGAGGAGTGTTTATCTCCTGAATAAGAAAGACATGGCTGTCTACCACGACCGGTATGACGTAGAAGGCTGCGGAAACCTAGCATGGCTCAGTGATTGGAATCGCTACGAAGTGGGGAATGGTAACATTGGGAGAGTGTGCATGATACTGGCGGTGGCGGACATGCGAGCCCCATCATAAATAGAAGTCAGAAGCCTGCATGACGAATTGCGGCAGATTATGTCCAGTTGCTTGTATCTTGAGGCGCGAGTATGATTTGAACTAAGATGTTGTTGCCACGGTGCTAGTGAGGCGACACGCGTGCACAGCCACACATAGAACTAGGGGGTGTGGGGTCGGCTAAGACGGAGGTGGCAACGCTGCAGCGTGGATTACAAATACGTAGGGTGCATCTACGACGAGAAGACGAGGATAAGATGTTCAAAACGGTAGGTGCAGTGGCTCAAGCGCTCAAGTGTTGCGGATGGCTTGCTTCCCTTTCATGGGTTCGTCAGAAAACTACCCGTTCAGTGCGGCGTAAAAGATTGTCCAGGACTGATAGTTTCTCCGTGACACAGGGTCATTCCACTGGTTATCGACAGCGTACCATGTGTTAACGTGCCCCAGGGTGTTGACCCGGTTCAGGAGGTCGGCGTCCGTCCGGTCCCTTCGAATCTGTCATTGCATCTTTGAAGGCGTTGTGTCGATCCTGTATCAACCAACTTTCCCCGGCTCACCACCACAATGGTCTACAAGCAATGGAATATTCCTGACACCCGATTACGCCGATGGGGCATACCACAAAGTCAAGACCATCACTTCGATTTGGGTTACGAGAAAATAGGTGTCAAGTTGTTTGGGACAAGATATTGGGCGTTGAATACAGCTACCGGGCCAAGTCAACTGCAACCTCGGCATAGGCATTTTGGCTCGGCAAACACTTGGCAGACTATTACTGGAGGGATTGCCGTTGTCCCCGGCGCTCCGGCGCTCCCGGCTTAACGTTAAGGTATGATTCAATGCTCTTTGCGGTCACGACAATCCGAATTGTTGTCGACCGTAGTGCGGGCAGTTAAGGCGCCGTCTGACGTGGAAGCCGGGGCGATGCACATGAAAGTTGAGATCCGAGAAGGAATATGTCATCAGGTGTATACGTGTAAGAAGAGACTACCCTGGTGGTTCTTCCGTGCATCGATGGATATCTCGTCCACGAACCATATTCTGGCTGCCGCAATCTGCGCGACTTTTTTCGCAGTCGCGCTCAAGCTGTCCCAGTCGCCAAACGTAAGTCCCCACGTATTTCCCTACGCGGAAGCGGTACTAAACGTGTACTCTAAGCTTGACCACATCCCATCCGTTGGGTACTCATCCTGGCCCTTGTCCTTCATCACTTCCTTCAAGTACGTGAGCAATGCTGCCCAGATCTTGCAGGAAGGTTATACCAAGGTAAGTCGTATGATGATCCGCAGGCGAACGATCACCCTAACGAATACTGAAGTACAAGGGAGCGCCTTTCAAGGTCCCGACTCTGAATCGCTGGATAGTTGTCGTCGGTCGGCAGCACCTCGAGGACATCAAAAAGTCTACTGACGATGAGCTGTCCTTGATAGAGGCAGCAAATGATGTGGGTGTACTCGCTTTCTGATTGAAGAGGCCTTGATAGGAAGTGCAACAACAGTCCGTCAAGGTCGACTATCTGATTGGTCGTGAGATCAGCTCTAAACCCTACCACGTCTCCGTAGCGCGAATACATCTGACTCGTAATCTTGGTCTCTATTACCCTGACATTAAAGATGAGGTGCACACTGCATTCGAGGAGTTACTTGACCTTAAGGACAACGGTATTGTCAACGGACTGTCATCTTCTGTGACTGACATTCATGCCCCCGATAGCGTGGAAGAGCGTTCCGGCAGTGGAAACTGTACGGGAAATCATATGCAGAGCTAGCAACAGGGTCTTCGTCGGCCTACCACTTTGTATGCTGGTTCGCCTGGTGTCAGCAGGTTGCCAAGTACTGATATATGATAGGTCGGGATCATGATTGGATCGATCTGAATTCCCGATTTGCGGTCGACGTAGCCACCGATGCCAATATCCTGAACATATTCCCTAAGTTTCTGGTACCGTAAGTGACCCTTTTTTTTTGCAGTCCTTGCGGACGCGTATCCTGCCAGCCTTGTGTCGAAAAAATTGCATAAAACTGCTACGGGGATCGCACGTGCCATGAAACACCTGGATCCCATTGTCAAAGAACGTCTTAGGTGTGCAGAAGAATGCGGGGACGATTGGGGTGACAAACCCGTTAGTAGAAGCTGTTGCCGAAGTTGACTGATCACCTGATTGCTTGTTGCAGAACGATATTCTACAGTGGTTGATAGACGAGAAACAAGAGTCTTCTACGAGGCAGTTGACCCTGCGTGTGTTAACCATCAACTTTGCCTCGATTCATGTACGTCTTTTCCCCCGTCGAACGTTACCGTTTGACGATTGACTATATTAAATCAGTCGACCACGAATGTAAGAGATCAAACAGTGCCATTTGGACATGATTTGATGTTCCGGCAGACTTTTACGCAAGCGTTGTACAATCTTGCTGCCTACCCGCAGTATGTGGGACCGCTTCGTGAGGAAGTCGATGCAATTATCCGGGAACATGGGTGGACGAAAGAGGGGATCGCGCTGATGCGTAAGGTTGACAGTTTTCTGGCAGAAACTCAGCGCCTCGAAGGTGTCCTCACATGTAGGTGTCCGGCTGCCCACTACTACCGTGAAAGTGACATACTGTGTCCGTCATTCAGCCAGCGTGCAAAGAAAAGCGATGAAAGATCTCACCTTGTCAGATGGAACTTTCGTACCAAAGGGAACTCACCTATGTGTTCCAACGTATGTCGTCCACCGCGATAGTGCAGTTTATGACAGCCCTGCCGTCTTCAACCCCTTCCGGTTCTCCCAACTAAGCGACAATGAAGATGGAAGCGCCAGACATCAGATGGTAGGGGTAACTCAAGACTACTTTCCCTTTGGATTTGGGAAGCACGCATGGTATGGTTGCACTCATGTTTGTGTGGCGACACTCACCGATTCTTCCGTGTCAGTCCTGGGAGGTTCCTGGCAGCTAACGAGCTGAAAACCATGCTTGCCTATATCCTCATGTCGTATGACGTCAAGTTTGAAGATAGGGTATCCAGGCCGACGAGCATCCACTGGGACTTGAATGTGATAGCGGATCCCACCGTTAGGGTTATGTTCCGGAAGAGAACCTGTTACTAATGACATATAGCTCGTACTTTTTATCACGAGAACTCCAAACGAAGCACTTAAATTGCCTGTATGGTCCCTTGGGAGATGATCAGCGACTTGACAGGATGATACTGTAGGCGGGAAGGCCATATGTAGTTCCCCTGAGGCTGAATGTTTGAATCATGCCAACCAGGCTGCACAGTACTGTCCACGGGACCAACAAAGAGAATTCAGGGACGTAGAAACCCAGCAATAACTCAAGAAAGGATTGTCGTCGAACCGACACTTCCACGTGTTTGACGTCCTTGTAGGCTTCCTGCATGTACAGAGACGCGGTGAAGGGCCATCTAGAACAGTCATCGTACCATAAATTGCACCACCTATCTTGCGCCATAGCAGTAGTCCCGTAACCTACTACTCCGAGTTCATTACCGTCGGCGAACTGACACCATAGCCGGCATCCGTATTGAACTGCAAAACTTGATCGGCGGTATGGCAAACTTCCAAGCAGGGTAGAAAAGAGGTGCAAGTGTGGTTGACAATAGGGAAGAAGTGGAATCGATGCGAGACCACGCCAGGTTGGGGCTGCAACACCGAGAACAGCGCTTGAGCGTTACTTCCGAGAAGGCAGTACAGGTGACATAGGATATGATTCGAAGCGTCGCGTTATAGAGCCAACAGAGACACTTGGCAGTCCAACACCCTCGTAGAGTCGCAAAGAACAAAAGTCACACCCACAGCCGAAGGCCACGAGAGCGTCATGTAAAGTTGGTCAGATATTGGACGAGGGAAACTAGTGGAATCATATCCAAACGCGGGAGGCGGGGGCAATTCTGCTGCTGGAGAAGGGCAGTGAACCAGAGATTGGACCAAGAGCCATGCGTTGTCGGAGGATGGTCCCGTCCAACTGTCAAAACCACTGTCTAGTTGTATCCCAAAGAGGTCCGAGTCGTTCATCAGGAAGAAGCCCCGTTGTAAAATGTAGTAGCTGCTTATATCTCGAGGCATGAGTATGATTTGAACTAATATGATGGTATGAAAGTAGTGTCGTTGCGTGCAGACGGGGTGAACGATACCAATGCACGCAGCCACAAGTAATTGGATTAGTCGCCACGTCCTAACATGCCAGAGGGTCTTCTGTTTAATACGAAAACCACTGGATTTACAGTCGAAGCTACCTTGACCCGGTTAGGGAGCTCGGCGTCTGTCGTCTCTTGATTGATCCTACATGAACCAAATTGCCACTGCCACCACCACAACGGCCTGGCAAGCAACAGAGTACTTCCGATGTATGACTATGCCTACGGCATGTACCACAAAGTCAAGATCGTCACTTAGATTTGGGCTACTAGAAAATAGGTGTCAAGTTGTTTAGGACGAGGCATTGGACTGCGTAGCTGTGTCATAATGTTTTGAGGAACCAAAAGCCCCATCGCCAGCGCGCTCTTGTGTCATGACACATTTTTGGATAAAATCTGGTGATAGACGTTACTGTGCTCATCAAGGCTGGCGGCTAGGAGTCGTACCTCCTATCCAGTCCGCATTTGTCCTGCTTCCTTCGGAATCCTCGTCTGACGTCTTCATCATATTGCGGAGAATCTCCAGGGCTTCAGTTGTGCGTCCTTCACGATAGAGGGTTTCACATAGACACCGCTTAACAATAATGTCCGGTTGATCAAAACTCCACCCAAATATCTCCATGGATGGTTAGATTAACAGATAGTAGCGGCAGTAGACCTACGAGGGATATCGTCATGAGGGGAGGATACTGTTTGTTCTTCGGAGCTAGGTTCTTCATGCGTTCAATCAATGGTATTGCGCATCCGTAATCCCCCTTCTTCATCTGCATAACTGCTAGGACCTGTGGAGTGTATCAGCGGCAATAGTTATAGGTCTACATCACGCGAAGCACGTACCTGTGCGTAAAGGTAGGTGCCATCATTATCGCGGTCATCGTTTGCTCTCGCAGCAAGCAGTTCTACGCGACCTATTGCGTCTTCTTGGTTTCCAGATTCAAACACGAGGATCGACTGAGCCAAAAAAAAAAAAAAACAAAGGTTAATTGTGAGAATGGTCCAGGTCATCTCATGCACCTTCAGTAGCAAGAGCAATCTGTGGTCGTCCGGCTCACAATCATGAAAGGCAAGGTCGAACATGCGTAGTGCACGCTCTCGATCACCCTGGCCAAGTAGGGTAACCGCCATCGCGATATACCCAATAGGCGAGGGACAAACCCGGAGGGACTTGAGATGCTTGCATGTGAGCATGTGCGTAGGGTAGCGAGAAAGCACACTCACCTCCTTGCTGTCCTCCATCGCGAGTGGCACGTGTTTCGAGCGCAATCGTAGAATAGCACGGCATGCTAGTAGGTCGTGGTTGGGATTTGAAGTTCTCTCAATCTCTGATAGCAACGCTTCGGTGTTTGTTGGATTGCCCTGTGTCCATGATTTGAAGGTCTGGCCAATCACTTGTATGAGCGGAAGGTGAGCAACAAGAGGCTGTCGATGGATTAGAACGTGAAGTGGCGCAATAACAAAGCTTGCTTACACCACGGACGAAATACCTCGAGGGAACGACGTCTCTGAGATCGTGAACTGTGATACTGTTGCCAACTCCGCATGCGAGATGCCCTCCGCTTGGGGAGAGAGCGATGCACCCGACCACTATGCTGTGTGTGATGAGGCTACCAATTCGCTTCTGGGACATGCAATCCCATAGCGAAACGGACGAGCCTGCAGAACATGCGATGAATCTGCCGTTGGACACTATAGATCCGGCACGAATCGGCCATTGCGAAGACGAAGAGTCGGAGATGTTGGCAGACGTGACTGCGCCTTGGCTTGCTATGAACAGTTGCTGGCCATCAGACGACCAGGCGAGTGGAGTGGATGAGCTGGTCGAACCCCGAGTACCCGAATCGAACAAGACCTTTCCATCATGGGCGCTGTAGACGCGAACACCGGAATCATACGAGGCGGTAGCAAAGCGACTGCTGTCTGGAGAGAACTTGACACCAACAACATATCTGTGTGAGATGGGAGGAAGCAATTCGGTGCCGGAAGCGGTACTGGATAGCCGCACGTTGTCTGCGTCGTCGTAACTCGCAGCGACCACTTTGGTAGAGTCGCTCGAGATATCAACGGCAGTCACGGAATGCCTGTACCCGGTGTGGCGCACTTTTTCGTTCGTGAGTGCGTTCCAGACGGTCGCCTTGTTTCCGTAGTCTCCAGACACGATCCACTGCCCATCTTGCGAAACAGCGATGGAGTACACACGTCTGTCCGCTTGCATGGTTGGACCTTGTTGTTGTCTGTCTCGGATGCTCCATCGACGAATGTCACCGTTGCGATGTCCTCCTACGACTTGACTTTCGTCAACGAAGGCGACTGCCGTTATCTCACTCTGTGATACAATCTCGATTTGTTTCGCAACTTTACCACCACAGCAACTGTCAGTAGAGGTGCGTTGGCTCGCTGACTGTTGGCACGCACCCATCTTCTAGCAAGCCCACTAACACACTTCGCCTTGGAGTGGAGTTTAGAAGGGGAGAAAGGAACGGCACATTGTATTCATGGCTCCCGTTATATGATTCTGCACGTTCCTCACAACCATCGACAGGGACTGTTCACACGATCAAAGTTCTTCACTATCAAGGTATCGATTACTGTAAGACTTGACCGTGCAGCATTATCATTTCGGTAGTGATCTTAGTGCCTGATATACCGCTCGACAAGTTCCGGCGCTTTCGTCTACACAAGGTCCCGCATGAGGCGAGGGTTAGCAGAAGCGTGTTGAACGCGTTGTGTATTGGCCCATACCGGAAAAACATCCAGCGTATGTATCGATTCCTTTTACCCAACTCTCGGACCAACTAAACACTGCTTCCCGCTGTCCTCACTATTGCCGATACCCTCAGACTTCCACTTTCTCTTCAAACCCTGCGCACAAAATCAAGGCTGCATACACTGATGAAACGTATCTAGCTTGCTCCCCTCCACTTCGTCGGCAGGCTCGTCGACGTGTGCACCATCCCGGTGGGATGGGAGGGGAGGTGGGACGCAACTTACAGCGACATCATACCCGACTAACATATCACCTGTCAAGGCGTGCATCAGTTCGAGTGCTCCGACGCCCCGCAGTTCGATGACCCCACATGCGAGGTAGAATTCGCTGCATGTACACACCCGTGAAAAGTTCGTGGTCATTTCACGCTATGCAAATCCGAAGTCGTGTGCCCTTTCCGACCCGGTCTGCATGTCACGAGCCAAGAGTACCCTTTTTTCCCACCAGCTCCTGATTATACAGCACCGTAAGAACGGGATCCTGATCAACGCCCGGATCACATGAGTCCAGTTTAGACGGAGGCTATGTAGAAAACGTGAGGACGTGGCCGCGCTTTGCGGAGAAGGGTCTCGGAGGCTGTGAGGTCTTACAAGCGGTACGCTGGTAGTTTCATTATTTTACTGGATTATCACCTTACGACCCACCGAAGAAATAAGACGCCAACATCTCCCACTCTCAGGCGCTAAACGTCCGACGTTTTCCTTTTCTCACCCCTCACGCGCCGCTCGATGGCTAGCTGAAATCTCGTATGTATCTGGGTTACCGGATAATGGGTGTCAATCCGTATAGGGCAAGGTATTAGGCGTTGAATGCAGCTACTGGGCCAAGTCAAATGCGAGTTGTTGCAACATAGGCATTTGACTTGACAAACACTTCGCATGCTATTATAATACAGTGGAGGGATTACCCTTGGCCTCGGCACTCCTGCACCAGGCCTACCTTAACGCCAAGATACGTTTCCATGCATTTGCGGTCACGACGTTGTAGTAGGGGGACCTGGCCACAAGCCCCATGCCAGACCGAGCCAGGGTCCTTGAATTCATAGCCCTATTCTATTGCATTGAAGACCACTGGAGCGGCGCATAGGCATGCACAAAGATCAATATCATCCACCACCGGGGATGGCTCACTCATTTTTCTAGGAGCGGCGCTGCATATCACGAGAAGAGGTCTACTTAGTCGTGGCTGCACTTCCATATACCGTTACACACTATGGTGCACTGACGAGTTCACTCCCTCTGCAATTTGAAGAGCGGGTACAAACAAGTGATTGTCAATGAGGGGAGCGGGATTCATACACGACAGTATATTACAAGCAGACATTTAAGCACGGTTCAGGTGGTACCATGGCCTGGAAGTTATTGATAACCCCCATTTGAAGGCTCGCGCGAATCATCCCGCTAGGAACACATACGATGTCAGTACTCGGGTATGGAACGGCAAACGCTTCAAACCTTGGGTTTCTTGTTCGACGTGTCCGTTTCCTGTTTTTCATTGCTGGGTTGCTCCGGGTCTTGAGTGTCGGACGGTGGATCTTCCCGCTGTTGCTTAGCATTCGGGCTAAAAATCTCGATGTTCTTAGAGGCGGCAAAAGCGAATGCAAGACAGTCAGTGAAGTCAGAGTGGAGTTTTTCAAGTGGATTTGTATAGGTCGTCGGCATGCTCTTCTCGCTTTCAGTATAGGCTGCCATGATCTCTTGGTGCATGAATTCAACCTCGTAACCTGCACGATGAAAAGAGGCTGGAAGCACTTTGCACTTGAGAGGAACAAGAAACGCATTGGTACGTGATGCGCTGTCAAGTCGTCCAGGGAAGAGTTTGTGGAATTGCGTAATTTGCTCTGACGATGGCCGGCCGCCCTTCTGATCGACATGGTAATAGAGAGTCCACGTTGCAATCCACCAGAGAGACTCCATGTCGTGTAAGGGATTGAACCTAAACGGCAAATTGCTGTCTTCGCCGCAGGGTTCGCCTTCACGGCGGCGTTTGCCTCCGCGCGGTTGAAACAGGTAATTCTGGGCTTCGACCTCGCAGGCCATGAATTCCAGCGTGCCCTTCAGCGTGTCGATAAAAGCGCTTGGTGTATGAGAAATCTACGTACCGTTAGCACCTCATGAGCCGTGTTGGAGTCCATACGCTTTGCACACTCGAGATCGGCTGACTTGCCCATCTCGCCCCGGCGTAAAACCTTGCCAGTACTAATGTCGCGGTACACCCAGTCCACGCTGTGCAAAACCTGCAAGGCTGCTTTGCATATAGTAAGCCACCGGCTACAGGGCGTGTTGCGAATGAGCAAACCTTCACGGACATCCATTGGTGTTTCAAATGTAACACGGTATCGAACCTTCGAAGATCGTATGTGGGTTGGCAAAACTCCTCAAAGACCAGACTGGATTCTGGATTGCGTGGCGGAAGGGGAAACACAAGAAAAATTGGGTATAATTCGTTCGCCACTGTCCAGGTCGGCTTCGGCGACTCATCAGCAGGTGGCGAATGTAGACCGGCAGTCGATCAGGGTAACGCATTGCAAAAGCTCCCAGTGTTGCTGCAAGCACGGTGAGAAAATATTTCCCAGTCGGTCTCTTTCTCGATCTCATGTTTCTGCCGCAAACCGTCAAATATTTGCACAAGAATTTCATCCTCGCGGTCATCCTTCCATACGACGGGTTCCGCATTGAACGCCGGTTCTCCATGCTGTGGTGTGAGACGTGCTTCGAAGGATGACACAAAAATCATCTATCTTTGCCGGCACTGTATGCACCTACCCGACTCATGAACTAGAGTCCTCGTAACTTTGCTGACGGCCGTACGTTCCATATGAGTGTGCCACTATCGGACACTTTCACTACCTGGTATACCGCCCTAACCGAGACAACGGTAAGTTCATTTATCCGTCGAAGGATTGACAACTCAAATTTACGACCTGCCTACCTTGTGGTTATGAAGCATGTAGCAGAATACGTCGAGCGATCGGATAAGCCTTTGTCCAATTATAAAGGGTTGGAAGCCCCACGACCTCGACGCGGAGTGCTGGGACTTCGCAGCTGAAGTTGGTCATGGGCCAGTCGGCAGTCTGAGCGCCCGTCAACTAAGTTCTCGTTTGCCATTGCGCCTTCGATGGGTCTCGAATGAACCAATTTTCCGCGGCGGTATCTGAAGGCCACACTGGCCTGGTGGGTAATAAATACACCAGACGCACGGTCACTGTGCCCCCTCACATACCGAAAGTACGGATCGACTCATTCTACGGACATCAGGATTTTTTTTACCCCGAACGCTAAGCAGCAGCAGGAAGATCCAACAGGATAATGCACTGTATATAACTAGACGCTGAAGAAGGCGCCCTTGTCTCCCTACACGCGGACCAAATCGGGATGGGCATATAGCTTGAGTCTGGGCAACCTGAAACCTCGTATTTGCCCATGACGAGATACGAAGCACTTAAACCCATGAACACTTTGATGTATGAAATGTTAGTCGTGTATGAGTTGCCATCCGATGTACTACATATTACCCTTCTCATCTACCTGAAGGGATGTACACATTAAGCCGATGAACTTCGAGGTGTAAGCCGGACATGTTTCAATATCCCATGAGGCCTTGGGTTTGTGGGCAGGGTTTGGAGAGTTAATACATGCACCGGATACTTTTCTGCGATAGGCCAATGCATCACAAGGAATTCAACACGCTTCTGCTAACCCTCGCCTCATGTGTGACCTTGTGCAGACAAAACCGCCGGAACTTGTGTAGGCGCATGATCTGGCGTTAGGAAACTCCATCCAAATATCTTGATGGATGGTTAGATTAATAGATGGTAATGGCAAAAGACCTACGAGGGATATCGTCATGAGGGGAGGATACTGTTTGCCCTTTCGGGCTAGGTTCTTCACGCGTTTGATCAACAGTATTGCACGTCCATAATCTCCCTCCTTCATGTGCATAACTGCTAGGACCTGTGCAGTGTATCAGCGGCGATAGTTATAGGTCTACATCACACGAAGCACGTACCTGTGCATAAAGGTAGGTGGCCTCGTTATCGCCCTCATCGTTTGCTCTCGCAGCAAGCAGTTCTACACGTTTTATTGCATCTTCTTGGTTTCCGGATTCAAACATGAGGATCGACTGAGCGAAGAAACAAAGGTTAATATGCGAGAACGATCTAGATTACCTTACGCACCTTCAGTAGCAAGAGGAGCTTGTTGTCATCCGGCTTACAGTCATGAAAGGCCAGGTCGAATGTGCGTAGTGCACCCTCTCGGTCGCCCTCACCAAGCAGGACAACAGCCATTGCGATATACCCGATAGGTGACG
This sequence comes from Pisolithus albus, assembly GCA_024613165.1. NCBI lineage: Eukaryota > Fungi > Basidiomycota > Agaricomycetes > Boletales > Pisolithaceae > Pisolithus > Pisolithus albus. The sequence continues at coordinate 280,335 of JANFAB010000025.1, forward strand.
ACCGAATCCGGAGGGACTTAAGATGCTTGCATGTGAACATGTGTGTGGGGTAACGAGAAAGCACACTCACCTGCTGGCCGTCCTCCATCGCGAGCGCCATGTGTTTCAAGTGCGCCCGTAGGATAGCACGGCATGCTAGCAGGTCGTGGATAGGACTTGAAGCGCTCTTGATCTCCTCCGACAGTAACGCTTCGGTGTTCGTTGGAATGTCCTGCGTCCATGATTTGAAGGTCGGGACACTCACTCGTATGAGTGGAAGCTGGGGAAGTCGACGGATGGGAACGTTAAATAGTGCGATGAGGGTACACACTTACACCGCTGCCGAGATACTCCGAGCGAAGGACGCCTCCAAGATTGTGAATTGTGATATTGTTATCAACACTGCATGCGAGATAACCCCCACTCGGTGAGAGAGCAATGCACCTGATCCAGGCGGTGTGTGTGATGGTTCCGATCTGCCCGTGGGACATGTAATCCCATAGTGAAACGGACCGGCTTGCAGAAAATGCGATGAATTTGCCGTTGGATGCTATAGATGCATCAGCCTCAGTGTCGCGAATCGGCCATTCCGAATATGAAGAGTCGGAGATGTTGAAAGACGTGATTCTGCCTTTGCTCGCTACGAACAGTTGCTGGCCATCGGCTGACCAGACCAACGGAGTGACTATCCATGTTGAGAGGGTTGAATTCCGAGTACCTGAATCAAACAAGACCTTTCCATCGTGGGTGCTGTAGACGCGGACATCGCAATCACTCGAGGCGGTAGCAAAGCAACTGCCATCTGGGGAGAACTTGATACCACGAATGTTACCATGTGAGATGGGAGGGAGCAGTTGGATACCGGAAGAGATGTCGAATAGCTGGACGTTGTCTGTGGTGTCCCAACTCCCAACCACTACTTTGGTGCAGTCGCTCGAAATATCAACGGCGCCCACCCAAGCCCCGTATTCGGCGTGGCGCACTTTTTGGTTTGTGATTGCATCCCAGAGGGTCGCATTAAAATCGTTGTCTCCAGAGACGATCCACCGCCCATCCTGCGAAACGGCGAGGGAAAAGACAGCACCACTCGCTTGCATGGCTGAGCCCAGTTGTTGTCCGTCTTCGATCTTCCATCGACGAATGTCACCGTTTTGATATCCTGCTACGACCTGACTCTCGTCCACGAAGGCAAGCGCATTTACAGCACACTGAGATACAATCTCGATCTGTTTCGCAACTTAAATACCCCATCGACCTGTCAGTAGACCCGCTTTAACTTCTGACTGCTGGTACGCACCCATCTTCCAGCATGCCCTGGCACTTTGCTCTGGAGTTTAGAAGAGGGGAAAGGAACGTCAAATTTTTATTCGCGGCTCCCAATATATTGTTCTGCACGTTCCTCAAGCCGTCGACGCGGACCTGTTCACGCGATCAAAGTTGCATCGTGTTCTTCACTATCAAGGGTATCGACGAAGCCTTGGCAGTGTGCAACATTCTCATTTCAGTAACGATCTCGGCGCCTGATTATCCCGCTCCACAAGTTCCAGCGTTTTCGTCTGCACAAGATCACGCATGTATTGGCCCATCTCAGAAAAGGTTCTGCCGTCTACCCTCCTCTCGTCTAGCCATACTCTGGGCTTCCCCCTATCTATCCTCACGATTGCCGATACCCTCAGACCTCCACTTTCTCTCCAAACCGCTCTCACAAAATCAAGGCTGCATACACTGATAAAACATATCTAGTTCGCACCCCCCCCACTTCGTCAGCAGGCTCGTCGACGTGTGCACCATTCCGGTGAGATGGGAGAGATGTGATGCGACAAACGCCGGGATCGTGCCCGACTAATATCTCACCTATCAAGAGGTGCATCAGTTCGAGTGCTTCGACGCCTCGCAGTTTGATGGTCCCACATGCGAGGTAGAACTCTCCTTCGCTGCATGAGCCCGTGAAATGTCTATGGTCTTTTCACATTATCCAAATTTGAAGTCGTAAGTGTGCCCTTTCCGACTTGGTCTGCATGTCACGAGCCAAGGGCACCTTCATCAGTTCCCGCTTATACAGCACCCCAACGATGGGATCGCATGAGCGCAGTTAGACGAAGGCTGTGTTAGAAAGGTGAGGACATGGCCCACTTTGAGGAGAAGGGTCTCCGAGGCCGTGAGGTCTTACAAGATGGTACGCTGGTAGTCTCATTAATTTACTGGATTATCACCTTACAACGCACCAAAGAAATAAGACAGCAACTTCTCTCACTTTCAGCCGTTAAACGCCCGACATTTTCCTTTTCTCATCCCTTACATGCCACTCGATGGTTGGCTGAAATCTCGTATGTATCTCCATCTTTTTACACTGCTCTCACCGTTCGAAAAGTCTTCGGATAAATGGCATCAAAGTCATCCGTTGCAACGGTCGTCGTGATCACGGCCTGGCGGACACATCCAAGGCACACACGCGTCGTGATTTCGCCCATTTACTGCCAGATACAGGGAACATCAGATCCACTCGAACTTGTACACGTGAGACCTTGGTTTTGCGCGCAAAACCCGGAGAAGAGGTGGAGATCTGATGGTATGGGCGAGTGTGAGGATACGGGGATAGCTTAGATTTTGGCTGGACCAAGTGTAGGGTAGAGGGCATTGTTACATACACTGTATGGGATGAGCCAATACATCACAATGCCCTTAACACGTTTCTGCCAACCTTCGCCTTATGCACGATCTCGTGCAGATGAAATCGCCGGAACTTATGGAAGCGTATAATCAGGCGCCAAGATCGTTACTGAAACGAGAGCGCTGCACTGCCGAATCTTCAATGCGTCGTTCCTCTCCCGTCTATACTCCAGGCGTTGGTGGTCCTGCTAGAGACAATGACGGGTGCGTACCGGCAGTCAGAGAGGCTGGGGTAGTTCTATTGACGGCCCGCTGTAGTGGTTACTTAAGCTGCGGAACATACCCCGGTTGAAACTGATAATGCCGTATTGTCGCCTTTGCGGACGAGAGTCAGGTCGTCGTCGGATACTTCGACGGTGACATTCGTCGATGGAGCATCGAGGACAGACAGGAACGGGGCCAAACCCTGACAGCAGATGACCCAATCTTGTCCACGGAGGATGGGCGGTGGAGACGGAATGCGGCAACTCACGAAAACGTGCTCGACACAACGCCAAGCAAGCACAGCCACAAGTAATTGGATTAGTCAGCATGTCCAGCAATGCGAAACCACTGGTTTTACAGTCGAAGCTACATTGTCCCGGTCGGGAGCTCGGCGTCCGTCGTCTCCTCATCGATCGCCTTGATAACGTTGACTCGAGACTCGATCCCACGTGAACCAAATTGCCGCCGCCGCTACCACAACAGCCTGGCAAGCGGCAGAGCACTTCCGACACGCGACTATGTCTACGGCATGTACCACAAAGTCGGGACCGTCACTTGGATTTGGGTTACCGGAAAATAGGTGTCACGTTGTTTAGGATGAGGTATTGGACGTTGAATGCGAGTACCGGGCGAAGACAAGTGGGAGTGTGTAAGGAGGGCAAGCCCCTCCTTACTGACTGTAGATACATACTTAGAACTGAAGGGCGTGTTGCCCCTGTGTGGTCTAGGGGCCAGTGCGGAGTCCGTTGGACTCCGGTACTGTATAGGTATTACATAATGGTGAGCGCCAGCACATAGCGGGCGCTCGATATACATAGAGGTTTTTCCTGAACTTCTATTCTACCCTACTTCGACACTCGAATATAACACCGGTTGTGTTCATATCGAGTGACCAGTAACTAAGTGGGACAGAAGGACAAAACTTTACATTTTTTGAACATCCGAACGTGTTATGGCACCCAAGTCGAACAAGGGATCCGCGCTGCAGAAAAAGAATTCTCGCAGCGCATCAAAACCTCTCGAGCCCGATAAGGATCGAGAGGACTTGTATGGTGACGATCCGCCACCATCGGAGAGGACAGACGGACACCCGCAAGCACGATCGTCCGAGACGATCGCGCGAGAGACCCCCGAGGAGGCCGACATCGCCATAATCCTAGATGATGGGCCTAGCGCCCTAACCGAACTGACCACTGAAACTGCTCTCGCAGAGAATACGAGAGCAGAAGGATCGGGACGAGGAAAGGAAAGAGAAGTACTCGATACCAGAAAAAAACATCCCAAACCACCTACCTTCCCCGACTTCGTCCGAGAACTCAAAGATATCCTGCAGGAGTGCACCTCCCAGTGGGAGCACTTTGGTGACCACGCTGAGCGGGGTCACCAACTACGCACCTTCAGAAAACTATACGACCTGGTGGACAGGCCCGACATCGAGAGCGCGCATGACGGAACCGGCGAAGACAGCCGAGCCCCCGAACGTGCAACACGACGGGAAGTCCACTACGAAAGCGAGCCTGCAAGGTACGACCGCAGACGCGAAGACACTCCACGAGGAGAGAACTCTCGTGGAGTGGACACAGCCAGGAGCAGATCAGCTACTGAATGGCCGGATCGAGATGCCCCACCTCACATGGAAAGGGGCCTCAAGCAAGAGGAAACCAATGCCTGGGGAACCGCCACTGGGCATCCAGGCGACGACCCGGATGATGACCCAGACGACGACCCAGACGACGACCCAGACGACGATCCGGACGACTATTACCGTCGAAGAAACAATCGCGATAATCGTGACGACGATCGCGGGAGAAGAGGACCCCCAGCGCCTACTCGTCGAGCCCAGAGAGACGAGGAGGAACGCGATCGCCAATTCCGAGGGCGATCGCAAGGGATTCACTCACACCGGGGGATGACGCCCGGCATGAGTGGCTACACGGAGTCGCTCCTGGAAAAATATCGTCAGAGAATATACGAAGCGGTGGGCCGCCACACGGCTCCCGCAGGTCCAGAAGTAAAAGCGATAAAAATCGCGCAACCTAAATATTATAAAGGCCAGGACGACATCGACGCTTTCGACGAATGGGTCAACCAGATACTACGCTGGTTGAAGATATATAAGGTGACAGGCCCGGCTCGTGATGCGGACCGCATCACGTATGCCGGAACCTGTCTAGAAGGAATGGCCGCGCAGTGGTTCGATCAGGAAGTTGATGGCCCAGATCGCACGATACGCGACTGGACGTTCGAGGACTTCGTGTGCGCCATGTTCACCCGATTCATACACGAGGCGTCCGCACAGAATGCCGCGGAACGTTACGACAACACCAAGTACTCCCCGGCCAAGGGAGTACTTGCCTTCTATAACGACCTGAAGCGCAGGGCATCCAGGATGGTCCAACCACCAGACGAATATTCCATGAGAAGGAAATTCGTCAACGGACTCCCCCTGCCTATAGCAGAAGGAGTCCTCAAATCGAGAGGTGTATCGGCGGAGCATACGCCGATGGACCAAATCCTGATCGAAGTACAGAGGATGGAAAGCGCACTGAAACTGATTAACAATCACACCCGGGTCCAGCAGGCTAGACAGCCTGGGACGCGACCCGTCAACTCGGACAACCGAGTTGGCAATAGACAGTACAGCGATGGCGAGTACAGGTACACCCAGAAGGGGAACGTGCTGTACAGGAAGGCGATAGACAACGCACGCTTCCAGAAAGGGGAACCGCCCAAACCGCAAGGGCAACGCGTGACCGTAACTGGTCACGAGAAGAGGAATGGACCCATAGGCCAGAGCTCGAGGAAGGACCCTGGCCCGCCGCGGCATGGGATCAAGTGTTACCGCTGCGGGAAAGAGGGGCACTACGCCAACGAGTGCACCCAAAAAATAAATCCCTCGAAAGACACTAAGGCTGGCAACGCCAGACTATTTGCCGCCGAGGTGATCGAGAACGGTGACGCCGACACGACCCCCGATACCCAAGAGGCCGAAGCGCCTCCCCACGAAGAAGTCCAGGATCGGAGTTGTGAGGAGGAAGCAGATGCCGACGACGAGGTCATCGACATCTACGGCGAATACTATGACAGCGAGGACGACGGGGAACCCATCGCATACCTCGGGTCGATGGACGCGGGCAGCGACATCGAGGAGGAACCAATTCGTTACGCACGAATGGACGTCGAGGAATCCGTTGTAGAGGGAGAACCCACAGAGGACGGGCCAGACGACGACGAAGCGTCGGCTGGCGAAAGCGCTATCGAAGGAGTCATGGGCAATCCATGGGGGGTAGTGAACGCAATCGAAAATGAGGCCATGCCGCCCAGCGCGGATGACCACAGTTGGCACTACTCGGAACGATTCGGCTTGACCCACATCGATGACTGCCAGACGTGCCGGATCCACCGAGCTCACATCATAAGAGATGAGCTCGCCGAGGTGCCATCCCTGCTGGTCGCTCGGGCGGTCCCTCGGCAACTGAGGCGCAGGGCGTACGACGAAGGGTGGGATGCCCGAGAAGAAGCGGCCGGCGAGACGCTAGGCCCCCGCGTAGGATATGTACTGTCAGAGATGAATGCTGCCGAGAATATAATCGACCTCGCCCTCGAACATCTGGAAGGCGCGATGGAAGGGAACTGGCCGACAGTCAGCGTCGAGGGGATGAACCAGACGCTCCTCAGCTTGAGGCGACTGGCAGTAAGAACGCGCCAGGCGGTACATCCCAGAGAGGATGAAGCCTCAGCGAGTGCACCACCCTCGCTGAGGCAGATGAGGATAGCGAGAACAGACGTCGATAGGACGGGGGAACTAATCCAAGGCATCTGGGGAGCAATGACTCGCAACGAGCGGCGAATGCAGCAGGCGTTGCAGGAGGGCGAACAACTTAGAGGAGCCCTCCGAAGGCTGGCCGACAGGCTCTCGCGGGCTCGCGAGAGCCTTGGTGGAGAACCACGCTCGTATGTGGACGTGGAGGCCCCGGCTATCCCAGATCGAATGGCCACCAACTCAGACGAGACCCGCCGATTGATGGCACTCCGTCCGACCGAAGAACCGACCCGCGCATTCCGATACGGGATGCGCGCCAATAGTACAGTCACCCCGAGACCAGCAGTCCCCCCACAAGCACGCGCTTGTGTAGTAGTAAAAGCCCAGGTCAACGGCTGTGAAGCGTTGACCATGATCGACACAGGGAGCACGACTAACTTCGTGAGCCCTGCCTTCGCAACTGTCGCCAAGCTGCCTACGTTCACACTGGCCTCCCAATTGACGCTGCAACTGGGATGTGTCGGGAGCCGCTCTAAGATTACGCACGGCTCCCAGACGAAGCTGCGTCTGGGAGCCTTCACATGCGACGCGTACTTCGACGTCGCGAACATCGATCGATACGACTGCATCCTCGGAATCCCCTTCCTCCGATCGCACGGCGTGCGATTAAAATTTGATACAAATACGATAGAGGTCGGGGGAGTGTCAGTCCCTGCACACACAGAACTGGACCTGTCCAGTTCTGTGGAAAATCGACCAAAGGAGAGGGGACGACGCAAGGACGTGTCGTCCCCGACACCAAGGAGCACATGACTTGCGGGTGGGGCCACACCGACGAGGAACCCACCTGGCCCCACACCGCCTCAACGAAGTCTTGAGCCTCCAACGTCGGTAGCCGAGGGCGAACAGCAAGCAACGCTTGCACACATGAAGCCGCGAAAATACTCAGACGAGGATATCCCCCGTCTGAGGGAAGAACTCTACAAAAAATATGAGCATCGTATGAGGGGAGTGGCGCCGAAGATGCCGCCACTCCGAGAAGTGAATCATCGCATACCCTTGATCGACGAGGGTATGCGTTATACCTACCATTTGCCGCGCTGCCCGGACTCGCTGAAACCCCAACTGGCAGAGAAGATCCAGCTGTATACGAAGGCTGGATGGTGGGAGAGAGCAAGTGTGCCGCAAGCAGCGCCGATGCTCTGCATCCCGAAGAAAAATGGGAAGCTCAGAACGGTCGTCGATTGCCGGAAGCGCAACGACAACACGGTCAAGGACGTCACCCCGTTCCCCGACCAAGACCAGATCCGAATGGACGTTGCACGAGCAAAGTACCGTTCGAAAATCGACTTGTCGAACGCGTACGAACAAGTCAGGATCGATCCCAACGACGTCTCGAAGACAGCCTTCTCGACTGTCTTCGGCACCTTCCTGAGCCACGTCATGCAGCAGGGAGACTGCAACGCACCAGCCACCTTTCAGCGACTGATAACGGTGACGTTGCAGGAGTATATTGCTAGGATAGTACACGCATACTTAGACGATGCATTCGTGTACAGCGATACAATAGAAGAACACGTGGAGCATGTGTCCCTCGTGCTTGACGCGCTCGTGAAGGCCGATTTCTACCTTGAGAGGGATAAGGTCGACCTATTCGCCGAGAAGCTAGATTGCCTCGGCCATATAATCGATGACCGAGGCGTCCACGCGGATGAGGACAAGATGGCCCGCATCCGCAATTGGAGGAAGCCCACGAACCTGAACGAAATACAGAGGTTCGTGGGCCTAGTAGAGTACCTGGCACCATTCATGCCAGATGTATCCGCGTACACGACACCCCTGACGGGAATCCAGAGGAACGGCCACCCCTTCCTCTGGCGGGAAATCCACGACAGATGCTTCCAGGCGATCAAGGACCTCGCCTGCAAATACCCAGTGTTGCGGCCAATAGACCCGAGATCAGACGAGCCAATCTGGCTCGTCTGCGACGCGTCCCTATACGGTATAGGGGCGCTATACGGACAAGGACCGACCTGGCAAGGCTGCCGACCGGCGGGGTTCATGTCGAAAAAGCTCACGGACGCCCAACACAACTATCGGACGTTCGAGAGAGAAACCCTTGCCATACTCGAGGCGCTGCTGAAGTGGGAGGACAAGCTCCTGGGGTTTCACTTCAAAATCATCACGGACCACGAAGCACTCCAGTTCCTCCGCACGCAGCAACGCCTATCCAGCCGCCAGATGCGCTGGATGGACTACCTGTCGCGTTTCGACACCGAGATCATATACGTCAAGGGAACGGAGAATAAGGTAGCCGACTGCCTGTCTCGGTACTACGAGACAGACGGGGGAGACGACGCGCAACCAGAAAACGTCGAGTGGGCAACGGCCGACATTCGACTCGACCCAGAAGGGGACGACCTCCCCATCGACAGGTTGCGAGAATTGCGCCTCGCAGCAATGCGGGACGAGACGCCCAACATCAGGGAACCAGTAGAGGAGCGTCGGGTAGAGGCCGACGCGCTGAGGGAACACGCAGAGCAGAGGAGAGAAGAACCCACTCGTGCGCCCACGAGTGAGGACCCCACTCTTCTCGACTCTGCGGGGGATCCACAGACGCTCGTCACCCACTTCCAGGGGGAGCGTGGGTTCCTCGACTGCGTGAAACAAGGGTATCCAACAGACCCTGTCATAGCGAAGGTGATCCAACACCCGGATCACCACAAAGGATTCGACGTAGAGGACGGACTGGTCTACTTGAAAGTCACGGCAGGAGACAGAGTACTTTGCCTCCCCCGCGTAGACTGGAGAAACGACCGACTGACGGCACAAGTGATCGAGCATGCACACAAGACGCTCGGTCACTTTGGAGCATTGCGCACGGGCGACTACATCCGTAGGCGCTTCTGGTGGCCTGGCATGGGCAAGGACGTCGACCGATTCTGCAGATCGTGCCCGGTGTGCCAGACCACCAAGACCGACAACACTCGACCGGCAGGATTACTACACTCCCTGCCGATCCCCAAACGGCCGTGGAACTCGATAGCGATGGACTTCGTCGGCCCCTTCCCTGAAAGCAACGGCGCCGACTATCTATGGGTCGTCTTGTGTCGACTGACATCCCTGGTCCACCTAGTGCCGGTCAACACCACCATACGAGCGTCCGAACTCGCATGGGTCTTCATTCGGGAGATCGTGCGGCTACACGGCCTCCCTGACACGATCGTGTCCGATCGTGACGCCAAGTTCACCTCGCAGTTCTGGCGCGAGGTGCACCGGCTCCTGAACGTGAAGTTACTGACGTCCACGGCCTTCCATCCCCAGACCGATGGAGCTTCCGAAAGAGCGATACGGAACGTATCGCAGATACTCCGAGGACTGGTCGCCCCAGACCAACGAGATTGGGCCGAAAAGCTACCGATGGTCGAATTCGCTATTAACGCGAGCATCAGCAGCTCGACGGGGTTCGCACCGTTCGAGCTGACGTACGGATACCTACCACGATCACTGCCCAACGTCGAGGAGCAGTCGACCACGACTGCCCCTGGGGTGACGTCCTTCGTCCGCCGAGCGAAGGAAAACCTGGCAATGGCGCACGATGCAATAATCGAAGCCCGCGTAGTGCAGACGCACCACGCTAATAAACGAAGGAGGGAAGGCGTGAAGTACGCTGAGGGAGATTTAGTATACCTATCGACGAAGAATCTCACCTTGCCAAAGGGCCGCGCTCGAAAGTTACTCCCTAAGTACATCGGCCCCATGAAAATCGTCCACGCCAACCCCTCCATAGACACCTATACGCTGGAGCTGCCAAAACAGCTCCAGGAAAGACGCATCCACCCCACCTTCCACACAAATCTGCTGCGTCGTCATGAACCCAATGACGACGCGATGTTCCCCAAACGCGACGCCCACGTCTTCTACGACGTGGGCGTACCCGATGACGCGGAATGGCTGGTCGACGAAATAAACGCCCACCGGTGGGTGGGCCGTCAGCTAGAATTCTTAGTCAAGTGGAGCCTAGGCGACTCCACTTGGGAACCATACCTTCACTGCAAAGAGCTCGAGGCCCTAGATAGGTACCTCGAGCTGCACGGAGTAGACGACCACCGCCGACTGCCTAAACGCAGTCGGCGCCCCACGGAAGCAAATGCGTAGAGACGCAGAGACTTGCGCATTGCACAAGTCTCACGCACGTGACCCACACGTACCTACACTGCCACCCTCGTTTTGGACTTGCCGCCGGTTTTTTTTTGTTTTTAGATTGACGGGACCTTATCAGACTGATTACGCAATCGTTCCCATTTCGAAATTTTCTCGCGTTCATCCCTTTTCTCTCCTTCTCACTACTACGTAGCTACCGTACGCACACAGATAGGTATGTCTTACCGCGCCCACCCCTCCCGCCCCACTGCAGCGTCCTCTCGCGAGGACGCTGCCGCCCCACAGGACGTCTCGATGTCCCCCGACGACAGGACGCCCCGTCGTCCCTCAAAACGGCCTGCGTGGGATGTTACTTCCCCACGCAGGCGTTCGCCTTCGTACTCGCGGTCCCCCTCACCCCCACGCTCACGCTCACGCGACGCCAAACGTCGCCGTGAGCGTTCCGCCTCCCCTCCACGCCGACACTGGCATGCCAGTGAGTTCGGCGTGATCGTTCACGACGACTGTGGCCAGCCAGATGGGTGCCATGCGTGCTCGCAGTACGCACGGCACATGGCCCAAGACTTGGTTCTGGGGTCCAGTGACCTCGCACACGCGCGTTCCGAGTGCGTGCGTGTGCTGTCCCGGCTACTCGGCCTCGATGATGGCCTCACACTGCGACGTGAGGTCGATCGCCTGCGTGCAGACCGCGACTACTGGCGGACTCGCGCTCACCACTACCAAGACGAGTGTGAGCGCCTCGAGGACGATCACGATCTCGAACGCGCTCGTCTGGCCTCGCTGGCGTCCCAACCGCGCCACAACTGCCCGCCCCAACCCGCCGGAGCGGGGCCATCGTCATCGAGCCTCGTGGCTCGTCTTTCAGGGGGAGGGCGCGGGGATGCCCCCGCTATGTATCACCAATCACCCCAGACCCCCCCTCGCCTTGCCACCACACCCCAAGTCGCCCCCGCTGCGTCTCGTGAGGAGCCCCACGAGACGCGAAACATCGACACCGACGAGCCCGTGGAAACACGGCCTCGCATGAAACGCCCCCTCCTGACCGATCGCCTCAAGGAGGCACACACCATGTTCCCCATCGGTCAAGGGGAACGACCCCAACAAGCGTTCGTCCTGCTGAATGGAAGGAAGTACCTGCATGTGCGGGTCCAGCAGACCCTCTACCAGTTCGAAGCCCCTCTCCGCGACGACGTGGAGAGGGCAATATCAACAGGATACGCTCCAGCCATGTTTGGAGCGATCCCCCCAGGTGCAGTGCACCTGCTAAACACTACCCGCGAGATAGACGAAGTCTACGCTCGCGCAACCAGAGAAGACGACGAAGGTCGCGCACCGAACGCCAGGGCAGCCCAACGCTTGGTCACCTGGATCAATAGGTACCTGGCCGATGTCGATAAGCACACGGGAAGAAAACCGGCCAAGAATCCCGTCGCGGCCTACGCACTCTCACAGTGGCACCCCCCCGCTTGGATGGCCGCGAAAGGAAAATCCAAGCGCGAAAACTACAAGCCCTCTGCCACAGGGCTTGCCCATCACCAACCCCCGGCGTATGAGGAACCCCAAGCCGGTTCTACCGAGGCTCGCGAGGAGGTCATCACTCGCGAGCCGATCCCTGTCCCCCAGGTGGAAGTGGCCCCACCGGTAGTCGAACTACCACCTCCAGCCGCCGTGACACCCCAGGTCACGGTACATCCCGTCCCCGTGGTCCCGCCGGTGATTGATCGCCGGGACTACAAGAAAAAATGGCTGCAGGACCGAGGCCCAAAAAAGGCCCCGCACTGGGGGGCGCCACTCCCCGAGTGGAAGGAACACGTCCAGAGGTACCTGGACATCAACGAGACGTCGTACTTCATGGGAGTACCAGGCCCTCTCGAGGAGTTCGCAGAGGACAAGGAGGCCGCTCTGATTCGACGAATCAGAGGATTCATACTGGAGGGGTACTTCGCACCCCGTTTCCGCTACGAATCCAACCGTCGTGGTTGGCGTCGTAACTTCGCTCGACTCTTCGCCACCTCGGGCCGGTACAGGGCCATTGTCGAGAGCGAAGGGTTAACCATCGTCCCAGGGGCCAAGTGCGACTGGGACGCGTCCACCGACGTCGTGCCTTCACCCGCCGACATAGCCCGCTACCTCGCTAAGAATGGGCTGAGCTTCCAGGAGGCCGACGACCTCTACTCGTTCGGCGTCAATTTCCTCGTAGACGAAAATGACGCGTTGCAGGAAAAGGGTCAGCACGCTCACGACGGGCTGACGAGGGGCGACTACCAGCGCGGCACGCGGGAGAGTCGGTTGGCCGAAAGACGCTCCCTCGAGTACTACCTGGAGCGTGCCCAAGAATTGGGACTTCCGGACTTCCGGGACGTCGAGGCCGTCCCAGCGAACGTCGACTCGTTGGGCGGGGTCGAGGTAGTAGGGGGCTTGATTGCCGCCACCGACGACGACGACGACTGGGACCTCGACGTGCCCACGGCCAGCAATGCTCGAGGGCGGCCGATGGAGGTCGACGATGCTGGCCCGGCCCCCATGTAGGGGTCCGGGCGTTCACCTTCTCCCTCCCCTCTTCTCGTTGTTTCTTTGTTTTTATTCTTTGTCTTTAATCTTACATGCATCCAGTTCTGTCTCGCCTCACACTTATGTATCTACATGAGTGTGATTTCTAATTCAGTCATCTGTTCGATACCAGGTTTCGTGCTCGAAGAACCCATAGTTGGGTTCTTCAGGGGGAGGGTGTAAGGAGGGCAAGCCCCTCCTTACTGACTGTAGATACATACTTAGAACTGAAGGGCGTGTTGCCCCTGTGTGGTCTAGGGGCCAGTGCGGAGTCCGTTGGACTCCGGTACTGTATAGGTATTACATAATGGTGAGCGCCAGCACATAGCGGGCGCTCGATATACATAGAGGTTTTTCCTGAACTTCTATTCTACCCTACTTCGACACTCGAATATAACACCGGTTGTGTTCATATCGAGTGACCAGTAACTAAGTGGGACAGAAGGACAAAACTTTACAGAGTGGTGGCAACCTCGGCAAGGGTGTTTTTTTCTCCAGCATTGGCTACGCATATCATTTCTTGATGAAGGGATTGCCGCCATCCTGGATCGTTGGTGCTGCTTCGTCAGAAGCCCAACTCCCAGTGGTGCAGTGCCCCTAGCTTGACGGTAACTAACATGCTTTTTGCAGTCACGACAATCCGATAGTGCATGCCCGCATTCCTAGCCAAGGCACCGTCTAATACTAGCCCCGTCGCAGTTCAGGTGAAAAATGGGATCCAGGAGCATATATATTCTTAGGTGCGTAAGTGGTAAGAGGACAGCATTGTGTTGGTTCTGTGGATATCTCCACGAACTATATTCTAGCTGCCGCAATTCGTGCTACATACTGTTCTCGCAGTCACGCTCCGGCTGTCCGAGACGTCAAACGTAAGATGCTACTCCCCCTCTCCTACCGCAAGTCGTACTAAACGTTGTACTACATGTACTCTCAGCTTGATGACATCCCATCCAATGCACATTCATCCTGGTCCTCGTCATACATATCTTCATTCAAGTATGTGAGCAATGCTGCCTAGATTTTACAAGAAGGTTATGTCGTCCGAAGGTTCATAGGTGAAATGCACATCCTGACGAGTACGGAAGTACAAAGCAACGCCTTTCAAAGTCTCAACTTTGAATCTCTGGATAGTCTATTGGTCGTCAGCACCTCGAGGACCTCAAAGAATCCACGGACGACGAGCTATCTTTAACAGAGGCAGCAAATGATGCGAGTACGCCCACGTCCAGCTCGAAGAGGCCCTGACGGGAAGTGCAGCAACAGTCCGCCGAGGTCGACTCTCTGATTGGCCCTGAAATTAATTCTAATCGTCGCCACATCTCTGTTGCTCGAACACATCCGACCCTTAATCTTGGTCTTTACTATCCATACATTGAGGACGAGGTACACACGGCATTCGAAGGGTTATGGACAATGGTTCCATCGGCAAATCATTATCTTTTACGGCGGACACTGATACCGCTCGTAGCGTGGAAGAGCGTCCCAGTAGTGGAAACCGTACGGGAGATCGTATGCAGATCCAGCAACACCTAGGTTGTTCCTCGGCCTACCGCTTTGTAAACTGGTTCCCCTTGCGTTAACAGGCTAATAAGTACTGATACGTGATAGGTCCCGATCGATCCCAATTCCCGGTTTGTGGCTGACGTGACCACCGATGCAAACGTCTTCGACATATTTCTGGTACTGTGTGTGACTTATGAGTACCCCACGCCGTCGTGTATCGCAACAAACGCGTACAAGTTCAAGTACGGATTTGATGGTCCCTGTATCTAGCAGTAAATGAGCAAAATCCCAGCATGACGCATGTGCCTTGCATGTGTCTGCCAGGCCAGGACTTGGAAGAGTTTCGTCATCACGACCAACCTTTCAGCACATGACTTTGATGCCATTTATCCGAAGACTTTTCGAACAGTGAGAGCAGCGAAAAAAGATGGCGAGATATGAGTTTCAGCTGGCCATCGAGCAGCAATGATGTAAAGGGTGAGAAAAGGAAAATATCGGACATTCGATGGCTGAAAGCGAGAGATGTAAGTTACTGTCTTATTTCTTTGGTGCATCGTAAGGTGATAATCCAGTAAAATAATAATACCGTCTGTAAGGCCTCATGGTCTCGGAGACCCTTCTCTGCAACATGGGGCCATGTCCTCACGCTTCTATTACAGCCTCCGTCTAAATTGCACTCCTGTAATCCCGGGCGTTGATCAGGATCCCGTTATTGGGGGTGCTGTATAAGCGGGAACTGATGAAGGTGCTCTTGACTCGTGACATGCAGACCAAGTCGGAAAGGGCGCACGTACAACTTCAAATTTGGATAACATGAAAATTTGACCATGAACGTTTCACGGGTTCATGCAACGAGGAATTCAACCTCGAACGTGGGACCATCAAACTGCGAGGCGTCGAAGCGTTCGAACTGATCACGCATTGATAGGTGAGATATTGGTTGGGCACGATCTCGGCGTTTGTTGCATTACGCCTCCCCTCCCATCTCACCGGTATGGTGCACACATCGAGCCTGCCGACGAAGTGCAGGGGTGCGAGCTAGATGTGTTTTATCAGTGTATGCAGCCTTGGTTTTGTGGTCAGAATTTGGAGAAGAAGTGAAGGTCTGAGAGTATCGGCAATTGTGAGGATAGGAGGAAGCAGAGTTTGGCTAGACCGAGAATAGGGTATAGGGCGGATACTTTTCTGGGATGGGCCAATACATCACAACGCGTTCAACACGCTTCTTCCAGCCCTCGCCTCATGCGTGATCTTGTGCAGACGAAAACGCTGGAACTTGTGGAGAGGAATAACCAGGCGCCGAGATCGTTGCTGAAATGAGAATGCTGCACTGCCAAGTCTTCATCGATACCCTGAGGAACGTGCAGAATCATATAAGGGGAGCCACGGATAACTCCACAATGTGTCGTTCCTTTCCCCTCTTCTAAACTCCAGAGCGAAGTGAGCTTGCTAGAAGATGGGTGCGTACCAGCAATAAGCGAGGCCGAGGCACCTCTACTGACAGATCGTGGGGTGGTTAAGTTGCGAAACAGACCGAAATTGCATCACAGAGTGTTGTACGCTCAGTTGCCTTTGTGAACGAGAGTCAGGTCGTAGCAGGATATCACAATTGTGATATTCGTCGATGGAGCATCGAAGACGGACAGCAACTGGGCCTAACCATGCAAGCGGCTGGGCTTGTCTATTCCATTGCAGTTTCGCAGGACGGGCGGTGGATCGTATCTGGAGACGACGGAAGCAAGGCGATCGTATGGAATGCACTCACCAACGAAAAAGTGCGCCACACCGAATACTGGAATCCCGTGCGTGCCATTGATATTTCGAGCGACTCCACCAAACTAGTCGCTGCGAGTTTCGACACCACAGACGTTCGGCTTTCCGGCATCTCTTCCGGCGCCGAATTGCTTCCTCCCATCTCACACAGGTACATACAGGGCGTGAAGTTCTCCCCGGACGGTAGTCGACTTGCTACCGCCTCGAATGATTGTGGTGTCCGCGTCCACAGCATCCACGATGGAAAGGTCGGGGTCTTGTTCGATTCAGGTACTCGGGGTTCGACCAACTCATTTACGGTCACTCCTTTGGCCTGGTCAGCCGATGGCCAGCAACTGTTCGTAGCAGGCAAAGGCAAAATCACGTCTTTCAGCATCTCCGATTCTTCGTCCACGGAATGGCCTGTTCATGAAACTCAATCTTCCGTATTTATAGTATCCAATGGCAAATTCATCGCATGTTCTGCAGGCTCGTCCGTTTCACTATGGGATTGTATGTCCCACAGACAGATTGGTCCCATCATCACGCACACCGCCGGGATCAGGTGCATTGCTCTCTCACCGAGTGGGGGTTTTCTCGCATGCAGTGTTGATAACAATATCACAATTCACAATCTTGGAGGCGTCCTTCGCTCGGAGTATTTCGACAGGGGTGTAAGTGAGCACCCTTGTCGCGCTATTTACTGTTCCCATCCATCGACAGTCCCTTGTCTCTCAGCTTCCACTCGTCCGAGTGAGTGACCAGACCTTCATCCTCGTCGCGCTACTTACTGTTCTCATCCGTCGACAGTCCCTTGCTTCTCAGCTTCCACTCGTCCGAGTGAGTGACAAGACCTTCAAATCATGGACACAGGGCATTCCGACGAACACCGAAGCGGTACTATCGGAAGAGATCAAGAGCACTTCAAGTCCCAGCCACGACATGCTAGCATGCCGTGCCATTCTGCGAGCGCGCTTGAAACGCGTGGCGCTCGCATTGGAGGACGCCAAGCAGGTGAGTGTGCTTTCTTGCTACCCCACGCACATGCTCACATGCAAGCATTTCAAGTCCCTCCGGGTTCGGCCGTCACCTATTGGGTATATCGCCATGGCGGTTACCCTGCTTGGCCAGGGTGATCGGGAGGGTGCACTACGCATATTCAACCTCGCCTTTCATGATTGTGAGCTGGACGACAACAGATTGCTCTTGCTACTGAAGGTGCATGAGGTGACCTGGACCATTCTTACAATTAACCTTTTGTTTCTTTGCTCAGTCGATCCTCGTGTTTGAATCAGGAAACCAGGAAGACGCGATAAAACGCGTAGAACTGCTTGCTGCGAGAGCAAACGATGACGGCGATAACGACGCCACCCACCTTTATGCACAGGTACGTGCTTTGCGTGGTGCAGATCCATACTATCCCCTCTGACACACTCCACAGGTCCTAGCAGTTATGTACATGAGGAAGGAGAATTACGGACGTATGATACCGTTGATGGAACAAGCGAAGAACCTAGCCCCAAAGGACAAACTATATTCCCCCCTCACGACGATTTCCCTCGTAAGTTTTCTGCCCTTACTATCTATTACGCTGACCCTCCACGGAGATATTCGGGTGGAGTTTCGATGGACTGGACGTCGTTGCCCAACGTCTCTGTGAAACTCTCTATGCTGAAGGGCGTACAGCCGAAGCCGTACAGGTTCTCGTGAACATCATCAGGACGCCGGATGAGGATACCCAAGGAAGCAAGACAAAGGTAGACTGGGTTGCAGGTACGATTCATGACCACTAGTCTTGTTGACGTGCATGGTAACATCCATCATCAGATTTCATCTACAAGTGTACTATTGCGCTTGAACGCGTTGGCGACGAAGCCTCGCGTTCTGCAAAACATGATGACGCAATTACACAGTACTCTGCTGCGTTGTCCCTCAGTCCTCCAAGTCCATCAGGTCTGCTAATCAAGCGGAGCAGAGCTCGAGCGGCAATAGGGCTATGGGAGGATGCATTACAGGATACGAACGAGGTATGCATAATATTCTTGGATGAGTACGTTGCCACAATTGTCGCATAGGCTGTGAAAGCGGACCCCTCTAACCATTGGGGCTATGAAGCCAAGCACGCAGCACTTCACGGAACTGAACGGTATGACGAAGCGATCGATGCCTTCGAGTCTATGCTGCACGCGATCGAACAGTCTCATGACCCAGAAATCAGGCGTGTGTACCTCTTGTTTAATTTCAGTATCCGCAAATAATGGCTTTACAGAACTGCGTAAAAACTACATTTCTCCATCAGAGACGATTGCAGCCATCGAGTCCGTCACCCGCAAGATCCTCAATCACTGTCCGCTCGTCGTCATCGACGTCACCACCGGTCATCTTTGCGACGGTCCAGAGCGAATGCACATTTTCAAGGCTGGTCCATCGTTCAAAGAACTCGTTTCATCCACTACAAGAGAACTGGATAAAGAACGGATCCTGGAAGCTGTTACCATATTTTTCGGATACGTGATGTTCTCTCACGTGTGGCAGGGGGACGAGCCGTCATCCCAGCAGGTCGGCGCTGTCAAATCAGTGTGGAACCTGCCCAAAACCGTTCTGAATAAGAAGTTGCACAACTTCTGCGAAGAGACGCGCAGACTTGGTTACAGGTGGGCTTGGTCAGATACCTGTTGTATCGACAAGGCCACGAGCTCCATCCTCAATCAATCCCTGACCTCTATGTATAAATGGTACGCAGATTCAGCAGCCACGCTCGTGTTCCTTGCTGGCGTAGCACATCCATCCAAGCCCGGGGATCTCGCGCGTAGCTTGTGGATGACACGAGCATGGACCTTGCAAGAGCTTCTTGCTCCTAAAGTCATCTATTTCTATGACTCCGAGTGGAAACCATACCTCGGCAATACTGGCGACAACCACAAGGAATCTCCAGAGATCATGCAAGAACTAGCCGACGCTATCAAGATTCCCCATGAAACTATCACCGCATTCACTCCGGACGATCTCGCAATACGGGAGAAGCTTCGTCTCGCTTCGACGCGTAACGCGACATACGTGGAGGACGTCGCCTACTCTCTAATCGGCATATTCAAGTCCGATATCAGTCCTCACTGCGGAGAAGGAGCCGATGCTCTCGGTCACCTCCTGGAGGAGATCGTGGCCCGCTTTGGTGATGTCACTGTGCTTGCGTGGTCAGGCGAGTCGTCGTCTTACAACAGTTGTCTTCCGGCTTCCATATCTGTTTACCACCAAACTCCTTACAACCCCCCATCACTCGAGGAGGAAAAAATGGAGACCCACATCACAGAGCTACGGAGCAAGTTGTCTCAGCAAGCAGCCTTGGGTATCTATAACCAGATCAACTTTCTCCCGCGCGCCCGCTTCGCGGCCCGCCGTCTCCATCTTCCATGCATCGCCTTCTCTGTCAAACAACTCAGTATACTCGAGAGACGCAGTGGCGACGAGAAGGTATATCGCGCCTGGGTAGGGCCCAGAACAGTGGATTTTGCGACAGCAGACCCTCTCCCGCTGCGAAAGCCGCACGGATTGGTCTTCGTGCATCCGTGGATTTCTCATATCCGAGGTCCGAGTGATGAGGAGGATGCCGGAAAAAGTGACTTGGAGTCTGTTGATTTTGACTCGTATTCGGAGCATGACACCAGATCGGATGAACTTGTACTCTCTTCGTCATTCGATGGTGGTCCCGAGCCTCATGTTGACGACTATACGCGGGCACTACAAATGATTGCTCGCCTCGGACAGCCATTCAGCGCATTGCTTCTGGTATGGCAGCCGAATAGGCATTACACGAGGGTCGCTACGGAGAATGAGATTGTTGTTCCGGGACTCGGAACGGACATCACCCCTCGGGACATTTGGGTGACAGTCTTGGAAATCCTGTGATACGTGTGTGCAGGGTTTGGACTCGGCATTGAATCCGTCCTTTTTGTTATCCTTTCTGGCCTGCTTTTCTTTTCGTGCAGTTTTCATTGGCCCGCTCGTTACATGTTGGGGGAGACACAACCTGAAGAGCACTTGTAGTAACTAGCTACCTACGTAGTACCTGATGATAATGTGGAAAAGTGTGAGGCAAAACCCTGAGAGCGCTTGCAATGATCCCAATCACTTGATTCCCGAGTCTGAGTCGGAGGAACGTTTCTGTTCATGTGTCGTAGATGACGACAGTGTTGAGACTGGTCAGCAAGAGACTGGAAATCCTACAAGTCAGCGCGCGGACGTTTATTCCAGTGGATCTGGTCGTTCCGGAAGTCGCCCATAGGAAAATCTGAGGCAGCGGTGATGCTCAGGTCTTGAATTTGACATATACAGAGGTGACTCTCTTGCCTACATGGATGTGAGCGCCCTCTATATCGATGACATTTGCCATCCCCTGCGGTAGGGCTGCCAATCGGCCACTGAGATGATTGGGCAATGAACTATAAATTAATATATGCTACACTCTGGTTTACATAATGCTTTGGTTTTGTAACGAAACAACCCCAAACTCGGCTGCGTCCCCCTGACGGTGCTCACTTAACCATCTCGCTGAACAACTCGTTTACTATTATGTCGAGGGAAAAGACGCCACCGGTGGGGAAGGGTATTCAAACGCCTGACACCGTAACCAGACCAAAGGCTCTCCTTAGGGATCTGGGAGAAATCCCTTCGGTGTCGCTTGACTACTTCGAGTCTCATGCCCTGCCCCCGCTTCCTCAGGGGGTCGACGTAACCAAGATCCAGGAATCACTCCGTGATGCTGCGGTTTGGTCCAAGGACTTACAGCGGTGGGCCGTATTTACAACAAATCCAAAGAAGTCGAGGAAAAGCGAACATGACGCGTTCAAACCCCTTTCGCAAGTTTTTAACGCAGTCGTACGTGAGGCTCGCAAAACTATTGGAGATCGCAAAGCCACGCTCATGTACGCCTCACGGCGTACGAAATCACCAGCCTCCGAGCGGTCCAACTCCACCCGCCCGGATGCGTACTTACTACTACGAGAGAAGAAGAGTATCGACGACAAGACCGACACTAGCAACGACTCGTGGAATGATATAGCCGTCTCATTCGAGTTTAAAAAGGGCACAGGGGAGGAGGACTGCGAAGAGGTGAGCGAGAAGTATGTTTTTGCGCAGACAGCGCTGATCTAGTGTTTAGGATGACGAGAAGGTGATGCGGAGTCTCCACCACATCATGCGTAGCGATCCGTGTCGCCGTTCCACCCTTGGAGTCACGATCGAGGACACGCACATGAGATTTTGGTTCACTTGCAGGGCAATCACGCTCGTGAGCGAGCCGTTCGACTTCTTCACCGTTAGTGGCCACGTTGTCGGATCCTTCGCTGTTTGCTGATGATTTCTGGACAGGAGCCTGAACACCTTATCCATTTCTTCTGTTCCGTCGCATTCGCCAATGAGCACCAGCTCGGATGGGACCCTACCGTGCAGAGAGTATGTGTCGAGGGTAAACCCCAATATAACATCACCGTGTGCACGGATGAGGGGAAAGAGACGGTATACCAGACCACCAAGATGATTTCCGATTTTAGCGCCGATGCCATGCAAGGTCGTGGGACAAGAGTCTTTCAAGTACGTCTCACGCTACAGAATGGACAACCGGTGCACAACGCGGAACCGCTCGTATTGAAGGATTCCTGGAGAGAGGTTGACCGGGCCCGCGAGGATCAAATTCTTGGGCAAATATTTGACGGTTTGGGGAAGAAATATGACACCAAGAAAGTGTCCGAAGCTAGGAAATATTTCCTCACCGTGCTTGCAGCAGGAGATGTGATAATGGATGGGAAGAAGGATAAAACCACGAGCCTGTTGCGTGACGCTGATGAACTACCACCAGATTTTGGCCTACACCGGCTACCTGCTGATGATTTGCTGGAGTGGAAGCCGACCAGGAGCGGCGAAGGGCTCACCCCCAATTTTTCCTGCGTTCCTCCTTCCGTCAAGAATTCGAAAATCCATCATAGGATCCATTACCGTCTGGTCTTCAAGGAGGTTTGCCAACCCCTATACGATCTTAAAAGGCTTGATACCGTGTTCAAGGTACTCATGGATATCCACAAAGGTTTGCTGAGTTGTAGTGTGCTTTGTAGCTGTGGCTTATATGCAACACAGCGTTGCAGCTTTTGCACAGCATCGGCTGGGTGCACCGCGACCTTAGTACTGGCAACGTTTTATACTGGGGCGGGGTGGGCAAGTTAGCTGACCTCGAGTATGCAAAACATGTCGATTCCAGCATAACTCATGAGGTCCAAACGGTACGTAGATTTCTCATCCCCCAAGCGCTGTTATCGACACGCTGAAGGGCACGCTGGAATTTATGGCCTGCGAGGTCGAAGCCCAGAGATACCTGTTTCAACCGCACGGAGGCAAATCCCTCGCGAAGACAAACCCCGCGGCGAAGTGCCCGTTTAGGTTCAATCCCTTACACGACATGGAGTCTCTCTGGTGGATTGCAACGTGGACTCTCTATTACCACGTTGATCAGCGGGGCAGCCGGCCATCGCCAGAGCAAATTACGCAATTCCACGACCTCTTCCCTGGACGACTCAGAGGGCGGTTTGATGTGTTTGTTGATGATCTCGACTACGGAGTGCTTCCGGCCTCGTTTCGCGATGCAGGTTACGAGGTTGAATTCATGCACCAAGAGATCATGGTAGCCTATACTGAAAGCGAGAAGAGCATCCCGCCGACCTATACAAATCCACTTGAAAAACTCCACTCTGACTTCACTCACTGTCTTGCATCCGCTTTTGCCGCCTCTGAGAACATCGAGATTTTCAGCCCGAACGCTAAGCGACAGCGGGAAGATCCACCGTCCGGCGCTGGAGACGCGAAGCAACCCGGCGATGAAAAACGGGAAACGGACACGTCGAACAAGAAACCCAAGGTTTGAAGCTTTTGCCGTTCCATACCCGAGTACTGACATCGTATGTGTTCCTAGCGGGATGATTCGCGCGAGCCTTCAAATGCGGGTCATCAATAATGTCCGCTTGTACTATACTGTCATGTATGAATCCCGCTCCCCTCATTGATAATTACTTGTTTGTACTCTTCCAGACGATGGAGCTTGGCCTGAGTAACTCACTACTATCAGTCCCACGCTGCCCCTGCAACGACAATCCGGAGTGTTATAGACTGTACTGCGTGGCCGCATTCCCAGTTAACGCACCGTCTGATGCTGGAGACGCAACGATGCACCTAAAATTTGGTTCAAAAAATCCTGAGGTGTATACGTACGAGAAGACACCCCCCTCGTGGTTCTTCCGTGAATTTCCTCCTCGAGCTATATTTTGGCGGCTGCAATCTGCGCAACCTGTCTGAGTCGTCAAATGTAAGTCACCATGTACCCCCCTGCCCGAATCCCTTGTACTTCCGCACTCGTTAGGCTGATCAATTCACCTGCGGATCGTCATACGACTTAGCTTGGCATAGCCTTCCCGCAGGATCTGCGCAGCATTGCCCACGTACTTGAATGAAGTGATGGGGTGCAAGTGCCAGGACGAGTACTTCGAGGCGAAGACTCTTGTTTCTCGTCTATCAACAACTGAAAGATATCGTTCTGCGACAAGTAATTAGGTGATCAGTAACTTCGCCCGGCAGTTTTGGACAACTTTTTCGACACGAGGCTGGGCAGGATACGAGTCAGCAAGGACTGACAGGGCCGGAAAAAAAGTCACTTACGGTACCAGAAACTTAGGGAACACGCTCAAGATATCGGCATCGGTGGCTACGAGGAATGGTCCTATGATGGATTTTCGATTGCGTGGTGGAAGTGGAAACGGAAGAAAAATTGGGTGTAATTCCTTCGCCTATCCAGGTCGGCTTCGGCTTCAGCGACTCATCAGCAGGTAGCGAATGTGGACCATAACCGGGTGGTAGTTGATCAGGACCACGCAACAGGCTCTCATTATTATCGGTCTTCCCGTCCACTAAGGATCACATTCCCCGCTACAAGCTGGGGTCTCTTTATCGATTCCATGTTTCCACCGCCATTTTCATACAGTAGACTTTTTCATATTGCATGGTGTGCTATTGTATAAATCTGATACTGTATGAAAAATTGGGTATGACCACATTGGTATGCAGGGAATTATACAAAAATTGTCATATTGAATAATGTATGACTCCCCATGGAGCATTATACAATATGACATGAGGGTTTGGCAGGGACAGAATAGATGATAAACTGGAATTTCGGACTGCCCAACATGAAAGTTGCTACGAAATAAAGCTGAATGTACCTCCAAGTCACTGATCGGCACCCTTCATGCCCAGCGCCCTCTCAGTCCGTAAGCCTCGACCCAAGCCTGCACCATATGCTAGGAAGCCCAACCACCTGGGAGTCAGAAAAGCACTACGCCAACATCAGCAATTCCCAAAAAAACTCGTTCACGGGCTCATCTCACCTTGAATGACTGAATCATCACTGGGTTTGGTGCACTTACTTCGTCAACTGCGTGGTTCGCTGCATGATGCATCGAATGATGGCGATGACTATGCAAACGACACTGGATGCCTTCCTACAACGGAAGTAATATGTCACGCATAACGCATCACGTGTAGCTTAGTCACATATGTCACAGGTTCACTATTGTATCGTTGTCATAATGTATGGGAAAAATGGCTATGCAACCGTCATACAATATGAGAAAGTCTACTGTATTCTCTTTTCTGTTCGGCCGTCGCTTTCGGGCCTTTCACCCGAGTCGAAGACCTCGACGAAGACCGCAATTCGCTGTTTAAGCCCAGTGAAAACTGGACATTACCGGTTGTGACCCAATGTGACGGAATGTGAGTTTGAGGGTGGCTGTGAAGGTTAGATATATATCGTCACATTCCCCTACGAAACCTTGCAAAATATAATATTTGCGATGTTTCGGGGCAGAGTCCTGTATGATGCCGTATTATAATTTTGCGTCAAACATAAAAAGTCACATATACTTATATACTGGGTAGGGGAGTTCTGCGTCGTATGATATTGTCAGTTGTGATGCCATGTGATCTGTACAGCTTTTTACTCCTCTTACAGAATATGCTCTCGTATGACCAAATCTCATTCCATTTTGCGTACCGTATTATACAGCATTACTAATACCGGGGCTAGTAGCTAGCTAGCTACTAGCACGCTCTATCGAAAGCCCAAACGAATTTTGCGAACGGGAGAACATGCGAAGTATTGCGGTGATGGATATTAAACCGAGTGGAATCCGATGCGACCGAACAGGTATTACAGCGTCCATATCATCATGCGAGCATGCGAGGGGAATGTTGGGCCCAGTGGAGGGTACTCATGCGATCGTGCGAGGGGAATATCGTGGCTAGTGGAGAATACCGCCGGAGATGGTCTTCGTGTGCCAACTATTGCTTGAAGCCTGGCCGACAAAATTAAGAACAGCGTACAGTGCGAAAGAAATACTCACGAGTGCAGCAGCCTCGTCATCGTACGCCTACACCGTCTGAGATGCTGAATGTCTTAGGGCGTGATTACACTTACCTGTCGTTGTGCGGAAGTCAGAGCAATGTAGTATTTTTGAAATTCTTCGGTCGATCCATTTGATTGGACTTGCTTCCGCCAGCGGTGAGCGCACAAGTTACTGGAGAACGCATGAGAACAAGTTAGCGTGCATGGAATGAAACGTACCGCCCATTTTTAGCTGGTCCTGGGCGCATCTTTGCCTTGCCTCCACCTTTGGCAGACTTACTGACTGACGTTACCAGGGCGTTGTCTACTATAGCAGGTATAGTAGTTGCTGATGGTGTCGCGGCAGGCAGGACGGCATCCTCTAAATCGAGGATCGGCTTTGTGTTCGACGGCGTGTTGTTGGAACTTGCAGAGCTGGGTGGCAATGCTTGCGAGGTATCGAGTAGTGGCAGTGTCGGGATATCTCTCGCCTTGCTGGCAGCAATTGCGAGTGCGGCACTGGAATGAACTAGTTTCAGTTTCAGTCCTAACGTTGAAAGCCACTTACAGAGGGTCTATAGACATGATACTAGTAGTAGCGTCGGCGTCGGACCGGACAGTCTCCTTCTCATGGCGGCAGAGGGAATCAGGGAAGGGAGACATGCTTTCATTGTCACGAGCTGTATCAGCGGCGGATCCACGCGTCGCGGTAGGAGGAGCCACGGTAGAAGATTCAAACGAAGTAGTCGATGCGTCGGAAGGAGACGACAGCGAAGTCGTCGAGGCGGATGGTGTTTCGTTGCTTTCCTCTGTATGTTCCCCTTGCAGGTGGTCGTTAGCTCGATCGATGCAAATATGCGCGTCACGTACCTTTGAAACGTTTCTCTGGCCCTGCCTCTGACTTGAAAAACGCCTTTCGTTTCATGCCAACGTCGTCCGTGCTCTCGTCATCATTGTCGTCCTCGGTTTTGGGATCCTTGCCTTTCTTCTGCTTCCACTTACCGTTGTCATCCAACATCGCTTTCCGCCAGGCGGGGTACGTTGTGCTAGCCAGATAATCCAGTTTCCACCCGTTATTAGCGAATTTGAAGTCCGGGAAAGCATTTTCCATAAGGCTGTGGATGAACTGTCGGCCGCTTGCGGAGAGTCTTCCCCATGATGGAGGCGCAAGCTCCCGGTTCACGAGCTCGACCCAGCCTCCACGAAGAACCTTGTGAATGGCCTTCGCTGTCTTGGATGAAGGCGGGTTACCGTCTTTATCTTCGAGGTATCCCATAGTTCCTCGCCTGCTTGTCTGACCTTCGGGCGACTCGAGGTACTTATCCCAATCCTCGCGGTCCCAGAAGCGGATGGATGGGTAGTCACTCGGTGTTGGAGGCGCCGGTTCCACCTTCGATCTCAGTGCAGTGGATAACTGAGCAAAAGAGTTGCCATCAACCTGGCAAGGGTCCACATTGCGTAAACCGATGGCATCTGCCAGGCATTGAAATGCCGTCCTACATAGATTGGTTAGTTACGAGCCATAGAATTGAATTCACGTACCTGAGAGCATTGTTTTCTACGGTAAGCTTCAATACTTGTCCTTCAAGAAGCTTTGCACGTTCCTGCAAGAGGTTTATCTGCTTGGGTTCATGACTATATGCGCCCTAAAACGGATACGGCGATAAGCGCAACTCGATAATAAAAGCACTTACATTCATAAAGGTGGGAAATGAGGTCATCGTCATCTCATTTCCTTGTGAGAAAGTCATGTCAGGGGCGTGTGGCAATGGGAAAGACGGTTGGAACGAGGCGGTGGTGGGCGATGACGAGGTCAAAAGCGAGACATTCGACTCATTTGATGTTAGTAGTGACGACATCATTCCTACAGACATCGTCGAGGACATCGAGTACAATGGGGACGGGTAGGGGTAAAGAGGTAAGTTATTCTATTAGATTCCGTTCCCGTACCACCCGGCACATTCCGACGGAACTTTAATTAAGGTGTCAGTGCACGGACCCTTTTTTTCTCTTAGATACCATGTCGTCAGTCCCAGGTACACGTATAATTAACGTGGTTAACGACGTTATCTACGTCGAAGTCACTGGCTCCCTTTCTAAGTGGGACACCCACACTTTTTCTGTCGATATTCAATCTCCTGGCGTCAAAAAGGTTGTACTCCGTCTAAAGGATACTGTCAATACGGCGTAAGTCTCTTTTTTTGGGCCTAAGGCGCTGATACTATTAACACCAGTCTCTCTCCGGGGAAGAAGCACACGCTGGAAGAAGAGGCCTTGGAGCAGGTTGAGGCGGCCAGCTCCAAGCTACGCGCTGCTCACGCTGCATTGTGGAAGGCGTACGAGGGAACTATCGGCATCCAAGACACGTTCACTAGGGTTACGGATGCGAGTGCTAGACTGGATGCCGTCCGTAACAAGTTATGCATACTCAGAGATGCCAACGATTCTCTCGAAACGGACCTTGTCAAAGCTGAGGACGTCGAGATTAAGCCCGACCCCGCACTCGAAGATACTATGGCATTACAGTACGTTTACATCCTCTCGCCGAGTCTCCGATCATCTGAGACGTCGCAGGTTTGAGCGCACTTCCGCTTCCCCGTGTCGAGTCCTCCCTCGCCACTGTGGAAACCCAGACTCGGATGAGGCGAGTTCGACAGAGCCTTGGGCCTACTACGTCATTCCATTTGATCCTATCGATATCCCCACGCAGCTCGCAAAAAGGAAGGGTCCCATTGAGACGTCCACTGGTCCCCTTCACAAGCACGCGAAACTGGACATTTCTTAAGTTCATCATCGTACCTCGTTTTTTGTACACGCGTCTTCAATTCTGCACGCATTTCGTCTCTCTTTTCGCACGTCATTCCGATAGCTTTTTCTTCTTGCGAGTGTACTACTAATACAATACCCTACAACTACTCGATGTTCGCATCCTGGTCAGCTTCATCTTGATACACGCTGTATGGTATTCCTACTTGTGAAATGTCGAGTCCCGGTTTTTCCATTAAAAAAAAACAGTCGTCTATAGTGCCGGACGGATGCTTAACACAGTACGGTACCATACCAACAATGCTGTTGATCGCCTTGACATGAATGACAGCAAATTGATTAGAAAGTTTTGATACTGCGAGGGTGTTTGACGAGGCCTGCAAGAGCTGTTTGTCCGGGAAGGTGTACAGGCAGATGAGTGCGACGTCTTCAAATCGCGCTTCTTCAGCGTCCTCTTCAGTCGTGTCCATTGCGAGTCTGGCGAAGTATTGAACCTCTCCGACTCGCTCATGCCCATTGTAGATAAACTAAACGGGTGTGAGCATCCCGTAGCATGAGTATCATTATACTTACCTTCACATTTCTTGAAATACGAATTTGAGTCGAAGCTTTGAATTTTTCTCGCCATAAAGATCGTGCAATTTGCCCGTTCGGAAGCCGAAGTCGTGCCCATCGTTTGAAGCGGTGAAGGGGACGATCCTGGCCTATGAACTCACTGAAAATGCGTGCCTCTTCTCCCGTTGGAAGCCAGGGTCGTTTGTCTCGTTTGCGTAGTAAAACGTAGCCATCTCCTAGATCGACAGAGCCCATCGGATGTCCACTGTTCCCGTCGTTGAGTTCAGGCATGATTGCGAGTAATGCATTTACCTAGTTATGTTGTTAGTTAGTTTGAACGTCTGAATATGCACATAATGGTTACATACCCTGCATCGCCGCACGCCTTCCTCGGCGAGGTTCTCATAAGGCTTCGAGGGCTGCCGAATTTCTTGGCCAAGGTTACCGATAGTCCGCTCCATTGTCCATTGTGCATAGCAAATTGGGGGTCCTTTATGCATTGCCTCAGTAACGAGATGGAGAACTTGATGGACGCACGGCCGAATAAAATGGAGGCGGTCTTGCCTCAGTTGATAGTAAATGAGCTCAAACTCGCGGCCCCAGGAACAAAGGAGAACATAGGCATGTTCAAGATCCTGCTTGCTGATAGTGTGCTGGGACATAATTTGGATACCGCGGACGAGCTTGCAAAAGTTGACCCAGTAGCGCTCCGGAAGAATGCCATAAAGAAGAGCGGGGGCTAAACAGAATATGTATAAATGAAATTCCCATGTCTTGTAGTCCATATTGATCTTGTCAGCGATGTTACGCGGTTTTCGGTCGAAAGATCCAGGAATCGAAGTGCCGGCATCTTCAACTGCTTGTCCGTGTCGTGTCCAAGTATCCTCATCACGGAGTACAGCCCAGTCCCAGGAGTCCTTGTTATCCGGGTGATTGCACTCCATCGTACCACGCCAGAGTGAGATAAGCAGGTCCGAGAGGTTGCCGGCAAGGTGCATTATGTCGGTAGTCATACAGAGAGGCACTCCGAGTGAGTGAGACGGATCGAGCCCGAGAATTAAAGGAGGTTTTGTTATACCGGTCTCGGTTTTACGAAGGTTCCACTGCCGTAGGGTGGGAGCACTTACAAGCTGCAAAAGGTTTTCGGCGTAATCGCCGGAACCACCGAGGGGCAGCCGAAAAACGTCGATGTCGGCATGGTCGCTACCAGGCGGGCAGTTTCCCCGCGGTCTCAAGAGAGCTGGGTAGTAGTGAGTACTGTGAAGTTTGCGTCTGCCCGGGGTTGGACAGTAGACTCGACAACCATTTTTCCCACTGTGTCCAACCATCCCATCCCAGCAGACGAGACCTGGGCCGTCAGCAGTTGTAAATAGAAGATAGAGGTTTGAGGAAAATACACGATCCTCGGATGCATCCCAGATACGAAGACCTTCGCGTTGAAGAGCCGCAATGTGATGCAGACCCACGAACAGAAACGAGTCGACATTTTTCGGTTTATTCGGACCCGGTATGAATCCGCCCGGGCAGACATGGATCTTCTTATAGCGTTTATCAGGCGCCAAATTGAGAATGACCCAAATGTATATCCAGCAGTCCGACTGCTTGCTCTCATATAGCTGAGCGCCGTCGAGTGAAACCATTAATACGATGTCGTTCTCCTTAATATCTCCATCGAGTACTGCTCCGAGGTAGTCCCAGCCCGCCGCGATGTCGTCAACGAAAGATATAGATCCTGTTTGTCGCAGCTCTGCGAATATTTGCTGCGTACGCTCATGTAGGTAGCGCATTTGCCGGGCCTGGTCAGGATCGCGGTAGAGGGCTTGGAGCTGCGGGCCCAGTGGGATAGTAGTGAATCTCTTCGCAGGCACCCTGCTCCGGCCATTAGAACCACGTAAGACTTCTTGATTCCAACGTGAAGCCCCGCATAGGGGACACTGCTCGCGATCGGCATATGGACCTGTGAATGCCGTACAGCTATCGGGACACATGTCATGCTGGATTTTCTCGACACCGGTGAGTGACGCAATGAGATTCTCCACGTTGTGGTAGGAGAGGATGTCTTGAATACCTGGGGCGCCTGAAAAGTTTCGAGCAGTAGACCGACATATCTTTTCATAAGCATCCTTGGACGAATGCTCGGTAGCGAGATATGTCGAAATGCTATGGCGGTGACCGGGATTGTCGATCCGAAGGGGTTGACAAGGTGGGTGACGAAGGCGTTCCAAAGCTTGCGGGCTAAGCTTCGTGACCGGGTCTTCTAAGCTAGCAGAGGCCAGAGCAGAGACAAAGATCATCGTCTCTTGCAATCTGGGTAAGACGACGTGGCGGGACAGGTCGTGGATATTAATTTGAGGCCGAGCCCGCCGCTGGTACATGATCGACATCGCTGGCGGAGCCTGCTCCAAACGACTCGGAGGTGGAAGTGGTGAGCGTGTCTCTATCTCGTCTCGGGGAGGTGAGTGGAGAGCGGGTGGTGGCAGCGGTGGCAAGCGTGCGTCTGTCTCGTCTTGTGGAGGTGACTGTGACCGGGAAGGTGGAGGTGGAGGTGAAAAGTTGTCGTTGGCTGGATCAATCAGATCCCTGTCACTTTGAATGTCATTAACGTCCATCCCACCGTCGTCTGGATGTACTGGCTGCAATAGACCACTTGTCTCGTCGACATCCGGCTGAAAGGGCGATTGGATAGACCGTCAGTACACAGAAATCCCCAAGAAAAGCTCACCTGTATCGCGGAATTATCTTCACTTTGATTGAGGTGGGTGGGCTCCTTCAAACGAGCACGTTTGCGGCGCCCTACATGTTCGTTCGGGTCGCGGTTCTCTCTAGCACGCTTGGCAAGGCCCCGAAGTGCCTCGATCCTGCGAACGCTTGGAGGAACAGAAAGATTGCGATTCGGTGGTGGTGAAGAATTGGCGAGAGGCGGAAGGCTCGTCATTCGTTCCCCCAAAAGCCTGGCAGTGCGTATTCATTGGCGCTCTTCCTCTGAGCTCGCGTTGGCAAGATGTTGTAGCCATGCTGTATGAGAAACCTTGTGAATACGTCCGAAGCCGTACTTGATACAGACGCAGTCGTATTGGCCTCCGGTAGGCCGCTCGAGGGGTGTGGAAGCCTGTACTTGCATGTTAGTATGTAAAGACAAGGCAAAGCATTACAACGCTTTGCGAACGCGCAATGCAATGTAATGCTTTGCATATTGCATTGCAATGCCGGGGTCGACGAGATTGGGCGGATCGCACATGCAAAAGGTAATGTAATGCGTGGCAAAGCCTTCGTTTGAGATTTGGTAATATTTGACACTAACTAAGCATAATCCTAATAAGGAAATTCACACCTCACAACGTATGGTCACACCCGGTAATGTCCAGTTTTCACTGGGGTTTAAGTTCAATCCCTTACATGACATGGAGTCTCTCTGGTGGATCGCAACCTGGACACTATTACCATGTTGATCAGAAGGGCGGCCGGCCATGGTCAGAGCAAATTACGCAATTCCACGAACTCTTCCCTCGACGACCTGACAGCGCTCTGGTATAGCATCCTTTCCCCCTTTTCATTGCATACGGTCATGTTATATTGGGATTTATCCCCGGCACATACTCTCAGAGGGCGGTACTCCTCCAACGACGTCTGTTTCGGTCTGGCGTACAGTGAGTTTGGGTTGCTTGTCGGGACGTGGAATACCCAACCATGGTCTATCCACAGCATCGATGACGCGGCGTGCCTCGGGCCACTGTTGCTCTTTGGAATGCTCGCTTGGTCTAAAACCCGAGGGGCACGTTGCATACGGACGGCGTGGGTCATGGGTACGTCACGCTCTATCCCAGGATTGCTAACTATACCACAACCGGAGCTGACGGACTTTCAGGATGCATTGGAGGAAATGGTAAAGACAGCCGTATCTCCTCTCTCGTACTTGATCATTCGGACACATACCATCCACCATATCAGTCTTCACAGGGACCGCGACTACTAGCATGTTTAGCCAGGGAGACAAACGCGAAATGGAAACCAATGCAGGAAGGGGATAGAAGAGAATGAAAGCAACTCGGGCACATCATGAGTCACTCGCTGTCCACCTTGGGGTCGCAGCGGGATGCTTTACCAGCTCCATCTTTGTCGGGGCCAACCGCTCTATACCTCAAGCGGTCCTTTCAAGACGCTACTATTAAGAGACTCCAATGAGTTCTTTTTCTCCCATGCTTGAGAAGCTGAGGTCACCAGAGCGGTACTCCGTCATCGACGTCTGTTTCGGTCTGGAGTACGGTGAGTTTGGGGTTGTTTGTCAGGACGTGGAATACCCCCACCAATGGCCCTCCATCCACAAGATCGATGCTCAGGCCACATCGACGGCGACCGGTGGTAATTACGCCCTCAATCAGTCACCAGACTGTTGCTCTTTGGAATACTCGCTTGGTCTAAAACCCGAGGGGCGGGTTGCATACGGACGGCGAGGGTCATGGGTACAGCACGCTCTATCCCAGTCTTGCTAACTACACCACAACCGGAGCTGACGGACTTTCAGGATGCATTGGAGGAAATGGTAAAGACAGCCGTATCTCCACTCTCGTACTTGATCGTTCGGACACTTATCATCCACCATATCAGCCTTCACAGGGACCGTGACTACGAGCATGTTTAGCCCGGGAGACAAACGCGAAATGGAAACCAATGCAGGAAGGGGATAGAAGAGAACGAGGGCAACTCGGGCGCATCACGAGTCACCCGCTGTCCCCCTTGGCGTCCCAGCGGGATGCTTTACCAGCTCCATCTTTGTCGGGGCCAACCGCTCTATACCTCAAGCGGTCCTTTCAAGACGCTACTATTCAGAGACTCCAATGAGTTCTTTTTCTTCAGTAAGCGGTTCGCCGTAGCGTGCGTGGAAAGGCGAGGCGCGGGTGCGCAACAGCTCCAGAATCGGCAAATCCTCCGTGAGCATGAACTTCTCGGGAAGATAATCGCCGGACTTGAAACAAAGTGCTGTGGTAAGTCCCCCCTCTTCCCTGCCTGCCACACTCTTGAAGCTGTAGT
Source organism: Pisolithus albus (assembly GCA_024613165.1). Taxonomy (NCBI): domain Eukaryota; kingdom Fungi; phylum Basidiomycota; class Agaricomycetes; order Boletales; family Pisolithaceae; genus Pisolithus; species Pisolithus albus. Next base: position 314,687 of record JANFAB010000025.1, read on the forward strand.
CATACTGGACAGTGCGGCGCAGCTTGGTCGGCTCAATTTGATCATTCCACCCCATGAGAACTACATATGGCCTTCCCCGGCCGCCGTGTCATCTTGTCGAGTGGCTGATCATCCTCCAAGGGACCATGCTGGCAATATAAGTGTTTCGTTCGTAGTTCTCGTGTTAATATGTACGAGTTATATGTCATCAGTTACAGGTTCTCTTCCGGAGAATAACCCTGGAAGTGGGATGAAGTCTCGCTATCATGTTCGAGAAACGGTCCCGGCGGATAGCGATTGCTCAGCAATTGTTTGTACGGTGAGTTTCGATGCAGGTATGTATTCTAAAAACTGGTTCCACGCCGTCATCGCAGAGTGCTGCAAGGCTCGTACAATGCATTTACGTCTAAAAATGGGTTCCACATACCTCACGGCGAAGCACTGTTGTTTTGCATCTGGTGAGTCACGGGTTCGCAAGGTCTCTCTAAGATGGGTGCTTCAATTACGTTTGCGTCAGCTGTACCCAGATCATACACGCGCTGTTCTGTCGACCCGATACCCTCGCAAGATCTTACGAGATTTGGTAGAAAATCATTTTTTTAAAATGCGCAGCGTCTCACGTTCGTCCAGGCTTAGCAACGCATCCGGAGCCTCGCGTCGAGCGATCGAAATGGTTCGAGACGTGAACTTGAATGGCACCTTCGACGTCCAGGATATTGACAAGATCCTCCAACGCAGTGTAGCCAATTCCAAACTTCTCGTTCGAGGATGGCCTTTAGTCGACTGACGTCTATCTCTCTGCAGGACCTGATACCTGCAAACCGACTGCCCTCCTCGCAGCGAGGGCACTGGCTACCGGCGAGCCTCCAGATTTTGGCTTATATCCCCCGTGCAACGCTATCCATCCATGGGTAGAATCTTGTCTGAGAGTCCCGATACCACGGCTGATGACGGTGTTTAAATGGGCGTTTCCTATCTATGGCGCACGGATTCCCAATTGATCGTAACACCGTTGCCTAGTTGTGGGTCGACTCGGTGGCAGACGTTCAGATGCAAACATCGTCCGACTTCAAAACTTACAAGCCTGCTTCGAATGTTTCTTCCTGACGAACGGCTCGGACCTCTTTGAGATACAACTGGAAAGTGGTTTTGGCAGCATGACGGAACAATCCAACAACAACGCATCGCTGTTGGTCCACTCTCTGCTTCACTGCCCTTTTACAGCAGAATGGCCACAAAGTCCGTCCGCTTCCCGCGCTCGGATATGATGCCACTAGTCTCCCTCGTCCCGTATTTGACCAACTTTGCAATGACGCTCCCGCGGCCTTTGTTCTTCTTTACGAGGGTACTCAAACTGCCAAGTGCCTCTCTCTTGGCGCTATATCACGACGCTGCGAACCACCCCTTACGTCGCTTGTACTCTCTGCTCGAAGTAACGCTCAAGTGCTGTTCTCGGTGTTGCAGCCGCAACCCAGCGTGGTCTCGCATCAAATCGACGTCTTCCCTATTGTCGCTTATACCTGAGGACATATTCCTTTTGAACCAAATTTCAGGTGCATCGCTGCGGCTCCAGCATCAGACGGTGCGTTAACTGGGATTGCGGCCATGCAGTACAGTCTATAACACTCCGGACTGTCGTTGCAGGGCGCAGCATGAGCCTGCGAGTAGTGATTTGCTCAGGCCAAGCTCTATTGTCTTGAAGAACGAGGATCAATATCATCCACCCGCAAGGATAGATCACCCCATATTCCTTGCAGCGGTGCCGCACATCAAGAGAAGACTTCTACTTAGTCGTGGCTGCAATTCCATATTCCTTTACATGCTACGTAATGATGTACCGACGAGTTCACTATCTCTGCAATTTGAAGAGCGGGTGATTATCAATGAGGGGAGCGGGATTCATACACGACAGTATATTACAAGCAGACATTTAAGCACGGTTCAGGTGGTACCATCGCCTGGAAGTTATTGATGACCCGCACTTGAAGGATCGCGCGAATCATCCCGCTAGGAACACATACGATGTCAGTACTCGGGTATGGAACGGCAAAAGCTTCAAACCTTGGGTTTCTTGTTCGACGTGTCCGTTTCCTGTTTTTCATCGCTGGGTTGCTTCGTGTCTCCAGTGCCGGACGGTGGATCTTCCCGCTGTCGCTTAGCGTTCGGGCTAAAAATCTCGATGTTCTTAGAGTCGGCAAAAGCGGATGCAAGATGCTCAGCGAAGAGAGTGTGGAGGAGTTTGAGTGAATTTTCGTAGTCCGGTGGCAACTCCTCCTCGCTTGCAGCGTAAGCTACTGTAATCCGTTGGCGCATGTATTCAACCTGAAGACCTGCACGTTGAAAAGAGGCCGGAAGCACTCTGAACTTAAGAGGATCACAGAACGTCATAAAACGCCCGCTCTGAAATCGTCCAGGGAAGAGTTCGTAAAATTCGGTAATTTGCTCTGACGATGGCCGGCCGCCCTTCTGATCAACATGGTAATAGAGAATCCACGTTACAATCCACCAGAGGGACTCCATGTCATGTAGGGGATTGAACTTAAACGAGTATTCGACCGGGGTGAAGAGTTCGCCCGTCGGCCTTCGGAACAGGTATTTCTGGCCTTCGACCTCGCAGGCAATAAATTCCAGCGTGCCCTTGAGCGTGTCGATAAAAGCGCTTGGCGGATGAGAAATCCACGTACCGTTCGGACCTCATGAGTCACCTTGGAGTTCATATGCTTCGCATACTCGAGGTCAGCTAACTTGCCCATCCCACCCCAGTATAAAACGTTGCCAGTACTAAGGTCGCGGTGCACCCAGCCGATGCTGTGCAAAAGCTGCAACGCTGCATTGCGTATAAGCCACAGCTACAAAGCACACTACAACTCAGCAAACCTTTATGGATATCCATGAGTACCTTGAACACGGTATCAAGCCTTTTAAGATCGTGTATGGGTTGGCAAACCTCCTTGAAGACCAGACGGTAATGGATCCTATGATGGATCTTCGATTTCTTGACGGAAGGGGGAACGCAGGAAAAATTGGGGGTGAGCCCTTCGCCGGTCCTGGTCGGCTTCCACTCCGGCAAATCATCAGCACGTAGCGGATGTAGGCCAAAATCGGGTGGTAGTTCATCAGCGTCACGCAACAGGCTCGTGGTTTTATCCTTCTCCCCATGCACCATCACGTCTCCTGCTGCAAGCACGGTGAGGAAATAGTTCCTGGCTTCGGTCCCTTTGACGGTCCCATATTCCTTCCCCAAATCGTTAAATATTTGCACAAGAATTTGATCCTCGCGGGTCCGGTCAAGCTCTCTCCAGGAATCCTTCAATACGAGCGGTTCCGCGTTGTGCACCGGTTGTCCATTCTGTAGTGTGAGACGTACTTGAAAGACTCTCGTCCCGCGACCTTGCATGGCATGGGCGCTAAAATCAGAAATCATCTTTGTGGTCTGGTATACCGTCTCTTTCCCCTCATCTGTGCGCACGGTGATGTTATATTGGGGTTTACCCTCCACACATACTCTCTGCACGGTAGGGTCCCATCCGAGCTGTTGCTCATCGGCGAATGCGACGGAACAGAAGAAGTGGATAAGGTGTCCAGGCTCCTGTCCAGAAATGCATCAGCAAACAACGAAGGATCCGACAACGTGGCCACTAACGGTGAAGAAGTCGAACGGCTCACTCACGAGCGTGATTGCCCTGCAAGTGAACCAAAATCTCATTTGCGTGTCCTCGATCGTGACTCCAAGGGTGGAACGGCGACAGGGATCGCTACGCATGATGTGGTGTAAACTCGAAATCACCTTCTCGTCATCCTAAACACTAGATCAGCGCTGTCTGCGCAAAAATATACTTCTCGCTCACCTCTTCGCAGTCCTCCTCCCCTGTGCCCTTTTTAAACTCGAATGAGACGGCTATATCATTCCACGAGTCGTTGCTAGTGTCGGTCTTGTCGTCGATACTCTTCTTCTCTCGTAGTAGTAGGTACGCATCCGGGCGGGTGGAGTTGGACCGCTCCGAGGTTGGCGATTTCGCAGGCCGTGAGCCGTACATGAGCGTGGTTTCGCGATTTCCAATAGTTTTGCGAGCCTCACGTACGACTGCGTTAAAAACTTGCGCAAGGGGTTTGAACGCGTCATCCTCGCTTTCCGTCGAGTTCTTTGGATTTGTTTTAAATACGGCCCACCGCTGTGAGTCCTTGGACCAAATCGCAGCATCACAAAGTGATTCCCTGATCTCGGTTACGTCGACCCCCTCAGGAAGCGGTGGCAGGGCATGAGACTCGAAGTAGTCAAGCGACACGGAAGGGATTTCTCCCAGATCCCCAAGGACAGCCATGCTTGAGAAGCCGAGGTCACCAGAGCGGTACTCCGTCATCGACGTCTGTTTCGGTCTGGGGTACGGTGAATTGGGGGTTGTTTGTCAGGACATGGAATACCCCAACCAATGGTCTATCCATAGGGGGCGATGATACGCGTTGCCTCAGGCCACATCGACAGCGACTGGTGGTAGATTACGCCCTCAAACAGTCGCCAGACTGTTGCTCTTTGAATACTCGCTTGGTCTAAATCCCGAGGGGCGGGTTGCATACGGACGGCGAGGGTCATGGGTACGTCACGCTCTATCCCAGGATTGCTAACTACACCACAACCGGAGCTGACAGACTTTCAGGATGCATTGGAGGGGATGGTAAAGACATCACCTAATTACTTGTCATATCTTTCAGTGGTTGATAGACAAGACACAAGAGTCTTCGACAAGGCAGCTGACCCAGCGCGTGTTAACTATCAACTTCGCCTCGAAGTACTCATCCTGGCACTTGCACCACATCACTTCAAGTACGTGGGCAATGCTGCCCGGATCCTGCGGGAAGGTTATGCCAAGCTAAGTCGTATGACGATCCGTAGGTGAATTGATCACGCTAACGAGTGCGGAAGTACAAGGGATTCGGGCAGGGGGGTACATGGTGACTCACGTTTGACGATTCGGACGGGTTGAGCGCGACTTCGGGAACAGTTGCGCAGATTGTAGCGGCCAAAATATAGCTCGAGGGGGAAAGTCACGGAAGAACCACGACGGCGGTGTCTTCTCGTACGTATACACCTCAGGATTTTTTGAACCAAATTTTAGGTGCATCGCTGCCGCTCCAGCATCAGACGGTGCGTTAACTAGGATTGCGGGCACACAGTACGGTATATAACACTCCGGATTGTCGTTGCAGGGGGCAGCGTGAGACTGAGAGTAGTGATTTACTCAGGCCAAGCTCCATCGTCTTGAAGACCACCAAGAGCGACGCATAGGCATGCACGAAGATCAATGTCATCCACCCGCAAGCATAGCTCACCGCATATTCCTTGGTGCGGTGCCGCACCTTAGTCGTGGCTGCAATTCCATATTCCTTTACATGCTACGTAATGATGTACAGACGAGTTCACTATCTCTGCAATTTGAAGAGCGGGTACAAACAAGTGATTATCAATGAGGGGAGCGGGATTCATACACGACAGTATATTACAAACAGACATTTAAGTCTTGCGCGAATCATCCCGCTAGGAACACATACGATGTCAGTACTCGGGTATGGAACGGCAAAAGCTTCAAACCTTGGGTTTCTTGTTCGGCGTGCCCGTTTTCTTTTTTTTATTGCTGGGTTGCTTCGCGTCTCCAGTGTCGGACGGTGGATCTTCCTGCTGTCGCTTAGCGTTCGGGCTAAAAATCTCGATGTCCGTAGATTTGGCAACAGCGGATGTAAGATGATTAGTAAAGGCAGAGTGGAGTCGTTCAAGTGGATTTGTGTAGTCCGGTGGCAACTTCTTCTCGCTTTCAATGTAAGCTGTTTTAATCTCTTGGCGCATGAACTCAACCACAAGACCTGCATCGTGAAAAGGGACCGGAAGCGCTTCGTACATAAGAGGTCCACGAATCGCACGTATACGTGCCATGCTCTCAAGTCGTCTGGGGAAGAGTTCGTGGAATTGCGTAATTTGCTCTGATGATGGCCGGCCGCCCTTCTGATCAACATGGTAAAAGAGCGTCCAGGTTGCAATCCACCAGAGAGACTCCATGTCGTGTAACGGATTGATCTTAAACGTGCGTTCGCCTATGGGGCCTACGTCGAACAGGTATTCCTCGGATTCGACCTCGCAGGCCATGAATTCCAGCGTGCCCTTCAGCGTGTCGATAACAGCGCTTGGCGGATGAGAAATCTACGTACCGTTTGGACCTCATGAGTTATGCTGCAATCCATATGCTGTGCATACTCGAGGTCAGCTAACTTGCCCATCCCGCTGAAGTGTAAAGCGTTGCCGGTACTAAGGGCGCGGTGCACCCAGCCGATGCTGTGCAAAAGCTGCAACGCTGCATTGCGTATAAGCCACCAGCTACAGAGCACACTACAACTCAGCGAACCTTTATGGATATCCATGAGTGTCTTGAACACGGTATCAAGCCTTTTAAGATCGTGTATAGGTTGGCAAACCTCCTTGAAGACTACACGGTAATGGATCCTATGATGGATTTGCAATTTCTCGACGGAAGGGGGAACGGAGGAAAAATTGGGGGTGAGCCCTTCGCCGGTCCTGGTCGACTTCCACTCCGGCAAATCATCAGCACGTAGCGGATGTAGGCCAAAATCGGGTGGTAGTTCGTCAGCGTCACGCAACAGGCTCGCGGTTTTATCCTTCTTCCCATCCACTATCACATCTCCTGCTGCGAGCACGGTGAGGAAATAGGCCCCAGCTTCGGACGCTTTCTTGGTCCCATATTTCTTCCCCAAACCGTCAAATATTTGCCCAAGAATTTCATCCTCGCGGGCCCGGCCAAGCTGTCTCCAGGAATCCTTCAATACGAGCAGTTCCGCGTTGTGCACCGGTTGTCCATTCTGTAGCGTGAGACGTGCTTGAAAGACTCTCGTCCCATGACCTTGCATGGCATGGGCGCTAAAATCAGAAATCATCTTTGTGGTCTGGTATACCGTCTCTTTCCCCTCATCCGTGCACACGGTGATGTTATATTGGGGTTTACCCTCGACACATACTCTCTGCACGGTAGGGTCCCATCCGAGCTGGTGCTCATTGGCGAATGCGACGGAACAGAAGAAATGGATAAGGTGTTCAGGCTCCTGTCCAGAAATCATCAGCAAACAGCGAAGGATCTGACAACGTGGCCACTAACGGTGGAGAAGTCGAACGGCTTGCTCACGAGCGTGATTGCCCTGCAAGTGAACCAAAATCTCATTTGCGTGTTCTCCATCGTGACTCCAAGGGTGGAACGGCGACAGGGGTCGCTACGCATGATGTGGTGTAAACTCGAAATCACCTTCTTGTCATCCTAAACACTAGATCAGCGCTGTATGCGCAAAAATATACTTCTCACTCACGTCTTCGCGGTCCTCCTCCCCTGTGCCCTTTTTAAACTCGAATGAGACGGCTATATCATTCCACGAGTGGCGATGAAAGTCATTGCTAGTGTCGGTCTTGTCGTCGATACTCTTCTTCTCTCGTAGTAGTAGGTACGCATCCGGGCGGGAGGAGTTGGACCGCTCGGAGGCTGGCGATTTCGTACGCCGTGAGGCGTACATGAGCGTGGCTTTGCGATCTCCAATAGTTTTGCGAGCCTCACGTACGACCGCGTCAAATACTTGCGAAAGGGGTTTGAACGCATTATCCTCGCTTTTCCTCGACTTCTTTGGATTTGTTTCAAATACGGTCCACCGTCGTGAGCCCTTGGACCAAACCCGAGCATGACGGAGTGATTCCTTGATCTTGGTTACGTCGACCCCCTGAGGAAGCGGGGGCAGGACACGAGACTCGAAGTAGTCAAGCGATACGGGAGGGATTTCTCCCAGATCCCTAAGGAGAGCCTTTGGTCTAATTACGGTGTCAGGCGTTTGAATACCCTTCCCCACCGGTGGCGTCTTTTCCCTCGACATAATAGTAAAAACGAGTTGTTCAGCGAGATGGTTAAGTCAGCACTGACAGGGCGACGGCAGCCGAGTTTGGGGTTGTTTGTCACGAAATGGAATATTCACGCCAGCACGCCGCACTAACGGTGACCGTATCAGTTGACAGACTCGCTCAAAAAGCTTTCCCCAATCCCCACAACTCTTCAAACCATCACCACGATGCCTACACACGCTGATGGTGACGCTCGTGGCGACCGACAAGACTCGTCAAGACCACATCCACCGTCGCGAGTACCTTCATATATGCCATTCGCCCCTCGTCGCGCCATCGAATCGTTCGAGAACCTCGTCGCACTAGCTAATCACCAGGAACGACTCAAAGGTGCCCGAAAGATCATATGGCGAGATAGAGGCGCACCTGCCGTGGAACTGGAAGATCTTTGGGAGTGCTTGGAACTCTCTCTCTCTGGTTTCATTCATCATATATGGTCACACGGCTTACCACGATACATGGCATTCCCTGCAGGAGCTGGCACTGTCGCGTTCATGTTGCGTGCCGGTCTCAATGTGATACTAGCCTCCCTCAGACTCGGGAGAGTGCCCAAGTAAGTTCAGAAGTACGGTGTGTGTGTGGGAGACGTTTGACATACAATTGACATTCACAAGGACATGCGGTACGTTCCTATCCGGCACTCCATCTTTGACAAAGACTCGTTCAGATTTGCTGCGATGTTGGGCAAGTCATAAACAACCCTACGTCGTCGTCGCACTCGCCGAGGGATCGTTAACCCAATTCACGGGTTCTTTCGTGGCGCTTTACAAGTTCACGCTAAACGCTCTTCCGATCCTCCTACCTCAACCCAGCGAACCACCACCCTTCCCCTTCGGAGACTCCGAAGACGAAAGTGAACCCGTCACACCCGACCCAATCATACCCTCATCATCACAACGACGGGTAAGATTCTCTTTGTCCGCTCACGCACTGGAAGTTTGGGTGCGCAAACGAACACATCGTTGGCATGCAGCGCTGGCTGGTGCGCTTGCTGGAAGTCTCGCTATCATGTTCGAGAAACCCTCGCGGCGGATAGCGATAGCTCAGCAGCTGTTTGTACGGTGAGTTTCGCTGCAGGTATGTATCTTAGGAACCGGTTAACGCATTTACCTCCAAAAATGGGTTTCACATACCTCATGGCGAAGCACTGCTATTTTGTATCTGGTATGTCATAAGTCCGGAAAGTCTCTAAGATTGGTCTTCCGATCACGTTTGCGTCAGCTGTACCCAGATCGTACACGCGCTGTTCTGATCTTACGATATTTGGTAGAAAATCATTTTTTTTAAATGTCCAACGTCTCACGTTCGCCCAGGCTTAGCAACGCATCCGGAGCATCGCGCCAAGCAATAAAAATGGTTCGAGACATGAACTTGAATCGTACCTTCGACGTTCAAGATATCGACAAGATCCGCCAACGCAGTGTAGTCCATTTCAAACCCTTCGTTCGTCGAGGACGGCCTTTAGTCGACTGACGTCTGTCTCTCTGCAGGACCTGATACCTGCAAACCGTACTGCCGTTCTCGCAGCCAGAGCCCTGGCTAGCGGCGAGCCTCCAGATTGCGGCTTATATCCCCCGTGCAACGCTATCCATCCACGGGTAGAATCTTGTCTGAGAGTCCCGATACCACGGTTGATGCTGATCAATTCACCTGCGGATCGTCATACGACTTAGCTTGGCATAACCTTCCCGCATGATCTGGGCAGCATTACCCACGTACTCGAATGAAGTGATGTAGGGCAAGGGCCAGGATGAGTACTTCGAGGCGAAGTTGATAGTTAACACGCGCAGGGTCAGCTGCCTTGTCGAAGACTCGTGTTTCTCGTCTATCAACCACTGAAAGATATCGTTCTGCGACAAGTAATTAGGTGATCAGTAACTTCGCCCGGCAGTTTTAGGCAACTTTTTCGACACGCAGCTGGGCAGGATACGAGTCCGCAAGGACCGACGGGGCTGGAAAAAAAGTCACTTACGGTACCAGAAACTTAGAACGTGCTCAAGATATCGGCATCGGTGGCTACGTCGATCGCGAATCAGGAATTAAGATCGATCCAGTCATGATCCCGACCTATCGCATATCAACCTACCGGCACCGGGGGAACCAGTGTACAGAGCGGTTGGCCGACGAAGACCCCCTTGCTAGCTCTGCATACGATCTCCCATACCGTGTCCACTGCTGGAACGCGCTTCCACGCTATCGGGAGCATCAATGTCGGTCACAAAAGATGACAGACCATTGACGGTACCATTGTCGTTAAGGCCGAGTAACTCTTCGAATGCAGCGTTATATTGCCTGCATGGGAGAATCAGCAACTCGACTGTAGGCGGGAAGGCCAGATGTACTTCTCTTGGGGACGAATGATCGAATCGCGCCGACCCAGCTGCGCTGTAATGGTCAGTATGGCCACAGCTTCAAGAGTGTGGCAGGGGGGGAGGGGGAGTTGCCAACGCACTTTGTTTCAAATCGGGCGATTATTCCCCTGCGAAGTTCTTGCTCACCGAGCATTTGCCGATTCTGGAGCTGGTGCGCACCCGCGACACGCCTTTCCACGCACGCTACGGCGAACCGCTTACTGGAGAAAAAGAACCCATTCGAGTGTCTTAATACTAGCGTCTTGAAAGGACAGCTTGAGGTATAGAGCGGTTGGCCCGACAGAGATGGAGCTGGTAAAGCATCCTGCCGCGACCCCAAGGTGGACAGCGGGTGATTCGGAGGCGTCAAAGTCACTCCCGATGTGCCCGCAGTCGCCTTCGTTCTCTTCTATCCACTTCCTGCATTGGTTTCCATTTCGTGTTTGTCTCCCTGGCTAAACATGCGCGTAGTCGACGTCCCTGTGAAGGCTGATATGGTGGATGATAAGTGTGCGAATGATCAAGTACGAGAGAGGAGATACGGCTGTCTTTACGATTTCCTCCAATGCATCCTGAAAGTCCGTCAGCTCCGGTTGTGGTGTAGTTAGCAATCCTGGGATAGAGCGTGACGTACCCATGACCCTCGCCGTCCGTATGCAACGTGAACATCGGGTTTTAGACCAAGCGAGTATTCCAAAGAGCAACAGTCTGGTGACTGATTGAGCCGGTCGCCGTCGATGTGACCTGAGCATCGATCTTGTGGATGGAGGGCCATTGGTTGGGGTATTCCACGTCCTGACAAACAACCTCAAATTCATGGTGCCCCAGACCGAAAACAGACGTCGATGACGGAGTACCGCTCTGGTGACCTCAGCTTCTCAAGCATGGCTGTCCTTAGGGATCTGGGAGAAATCCCTTCCGTGTCGCTTGACTACTTCGAGTCTCGTGTCCTGCCCCCGCTTCCTCAGGGGGTCGACGTAACCAAGATCAAGGAATCACTCCGTCATGCTCGGGTTTGGTCCAAGGGCTCACGGCGGTGGGCCGCATTTAAAAGAAATCCAAAGAAGTGTACGAAATGCGAGGATACTGCGTTCAAACCCCTTTCGCGAGTTTTTGACGCAGTCGTACGTGAGGCTCGCCAAACTATTGGAAATCGCAAAGCCACGCTCATGTACGCCTCACGGCCTACGAAATTGCCAACCTCCGAGCGGTCAAACTCCACCCGCCCGGATGCGTTCCTACTACTACGAGAGAAGAAGAGTATCGACGACAAGACCGACACTATCAACGACTCTCATCGCGGCTCGTGGAATGATATAGCAGTCTCATTCGAGTTTAAAAAGGGCACAGGGGAGGAGGACTGCGAAGAGGTGAGCGAGAAGTATATTTTTGCGCAGACAGCGCTGATCTAGTGTTTAGGATGACGAGAAGGTGATTTCGAGTTTACACCACATCATGCGTAGCGATCCCTGTCGCCGTTCCACCCTTGGAGTCACGATCGAGGACACGCAAATGAGATTTTGGTTCACTTGCAGGGCAATCACGCTCGTGAGCCAGCCGTTCGACTTCTTCACCGTTAGTGGCCACGTCGGATTCTTCGCTGTTTGCTGATGATATCTGGACAGGAGCCTGAGCACCTTATCCATTTCTTCTGTTCCGTCGCATTCGCCAATGAGCAACAGCTCGGATGGGACCCTACCGTGCAGAGAGTATGTGTCGAGGGTAAACCCCAATATAACATCACCGTGTGCACGGATGAGGGGAAAGAGACGGTATACCAGACCACAAAGACGATTTCTGATTTTAGCGCCCATGTCATGCAAGGTCGTGGGACGAGAGTCTTTCAAGTACGTCTCATGCTACAGAATGGACAACCGGTGCGCAACGCGGAACCGCTCGTATTGAAGGATTCCTGGAGAGAGCTTGGCCGGGCCCGCGAGGATGAAATTCTTGGGCAAATATTTGACGGTTTGGGGAAGAAATATGGCACCAAGAAAGTGTCCGAAGCTAGGGACTATTTCCTCACCGTGGTTGCAGCAGGAGATGTGATGGTGCATGGGGAGAAGGATCAAACCACGAGCCTGTTGCGTGACGCTGATGAACTACCACCCGATTTAGGCCTACACCGACTACCTGCTGATGATTTGCCGGAGTGGGAGCCGACCAGGTCCAGCGAAGGGCTCACCCCCAACTTTTCCTCCGTTTCCCCTTCCGTCGAGAAATTGCAAATCCATCATAGGACCCATTACCGTCTGGTCTTCAAGGAGGTTTGCGAACCCATACACGATCTTAACAGGCTTGATACCGTGTTCAAGGTACTCATGGATATCCATAAAGGTTTGCTGAGTTGTAGTGTGTTCCGTAGCTGGTGGCTTATATGCAATGCAGCCTTGCAGCTGTTGCACAGCATCGGCTGGGTGCACCGCGACCTTAGTACTAGCAACGTTTTATACTGGGGCGGGATGGGGAAGTTAGCTGACCTCGATTATGCAAAGCATGTCGATTCCAACAAGTCTCATGAGGTCCGAACGGTATGTGGATTTCTCATCCGCCAAGCGCTTTTATCGACACGCTGAAGGGCACGCCGGAATTCATGGCCTGCGAGGTCGAAGCCCAGGCATACCTGTTTGGACCATTCAGACTCAAAGGTCCCGGCGAAGACCGCAATTGGTGCCCGTTTAAGTTCAATCCCTTGCACGACATGGAGTCTCTCTGGTGGATCGCAACGTGGTCACTCTATTACCATGTTGATCAGAAGGGCGGCTGGCCATCGTCAGAGCAAATCACGCAATTCTACAAACTCTTCCCTGGACGACTTAACGCACGTTTCTCTACATTCTCTACTCCTCTAAAGTACAATGGGCTTCCGGCCTCTTTTCAACGTGCAGGTTATGGGGTTGCACTCATGCACGCAGCGATTGTGGCAGCCTACAAGGAAAGCGAGATGACGGAACCACCGGACTACACAAATCCACTTGAAAAGCTCAACTCCGCCTTCACTGAGCGTCTTGCATCCGCTTTTGCCGTCTCTAAGAACATCGAGATTTTTAGCCCGAACGCTAAGCGACAGCGGGAAGATCCACCGTCCGACACTGGAGACGCGAAGCAACCCAGCAAAGAAAAACAGGACACGGACACGTCGAACAAGAAACCCAAGGTTTGAAGCTTCTGCAGTTCCGTACCCGAGTACTGACACCGTATGTGTTCGTAGCGGGATGATTCGCGCGAGCATTCAAGTGGTAATCATGCATAACTTCCGGGCCGTGGCACCACCTGAACTATGCTTAAACGATTGCTGTAATATACAAGAATCCCGTTCCCCTCATTGATAATCACTTGCTTGTACTTCGGGTTCCTGCTACTCATGTTGCGGAGTGTGACTTCGTCAGTGCACCAGAAAGCAACTGCGACCTTGTCTGATATCACCTGTCGGACTAAGTCTGCCGAATCAGGACATGGAGAGAAGCGGCTAGTCGCGTTGGACCGAGTCGTGTTGGACGTACAGGTAACCATTTGGGTGCGAGTAATATTCCACTGACCCTGCCGCGATCAAACTACTAGCGTAGCTCCTGTAAGACCTTACGACCTCCGAGACCGTTCTCCGCAAAGTACGCCACGCTCTCACATTGATGTATTCACAGTCTCCGTCTAGCTGCACCTGTGTGATTCCGGCATTGATCAGGATCCCGTCATGTTGGGGCTGCTGCATAAGTGGGAAGTGAAGGTGACCTTGACTCGAGATATGCGGTCCGACTTGGAAAGACATACTGCAGGCTGCAACCCAAATATAGATAACGTGAAAGGATATTGCAAGGTGGTATTCGTCGATGGAAGACTGAAGACGGACAACAACCGGGTCCAACCATGCAACCGGATGGCTTTGTCTATTTTGTTGTCATTTCCCTGGACTGCGCAGTTCGGACAGTGGAAATAATTTCTTCAGCGACGGTACCACTCTCGGCGACATACTGAAGTGCCTCACCTTTTCCGAACCATTCAGGACAAAAAAACGAGTAAGCTAGATACAAGTGGTTACCTACTGCGTGTAATTGGGAACAGGTTTGTTCACGATAGTGCTGGTTATCACCGTGTACGGGAGTATAGATGACATGACCGAGGGCCAGATGCCAAGACTGGGTATATGCAAGACACGAAGCCAGCGCAGAAAGCACTGGGAAGGTTGAAAAGGGTAGTCAGAGGGTACCGCAAGAGTGAGAATACGGGGAAGCCCAAAGTTTGGCCGGAAAGGCATTGATACATGTGGTAGATGCTTTTCTGGGATGGGCCGATGCATCACAGCGCCATCCACGAAGAGTCTGCCGACCATCCCTCACGTCATGCGTGACCTCGTGCAGACGAAACCGCCGTAGATTGCGGAGGTGTACAATCAGGCAAAATCATTATCGATATTCTGATAATGAAGGCCACAGCATGATTGAGATCGTGCGAATAGATCCATATCGATAGCTTGAGGAACGTGCAGAGGCATAAAATGGAAACATGAATAAGGGCCTTCCTTTTCCCTTCTAAACACCAGGGCAAGGTATGCCGGCGGCGATGACGGGTGCGTACCAGCAGTCAGAGAGGCCAAGGCGACCTGTTGACAGTTCCCTGTGGTGGCCAACTTGCGCAACAGATCTTATTTTGGGATAATGTAAACACCGTCGCCCAGTCATGCGCGACGAAGCGGAACTGAGAAAAGCATTGCGCGTGTGGCGCGTGTGCTGGATGCAGGTCAGCTATTCGAGTTGCACTCACCTAAATTAGTATGATGTACGACCCATGATATCTCACGCGTAGACGCTGGCAGCTCGCGAAGTGAGTTCCAGTGCATTTGGTGCGGCTCACGACACAGTAAAGGCACCAGACTTCTGCCCGATAGTCTAGAACAGACGCGAAGGGCCAACCACCCGGGATGCACAATGGCACTAAGTTGACGAACTGCGAACTACGGAACTCCGCACGTACCACGAACGCATTTAGAGATTACCGGAAGCATGCAGTACGGTAGACTTCGAAGCTGTTAGGGGCCGTGCCCTAATTTAGAATGTCTGTAATCATCCGCAGGCATGTGATACTCCGGTATCACATGCCTGCATGTCTAGTATATAAAAATCGTCGTAGTGACTTAAGGAGATCACTGTCTTAAAATTTACACTGCGAATACCATACGGTACAGTTCGCGGGTGTGATCTAAGGCAACACAACCTTACAATTTTTTGAACTCTCGTCAAAGTATTCGCAATGAGCCGCACGGCTACCCGCGCATATGCTCGCGCAGTAAAGTCGGGCCAGAGCAAGCCGCCCGACGGAGGGGATCCCCCTCTAGACGACAATAGTCGTCGAAAGCAAAAGGGACCATCCGAGGTCCAAAGAAATGATGGGAACACGGAGGACAGGCAGCCGCCGGCCGGAAGCGCCTCCCAAGAGACGAGCGCCAGACAGCCTGGATCTGTAGCGCCGGGTGCGCATATGCCCGGAGGGTTGAATACCTCAACGACTTTGGGGAGCAGCATCGAACGAGCTGCGAGAGAGGGGAATGAGGCAGCCAGAGACTCGATGAGTCCCCTTACTCCTCAGCGCACTGAGCTAGATAACTCACGAATGTCTTCCGACCCCGTGTTAGTACGAAGGACTCAGAGTCCTCCAATTGAGATATTTGAAGAAGGCGAAGAGCCTTCGAGGAGAGAGACGAGTGAGAGGGATGCCCCAATCGACCCTCGCATGGCCTTCGAGGCTATGAATGACTTTCTCGAGAATCTGCAGCAACAATGGCTGGAATACGGGTATGGCCCCGAAGGTTTCGACAATCACGGGGTGAACCCTGGCGTGCACCACGCAGAAGAATTAGAAAGGTATAGGTGGGCACTCGCCGCCAAGAGTGCGAGCAGGACGACTACTCCGGACGTCGAACCTACGATCAAGAGAGAGGGGACGATCCCTCATTTCTGGCCAGGAATGCCAGTAAGGAGGGAAAACCTCCCATTCGAAAGAGCTGACGCCCTTGGCAGAAGGGGCGGATTCGCCCCTAACATGCCAGATCGCCCTGCATACTTCTCGAGGCGAGACTCGTGTTGGAAAGGCTGTAGGCAGCCTCAGTAGTGACTCAACTACTAATGTATTAGATGTACCTGTAGGCAGCTACAGGAGATCAGTAAGTAGTGTAATGGTATGAATACCTAGACTCACCCTCAGTAGTGACTCAACTACTGAGGGAATAGTACCAAATTGTACTACTAAGTGCGCTCTAAGTGCTTATGTAAGCAGGTAAAAAAGCGTACCAAAATGGACATCACACAGGGGTGATTCAATCTCCAACACACCCCCTGAAGCTCCACTGTGTGATAAGTAGAAGTGCAGAAAATATGACTCAAAAAGAATGTATACTCAATAACTCAATAAAACGAGTGTATTCTGCTGCTAGTGAGCTTCGAGTCCATGTACGAGCAATGTTTGGTCGTGTTTGATGCGCCGCGTTGTCGCAACTTCCATTTCGGGATTACTCTTGCTGTGCGCTGTCCTCTGCCTTGTGCCGCTGCTGCGAGGCAGCCGTTTGGAATAATGACGGTTTGTCGACACTGCGAGTATGTTCGGGAGGCACCCCCTGCCGTCGATAAGGTCTGAGAACACCCCAGGGGGGTTTCAAGCGTTTCCTGGGTGCTCGAGATGGCTGTATGGCAACACAGGCTTTTGTGTGCTTATCAAGGTACGGGTACCCTCTTGTTTGGACTTCCCTGGCACTGCTGACTTCGTTACAGCGTACGTTTACCATCCGTAACCCTCCCGTAGGGTATCGGAGCCGTTTCGAGGGTGTCGAGAAGGGTAGAAACAGCCGCGTGAGGACGCGAGCTGTTCGGTACGCACCACCTCTCGTTTCGTCTCGTCTCGCATGCCTGACCTCTCTACAGCCTGTATTCGTCGTCAATAACCCTCCAGTAGGGTCTAGGGATCGATTCGAGGGTGCAAGGAGGGGTAGGAGTGGCCGCACGAAGACCACTCGTGCACGACAGGCGTTTCGCCTCGCATGCGTGTTACTGACGTTTTCAGCTCTCGTTTTCAATCTTCCACGTCGACGGGGGTCCCTGATAGTCATAGGAGTGCGAGTGGGGGCGTTAGGAGGCGGTTCTGGCGTCCTAGGTAAGGCGTTCCGCATCCTGGCCCTTTTGGCACTAACAGGCCTTATCTCCAGCTTTGTCGTTATCGGCTCGACGTCTCTGCTATCCCCCATATCCACTCGAGCAGGCGGATGCACCCCCATCCCCCAGACCTCGTCAGGCGGGGCGTCCCAGGTATACCGTCCTTCGTAGATGCGAAATTTTCCTTCGGACGTACGATCTCGATGAGGGTCAGGTCGTTCGGTCTCTCGCAGCTGTGAAGACCTTTCGGATTCCTTACTGGGGTCCCCTAGCGTACTTCCTGTCACCTCACACTCGCTCCGTAGTGTAGGGGATTCGACTTGTGGATTTGGAAGTTCGGCATGAGTGCCGGGTGGATCAGGGATGTCGATGATCGTCTCGCTGTTCATCCAGATGTGCTGAGCATCCTTGATAGAAGGTAGTGGCCCATTTTCGAAAGAATGTCCACTGGACAGTCTGGGAGTATTGCCCGTAGGCTCGAGAGCCTTGGAGCTTGACTCTAGTAAGTCTCGGCTCTCCTCGACTTCGTCGCTCATGCACCAATTGCCCTCGTCAGGTGCCTCGGATGTGTTTGCAGGTTCGTCCGGCCATGTCACAGCCGTATCCCCAACCTCAACCACGGGTAGGTGAGGTTCTGCATCCCACATCTCTACGACCTCGCTCTCGGGTGTTAGGTACCCGGATTCGGTCTCGGTGCAGTCGTTCAAGCTGTCCACAGGGTCTTCATGACTACCAGGTGAGATTTTTGGTTCGTCATTCCTCTCGCCAACTTCCTGACTGCTTTCTCCAGCTGTGTCTCGCTCGAAGGGTAAGTTGCTTTGTCGCATAGCTTCTTCAGCTGCTAGCCAGCTCTCAGGTCTCGGAATTCGGCCAAAACGGTTTTCGAGGTAATCCCACTTTTCGAGTGGCGCTTTCAGGTGTAGCATGAAGGTAAAAATGGTATCCGGAATGCCGCAAATGATCATGTAGTTTACTGTCGCATTTCTTTGAGTCCATGACTGGTCGGCGGTTCGCCATACCGTGACCTCGTCTCGTTCCTCGTCGGTCCGAGGTGTCCATCCCTTGCCTCGACCTTCTAGCTCTGCTGGATGTATGGGTCGTCTCTCGGACCCGACTAGGAACCCCATCAAGCCTTCATCATTAATGGCGCATAGGACCGAGTTTCCATAACTCATCCAATTGTGCCCATTGTCTGTGAGCTCGGGAAGGTAATCCATCAGTCGTAGTATCCACTAGCTTTCGAGTAAGGACAGTAATGGTTTGTTGAGTAGTTTTCTTGTTCGAGTCGAGTACGAGTTGCCTTCAATAAAATTTTCTCCGCGCTATGCGGGGCTCATAACCTGTTGGAAAGGCTGTAGGCAGCCTCAGTAGTGACTCAACTACTAATGTATTAGATGTACCTGTAGGCAGCTACAGGAGATCAGTAAGTAGTGTAATGGTATGAATACCTAGACTCACCCTCAGTAGTGACTCAACTACTGAGGGAATAGTACCAAATTGTACTACTAAGTGCGCTCTAAGTGCTTATGTAAGCAGGTAAAAAAGCGTACCAAAATGGACATCACACAGGGGTGATTCAATCTCCAACAACTCGGATATAATCCGACAGATGTTTGGAAACGAGCGGGGGGCTGCGATACTCCACCAGATGGCTCGAGATCGCACTATTGCAGCCAGAAATGCTGCCGGAGGAAACAGGGATAATACCCCTGGAGGAAATGATCGAGATGAAGCGGCCGAGAATATATACGGCCGAAATGAAGACGGAGGCGGCCCTCCCGAAGGAAATAACTATGGGGGAAACTTCCCTGGTCAGGGATTCCCTGGGGGTGGTCCCCCTGGCGGTGGCCCTCCAGGAGGAGGACCCCCTGGCGGTGATGATCCGGACGAAGAGGACGATGACGATCCTCGAGGGTATGGGAGAATCCCCATAGTTGGGGGACGACGTGTCGTCCAGGGAAACCGACCGAACTATCTGAGGGGATTCACCCCAGGTAATACGAGGTACATGGATTTTATGCAAAACAAATACGCACAGCGTATCTGGGAACAAGTCGGGCTACCGACGGGACAGGTTGGACCTGAAGTGAAGGCGATGAACCCGCCTAAGCCCGGGAAGTACGGAGGCCAGGATGACCTGGATAAGTTCGACGACTGGCTGGGCCAGATATTAAAGTACTTTCGTACATTCAAGGTCACCGGTCCTGATCGCGATGAAGATCGCGTATTGTACACTGGGTTGTACTTGGAGGGTCTGGCCTCCCAATGGTATGACCAAGAGGTCGACTCCCCGAATCGACAAGTACATCACTGGACCTTCGAAGAACTCATATGTGGACTATTTAAGCGATTTGTCCACGAGGCGTCGGCGCAGAACGCTGCCGACAAGTATGATCGAACGAGGTTCGAATATGACAAGGGGGCCCTTGCGTATTATAACGACTTGAAGCGTCGTGCGCACCGAATGGTGCAGCCTCCGGACGACTACTCGTTCAGGAGGAAGTTCCTGCGGGGGCTACCGCACTCTATAATTAAATCGATATTCGAAGCTCGCGGAATATCCGCAGAGCATTCAACGATCGAGGAGATCCTCGAAGAAGTAAGGCGCATGGAAACTGCGCAGAAAGCAGTGAATATGCATATGAGAACGAGCCACGCCGGCTCTGGAGGGAAGACCTCCCAGGGACGAAGTGGCTCACACCCACATGGAAACAGGAGCGCAGGTAGCTCCATGAACAAGGACAATTATAAGTACTTCCAGAAGGGAAATACGTTATATCGACGTAAGGCGAACTTTGCGCCAAGAGGCGCTGATGCTGGAAGGAAGGGTGGACAGTTCCACCGTAAGGATGGTGACCATAAGTACCATCATAAAGAGCGAGACGACTCGCAGCAGAAAGGACGGCAGCCCCGAAGGTTCATGCCGGGGATTACGTGCTTCAACTGCTCGGAGGTGGGCCATATGGCCCCAGATTGCCCTCATCCTCGAAAGGACAAGAACAAAGCGGCGGTTAAGCCGCGGTTATACGCTGTAGACGTCCAAGAGGAAGAGGGACGCGATACCCTCGTAAAAGATCAGTCGGAGGAACCCGACGAGGGAAAAGTCGTTGAAAGTGAACCCGGTCACAACGAATCTAGTGATCACGAGGAGGGATCACACTGTGACGAAGTGGAAATCGTCGACGAGTACGAAATGTACTCAGAGATTGACGACGACGACGAGCCCGTCGCATACTTCGGCGCTATACACGAAGAAGATGAAGCTGTTGCTTCCGATGAGGAGGTAACTTGCGCTATGATGCGCATTGTACATGATGACGAAGACTCGTCAAAAGGAGACCAGGTCTCCGAGGCGGGAAGTGATTTCCCAGATGCAAATGAAGGAAGCTCCTACGAAGAAGAACCTCAGGAGGAAAAGTGGGAATGGTCCGGAACTTATGGAGCAGTGCACGAAGGGACGTGCGATGAATGTCGACATCGAGTCGACCATGTAGCAGAAGGGCTACTTAGTAGGGATGAGTCCCTTGCACGAGCACTTAATGTACCGGAAGAACACGCTAGGCGTGAATACCACAGAGGGGTAGGAGAAGGAAACCGCATACGACTCTCGGATGCGAATGGTAGTACGAATCACGTACGGGCTGCGCTGCAGACGATGGCATTCCATCTCAGAGTCCGTGAGGGCTATCGTAGGAATGCCCTGCGACAAATGGTATTGGCACGAGAGGACGTGCGACATCTGCCAGGACGCAGTCAGGAGCTACAAGAGCACCTGGACAATGCCATATTTGACATACGCCGCCAAAGTATGGCGGAGAGTGACGTCGGGATTTATCCCGACGTAGTGATAGTCAATACCCTGTGGGGTAAGGTATGGATCAACCGAGACAATACGATGGAATATCAACCATCGGTAATGGGAGGTACAGGGGGACCTCTGTGGAGTGCGTCTCTGAGGATAGCAGACGAAGATATGGACTCCCAAATGGAGGATGCCATAGAATTTAATAGCGCGGTAGATACTATGTCTACGAGAAATCGATGGATCTGGTCTCCCATCTACGGTGCAATCCATGAAGAACCTTCATGCCGAGAATGTGCTCAGAGAATAGAGCACGTATCCGAGTCGGCAATCGACGGAGACACTACGCTGAACGTGGCGTTGCGATACCCAGAGCAATTAGCTCGTAGGGAGTACGACCACGGCTGGGAAGATTGCGACTGAGCGCAGATGGAGGGACACGGAATGAACATGGATCGCACGCGTCATGCGATGCGAACCATGGCAGACCGGATACGGTCCTTGGAAGCCGACAGGCTTCAGACGATCGCAGATATATTAGAAATACTGGGGGAACGCAGTGGCGTGGCCCCAGAAGTGCGAAGAGCACTGGAGGCAATGGAGGTTCGCCTCCAACGAACCACTGAAACTAATCGCCGTGTCGGAATATATCCCGACGATATGATAGTGGTGACCCCCCACGGTGATGTGATTATCACGAACGACGAAGGACAATATCGTCATACCGCACGGTTGGCAGCAATGGATCTCGCTGCAAAGATCGAGCCGGTGACAAAGTCACTGACACGATCGTTTCGGTATGCTATGCATACGAATAATGTAGTGGGATCTCGTCCCAAAATAAATCCTGAGTTGCGAACGTGCGCAACGTTGCAAAGCATAATTAACGGATGTACCGCGTATACGATGATAGACACCGGGAGTACGGGTAATTTCGTGAGCCCGGCATTCGCCAAGGTCACGAAAATGAGGGTTTTTCCCCTCGAACAGCAACTGACGCTGCAATTAGGCTGCATAGGCAGCCGGTCGAAGATTACTCATGGCGGAATATCCACAATGCGCATTGGAAACTATGAAGTAGAGATATACTTCGATGTAGCGAATATTGACCGCTACGATTGTATAATAGGAATCCCCTTCCTAAGACAAACTAAAGCGATCTTAAACTTCGCAGAGAAGACGATACAGATAGCAGCGGAATGCGTGCCTCTTCTCACAGAGCCTGAGGCTCTGATGACGGGTAAATCCCGTCCTAAGCATTGACTCTCGCGCCCTGCGAGGCCTCAGTCTCGCGAGGGCTCTAAAGGGGGGAGGGGATCCGATAGAGTAAAAGAGCCAAGGGGCTCAATGAAAAGCGAGGAACATCTCGCAATAATCGAAGCGCTCTTGAAGTGGGAGGATAAACTCCTTGGCTTCAAGTTTACGATCGTCACCGATCATGAGGCGTTGGGGTACCTCAAAACCCAACGAAAACTGTCGAGCCGACAAGTCCGCTGGTTGGACTACATGTCACGATTCGACGCAAACATCGTCTATGCAAAAGGCACGGAGAACCGCGTAGCGGATTGCCTTTCTCGTTACTATGAGCAAGAAGGAGGGGACGTAGCCTCCGATGATGAAGTAGAATGGGCCGACGCAGATATACGTTTGGACCCAGAGGGGGACGACCTCCCTCAAGACAGGTGGCGAGAGCTGAAGTTATCAGCGATGAGAGAGGGAGATACCCCTCGGAAGAGTAGCCGGTTGAAGGAAAAGGTCGAGAAAAGATATGAAGAGGCTAAAGAGATGGCCTCAGCCGCAGATCAGAGTAACAAGGAATCCCCTAGTGCAAGTGCGCAGGAAGACCCTACGATACTCGAATCTGCCGAGGCCTCTAAAGCCTCCCCAATAATATTTGGAGAAGCACCAGGCTTCCTGAACGCTATCCGCGCAGGATATAGAAGCGATCCTGTACTCGCGAAAGTGATGGCACAGCCGTCACACTATCCTCAGTTCGAAGGGGAAGATGGCCTTCTGTACACGAGAAATCGTGGAGGAGAGAAGGTGTTATGCCTTCCCCATGCAAAGTACGACAGCGATGATACTATCGCCAGGGTAATCGATCAAGCGCACAGGACGCTGGGACATTTTGGATCCCAGAGGACAGCGGACTATATCCGCAGATGGTATTGGTGGCCGAAGCTCGGCCGGGAGGTGGACAAGTTTTGTCGAACATGTCCGATATGTCAGACGACAAAGAACGACAATCAACGACCGAAGGGTCTATTGCACAGTCTGCCTGTGCCGCGAAGACCCTGGGGGTCGATAGCAATGGACTTTGTGGGACCTTTCCCACCGAGCGACGGGCACGACTACCTGTGGGTGGTCCTGTGCCGTCTAACGTCGATGGTACACCTAGTACCGGTGACTACGACGATACGAGCGTCAGAGCTCGCGGGGATGTTCATACGGGAAGTCGTCCGACTACACGGACTACCAGAGACGATAGTCTCAGATCGAGACGCGAAGTTCACGTCGACTTTCTGGCGCGAAACGCACAGAATGTTGGGAGCGAAACTCCTAATGTCGACGGCGTTCCATCCACAAACAGACGGAGCGTCTGAACGAGCGATAAGGAATGTAGCGCAGATGCTACGAGCCATGGTCCGACCAGACCAGACGGATTGGACATCGAAGATGCCAATGGTCGAGTTCGCGATCAACTCGAGCATAAGTAGCTCGACAGGGTTCGCACCCTTCGAGTTAAATTACGGGTACATGCCCGAAGTAATGCAACGAGTCAGAGGGGGGACGCCCTCAACGGCACCGGGAGTAAAGACCTTCGTAAAACAAGCGTTAGAAAATCTTGAGATGGCCCATGACGCCATCATTGAAAGCAGGGTAATACAGACGTACCATGCGAATAAGAAACGAAAGGAAGGCTTCAGCCTTCGAGAGGGGGACCTCGTATATCTCTCTACTCAGAACCTGAGCGTTCCGAAGGGACGTGCACGAAAGCTCGTGCCAAAATTCATCGGTCCGATGAAAGTGTTGCGCTGTGACAGCGCGAACGACACCTACACTCTGGACCTGCCAGAACAATTGCACCAGCGGCGCATACACCCAACATTCCACGTCGGGTTACTGCGCAGATACGAACAGAACGATGATGTTCTGTTCCCGAGGCGTGACGCACACGCGTTCTACGATGTCGGTATGACCGACGAAGAGGAGTGGTTAGTAGATGAGATAACGGCTCACCGGTGGACGAATAACAAGGTAGAGTTCCTTGTGAGATGGAACCTCGGAGACACGACATGGGAGCCGGTGTCTAATTGTAAGGAGCTTGAGGCCCTCGACAGGTACCTCGAGCTCCAGGGCGTACAAAGTATACGCCAGTTGCCCCGAAGGGCGAAATAGTACGCGTAGGCGTATGGTAACCACTAAGTGGTTAAACGTAGTCGGGAGACTACTACCGGAAGCAAACGGACAAGTCAGAAAAAACAAAAATAAAAACAAACAAAAGATAAAAATAAAAATAATACCGTCAATAATACCGTCGGCCTCGAGCACAGCATAGTTACCAAATTTAATTAGAGTATATACTTTCCTCCGATCACCTTTTCACCGTTTCACGTGCATTAACTTTACTGATCACGTGATTTTCTTTTTACAATACTCCGTCTTCTTCTTCTTCTTTTTCTTTTTCTTTAACGCTCATAACGTTCTAGTAGATACAATGTCCCACCGCGATCACCGTCGCAGAGAACCCCCGAGCCCACAAGGCTCTATTAGCCCCACCCCGTCCCGATCTCCCTCGCCCCGGCGAGGCAGATCCCCCGCGCGTTCCGACGCACCTCACGATGGTTCGCCATCACGATCATACTCCCCGTCCCCCGTCGACCGACGCAGTCTGCGTACGGTCAGCAGTGGCCAGAAACGGCCACGATCACCCTCACGCTCGTCGTCCCTCGAGTATGAGCCCCGCCGGGACAAACGTTCCTGCCCGTACTGGGAATGCCACCCCCAGTTTCCTTTATTGCGCCATCACGGCGCTTGTGACCAGTGCGCGTCTTACGCGCTTCATCTCTCCCAAGGCATGGCCTTGTCCGACGCAGGTATCATGCCTGCTATCGTTACTTTGGCTGATGAGACCGCGCGTCTCATCAAACGTACTCCTTACGACGACCTACGTCGTCGTATCAGCCGTCTCGAGCGTGATCTCGAGGACACCTCCTACGACCTCCGTCGTGCCCTCCGGAAGATCGATGATCTTCAACGTGAACCTACCCCCACCATCCCCGCTCCCACTACGGTCGAGCAAGCTGCGCGTGACTTCGAACGCGCTCGTGTCGCCTCCTTGGGGGGGCGTACTTATTCATCAAACGCGGAGGCTAGTTCCTCCAGGCTGCCGCCTCCACCGGCACCACAGCCCTCTTCTTCTTCGCGGGGGAGGGTACAGGCTAAACCTGCGTCGCAGGTTGAACCTGTAGTGTCGAGAAAGGGCAAGGCGAAGCAGCTCGAGGACGATACCCATCAGGCAGCGCCTGATTATGAATACACCGCCATGGAGGAAGATACCTCCGTTCAACAATGCTACGATGACGACATCCCTATGGTCGTCGATACTGCCTCTCAGGGAACCCTCTTCCCTGAATTTACGGGAAAAGAGAACCCGTACAGAGTACGGGTCCTTGGGCAAGGCAGGGATGGCGTGAGGTCGATCCTCTTTGTGAGGATCAATGACAACCTCTACGCCTATAATGATGAGAGGCTTGGCGCCGCCCTCGCCAACATTCGCCAGGGGACCCCCCCTCCTGTTCCCCTCAGACGAGGAAACCTCGTCGCATCAGTGACCAGATGGGACAGGGGGATAATGGGTCCCATTAGACTCGTTAACACCGCGGAGGAAATCCGCAAGTTGTACGCCGAAGCGTACGAAGAACCAGAGGAGAACGCTCCTTGCGTCCGTAGGGCGCAAGATTTGATCACCTACGTCAACCTGTGGAAAAAATGCAGGTTAGACACGAACGAGGTCATGAACCTCGCACTCAAGGAATGGAGGCCGCCTGTTTGGGCCTCCCAGAAAGCGCGCCAGAGGAGAGAGGCGCTACGAGACAAGGAGAGGGCAAGGAGGGAGGAAGAAGCCCTCGCGTTACAACCCGCCGGTGGACAGCCGGCCTTACAACAGCGGATAGAGGGTCAACCTGCCGCTCCCTTGCCAGAGATGGGTCAGAGACCCATCGTGCCTCTCCGCGACCGCCTGATGGTCGAAAACCCTGGGGTTCCCCAAGCCCCTGCTCATCAAGAACGACCCCCTCCAAGGGGTCGAGCGTTTAATCCTAGGGGAGGAGGTCGAACCTCCGGGAAGAAGGGAAAAGGGGGGATCCCCGAACTACCACGAGAGGCTCCGAGCCTCGAAGCCCCAGTCGCTGACTGGGTCAATTTCATCCACACGTACCAGAATAGGTACAACGGTTCAGACGAGAGCTCCGAGCTCTCGCGAATGTTCCCTGGGGCGCTAGGTGTCAGTGAGCGCCCCGACAACGACGAGTGGGAAATCAGCCCTCCCACAGCACAACTAGTACGAGGATTCCTCCTCTACGAACGACTGGCTCCAGTCCCCAGAGGGAGCTATGACCGGATGGTCTGGTTCCGGGAGCTAGTTCGTCTCCTTGCAGCGAAGGGTCGCTACAGAGCCCTTCTGGAATGTGCTGAGGTGGCCCCTCGTGATGGTACCCGTGTCCCCTGGGAAGGGGAGTTCACTCGCTCAGCCGGTATGGCTGATATCGCCGCATACCTCGCGGCTAATGGCATCACTCCTCACGATGCCGACGATGCCCTCGTTTGGGCCAGGAGGGCGGGTAGAGAGTACATTACCCGCGCTGTCGATAATGGGGGGGAACGGGACCCCAACGTGCGAGCCGCGCTCGATCTTCTGAGGGCGGCAATCAACGACCCTCCAGTATTGAAGGAGAACCGCTCGAAGGAGTGGGTCGAGCGCCAGGCTAGGGCCCTCGGGATCGCTACCGAGCGCATTGCGGCCTACGAGGCCCGCACAATCAGCGACACAGAGCTCCCTATCGTTAGGGACTTCTGCTCCGCTGTAGTTATCTATGACCTGCCCAACTACTTGGGGGTGGAAGGTCGAATTTCGCGGGAGAGGACTCCCGAACAAAATAATGAGCCCGAGGAGGGCGAGATGAGGGACGAGCCGGCTCCGATGTAGAAGGGACGCTACATCGGGTGCTGGATCGTCTTCTCGAGGGCGTAACCCCTCAGTTCGAGTTGTGGTACGAAGGGTTCAACACCTTTCGTACCTTGCTCTGCATTGCTGAAATGAGGCGTAACCCTCGGATTGGTAGTGCTGCGAGATTCAACATCTCGCGTGAATGTACATAGGGTCTTCCCTATTCTTTTTCTTTTTCCTTTTCCTTTTTCTTTTCTTTTTCTTTTCTTCTCGTCTTACGAGCCTAGGTCGGCTCTACAGGGGGAGGGTGTTAGGGGCCGTGCCCTAATTTAGAATGTCTGTAATCATCCGCAGGCATGTGATACTCCGGTATCACATGCCTGCATGTCTAGTATATAAAAATCGTCGTAGTGACTTAAGGAGATCACTGTCTTAAAATTTACACTGCGAATACCATACGGTACAGTTCGCGGGTGTGATCTAAGGCAACACAACCTTACAGAAGCGCGCAATGGTTGGACTGTGTTGAGCGAAGCGTCAGCAAGTAGAACTGCCCCAACAAATTGTCAACATACCATCATTTAATGAATGCATGACGTAGAGAGTGCATTGTAAGGTGATAATCCAGTAAAATAGTGGTACCGTCTGTAAGACCTCATGGCCTCCGAGACCCTTATCTGCAAAGTGGGCCACGTCCTCACCTTTCTGATACGGTCCTCGTCTAACTGCACTCATGTGATCCCATTGTTGGGAGTGGTGTATAAACGCGAACTGACGAAGGAGCCCTTGGTTCGTGACATGCAGACCAAGTCGGAAAGGGCGCACTACGACTCTAGTGCGAAGACCATAAACGTTTCACGGGTACATGCAACGAAGAGGAGTTCTACCTTGTATGTGGGCCCATCGAACTGTTTTTGAGGTGAGGATAACCGGATCTATGAGAGGGAGACTCAGACTCGAAAGAGACAGTCTAAGTTATTGTAGTCTAACCTATGAGAGGGAGACTACAAGCTATCAGTAAATAGTGTAGGAACACGAAAAGAAAAGAATAATCACCTCAGACTCGAAAGAGACAGTCTGAGGTGTGACTCGGAAAAAAGAATCAACCTATGTACGAGTACGATTATGTAAGGCTGTGCACTGTCAACTCGAAGGTAAAACCGCCAATCTCCAACACGCCCACTCAGTGTGACTAGCCTTAGAAAATAAGTCCCATACCAGTAGAAAACAAAAGGTGCTTCTCGCGTGAGAGGCCCTTGGTGAGAATGTCCGCAACCTGTTCCGTGGTAGGCACATACTCAACCGCGACTTCCCCTTCCTCGACTTTCTCGCGAATGAAATGATGACGAATAGCGATGTGTTTCGTACGATCATGAAACATGGCATTGCTTGTCAAAGTTATAGCGGATTGATTGTCGACACGTAGGGGAGTGGGAAGCGAGGTTTCGGTTGTGTCGAGCTCACGGAGTAACGTGCGGATCCAGATAACTTCTTTGGAGGCAGCCGAGACAGACATGTACTCGGCTTCGGTACTTGAGAGAGCTATGGATGTCTGCTTCTTCGAAGACCAACAGACAGCCCCACCAGATAGTATGAACACGTATCCAGTGACTGACCTTCGGTCATTTATGTCTGCAGCCCAATCAGCGTCAGCGTATCCTTCGAGCGGGCCTTCGATTTCCCTAGAGTACACGAGACGTGTCTCGGCAGTCTTGCGGAGGTATCGGTAGACTCGCTTTAACGAAGATAGATGTGAGTCACCGGGAGATGATGCATGTCGACTTAAGACGCCCACTGCATATGCAATGTCGGGTCGAGTCGCTAACATAGCGTACATCAGTGCTCCGAGACCACTCTGATAGAGTTCGAGGTCACACTCGGGTGCGGCCAACTTTTCGAGCTTCAGATTCTGCTCGATGGGGGTGGCAACCGATCGACCATCCTGCATCCCCATTCGTTCGAGGATAATTTCTATATAGCGTTTCTGGGACAGTTCTATAGTCCCCTTCGCTCGATCACGAATGATTTCCATCCCTAAGATCCATCGGGCTTCACCTAGATCAGTGAGCGAATACTCGGCTGCTAAGTTCTTCTTCAGGCGCTCGATAGCCTCGCGGCTCTTCGAAAGGATGAGTTTGTCATCCACGTACACAGCGACGATGATTAGGATACCATCCTCGACTTTGAAGAATAGACTATGGTCAGCATTGCTACGAGTGAACCCGAGAGATTCGAACACATCTCGTAGGCGAGTGTACCATGATTTCGGAGCTTGCTTCAATCCGTAGAGAGCACGGTGAAGCCGCCAGACAGTGTTGTCCGAGCTTCTGAAGCCAGGGGGAGGTCGAAGATAGATTTCTTCCTCGAGTTTTCCATTCAGGAAAGCGGACTTCACATCCATTTGATGTATCTCGAAGTCGTGCTTCGCAGCTAGTGCCAGAAGGATGCGAATGGTTGAAAACTTAGCTACGGGTGCAAACGTATCAGTGTAGTCGACACCGTACACCTGTGTGAAGCCCTTCGCTACGAGACGAGCCTTGTATCTCTCGATCTCTCCGGTTGGTCCTCGTTTGACTTTGTAGACCCATTTCGAGTCTATGACTTTGCGGCCAGGTGGGCACGCTACCTCCTCATACAGACCGATGTCTACAAACGTTTTCAGCTCCTCGGCCATTGCAGCGTACCATTGATCACTGTCAGGGCGTCTCATAGCCTCAGCGAAAGTCGTTGGTTCGTTGTCGCAGGACGTGCTTGCTTGGTAAGCGGATTGTGTTTGTTGTTGTTGACTGACTTCATCACCGCCTTGCCTCGCCGCATCCACACCCTCTACAGCCGCATCTTCAGCCGCACTCACTACGTCTCTCCCCTCCATGACCTTCGAGACGGGTAAGGTCTCTCTTTGGTACGCATTTACGAAGAATCGCTGATCATCGTCTCGCACAGGTTGGCGTTTAGCTCGTGAGGACCTTCGTAAGGCTGGTGGGGGGATGGGATTCGGATAAGGGCCTGGAGGCCCAGGTAAGGTTTCGAGAGGTCGGGCGTTCGATCGAGGAGCTCGACGAGAGCGTTCTAGGTGCGTGGATTCTCTTTCCTGCACACGGTTCGATCTACTATACATGCTTTCAGCTTTTACAGCTTCAGCAGGCTCGAGCATTGATCGAGCTTCGTCCTCAGTCGTTGGTGAGCTCGTTGCTCCCTCGATTGATTCGTTTGGCATGTCCCAGCCCCCAGGCTCGTTATCTGCGACATCCGAGCCATTTCCAGAGTCATCAGACTCCTCGATCTCGACTCGCAGGTGAGTTTTCTCTCGAGGGGTATGGGCGTTCACCTTGGGTGTTAATGCCTTCGTCTCCTTGGTTACTAGATCGATTTGGACACGAGATCGTTCTCCCCCTTCGCCTTCATCGAAGACGACATCCCTCGTCTCGATTATCCTTCCAGTGGGTCGATGCACACATACATAGGCCTTTTTATTCTCCGAGAATCCAAGGTAGGTGCACTCGAGGGACTTAACTCCAAGTTTCTGACGTTTTTCCTCAGGGATATGGGCATGTGCCGTGCAGCCGAAAATTCGAAGGTGGGAAAGAGAGGGTTTGTTCCCAGTGTAGGCTTCGTGTGGGGTAGTATTCGAGTCGAGTGCTCTTGTAGGAAGGCGATTTATTATATGCGCGGCATGTAGGACTGCATCTCCCCAATACTTGTTGGGTAGGCTGGCGTCGTTTAGCATGGCACGTGCACACTCGACCAGTGTACGGTTCATGCGTTCAGCTACGCCGTTTTCCTGAGGTGTGTAGGCATTAGTTTTTTCGTGGTGAATCCCCTTTGACTTGAGATAGGTTTCGAAGTCTTTCGAGCCATATTCACCACCGCCATCACTACGCAAAAAATTTGCCTTGTGTCCAGTTTGAGCTTCTGCACGAGCGAAGTATTCCTTGGTGAGTCCGAGGACTTCATCTTTGGTTTTAATCAACCGAACTACCAGATGGTGAGAGTGACCATCAATGAATGTGACGAAGTATCGATGTCCTGTTCGAGCCGTCGTCTCCATAGGTCCACAGACATCCGAGTAAGTCCTATGCAGTACGGAGGGGTTCTGCACATCTGACTTTGATGTGATTGGCTCTCGATGTTGTTTCCCTTTTAGACAGGCACTGCAGGCTGACGAGCTTCGTTCCTTCGATCCAGTCACTTCCATACCAGCTACCATGTCCTTTTCTTCTAGCTTTAGTACGCTTTTGATATTCGCGTGCCCTAGACGTCGATGCCAGGTAGTCAATGAGGCTTTGGATGTGGATGAACGAGAGGTGAGTGCCGTCAATGGTTGAGTGGGGTCGAGGGCATTCGGACAGCTGACCACGTATGCAGAATGGGTTCCGGACATTGTGTTTGCTTCGAGGATGTACAGGGCTTTGTGCTTGTAGGCTACAGCCACTACTCGGTCACCTGCACGAACTGTGCATGACCTATCTTCGAAGGTAACACGAAGGCCCTTGGAGGCTAGAGCAGATACTGACACTAGATTGGTGTCGAGATCCGGGACATAGTAGACATCGCACAGAATAGTGGAGCTCGCTGTGCCATTCGAGAGTTGCATAGAGACCTCGACTCTGCCTTTTCCAGTGGCGAGTATGGACCTTCCGTCGCCTATTATGACTGGTTGTGGTGGGTTCAGTTTCTGGAATGAAACAAACCATGCACGCTGACAGCACATATGTGCCGAAGCTCCTGAGTCAACTATCCATTCACTTGAATTCGGATTCAGGCTCGAGTTTGCCATAAAGAGTTGAAGGGGTGAGTCCTCTCCGGTATCTACTTGCACGATCTTAGCTGACAATTCTGCTTTCTCCTTCGGCTTGTCCTTGTCAGCTTGCGAGGAGGACTGGCCTGTCCCCTTCGCAGCCTCATCTGCCTTCTTCTTGAAACAGTCGCTTTCGACATGACCCGTCTTGCCACAAGGTTTGTAGGCGCACTTTTTCTTCTTCTTGTCGGCTGACTTAGACTTCTTGCTCGTGTTCACTTTTGCAGCAAGAGCAGAGTGCGACTTCGAAGTTTGTCGAGATTTTTCTTCGACGAGAACTTGGGCTATGACGGTCTCAGCTGTGAGCTTGTCATTAGATGACATGAGGATCGTTCGAAGAGTAGAGTAGGACTGTGGGAGGGAGATGACCATTGCTATGGCCACTAGGGAGTCGTCGAGTGGTTGTCCGAGAGACGAGAGGATGTGGGCTTTTTGACGCATGGAGTTCAACTGGGTCTCCATAGGTTGATCGTCAGAGAGAGTCCCACGAAACAGTTCGCCAATAAGGTAGGCTATGCTCTGTTTTCCTTTCCCTTCGTACCGCTCACTTAGCTTCGACCAGGTGTCCGCTGCTGATGTGGCATACATGACACCACTGAGAGGTTCGTCTTTCAGGGTAAGGGTTATTTGAGCGCTTGCCTCTCTATCACGGTTTAGCCATTCCTCGTGTTCGTCAGGATGTGAGTTTGCATTCGGAGGTTTTACCTCCGTGCCAGCAACTACGTTCCAGAGACCTCGAACGTCCAAGACTTTTTGCATTCGAAACTTCCACATCTGATAATTTGAACCATCGTCTGCGAGAGCAGCTATGTCGTATAGTCTGCTGGAGCCTTGTGTATACTTGGCACTTCCAGATGCTGACGCACTCATGCTCGCAGATGGTCCAGTCTTCTTAGATCCCGTCGGACCTGCTGTTGAGACTGAAGGAATGGGGTTCGATGACATTTCTTGTGACTAGTAGTGGTACCACGTATATTCGAGTTGTGTTTAAGTTAGAGCTCGGGGCTCATAACCTTTTGAGGTGAGGATAACCGGATCTATGAGAGGGAGACTCAGACTCGAAAGAGACAGTCTAAGTTATTGTAGTCTAACCTATGAGAGGGAGACTACAAGCTATCAGTAAATAGTGTAGGAACACGAAAAGAAAAGAATAATCACCTCAGACTCGAAAGAGACAGTCTGAGGTGTGACTCGGAAAAAAGAATCAACCTATGTACGAGTACGATTATGTAAGGCTGTGCACTGTCAACTCGAAGGTAAAACCGCCAATCTCCAACAACTGTAAGGCGTCGAAGCACTCGAACTCATGCACGCCATGGGAGGTGAGATATTGGTCGAACATTATGTCACCGTTTGTTGCATCACACCTCCCCTCCCATCTCACCGGGATGGTGCACACGTCAACTGGCCTGCCAATGCAATGGAGAGGTGCGAGCTAGATGTGTTTTATCAGTGTATGCAGCCTTGGTTTTGTGAACAGACTTTGGAGAGAAAGTGGAGGTGTCTGAGAGTATCGACGATTGTGAGGATAGGGGGAAGCACAGTTTAGCTGGACCGAGAGTAGGGTAGAGGGCAGATACTTTTCTGGGATGGGCCAATACATCACGACGCGTTCATCACACTTCTGCTAACCCTCGCCTCATGCGTGATCTTGTGCAGACGAAAACGCTGGGGCTTGTGGAGTGGTATAATCAGGCGCCGAGACCGTTACCGAAATGAGAATGCTGCACTGCCCAGTCTTCATCGATAGCATGATAGTGAAGAACACGATGCGAGTTTCATCGTGTCAACAGGCCTGTGTCGATGGCTGTGAAAAACGTGCAGAGTCATATAACGGGAGCCGTGAACAACTTTACAATGTGTCGTTCCTTTTTCCTCTCTAAACTCCAGAGTAAGGTGGTCTTGCTAGAAGATGGGTGCGTACCAGCAGTCAGCGAGCCGAGGCACCTCTACTGGCGTGTCGGTGGGGTGTCTCATTGTGTCTCGGAGCGAGGTAAATGCAGTTGCCTTTGTGGACGAGAGTCAGTTCGTAGCAGGATATCGCAACGGTGACATTCGTCGATGGAAGATCGAAGACGGACGACAAGTGGGCCCAACCATACAAGCGGGTATTCTGATCATGGAGTTCATCGCCGTTTCGCAGGATGGGCGGTGGATCGTGTCCGCAACTTATTCCCCGCCTAGGGTGACCGTCTTGAATGCACTCACTCACGAAGTGTGCCACGCCAAAGACTGGAAACCGTGCGCCGTTGATATTTCGAGCGACTCTACCAAAGTAGTCGTTGCGTGTCACGACGGGAGCACCAGACTTTCGGACAACGTCCGGCTATTCGACATCACTTCTGGCACCGAGTTGCTTCCTCCCATCACACACGAACTGGTTCTTGGTGTCAAGTTCTCTCCAGACGACAGTCGGTTTGCTACTGTCGCGCATTATTACGGTGTGCGTGTCTACAGCACCCACGATGGAAAGGTCTTGCTCGATTCGGGTCGTCGGGGTCCGACCTACTCATCATCTTCCTTGGCCTGGTCATCCGATGGCCAGCAACTGTTCGTAGCGGGCGAAGGCAAAATCACGTCTTTCAACATCTTCGACTCTTCGTTTTCGGAATGGCCGATTCACGACACCAAATCTTTCGCATCTATAGCATCCAACGGCAAATTGATCGCATGTTCTGCAGGCTCGTCCGTTTCACTATGGGATTGCATGTCCCACAGACGGATTGGTAGCATTATCACACACACTACCAAGATCGACCACATTGCTCTCTCGCCGAGTGGGGGGTATCTCACATGCGGAGTTGGCACCATTGTCGCAATTCACGATCTCAGAGACGTCCTTCCCTTGGAGTATTTCGTCAGTGGTGTAAGTGAGCACGCTCGTCGCGCTATTTACTGTTCCCATCCGTCGACAGTCCCTTGTTTCTCAGCTTCCACTCGCCGGAGTGAGTGGCCAGACCTTCATCCTCGTCGCGCTATTCACTGTTCTCATCCGTCGACAGTCCCTTGTTTCTCAGCTTCCACTCGTCCGAGTGAGTGACCAGACCTTCAAATCATGGACACAGGGCATTCCGACGAACACCGAAGCGTTACTATCGGAAGAGATCAAGAGCACTTCAAGTTCCAGCCACGACATGCTAGCATGCCGTGCCATTCTACGAGCGCGCTTGAAACACGCGGCGCTCGCGATGAAGGACGGCAAGCAGGTGGGTGTGCTTTCTCGCTGCCCCACACACATGCTCACGCGTAAGCATCTAAAGTCCCTCCAGGTTCGCCCGTCACCTATTGGGTATATCGCAATGGCGGTTACCCTACTTGGTCAGGGTGATCGAGAGGGTGCACTACACATGTTCGACCTTGCCTTTCATGATTGTGAGCCGGACGACATCAGATTGCTCTTGCTACTGAAGGTGCGTGATGTGACCTGGACCATTCTCACAATTAACCTTTGTTTCTTTGCTCAGTCGATCCTCGTGTTTGAATCCGGAAACCAAGAAGATGCAATAAAACGCGTAGAACTGCTTGCTGCGAGAGCGAACGATACCAGCGATAACAGCGCCACCTACCTTTACACACAGGTAGGTGCTTCGCGTGGTGCAGATCTGTAACTATCACCGCTGATACATTCCACAGGTCCTCGCAGTTATGTACATGAAAAGGTGGAATTACGGACGTGCGATACTACTGATGGAACAAGCGAAGAACCTAGCCCAAAAGGGCCAACTGTGTCCTCCCCTCATAACCATTTCCCTCGTAGGTTTTCTTCCGCTTACTATCATTAATCTAACACTCCGTGAAGATATTTGGGTGGACTTTCGATGGACTAGACGTCGTTACCCAGCAACGTCTCTGCGAAACCCTCTATGCCGAAGGACGTACAGCCGAGGCCGCGGAGATTCTTCTTAGTATGATCAGGACGTCAGAGGAGGATACCCAAAGGAGCCAGGCAAGCGCGGACTGGGTTGCAGGTACGATTCGTAACTACTTGTCTTGTTGATGTACATGGTAACGTCCATCATCAGATTTCATCCACAAGTGTGTTGTGACACTCGAGTGTGTTGGCGACGAAGCCTCGCGTTCTGCAAAACATGATGATGCGATCACACAGTACTCCGCTGCGCTGTCCCTCAGTCCCCCAAGTCCGGCGGGTCTACTAATTAAGCGAAGCAGGGCTCGAGCGGCAATAGGGCTATGGGAAGATGCATTGCAGGACGCGAACGAGGTACGCATGATATCCTTCTTGTGTGAGTTAGTTACCTACAGATGCTGTATAGGCAGTGAAAGCGGACTCCTGTAATCCTTGGGGCTACGAGGCCAAGTACGCGGCGCTTCACGAAGCCAAACGGTTTGACGAAGCGATCGATGCTTTTGAGTCTATGCTGCACGCGATAGAACAGTCTCGTAACCCTGAAATCAGGCGTATGTACCTCTTGTATAATCTCAATATACCCAAACCCAAATGACGGCTTTACAGAACTGCGTAATAACTACATTTCTCCATCAGAGACAACTGCAGTTACCGATTCCATCACTCGCAAGATCCTCAAACGCTGTCCCCTCGTCGTCATCGATGTCACCACGGGTCATCTTTGCGACGGTCCAGAACGAATGGGTATTCTCAAGGCCGATCCGTCGTTGAAAGAACTCGTTTCATCCATGACGAGAGAACTGGACGAAGAACGGATTATGGAAGCTGTTACTAGTTTTTTCGGATACGTCATGTTCTCTCACATGTGGCAAGGGAACGAGCCGTCATTCCAGCAGGTCGGCGCAGCCAAATCCGTGTGGGATCTCCCAAAAACCGCTCTGAACGAGAAGTTGCAGAACTTCTGCAAAGAGACGCGCAGACTTGGTTATAGGTGGGCGTGGTCGGATACTTGTTGCATTGACAAGGCCACGAGCTCCATCCTCAATCAATCTCTGACGTCTATGTATAAATGGTATGCAGATTCAGCAGCCACGCTTGTGTTCCTTGCTGGCGTAGCGCATCCATCCAAGCCCGGGGATCTCGCGAGTAGCTTATGGATGACACGAGCATGGACCTTGCAAGAGCTTCTTGCTCCGAAAGTCATCCATTTCTATGACTCCGAGTGGAAACCATACCTCGGCAATACTGGCGGCAATCACAAGGAGTCTCTGGAGATCATGCGAGAGTTAGCCGATGCTATCGAGATCCCCTACGGAACTATCACCACATTCTCCCCAGACGATCTCGCAGTACGGGAGAAGCTCCGTCTCGCTTCGACGCGCAATGCGACGGTCGAGGAGGACGTTGCGTACTCTCTTATTGGGATATTCAAGTCCGATATCCGGCCTCACTACGGCGAAGGAACTGACGCTCTGGGCCATCTCCTGGAGGAAATTGTGACCCGCTTTGGCGAGGTCACCGTGCTCGCGTGGTCAGGGAAGTCGTCTTCTTACAACAGTTGTCTCCCGGGCTCCATCTCCGTTTACAATCAGACTCCTTACAATCCTCCATCACTCGAGGGGGAAGAAATGGAAACCTACGTCACAGAGCTACGGAGAAAGTTGTCTCAGGAGGTAGCCCTGAGTATCTACAGGCAGATTACCTCTCTTCCACCTGCCCGCTTTGCGGCACGCCGTCTCCGCCTTCCTTGCATTGTCTTCTCTGTCAAACGACTCAGTATACAGGAGAGACGTAATGGCGATGAGAAGGTATATCGTGCCTGGGTAGGGCCTAAAACCGTAGATTTCACGACAGCAGACTCTCTCCCACTGCGACAGCCACAGAGATTGGTCTTCGCACATCCGTGGATTTCTTATATCCGAGCACCGAGCGATGAGTATGCCTGGGGAAATGATGTGGAGTCTGTTGTTGATTTTGACTCGAATTCGGAGCATGACGCCGGGACAGATGAACTTGTGCCCTCTTCGCCATTAGATGGTGGTCCCGAGCCTCAGGTTGACGACTATACCCGTGCACTACAGATGATTGCTCGCCTCGGACAGCCATTCAGCGCGTTGCTTCTGGTACAGCAGCCGAATAGGCACTACACGAGGGTCGCTACGGAGAATGAGATTATAGTTCCAGGACTCGGAACGGACATCACCCCTCGGGACATTCGGGCGACAGTCTTGGAAATCCTGTGATACGTGTGTGAGGATTTAGGTCGGCTGCTGGTTTTCGATGTCGTCCTGTCTGTGCGCCCTGCTTTTCTTTCGTGCAGTTTTCATTGGTTTGCTCATTACGTGGAGAGAAGACGGAACCTCAAGAGCGCTTGTAGTAATACTTACTGTATACCTACTTACCACCGGATGATAATATGGAGAAATGTGAGACAAAACTTCGAGAGCGCTCGCAATGATCCCAATTACTTAATTCCTGGGTTTGAGTTGGGAGAATGTTCGTGTTCACGTGTCGTAGATGACGACAGTACTAAGGCTGGTCCGCACAAGACTGAGTGCGCGGACGCTCATTCCAGTGGATTCGGTGTTTCCGGAAGCTCGCCCGTTGAAAAATTCGAGGCAGCACTCATAATTGGGTCATGATTTTGACATATAGACGCGACTCTCCTGCCGAAATGGATCTCAACGGCTTCCGTATCGACCATCTTTGCCATCCTCTGCGACTGGACTTCTGACCGGCTGCTGATCGACATCCTTGGATGTCTCTACTACCAACTTTGGCAGACGCTGACGGCGAAAAGACCGACGAGGGTGCCATTGTGCGGTCGTAACCCTCGCTACTGCCATTTGGAAGCCCGCACCAGTTAATCCCGTCATTCGGAGACGTGCGTATTTGGATTTCACGGATGCACAGACAGAATGAAATGTCCTGATAGGAAGTCGGGTTGGCGAGATTGAAGAGTTCCTTAGATATCATTTGCAGACATCAGTGGCAACTCGCCAAGCAAGCTCCTTTGTATTTGGAGGGCTCGCCAGGTAGTAAGACTTCTGTCAAACGAAATTAAGAAAAAGACCAATCGCGTCCCCGTGCCACGATACCTGCAAGACCACCATGAGAATTACTGGAAATACGCGATACAATGGCCCGTGTCCATGGTGGGTTGCTCATGGGTTATTTGTCCCTGTTGTTCCTACCAAATATGTCCATCGTATAACCTTTTGATGATCATCAAGTTGTCCTCACGAAATCGCGATCTCCCCGACCCTCAAATCTGTTATCCATGATGACCGCTATCCTCGTGCTTTGCCAAGCAACGCAGGCTCTGTAGCGTATTATAGAGCCTGCGTTCTTCACCAATTTTCTTTTTTTTCTTACCTCTAGTGACGCGACTTCTGCTATAAACGGAGGACAGACACTTCGACTGAAGGTAGACGAGCAATAGATCATACCGATAGAAGATAGACTACAGGTATACCACCAAAATCATACCCAGGACCAACCTAGAATCGGAGCATACTTGCGATTTATACCCTTCGAGCCCACGAGTCGATTTTTTTTTCTTGGACGCTATGGGACATGGAATTGCACCGACCGTTTTCCTCCCACCCCTCGTTGATCTCGATGATTATACTCCCTGTCAAGTTTTGGAGAGTTTACGCACGCTGAAGAGGCTGTACTTCTCTGACTCCTTTTCTTCGCAACCCTCATCCGCTGGAGCCTTGTCTCCGCAAACACTCATTATACGAGAACAGGGGAAAATATCTCCACGGCATGTGGACATGCTATTGTCGAGGAATACTCCGGAAAGGAACGGAAGAATAGAATGCCGTGGACGACGGGTTTTCAGCCACGAGGATGTGCCCGATTCAGGCTATGCTTCCGCAGAAGAGGACTCTAAAAGCATAGAGAGGAGAGATGACAGTGATGGGGAGGAAGGGGATGGGGTTCTCCTCGAACTTCTGCGCGCGGACGATCTCGAACGTGGCTTTGCCATCAAGTGGCTAACCGGCTTCCTTAAGCGTGCTGATAGTTGGATGACCGCTCGGTCCATATGGCCCCCTATAGAAAACGAAGATTTGGAGGGAGGATTAGAGAAAGGGGAGGGGATTGAAGGGAATATATTTGCAGAACTTAATGACGAGGCGTCCGCTCTGCTTGCCCGCATCGCAAGCTACGGCGGGGACCACGATGACTCGCACAACGAAATCGCTTTAACAAGGCAATTTCGCTTTCCGATTAACAGGCATCCTGGGACGGCATATACCCCCATACTTGACGAGCATGGCCCGCGGAACGACCACAATTACGACACGGATACCACAGCAGAGCAGCAGTGCATTGTTGTCGAACTGAACGATGCCCCGCTGGACGCCGTAGACCATACCGCAGTGGGGCTACAAAGCTGGGCCAGTGCGATCGTCCTCGCCAAACGGATGTGTGCCAACCCCGGACATTATCTCCTCCCCAATAATCTAGACATATCGACCGTGCACTTTTCGCGCGAACCTCCACGTCCATCGAAAATGCGTGTACTAGAGCTTGGTGCCGGCACTGGCCTGCTCAGCATCGTTGCCGCAAAGTTGTATCGCGAGCTCGGGTATTCTGCGGACGTCAAAGCGACGGATTATCACCCTATGGTGCTAGAAAACCTCATCCAAAATGTTCGCTCAAATTTTAGTTCCGACGCACGCATTGAGGAGGTGAACGTGGACGTCGAAATATTAGACTGGTCTTCCCCACCAGAGATTAAAGAGGGAGAAAAGTATGACATCGTACTGGCTGCCGACGTCATATACGACCCGAGACACGCACATTGGATATGTGACTGTGTCACGAAGACTTTAAAGAAACCGATGTCGAGGATAGGTGGAAGAGGCGGTGTGTTCTGGTTAGCGATGCCCCTGCGTTCAACGGGTCGACATGAAGGGATGGAACGTACGGTTGAAGATGCATTCCCTGCATTGGATGGTCACGAGGGAGTAAGAAAGGGTGAACATAGGCTTGTGGTTGTAAGCAGGGAGGGGTTAGGCAGACAGCAGGGGATCGGGAGGGCGGATGAATGTGGGTATACGTTGTTCGAGATTCGGTGGACGTAGCGACATTGATTCTAGAAGGGAAACAGTGGATACATGTTCATAGGTTGTTCTGAAGTATCTAATCTTTCTGTTCCAGCACTCGGAGCGTATGGTATTGTATCTCTGTGGTTGCGGAAGGCTTGCAATCAACTCGTGTGATTCCTGGCGTGTGCGCGTCGAGTTGAGAAGTGAAAACATATATTTACAGTGCTTTTTCTAGATGACAACTCTGCGCTAAGCCGCCGGGGCAACGACCCGCTCATTCAAGAATCTTAACAAAACCTGAGTAAGGTCCCCCGATGTGTGCTTTT
This sequence comes from Pisolithus albus, assembly GCA_024613165.1. NCBI lineage: Eukaryota > Fungi > Basidiomycota > Agaricomycetes > Boletales > Pisolithaceae > Pisolithus > Pisolithus albus. The sequence goes on from JANFAB010000025.1 coordinate 356,115, forward strand.
TCTCGAGAACATCGTCGCTCTTTGCAAGGACTGATTTGGACCGCATCAGGAGCGCCTGTAAGTCGGACGCCATCTCTCCCGTCATTCCTCGTCGTAGCCGCTCCGCCAGAGTGAGAGACGGCCTTGGTGCTCGACCCTTCGTCACCGGCTCCCTTACTTCCATCGCCTGGGAGGGGTGTTCATCAGTTTCCATGTCCGCAGCAGCCGGATCAAAGTCAGGCTTAGAAAGCCACATCGCGAGCTGAGTGACCGCATAGATCAGGAGCGCCTCTAGGTTCTGGCGAACCGTAAGTGTGGCTAGGCGGACGCTCAAGGGTACTTCTTTGAGTGAAGTAGCGGGGGCAATTGCTTGGCCTGCGGGACGGTTCACAAGATTACGCAAGACATCAAGCGAACAGTTCGCTAGTTCAAGCAATGTGCCTACGGAAGCGGGTTCACCAAGGACGACTTTCGAGTGCTATAGGATGGGTTAATTGAGCAAGAAAACGACTACGAAAGTATACAAAACCTACGGGAACAATGAGAGCTTCGTGGACTGGCCAATCCTCTTGCTCGCCAAGGAGCACGTCATACGCATGACTAGTGCTTACGAGTGTCGAAACAACCAAGCTGCATAACTTGAACACCCGGTGCACCAGGCGAGCTGTAAGAGGATGCTTCTGCAGATCAACCATATCAACGGAGGACAGTGATGCAGATGCAATAGGCTCCTTCTCCATCGCGGCGCGTTCTTCCGCCGTGACTGGCTCCAGCAAACTAGCCAGATGGTTCGGGTGCGTGAGAGCATAATTCAGTTGTTGAAGGAGGACGAGAGCATGCGTCCCGAAGACACGTAACACCTTTGTGACGATCGGATCTGGATTTGTCAATGGCGGAGCACTTTCTGCAATGGCGTAGAACAAGTTGACGACCTGTTCCATCTCCTCCAACAACGGTAGACTTATCGGGTCGCCAATACTCCAAGAAAGTGCACGGGAGATCTGCTTTCCGTAGAGCGGGACGATGCCACATGCCGCCGTAGTGAAGTACTGATGCTGCCGACCGAGAGAAGAGACTACACCAGATATTATGGCTAACATGGAACAGTAGGCCCTATGTGCGGGGCTGCGTTCTCCAGGCAACTCTGGTAGCACGACGTCGACCTGACCTGAGCTAATTGCAGAGCTGAGGCTGTTATTGCTGAAAGCCGCAATGACACCCTCGCTTGCGAACCTTTCGGCGCCAGAAGGGATGCTCACGAGCGCCATATGGAAAAACAGGATGTGAGGAGAGTATAGAGGGATTCTGCGAACGCGGAGTAAAGGGAGGTCCGATTGCCCGACCATGTCCGAGTGGACGAGAAGACCCAAGCTGGAATTGATGACGTCTGTTTCTTGGCATTTTGTCAGCCATGGAAGAGAGGAAGAGCAAATATCGGGCCGCGTGCATTGCTCAAAAACGGCAACGAGAAGCTCCATATCCCGGTCCAGATCAAGATCCAGACGTGTCCGTGCCGAATCAAAAGTGAGACGTAGTGCATCGACCACGAGCGTCACCGTTGCGTCGATCAGCTCTGTCACGGTCAGACGCTTGCTTGCGTTGAAGATCTTGGGTTGTCGAGCCATATAGCGACTTTGGCGCACGACGAAGTATAATATTTGCAGCAAAGTCCTGTGAAATGGTAAAGGGAGTTTCCCAAGGAATGACTGGGAGAGTGGTTGAGCCTCGTTTAACAAGATCATGTGAACGTTGGACACCAGTGTGATGAAGGAGTCGACGTCAGCCGCGGCGTCCGTAGTAGTAAACCACGCAGCCTCCAGGATGGAAAGGAGGACTCCGAGGCGTGTCCCGTGGATTGTTGCTACGACCTCTCCTTCCCTCTTCTCCCTGGCGAGGTCCCCGGAAATCGTTGCCGCAAGGGTGAGGAGGGACGATCTAATCCCAGGCTCAACCCTTATGAAGGGTAACAATTGTCTGAACAGGAACTGCCATGCTTCGGCAAGAGCGATTTGAGAGTGAGTGAGCGACATGTTGAGATTAATCGACGTCACTTGCTTCTCAACCTCTTCCACGTCACTGACTCTTTCATCGTCTATCAAGCACAGCTGCAGTCTGCTGCGCAAAAGGCTCAGTGAGAAGACAAAGTTGTCGCCAAACTCGCGTTCCACAAGAGGATCTTGTAACCGTATTTGCTCTAGTGAGAGGCTTGGAAGATTTTCCGAGAGATATTCCGTGACTGCGTCATAAAGGGACGGGTCATACAGGCTGGAAACGGCTTCTAATATCGACTCATTCAGTTGTTCTTCTGCCTTGAAGATAGGGGCGAGCTTAGTATAGCTCAGGGGCTTAGGCAAAGGAGCATCCGACGAAGTCGGTCGTGGCTGGAGGAACACGTCCTGCCCTAGGATCCGTACGGCATACGACTTCGCCATGCCGCGATACGCTTGGACGGAGACCGCTTCATGGAGGCTAGAATGGCGCTCATCGTCAAGGACCAAGAATGAGTTTGCCACATAGTCAGGATACGGTCCAAGCTCCTCCCGGGCAATCGCTGCTATTCGGCTCCAAAACTCTTCGTCCTGGCGAGTGACCTCGATCCGAGCCTTGTGTTCGTGACCGTGCTGCCATACAACATACAAGAATTGCAGGATGGATGCAAGAAGTTGCGGATTGGCTTCCCATAAATCCTTCCAATGTTCAAAAGCGGCTCTGGCAACCTCCAGCGTAGTCGTCTGTTCCTTCTGGCCCTTGGCATCACGACGAGTCTTGTCTGATACCTTCTCCTTACCCTCACCAATCGGTATGTGGAAATCCCCAGCGACGAACAAGTTTGCAAGCGCGGGCTCTTTATCGACTGCCAGAGTTATGAAATTCCATACAGCGATCCGTAGAGGGAGATCGTCGTATGGGTGATGTACGATCCGCACAAGCGAGGCCACCGTGGCCTCGGGGTTTGTCAAATGTCCAACGATAGTCGGTGGTGAAGGAGCCACCATCGAGAGAGATGAGCATAACGCGTGCAAGACCTTCATTGCTTCAAGAGGAACAGCGGTTCCAACGTTCCTTTCCTTTACGAAGGTCGCTAACACGTCCACAGGATCAACGCGAGCTCTCGCAGAGTCTGAAAAACCAGCTCCACCAGAGATTCTGGAACAAAGTGCTTGTTCGAGAAGAGAAGGTTTCGTGCCCTGTGGTGAGGTCTGCTGCTTGAAGTTGAGTAGCAGTCGTATGAGCTGGAGGTGGGACTCAAGGAGAAAAATCAGACGTCTGGCATCGCCCAGATGTCGGGAGGCATAAAGGCCACCAAGGGTTTGGGGGCTCGACGCGATAGCCGAGACGAGAGGAAGGATAGAGGAGGAGGAAGCTTTGTGCATGAGGGTGTCGATGATAGCTTGGCTCAGGACGGGGTATGGCCGGTTTCCGATAGCGGGAGGAGATTGGACGAGAATGTATGAGAACAACGATGAAATGCGTCTCCCGATCTCAAAGCGGTCACCAAGGTGTACGTATTTCCACCCGAGGTGTTCCACCCAAATCTCACCATGCACGAAGTTCACAGCACGCAGCAGGACTTCCTCCTTGACCTGGCTCAGGCGCTGACTATCGGCAGGGATCATCACCACCGAAGCGAAAGCCTCCTGGGCAAGCTTCTGGACAAGATGTAGTAAGGCGAGCGTCATAGTATACTGACCGGACACTCGTTCGGCGGCAAGAGCCACAAAAGCAAACCCCGGGGCCTGGCTGGAACTGAAGAGGACGGAAGTAGACCGAATGTACAGCCAGACTCGCCGTGAATACTTGGGAAGGGTAAGAAGTGCTGAGAGGACACTCATAGCAGATGTGACGAGTTGCGTACGCAAAAAGTTCCGTGCTTGCGAACGGGTGAGGGCTTCCTCGAGAATCATGGTCGTTAACTGCACCAGATCAGGAGGATGCGAGTCAGTGGTGGAGGAAGCGTCACCGATCTCGAGAGCCTCGAGAAGCTCCTCCGCTAGGCCAGGTTGATCCTGAATTACACTCCGTATCAGGTCCAAAGCATCTGTTGCAAGTGCTTCGTCACCTCCGTCGTCGATCTCCATACCAACGTCTTCTAACCTCAATGTCAGGGGCAAAGATCCCGGTCCCGTTCTCCCAAAGGTGACGTCTTGATATAAGTCGGCCGTCCCCACGTACATCCGTCGTCGAGTGACATATTCCGTCAAGACATCGATCACTACTTTCCATCCACTATTTTCGTGTTCCCAGCACACAGCTACGAACTCACCCCCATCACTACTTAGAAGCCGACCAGTTGAGCGGGGAGGTATGATTGAACCACCGGGTAAACGGATCGCTCGGATGTTCTTATAAATCAGCCCTGGCCCAGAGGTTGAGGGACCATACTGGACCTTTTCATACACCGCATTCGGCCCCGAACAAGAAGAAACCGGGATGACAAGTGAGAAGGTGGGCAGTTTGTCCATGTAGTAGAAGACGTGGCGACTACAAATCTCCTGGTCTGCAACGTCGCCATCTGAAATGCGGGAAGACTCTGCGGATGCTGTGGTGGATAATGGATCCGTGTCAAGGAAACCGGAACCCGTCAATGCACGGAGTAGGCGAACAAGGGGTCGAAAGTGAATGGGAAATCGTGAACGCGCAACATCAAAGATTGCACGCCTAGCTATGCCTTGGTGCCAGTCATGCTGCCAGAATTGCTTGCAGATTCCAACCACGGACCGACTTTCGCTCCGCCCAAACAGCGCTATCCAGACCTCCACCAACGAGTCGAATTCCGGGATCACCTCGACAGGTAGGAGTTCAACCATGGACATCAGTAGGCCTACAAGGGAATAAACAAACCACCGGTCCGATCAACTGGAGCACTCGCCTTTGAGCACAGAACGAAAGGCTATCGCATTGGGGTCCGTCACGGTCGAGCCAGTGCGCCAAGCAGCGGCAGTCACAAAAACAGGTGAGCTTGTGAGTAGCGTCAAGAGGAGGTTGAACAAGCCCACGTCATTACTGAGAGCCGCGCGGGCCATCAGGGTGTGGGTGAGTTCTCGGTCCTTTCCACGCCCAGGTGGTGAAACCGCAGATTCCAGAAATGAGCGGTAAGAATCTGGCATTTCCGTACTTTCCTGCGCTTTGAGGTGTAGTCGAGAGAGGACGAATGCCCAGGCAAGGTACGCACACGCGTATTGAGATCCTGCATTAGCCATCACGAGGGTATGTATTCGTTTCACGGAATCCAAAGATGTCACGTAGAATGGCGTGTGGTCGGGTGGTGGTGAGAATTCCACGCCGTCCGGTTCGACTATTCTCTCCAGTTCTAGGACTTCAATGGTAATGAGTATCCAGAGTGCAGCACTGTCCTGTAGTATTTGCGCGCCTTCGTCGTCGAGGAGCAAGGTGGTATTCTGCTGTGAGGATCCGAGATTTGTTTCGTACGCGGCTTCGTATAACTTCACGACCAGCGGGCCCTCGCAAGGGACATATCCCCACATTGCCCAGAAGATCACTTCCAGTATCACCAACTGTTCCTTGCAATTTTGTTTTGCCCATCGTGAAGCTGCTCTTGGATCCGCACTGAGGTTGTTCGGGACGCCCTCAGAGGTTTTGCGTAGGTACTCATCAATGAGCTCGCCTGCGAACACACGACCGTCGGGGATAATTTTGGGCAAGTTTTCGGAGGCAACTACATGAACAGGATCCTCGGCATTTTGTTGGGCACGGAATAGTGGTATCAGAGTTCTTAAGGCAAAAAGGCGCTCCGAATAGTAAAACGGTGTGATAGCCGCGACGAGTTCCTCCAGTAACGTTTTGTCCGACTTGAAGCCATTCAGGTGAAGTCCTTCGTTGTAAAGAAACGAGCGTAAGAGAGTCAGTGCTTGGATCTCGTCGATGTCAAAGTGCCTGCTAAGGACGGTGGTGAACTCTTTCGCGACGTCATCGACCTGAAGTTTGATACCGTCTGAGAGAGTGACAGTGCCACTTTCAACGGCCTTCAGAGATGAATCGTTTGGATTTCCATATGGTTTAGAGATGTTACGGAGTTGGGCAGAGCGAGAATTTATGAACTGCGTTAATTGTTCCGGTGAAGCCCCTTCTGGCTGACCTGAAAGAAAAGAATGCAGTTGTTGGTAGGTCCTATATACCCAATGCCATGAGAGCGTTATCCACCAGTGAGACGAGTACATACACATCGATCAACGTAGAACGTTGTGAATGTTCCCCTGACATTCTGACACGAATGCCGTTCGTTTCAAGCTGGATATTCGGTGATTATTTGTCCGTGTTTGATTCCAAAGTCGTCGCCACACAGGCGCAAACAAATCCCCATGGCTGACATAATCAAAGGCTGACTCATTTTTTCGGTGAGGGGGCTCTGCCAGGCTTTGTCTTCGTCCTCGACCACCACCGTCGTCGTCGTCGTCGTCGTCAACCGCGTTGACCACAAAACACGTCGTACGCTTGTTGCAAGGACAAATCTCGTTGGTGCGACGAAAGGCATACTTTGTGATACAGACGTCTTTATACGTGTTCATGTCAGCGTTTAGCTACTAGACTGTACAGCAACGACAACCACCGTTCGTTACTTCTACCAGTGTCGCATCCGCTCTTTTTTCCCCCACCTGCTTAAGCAGCAGAAGACAGACAACTCGCATTTGTAGAGAAATGGCCTTCTCCCAACCGTTCCCACTCGCTGCGCAAGCACAAAAAGCACAGCAGCCGACCTACGGTCCTGACCTCGCCGTCCGCCTCATTTGTCCAGACTGTCGAGACCCCAATCCTAACATCGTTGAAGAATATGGCAGCGGTGATCTCGTGTGCGGGAGTTGTGGTCTCGTGCTCGGCGACAGAATCGTGGACACAAGAAGCGAGTGGCGGGTAAGTACAGGTCATGTCTTACCTTTTCTTTGACAGCGGTACACATATCGTTTTCCTTGCTGCATTAGACGTTCGCAAACGACGAAGGGGATGACCCTTCGCGTGTCGGCGCGGCTTTGGACCCCTTGATGGAGGGTATGGACCAACTTGACACCGTCATCAGTTTCCGCGACGGCGGCACCGGCGTTGCACGCGAACTTCAGCGTGCTGCGTCCCGTTCGCAGAACTCTCGATCTGAACGAAACCTTCTTACTGCATTCCGAGACATCGGCAGCTGGTGCGACCAGTTTTCTCTGCCGAAAACCATCAGCGACATCGCGAAGCAGCTCTACAAACGTTCAGACGAAGAAAAACTTCTTCGGGGAAAACCCCTGGAAGCAGTCATCGCAGCGTGTATCTTCATTGCTTGTCGACAGGCTCACGTGCCTCGAACGTTCCGGGAGATTTGCAATCTCACCCACGTATCGAAGAAGACGCTTGGACAGTGCTATAAGGCACTCGAACAAGCTTTCAACCTCTCGCCAGGTGCCACTGCGCAACAGCACAACGTCTCCAGCCCGACGACTGGACCAGAAAATCTACTCGTGCGGTACTGTAACCACCTCGATCTGCCTGCCAATGTCCAGTCTGCGTGTAGTGATATCATCATCGCTGCACGGGAGCACGGCATTGCAGATGGACGCAGTCCTGTATCTATCGCCGGCGGAGCCATCTACTTTACCTGTTTGCTGTTGGGGATTCCCAAGCCCATACGGGAGATCAGTGCAGTGGCTGGCGTCAGCGAGGGCACCATCAAATTGGTGTATCGACTTTATTATATGGAGAGGACAAAGCTCGTCAAGGAAGAGTGGATAAAGGATGGCCGGGCGGACATGTCCAAGCTCCTTCCTGTCGACAAGTAAGGGATTTTATGGCGTTCGAAGGGATTCCCTATGTATCGTACTCCTGGAGTATTTATGTATGTACATGCTACAACAAGCGAGGACTATCGTTTACCTCGTTTACCTTTTCCCGAGTCTTTTGAACCTTTTCGTTGTTCCCGTCCCAATACGACACCTCCTTTACCCTTGCTCACTGCACGGATTGCTTTGCGAACGTTGACGACCTCATCACCAGTCCCCTTGTCGATTTTCGCTCTTTTAGCATCTCCATCCAATTGTGATAGGACGGCAAGCGACGTCTGTTTTTCCTTCTCTGCCGACATTTCTGTGGGATCGAACTGAGAGCGATGAGCATGGCCTCCGCATTGAATCATGAGCAAACGTATACCTTGCGTTTCATGCCACGCATCTTCTTGTCCCCTTCGAGTTTCCTGTCGAATTTACCCATGCTGGCCGTGCTGGTCCGGGTAGCTGCCAACGTTTTTTCCAGTTCTATCTTCCTTTGCTCTCGCTCACCCTGTGCAGCTTGCGCTCGAGCGAGATTTTGTAACCGTTGTCTTTCGTTTTTAGCGACTCTGGACTTGCGCTCGTCGCGAGCTGCTTGCACAGGGTCAAAGTCCACATCTTTTCGACCATTCATCAACTTGTTTGAACAGGAAAAAGGGAAGAAAGTAACGCACCGGCATTGGCTTTGACCTCATGTATCCACTGATCCTCTGTTTCCTTGTTCTTCCCATCTCTTCCCCATCGATTAACCCACTCCTGTTTTTCCTCGTCCCATACTTTCTTATCTCTGCGTTTTTTCTGTATACCCTTGGCAGCTGCGAAACGTTCCCATTTCGTGGGCGGTTTAGGTTTGGGAAGAGGTTTGGCACGTGGAAGTTGTGTCGTCGGTGGGGGGAGTTTTGTGACAGGACCGTCGACGGACGATTCGGTCGGGAGTTCGTATAGGGCTGCGATCAGTGCTTGTATGCCATCCCGAGCGGTCGACTTTAAAAATTCTTCGAGGTTAGATCTTATATATAACGTGTTCGTTATCAGTCTACAGTTTGTGAAGAGAAACGTAGATGCGTACCGGTAGCTGCCTTCGTCGATTGGGTTGAGGTCAGTGACGGTCAAAAATCCGGCGTCGACGTCGAGCGGCGTGTCTTTTTCTACTGCAACGGATTGACTGCGACGACTGAGAGATCGATAAGTAAAAAATGTGCTATGAACCACCCACAATTTAGCTGTCTGAGCTGCCAGGAGGTTTGAGACGTCCATGGTTGCTGACAGTGGTCAAAAGCCGAAACTCGTCCTCAAACCACCATGAAGACCGAATCAGACTCGCCAGTGACAACTCAACCGACCACGACCACACCGACGTCCACTAGTACCACGGTAACACCAGCGACGACAGCTGCGACGACGACGGCGACGCAATATGCTAGTCAATGGAGCACATCGCGTGCGCTTCAATCCTGAATTTGAGTTGCAGTAACGAACAACAGGTCTTGTTGTAGACATCCCCATCGACCCAGCACTCCAACAGCAATCCCAAGTCGCCACTGCGTCAGTAGTGAAAAGAATTTTGCTCTTAGAAACCAATGGCCCATCTCATTATATTCTCGCAGGACGACGACGGCGTACTCGCATTACCAGTATTCACAACACTACCCTCAAGCCGCGTATACGCACTACCAATACGCGCCTGCACCGATTACCGCACAACCACAGAGACAGCAGACGACCGCGGCGCAGTCTGCTAATAGCGGTATTGATACAGCGGACGTCGCAACGTTGAACGATGCATTGGGAAGCGCAGGCGTAGATTTGCGTGTACGTCTCACTTACTTTGTCACTCGACCACTGTCTATGTTGACCGCTCGATACACAGGCAGAAGAAGAGAGTCTACACAGGACTTATGACACCCATCAGCCGTACCGTCTCTTTGAAGACCGGGCCCGAAAACAGCCTGTCACTCCCTCATTCGATGCCCGTTTTCTGGGTGCGACCATGCGCACGGTCGGGACGCAACACAAGGTGACCAAAGTCCCGGAAGATTCGGTGACATATCTGGCGTTGGCACTCCGCGCACGGTTGCAGGATCTTGTGACCAGTATGATTGCTGCAGCGCGCCATCGGACGGATGCAAGACACGATAGACCTGTACCTCTTTATGAAGACGGGACACCTATGTGGACTGTCGTCGTGCGGAATGACTATGCCAAGCAACTAGCAGCACTCGAAAAGGCTGAGAGGGAGGAAGAAATGAAGATTCGGAGAGAAAGGAAGGAAAGGGCGGAACTTGCGGCTGCTCACGCTGCCAATCTTGCCGCACAAGCGTCGGGGGCTGGCACTGCAATGGCCGTCGACGATGAAGATGGGGGAAGCAAAAAGAAGAAGAAAAAGGAGGGTCCAGGTGTGACAGCGAGAAATATGTCGGAGGATGTGCGCAAGAAAATGTCGAATGCGGTGGCGAGCCAGGCAGCGGGAATTGGTGGAAAATATTCTTGGATGACAGCGGCCAATGCGCCCACCGTCACGCCGAAACCAAAAGCCGCCACTGCATCCACTACGCCGACGACCACGACACCTGCCACAACCACAGCGCCAGCACAATCAGCGAATACATCATGGGCAAAACCATACGTGTCGGCTACCAAAGCCACTTTGACAGCTGCTCAAGCTGCGGAGGCAGACAACCGCCTAGTCGTTACATTGCGCGACGCCTTGTTCGCCATCGAAAGAGAGCGGGGTCATGGTGGCGGTCGTGGAGCAGCTCGGGCCTTGGTGTAATTCATTTCTCGCACGAACATATTTACACGTATCATAGGGTCTGGTCCATCACCGGGGTTTACTGCGACTGCTTTTTGTTGCCAGTCCATTCCACAAACAGACGCTAAAATGCAACAGTTCTATATCACTCAAAAAGGCCGAGACCGACACGAAAGCAGGATAAGGAACAAACGACGCACGGTAGCTACTGAAAGACGCGCAACAACAGCAATGGGAAGAAGAAAGAAAAGCATGGTTCGGGCTAGAGTAGGTCACTGCAGTATGCCATTGGATGTTGTAAGAGTCATAGTGGAGAGCGCTATAACGGTGTATTATCCTACAACCAAGAACCGGAGAGAAAAACTAACGAAAAAGGTAGAGTGGGCGGGAAGTAAGAAATACGACGAACTGAGCAACACGTACAGCAGTAAATGTCAGTGCACTAGTAATAGACAACTCCTTGTGAAGCGTGAGGGTCCGCATGGTACATCTCATACTGGGGCACTTGAGAGACGTCGTAATAATGCGAGTAGCCGTATTGGTCAGGATAGTAATATGGCTGATGATATGCAGAATAACCCAACATAGTTGCATCAACGGGATGGCCGGGAGTGTTTGCGGTCACGCCATCCCGAGGGTCCAACACTCCGTTCTGAGCCACGTACGACTCGGTCGGTGCGGCGAACGGCGTGGTATTACCAGGACTAGTAGGCTGCGAAGGCTCGTATGCTGCGGCACTCGTGCGTAGACCGGACGGTCGGCGCTGCGATTTAGCGGAGCTCTTGGCATCCGACGTCAAAGACGGTGCACGAATCTCCACGCGGGCGCTCTGTCGAGGGAATGAGAAGAGCGGCCCGCCGGTCGTCGGGTCAACGAAGTTGGTCAGGGGAGGCGTATGCGGCGGAGCGAGGAAATCAGGAGATCCGGAATGATGATGCATGTGCCCGGAAACGAAGGACACTCCCGGGGGTGTCATCACGCCATGTGCCAATGGACGAGGCGTGTACAGCGGGGCTTGGAGATATACCGGACGCCCTGTCGTGACGTCATAAGCCATACCATGCTGGTTGACTGCAATGCCCGGCGGCAAAGGTGACGCATAACCATAGTGCGAACTGTACGGGGGAGAGGGTTGGGAATGTGGGAAAACTGTTTGCAGAGGTGGTGGTACCGGTGGCACGTTGCGTCGCACAGCAGTTTCTTGGACGTCGTTTTCAGTAGGTGGCACAAGGGTTTCGGTGTCGTGATGAGTAACAGGAACCGAATCAATCGGCTGTGACGAGGACTGAGCAGGTTGAGCGTCTCGTACTTCCTCTAGAGAGGAAGCTTTGACAGTTGGCGGGGAATGGGGGATTGGTTGTGAGGATGGTCCAGCAGAAAGCAACACATCCTTCGGCGGGGTACTCGGAAGACGTGCGGCTATGGGTATCCTTGGAGGAGCAAGCTCTGGTCTCACTACGAAAGCGTCATCAATGGGAAGTTCCCCCACCGTCGTCAGAGGCTCTGAAGGCGTAGACACCGCCCCTTCTACCTCCTTCTTGACCGAACGTGGGGGTAGACGCACTACAAATGCCTTCTCACCATCATCGGAGGATGGCGGATGGAAGGTTGACGAAGCCTCCTTCGTCGACATTCGGACAGCGTCCACAGGGCCACGGACGACCCGCGCCTCCGCACTCGAAAGCTTGACCCTGTATCCCGGACCAACGCCGGGTCGAGGTTTGAGGTTCGAATCAATATAAAGGAAAGCATCGTGTTGTTTCGTCCAAACGCGCTCAGGTTTCATAGCGTACCACGTCCTGTCGGGAGTCGACACTGGAGGAATAAGTGGCGGTCTTGTGGGAGACGAAGTAAACCCTCTGCCACGAACCACCCCGCGACGACCACGGAAAACAAATGCACCTCGCCCACGAGGGCTGAAGCCCCGTGCGGGGCGTGCCTCTTGTTGGTTTTGCTGCTGCTGCTGCTGCTGTGCCTCGCGCTTTCGCTCCTCGCGTTTCCTCATTTCCTCAAAACCATCGTGTGTCCACGGTTGATCGACACGAGGTACCTCGGCTGTCAACTTCTGGGCCTCCTGAGGGTCGGAATCCGTTTCATTGGATCCTCGATGACCTGATTCGGAACCGATGAAAGCGGCCCCTCTGCCCCTGCTACCCACGAACCCACGACCTCTGCCTTGCCAACGGCCTCTCCACCATCCGGAAAGACTGCGCCAATTCTTGTCGAGTAATCTATCGTCATGTCCCCAGAACTCTCCCACCCTGGGCACAAACGATGGATCCGATTCCAGTCGTTGCTGATAAGCCTGGCGAGCGGACTGGCCGGGACGTGTGGATGATGTTCTCCGAGGCACTTGTCTGGAAGTGGATGGGGATGGTTGGCTGTCTGTGGGGAAGTCTTCCGCCTCGGGTTCTGTCTGAGGAGGGGAAGAGGGCTGTGCGGGTGAGGGGCGATCCACGTTAGGCGCTGAGACTGCGCGTTTGACTGATGGGCGCTTGGATGACCTCATGTTCCGTAGTGAAGGTGTTGTGCCACTGAGATGCGCATGGTCGACATCAAGCGTCGACAGGTCTGCGAACTCGACTACCGGCAGATCAGAGGGGCCATTAGCAACCTCCTCTGCGACCATTTCTGACCAATTACGTCCTCCGAATAAAGGACCATCCTGACCCTGGGAACCGGGGGCGTCTGTGAAAGGTTTGACGTCCGCGGAGCTTTGAGTGGTGTTTGGAGTGAGTGGCCGTGAATGTGGGCCGTTGGAAGAGGACACGGGTTCCGTGTCAGAATCTGTGGCAGATCCGACAGACGAGTGGTCGTCATCGTCGTATTCCGAGTCTGTTCCTACCTCGCGCACAAACTCTTCGTCACTATCAAAATCGCCCTTGCCACGACCACGGCGTCTGACTGGCCTAATCTTGCGTGATTTCGGATTGAGGGCGAGATGTGTGGGAGGACTATTTGGCATCCTAGCGTAGGGACGATGAGTGCCAGTCAAAACCGTAGTAGTCCGAGAGACTCCAACGCACAGGATATGACGACGATCGAGTGATCAACCAAAAAAAAAACCGAAAAAATTGTCGCAGTGAATATACGGGCGTCTTCGTCGATTCGGTGGGTCAGATTGTGATGGTGAGAGAGCAAAAATGTCACTTTTTCGTCAGCGTCCACTACGGCGTCCAGCAACCAAGTGGCAAGGGGGGTTGCAGACTCGGGGATCGGAGTATGCCGATATTGAATCTCCGACGCGGTGCCGGGGGATTCGGAGTCACGGTGACGACGGCGCGATGGCGGTGGTGACGCCACGATGGACCGCTCGTCTGTCGACTGGCCGGACGTATCACTACGTCGACGAGAAACCAACCAACAACGGAGATCAGATAGTAACGCTCTTGTGCATCCATGGGTTTCCAGATTTATGGTATATTCATTGCGGGTGACGCAGGTAGGAATTGACTCGTCGCAGGTATGGCTGGCGACACCAGATAAAACCATGGGTCCACCGCGGCTATCGAGTCGTTGTGCCGGACATGCTTGGGTATGGTAAGACGGATATGCCGACAGAAACTTCCGCCTATTCTCCAAAGAACATCTGCAACGATCTCGCAGCACTCATGGACCATATAGGGGTTTCCAAGGCAGTGCGTGTGCTCCTCGTCCCGACCGAATCTTCATATTTTGATACCTCGTAGGTCGTCATAGGACATGATTGGGGTGCATTCATCGGGGCCAGATTCGCACTCTGGCATCCCGATAGGTTACTCTCTCTTGCCATGTATGTCATCCCACCACGTCTAATGGATGTTTGACTCTATGCCACACAGTCTGTCTGTTCCATATGCTCCGCCTAGAACACAGTACTTCCCACTTGAACAAGTTGTGAAGTTGTACCCGCCATTTGGCTACCAGCTCTATTTCGCATCGGAGGAATCCGCTGCTGAGATAGAAGCCCACGTATGCGTTATCCTCGGTACTCAGTGTTCAACCAAGCTGACCCCCACAAGCTCCCCACCCTGTTCTATAGTCTTTACAGAACCCCTAACGCCAGAATCAACGCTATGCTGCAAGTCGGCCGACTTCGCGAAGTCCTTCTCAATGCACCTATCACCGAAGGGTGCCTCTTGAACGAAAAGGCAGGTGGTCATGGACTCCCAAAATGACGGATCTACTAACGTACGCTAGGAAATTGCTTATTACCTATCAAACTACGAAAGAGGCATGATCGGACCGCTGTCATACTACCGTACGACTCAACTTCGATTCGAAGAGGAGCTCGGTAAGCAATCAACGATTAAACGGTATCCGGGGAAAACTTTACCACCTTTTCAAGCCGCATCCCTCCCATCCAAGCCTCGCATTGAAGTGCCGGTCCTCTTCATAGGCGGGGCACAAGACAGAACCTGTCCTCAAAGTGCCATCGAATCACAGAGAGCGCTGATAGACAAAATCACTGTGGTCATGTTGCAAGAAAAGGGTCACTGGTTGATGCTGGAGGCCCCGGAGACTATTACGACCGAAATACTATTTTGGTTGAAGGGTCTAGGTATGGTCTCTGGCGGTCATCAGCAGTTCCGCTTGTAAGGGATGTGAAGGAGCTTTTCCGATAGAAGAGCTCCATGTACTCCTGCAAGGTTTAGGATGAGTATTCGATTATGCCACTCGAATTTTATTGCTCTTCTTCTGATATCCAGTCACGTCACCTCTGAGGGTATGAGCCTACTATCTACGGCATCAACTGGATCGTAAGGAGTATAATACTCCCTTTTCGGTCTGACAAAGTCGTAGCCGTTTGAGGTCTGCTAACCATCCATCTTGTTTTCTAGACCAGGATCTCTTGCCTGCGAACCTCATAAACACTGCAGCTTTAACCCGGGCCTATAGCACGCCCGTCTAGAGAGCCGGAATGTGATACGTATCATCATACAGTATCGAGGTATTCCTCTCCGCTCGGGAACGGCTTCCAAGAACATTTCTATATTACCGCTTCCATCTTAGGACTCCTTCCGTCTCTTATAGCATACTTACTGGTAAGAACACGATGTTGGTCCTATCACGTAAGTCCTCACCAATTCCTTATATCGTCGTATGGCCTCCAACCGGAGCATACGTATTGCTGCTCGGCGGACATCAACTTGATTACCTTGCTTGGCAAGGGTTCTACCGCACCCATAAATGCCGTGGGAACCGTCCTACGACGGAAAGTACTACCTTTTCTGGTCACGTTGCATAAGCAAGCTACTGGTGCACGATTGGTCAGCTAATCCCATCCCATCCGATTGGATTGCCTTCGCACAAATACTTACATAAGTGTACACGGACACGCGAGCATCGCTAAGCGTTTACAAGTCCACGACGACGTTGATGATACGAAAGTACGTGTAATACGAGTCCCGGGTGTACGAAGGATTGCTTTGAATTGTATTATCGCTGACACTGTTGCCTCCACTGATGGGCATGGAACCTCTCATTTCAAACTATGCCACAAATTCTTCGAGGCAACTCACACTGCATCCAGCCCTTCCGGTCGGTGACTGACATGGCCCACCCATATTTCAGTGCATTGATGAAGCTGATGATGAGGTCGGAGAATCTGTGCAAGATGAAGGAGCTGAGCTTGCCGTCGATCTCACCGGTTGAACTTTGCATGCTGACAGTTGCTATCAAAATGGAAAATTGGCTTTTGACAAAGGAGAAGAATCATGCTGAATTGCTCATGTTACATTTGACTCGTCGCATTCTTCCCCTGCTGACATATGACCTTGCTGGCAACCTCATCAGGCCCATAGCATATCACCATTGTCTGCAAGGTGCCATCGTTGAAGTTCATTTCACCATGTCTTATTGGGGGTATTGCGAAAGCAAAGTGCAATGTCTACAGAGGTGAAATCCAATTGATGCATGTTCTTGTTCCCCCTACTTCTCCTACCTCCCCTTCAAAAAAAAGGAAACTCACGCCCCACATTGAGTCAGACGACATGCCTGCTGCGAAGACAGCGAAAATTTGGTACGTGTCACAGGCAACCACTTCCATGTTCTGTTCTGATGACCCTCATTCTCAGTTTGATGGACTTTGCACTTTACTTGTTGGAACAGATGTCACAGTTTTCTACGGATTTTCACTGACTTTGGATGATTGCATTTGACAAAAATCCATTACTTCTGTGACTCAGTTTGATATAAGTCGGATTACTTGGGTTTTCGCATACCACCCACTGTACATGTCCGTGTTCTCTGATATCTGCCATAGCATCAGCCAAGCAAGGTTAGCGCCGCCACCGGCGGCACTTCCCCGAGTATTATGGTCCGAGTGCAAATGGGACAGATTTCGTGAAGCGGGAACTTTGAACCAACATCTGCAGGACGTACGATGTAATTACAAGTATCGAAACGTATAGACCCAATCTTGTTTGTGCTTCCCGGAGAAACTATGTGGATTCCTCCCCAGCCCTACCACGCCTCGACAGCGTTTGGTTGACAATGTCTCTGAGTAACTCTATCTCATCGATGGCCTTCCTAGGTGTCTTTCCCTTGACGATAGACAGGAGCGTGTCATTGGAAACGATATATACCCGTCTGTCAGGTAAATTCGCGTTCTCCAGGTTGGATTTGATGTTCTCCCGCGTTCCTTCGATAAAATGCTGACGTGCCTCCTGATAGAGCCTGTCGCGCGAATCAGGATCTTGGTTTTCATCATCACTATCGTACCCCATCTCCTTCATCACGTTCCTGATGTGCTGGTCTGCTTTAGACCGCACGATGAAGGCGGGGATGTTGAACCGCGCACAGTTACTCAGAATAGCAACATCCGTCATCGTGAAGCGGTTGTCGAATAGGACAATGATGCAGTCGAATACGTAGAGACCCTGGGCATTGAAGTATTGCCAATCCGGAATTTTCAGCGTGCCCGCTCCCGGGATATCATACCAAACGAGTGGGTATTGCGGATTAGGGTCCGGGTATCTGTCGAAAACGCGAGTCGTCTCAGTGACACCAGTGGCAGCAGAGCCAGCGTCCCTGTTGCGCAAACCGCGGAATGCGTTGATGAGCGACGACTTGCCGCTCCCAGCGATACCGGCGACGGCGAAATGGAAGAGTCCCTCCTTGTACTGTACCCGCCTTTTTGCTGCCTCCAGCTCTGCCACAGTCGGTGTGACGACAGGTTGTATACCCTCCTTCCACCGTTTCTCTATCTCTTCCTTCGCGGAAATGGCTCGCTTCGTCTCCTCCAGGGCTGCTTTGGCTGCCTTTTCTGCCTCGGCCCGTGCGGCGTCAGCTTTCTGACGCTCTTGTTTGGCAGTCTTTTTGGCTTTCTTCGCTTCCTCTTTCGCAGCCTCTTCCGCTTTTCTCGCCTGGTCCTGCATCTCCCTAGCTCGTTCGAGCTCCTGCGCTGCCTGCTCTGCAAGCCTCGTAGCGTCTGCTCGTGCAGTTTGTGCGGCAGCCTCGGCCTCTGCTCTCGCCCTTGCCGCTGCTCTCTCCGCCTCCACCATCTCCGTCATCATTCTGTGCGCTTCTTCACGTGCCCTCCTTGAAGCTTCCTCAGCCGCCTCTAAACGCTCCCTCGCATGTTGACGCTCTTGCTGTGCTTCTTGGCGAATTTGCTCTGCTAATTCTCTAGCTTCCTGAGCTCTTTGCTGTGCGTCCCTTATAGCAGCTTCTTCCTGCGGACGGTTTTCTATGGCCCGTAGCGTTGCGTTCGGGCCTGGACGTCGAAACGCTGATACCACTGAAGCGGCTGCAAAGCCCAGTGCAGGTAGCACCGATAGAGCGGGACCCATCGCTTTACCTTCGTCGCGCCAGGGGTGAACAGCTACGATGACGATGACAGTGGGTGGAAAAAGATATGCCAGGCGTACGGTGGTGAGAGGTGTTCGAGTCGCAGGATCAATGTAAGGCCTTGCCAGGTGTTGCGTATGGTGGCTTGGGACGAGAACACTATCGGGCTTCTTTGGGCAAGGGTTGTACGACTGTCTCCTTGCGGATAAGGAACCCTGATACACCTGACACCCAGCGCCCGTTAGAATCATGAGGACGTCTCGTGACGTCCGTATGAAGAAGCACGACGGAATACTATCTCGCCGCACCTCGTGGTTTGCCTAGATAGCACATTCGACGATCATGACTGGCGTGAACCTAAGAAGGGAATTTAGATGTGTTCCGAACCGAGTACGTAGCAACAAAGAAAGAACAGGAAATTGAGATCAAGTCTCTGGTAGCGAATACCTTGTCCGCTGGCAGGTCATTACCGTCCTCACTGCCAGTCTTACAAGTAGGATACGTTTAAGTCAAGGCCCCACTCTTGCTTGAATCAGTGAGGAGATACCTTGTGTCATTGATGATTCCGGCATTCAGTACGAGGCAACGAAAACCTCACTCGGATCATTACAGATCCAACGGCCACCTGACAACAGAAACGCTCATGAAACAAGAACAAAAGATACGCGACAGTGGAGAAATTACAAACCTGGCTCCTTGGCCCATAGTTGTCGTGTAAATCGAGAAGGAAAACTTGGAAATCATAGACCGGGCAAAGTTCGCAACTTGAACGTACATACACCACAGCAAATGGAGTCGGGACAATAGGAACATGTGACTGCGTGTCAGGTGCATTACTGGTACAAAACGAAATGGTCGTGGCAAGTTTCAAGCGAACCTGCCGCTGCGGTAAGCCACACTATACAAGTTTGTAAGCAGCTCGATTTCGTCAATCATGCCCATTGGCTGTTTGTTCTTGGCAGCCAGAAAGAGAGCCCTCTTGGACACGATATAGACCCGCTGGTCAGGGAGGTTTGCCGTTGACAAATTGTCCTTGACGCTCTGGCGTGTCCCCGATATGTACCGTTCGCGAGCAATATTGGAAAACTGCTCTCGACTGTCCGTGTCCTCCATGTCAGGATCATAACCCATGTCCATCATGAGGTTGAGGATATGTTGGTCCGATTTAGAGCGGACGATAAAGGTGGGGATTTGGAAATGGTGACAGTTTCTGAGAATAGCTTGGTCCGTCATCGTGAAGCGGTCGTTAACGAGCACGAGGACGCAATCGAAGACATAAAGACCTTGAGAGTTAAAATACTGCCAATCGGGGCTCCCCAGCGTGCCAGAACCAGGAACGTCGTACCAAGCGAATTGCTCCGGGTGTGCAGTATCGACGTATCTTGAAATTTCCATAGTGGTCTCGTTGACACCAGTGGGGGCTGCATTGGGGTCGCTGTTGTTCATGCCGCAGAGGGCATTGATCAAGGAGGACTTCCCGCTACCAGCGATGCCAGCGACGGCGAAGTGAAACATGGTATCGTCATATTGCACCTTCGCCTTCGCTAGCCGTATTTCCTCGAGGGTAGGTATAACCACAGGCTGAATCCCTTTTTTCAATTGCCTTTCGAGTTCCTCTCGTTCAGCCTGAACCTTCCTCGCAAGCTCAGCAGCTTCGCGAGCTTTCCGTTCAGCTTCTTCTTTGGCTTTCCTGGTACGTCTTGTTTCTTCCTCTATGGCCCTCTGACGCCTAGCCTGTTCCTCCTGCTTTTGTCGTTCCTGCAAAATCCTCTCTGCGTGTGCTTGCTGTTCGCGAGCACGAGTCTCCGCTTCTTCACGAGCACGAACCTCTGCCTCCTTGCGAGCGCGAGCCTCCGCTTCTTCACGAGCACGAGCTTCTGCCTCCTCGCGGGCGCGGGCCTCCGCTGCCTCACGGGCACGAGCCTCCGCTTCCTCACGAGCTCGAGCCTCCGCTGCCTCACGAGCACGAGTCTCCGCTTCCTCACGAGCTCGAGCCTCCGCTTCTTCACGAGCACGAGCCTCCGCTTCCTCACGAGCCCTTTTCTCAGCTTCTTCCTTCTGTTCACGTATCCGTTCGACTGCCTCAAGAGCAGCCTGGGCAGCTCGCTCTGCGGCAAGTTTAGCATCCCGCCCCTTTTGTCGCTGTTCCTCTGCCTCGCGTGTGGCACGTTCGGCGGCTTGCTCTGCACGACGGGCAGCCTCTTCAGCTGCCTTTTGTCGCTCCTGTGCCTCCCGGAGTTCCCTTTCTGCCCACTGTATGCTGTCCCACTCAGGTGGAGATCCGTGTGACTGTCTATTGCCCATGTCGATGATACAAGTACTTCAGTTAGCGTACAGTGAGGGTTATAGGAGCAGAAGTAGAGGAATCGATGACCGCAACGACGGCTGAACCAACCACGCACAAACAGCGGCCATCGTATATATATCCAGTGGGAGATCCATACAAAAGGGGCACAGCGCTGATCAGCGTCTCGCCAGACCTGCTGCGGCGAGGACCCACCTGCAATGCCGTCATACTTTTGGGTTGTTTCATGCTACGCATCTATTGGGCGATAAGCTCACCTGCGTAACGTACGCTATCACCTCACAGCCAATGAGGAGTCCTCTGAATCAGACGCCTGTCCGTGTGTTATGACCTCATCCATAGGCCCAAAGGTATGTATGTGTTATGCGTTCTTGGGGAGGGGTCTTGCAAAAAATCCCCTCGGGACATCCAAAAGTGTACGGGTTTTTTAATGGGGGTATCCACTGTTTACACGCGGCGGCGAGGTGAGTCAGAGTCACTACCACAGCCACCGTACATTACGATCATAGGAAGTGGGTTCTGTTTGGCGCAATACCCCCGGCCTGCATGTACAGCGTTGCTAAATGCTACAACCTTCCTTGGTTTGTACATGCCTTGGCAGAAGATGGTTCGTAGAGGAAGACTGGGGCACGTAGGTGTCACCATTGCCAAGCTCCGTCACGTGCCGGACGACCACTTGCAATCCCAAGCGTCTCGATACACTCTCTCCGTCTCCGTTGCCTCATCCCGATCGCAGTCAGCACCGATAGCTCCGTTGCAAATATATATCCCCGGAACAGCCTTGGCTGAAGAAGTATCATAGAGGAAGAGGTGTCATCATTGTCAAGTTCCGTCATGTACCAGACGAGCAGATACGCTCTCTCCGTCTCCGCTGCCCTCATCCCGATCGCAGTTAGCACCGGTAGCTCCGTTGCATGTGCTTATTTTTGGGACGAGCACCTCCAAATTGCGTTTTCACTATGCTACTGGCAGTGCTCTTTATCCAGGATTTTCTACAATGATCTCGCTGCATTACGAGTTCACAGGATAGTGCGTCCCTCGTCCCGACTAAATCTTACATTCGATATTTCGTAGGTGGCCACAGTACGCAACACTGGAACCCGATAGGCTGCTTGTATGGTCGGAATACCATGACCACGTACGTTGCGACAACGCACAGACAGAGACTCACCATTATTACGCAGTCGTACGAGGGGAACTCCATTGGGTAGCGTAGCCGATACTGCGCAGTGAATGACAGACCGTTACCCTGTTTATAACAAATGGGAGAATTCGTCTGCAACGTTCAGCCGTCTCGGTTCGTCGAGAAAGCATGTCAGCGACGCTCACCGTCACCAACAGGTTTCGGCTTCTACTTCCCACGTAAGTCGGACAGTACTCAACGTGACACTCTCAACTCGAACGTCAACCGTTGTCAAAAGCTAGCATGATGAGCACAAATCCCGAACGAACGACATGTTACAACACTAGGCTATTACGAACTCACTGATCCACATTAGAATTGATTGCCCGACCACGTCTGAGATGAGCTTCGGTAAAAAGGTCAGTAAGTAAGGTCAACTCATCGATGGCCCTCTTGGGTGTGTTTCCTTTTACCATGCTCAACACGTTGTCGTTAGACACGATATAAACCCGCTGATCAGGTAGCCCAGCGTTCTCCAGGTTGGTCTTGACACTCTTCCGAGTCTGCTCGATATACTGCTTACGAGCAGCCGTTAAGAGCCTAGCCCGACGTCCCGGATCGTCTTCATCATCCTGGTCACTATCATATCCCATATCTCTCATCAAGTTGCGGATGTGCTGGTCCGCTTTGGAGCGTACGATGTACGTTGGAATTTTGAACCGCTTAGCGTTGGATAAGATGGCTACATCCGTCATGGTGAACCGGTTGTCGAAGAGGACTATGATGCAATCGAACACGTAGAGGCCCTGTGCATTGAAATACTGCCAGTCAGGGATCTTGAGTGTCCCCGCACCAGGAATGTCGAACCAGACGAAGGGGTGTTGTGGATTGGAATCGGGATATCTTGCCATCGTGAGGGTTGTCTCCGTAACGCCGGTGGCAGCAGCACTAGCATCCCTGTTGCGTAACCCACGGAAAGCATTGATCAGCGAAGACTTTCCGCTCCCAGCAACGCCAGCGACAGCAAAATGAAAAACGCCCTCCTTGTACTGAATGCGCCTTTTAGCCTTCTCGAGTTCGTCTGATGATGGTGTGACCACGGGTTGAATCCCCGCCTTCCATCGCTTCTCTGCTTCCTCTTTAGCAGCGGCCGCCTTTTTGGCCTCCTCCTGCGCTGCCCTTGTAGCCCTATCAGCATCAGCTCGAGCCGCCTCCGCCTTCCGCCGTTCTTCTTCCGCAGCCGCCCACTTCCTTTCAGCCTCTACTCTCGCAGCACTCTCCGCTCGCCTGGCCTCTTCGATGGCCCGTCTTGCTTCATTCAACTCCCTCGTGATTTTCTTCAATTCCTCTTGCTGCGTTGCGGCTGCGGCAGCAGCAGCAGCCTGTAAGGCCTGTACACGATTCTCAGACGCAACCATAGCGTCCTTCACCTTCTGTGCATCATCACGGGCTGCTGCGGCCTGCGTAGCCAGTAGGTCTAGACTTTCTTGCATTTTCCGACTTCGTTCTTCTGCTTCACGCCGAATTTTTTCGGCAAGCGCCTTGGCAGCTTCGGCATCGCGTTTAGCTTTTTCAGCTTGATTTTTGGCATCAATCTCGGCAATGGAAGGGTTAGGAGCAGCAGGCGGTGTACGACTTCTGGAGAACAGGCCGCCCATCGGATTGCAAGTGAGGGAAGGAGTTGGGGATAGAGCGATAGCGTGCGGTTGGGTGACTGCTGGACTCTAACGCGACGAATTTATACGTTCTAAGAATGCTCACTCAAGTGGTGGTGGTAGGGTGAAGCACGCAATGCAGGGAGTCGAGTTCGCTCCTATGCAAGTGGTGTGTGGATACCTCGTGTTGTTAATCTAGATCGGAGAAATCATTGAATGAAGAAAGCATGTCCGGGACATGTCCTATTTGGATTGTCCAGTGGTCCTGCGTTGAGTGAATTTGCGATGCCAACAGAACAAAGATGTCATAGCTACCTAACAATAGACATGCCCATCAACCCTTCACAACACTCGCTATGTGAGGAGGTGAAATTCTATGCCACTGGGGGCGCCGTGGCCAACGAAAGGAATTGTGACTCACTAGCCGGTAACAGGTGTTACTAAATGGATATTCTGGCCGTATGGGAGTCTTGGGTAAGGGTTTTCCGGTACAAAGACCGAATGGGCGTCCAAGCGGACCACCGACAGTCACATGACGCCCTCACACTCCCAGCGGCCCGAAGGGCTGTGAAAGAGTCGAGCCCGGTGGCATCTGAAGCTTGAAGATCTGAAGAATGCCAAGTTGTGGTAGAGTACGCGATCAGGAACAAGCCGATTGGACTCCCGCTATAATCACAGCAAGTAGATACCTCGTGCCACGATTCTGGTATCTGGAAATGACCGATGAAGCTGCTACGTATGTAAGGTTCGTCTCGGAAGATTGTATGAAGCCCCGTACCATGAGTCGGACACGAGCCAGGCTTCTTCGCCTTGCCTTGGCCGTTCAGACAGTGACACCGTTTGAACCCGAACTCAAACCCAACAGCAACTGACAACAGCAATATTGCCCGTGAACGTGCACAACAATCGTGATAGTAGAGAAATCATAATTGAACCAGGATTCTTGTTCCACCGCACGACCGCGGAGAGGTAGCGCCAGTGAGTCGGAGACAGAGCGGAACTGGAAAAGCATGGACAGGGTAGAAGTCTAAGCAGGCAGATCTCCCGACTTGTGAAGGAGTATACATTCCATGCGTATCAAACGCTCCGTGTTTGTCAATAGTGGGGCGTGTTAGTCTGTAGGTCGGTGAGAACCAAGATTTGCAGTGTATGAAAGTTGTAATCTACGCTGAAGATGGGGTATGGGTGAAAACCCGGAGGAGCTGTACCTGGAAATGCTAGGTGACAGCAGCCTGCCTGCAGGCAAACCTGACCCTGGGAGGGGAAGGTGCAAAACGGAGAATGGAAGGAAGTCCGAGAGACCAACGAGAACGGTAGCGGAGGTGCGGAAGCAAGAGAGCCGCTACCCTCCGCAATTTCGCTCATGGACTACGCAATAGGCTCGAAAGGACAGAAACACGTAACTATAGTGTCAGGTGCCTTACCTATCAGACGAAGAAGAGGGTCATGATAGGTATCAAGCAAACATGTTGCTGCAGTAAGCCTCACAATACAAGTCTGTAAGCAGCTCGGCCTCGTCGATCATTTTCTTCGGCCACTTATCCTTGACGACCCCGAAAAGAGCCTTGCTGGACACGAGATAAACCCGCTGATCAGGGAGGTTTGCCGCGGCCAAGTTGTTCTTCACGCTCTGGCGCGTCTCCGATACATACTGTTCGCGGGCAACCCTATAAAATTGCTCTCGTTTGTCTGCATCCTCTTCGTCAGGATCGTAACCCATGTCCTTCATCAGGTTAAGGATATGCTGGTCAGATTTAGAGCGGACGATGAAGGTGGGGATTCGGAAACGATGACAGTTTGCGAGTATGGCCTGGTCCGTCATCGTGAAGCGGTTGTTGAAGAGTACGAGGATGCAATCGAAGACATAGAGACCTTGAGAGTTGAAATACTGCCAATCGGGGACTGTTAACGTGCCAGAACCGGGAACGTCGTACCAAGCAAATTGCCCGCCGTGTGCAGTATCGACATATCTTGAGATTGTTAGAGTGGTCTCGGTGACGCCAGTGGCGGCTGCGTTGGGGTCATTGTTATTCATGCCACAGATTGCGTTGATGAGAGAGGACTTCCCACTACCAGCAACGCCAGCGACCGCAAAGTGAAAGATGGCATCCTCGTACTGCACCTTTGCTTTGGCAAGCCGTAACTCCTCGACGGTAGGCATAACCACAGGTTGAATCCCTTTTTTCAGCTGTCTTTCCACATCCTCTCGCTCAGCATGAGCCTTTCTTGCAGCCTCAGCAGCCTCCCGAGCCTTTCGTTCTTCTTCTTCTTGTGCCATCTTCGCACGTCTGGTCTCTTCCTCTATGGCCCTAAGACACCTATCCTCCTCCTCCCGAGCTGCAATGGCGGCGAGCCTCTCGGCCTCCTGCCTCCGTCGTTCCTCTTCCATTTCTCGTGCAATCCTCTCCGCACGAGCTTGATCTTCGCGGGCACGAGCCTCCGCTTCCTCACGAGCTCTTTGCTCAGCTCGCTCGGCCTCTTCCTGCTGTCGACGCATTCGTTCGGCTTCCGCACGGGCAGCCTGAGCAGCCCGCTCAGCAGCAAGCTGGGCTTCATATTCCCTTTGTCGCTGCTCCTCCGCCTCCCGTGCGGCACGTTCAGCAGCCTCCATCGCACCTCGCGCAGCTTCTTCAGCCTGCCTCTGTCGCTCCTGGGCTTCTTGGACATCCCTTCGGGCCCGCTCGATCGCAGCCCAGTCAGGTTCAGGTTCGTGAGAATGACTACTGCCCATAACGATAGGTACTTTAGCTAGTGCGTAGGGATATGAGGGTTGAGAGAGCAAGAGTGGTGACCTTGTGTAAGGATTGCAGCAAGAGTTGCGCAACGGAGATCATTGCATGTGATGTGGACAGTACCGCGTCCTCGAGGTGATGGTAGCGAGTGGGCCAGAATATCGGTCCATCGCACGTGCATTGTGGAATGCGACCTCACGCTGAAAACACGACAAGCTCGACGCTTTCGAGGCCGTCGACCGGGACTGCAGCAGAACTCTTCTGTGATGTGTTATGCGAACCATACCAAAGTCATTCCCGTAGCGGTGCACGCGATGCCGTCAGTAGACTCATTCCGTGATCATAATATGTATGCCAGTCAAGTGGAAACGATGGATCAGCACATTCAACATGCACGCACGCACTCACGTTCCATCGTTGGGCTGCAACGTTGTTCAGATTCAGGATTTATGGTCTAGGGTAGCCTTATGAGTTCGCACGCGAATGGGTCGTGTAAATGAGCGCTTCACCTGCAAAAACCTTCTAGATCTAGCAAGACCCCACGAGAGGCTTACAAAGCCTGGTAAGTTCACCGTCGGACAACGCGCTGCAGTGATCGCATCGACCCGTCTCGTTGCAGCCTTCCATACATACACCTGCTGTGGCGAAGTTCTAGCTTACCTTCCACACTAGCTGTGTACTCGTAAGCGTTCATAACTTATCCATTGGACGATAAACTTACTGGTGCACATACTGCATCATCTCACAGTCGAGAAGCTGCCTATTCATCTATTATGACCCGATTCTCCCTCAATACGTCGGCTGTAGCAGGAGTATTCCGTGGCGAAGAGGCGATCGCTAGCATGGCCACCGTACATGTATACGAACATCGGAAGTGGCTGGGTTGGTACAACTCTCCGGGCTCGTACACCGTCGCCAGCCGGTACCTGACTTCCATCACGTACCATGTATCCCAAGCGTCTCGATACAGCCTTCCCCTTCGTTGCCTATCGCTAGTCACGTTTCTTGCTTGGTCATCGGCACCGGTAAACTCACTTTCACGCACCCCAAGGCTGCAGATGGTCGTCCTACTGACGACGGTGTACTTGGTACGGATAGGGAGATCGCCGTATTTCGTGGAGCGGTCGTTAAACAGTACCAAGATGCAATCGAAGATGTAGAGAGTTGAAATACTGCCAATCGGGAATTGTTAACATGCCGGAACCGGGAACGTCGTACCAAGCAAATTGCTCGCCGTGTGCAGTATCTTAAGATTGTTAGAGTGGTCTGGTTGACGCCAGTGGCGACCACGTTGGGGTCGTTGATATTCATGCCACAGAGTGCGTTGATGAGAGAGGACTTCCCACTACCAGCGATGCCAGCGACCGCAGAGCGAAAGACGGCATCCTCATACTGCACTTTCGCTTAGGCAAGCCATATCTCCTGGACGGTAGGCATAATCACAGGCTGAAAGCTGCCGGAGACGGCGTCCCCGCTATGCCTCCATTGCCTTGAGGCTCTGAGAAACTCGAGCGCAATCCCAGCTTAGGGGGTATGGTCAGATTCACCAGCAGTCAGATGGCTGACCTGAGATACTGGAAACGACTTCGACGTCAACTAGTGGTGCCATAAGACCATCTAGCTTGTTGAAAAGGACGAACCGTTGTTTCTTTACTTGCTTGGTCCACTTTCTTGTTCGCTGCGTCGTCCGTGCCGACGAAGTTCTTTACGGCGTAATCCGCTGTATTTTATTCCGTCGCCAGCTGTACATCTGTGAGGAATCTCCTCCGAATCAATCCAGCAAATCGCATAATGCCTCCCAAAGAGGCTGGCATCTATGAGCATGAAGGGTTCATCCCATTTGCAGGTGAACGACGCGAGTATTTGCTTGCCTAGCGGTTTGGGCGACAACTTTCAGCACACCACGGCAACCCTCCCTCCGGAACGTATGCTGTAGGTGCTAGTACCACTCTAGAATTCGATCCAGGTCGCGAATGGGCCTTGTCAAACCGCCGCGCCAGATTGTCCCAGCCGTCGGATTGCAGTAAGTAACAAAAGGGTCAAAGGCAATTTTAGGAGAGTCCTCGTGAACTCACCTCACAATCCAGTTGTTAAAGGTGGATTACGAACGCTGATCAGTGAGGGATGTGAGTAAAGGTTGCGGCAGGAGGATGAATTCGAACGGTCCTCCAAATGGATCTATTCGAACTGGATCGGCAGGGGAATACCTAACAACAGAAACACTCATGAACCCATGCAAGATACACGAGCTTGAGTCAGGCAATGCAGCAGGCAGAAAAGTCTGTAGCAGGTCTCTGGCGAACTTGTCCAGTATCGTATGTAGTAAACGTTTAAGTCCGCAAGCAGCCGAACTTCACGCAAAAAAGTAAGACGGGGGCATAGCAAATTGCATGAACGGAGGCTCTGAACTATTGCAATCCAGTCAGTTTAGGGTGAGAGTGGACTGCGGAGTCACGGTGTAGCATGGGCGTTGTCCAGAATGCCCCTCCGGGCCAACGCTTGGTTAACAATATCCCTTCGCAACTCTACCTCGTCGATAGCCCTCCTAGGCGTCTCTTCTTTGATAACAGACAGGAGCGCCTTGTTGGAAATGATATAAACCCGTCTGTCAGGCAAGCTTGCTCTTTCGAGGTTTGACCTGACGTCCCTCCGGGTTGCTTCGATAAACTGTTGACGTGCCTCCCTGTAGAGCCTGTTACGCAACCCAGGATCGTCATTTTCATTGTCACTGTCATACCCCATCTCCGTCATCATATTCCTGATCTGCTGGTCGGCCTTCGATCGCACGATGTAGGCAGGAATATTGAACCGCGCAGAGTTTTTCAGAATAGCAATATCCGTTGCCGTGAAGCGGTTGTCGAACAAGACAATGATGCAGTCGAAGATATAGAGGCCTTGGGCATTGAAATACTGCCAATCGGGAATATTGAGCGTGTTGGCCCCCGGGATGTCATACCAAACAACAGGTTGCTGAGGGTCAGGGTCTGGATATCTGTTGAAGGTGTGGGTCGCCTCAGTGACACCGGTAGCGGCAGAGCCAGCTTCTTTGTTGCGCAATCCACGGAATGCATTGATCAGGGAGGACTTGCCGCTCCCTGCAACGCCAGCAATAGCAAAGTGAAAGAGGCCATCTTGATACTGCATCCGCCTTTTCGCGATCTCCCGCTCTACCAAATTCGGCACGACGACAGGTTGTATACCCTGTCTCCACTGCCTCTCTATCTTCTCCTTTGCGGACATTGTCCTCTGCAGTTCGTCCCGGGCTGCTTTGGCCGTCGTCTTCGCCTGTGATCGATAATGAACGGCCACGCCCACCGCACCAACGGCTACAACGGCTCCCACACAGCCTAAGGCAGCACCTAGGGCGACGCCCTCACCCAAAGAGCCAGCTGCAGCAACCGTGGCACCAGCGACTTCCTCACCAGCAGCAAAGGCGACGACGGCCGCGGCACTGAAGGCAATGTCCTTCCCACCAGCAACAAGGGGGAGCACCGATGGAGGGAAAAATCCCATTTTCTGATGAATCAATAGACTGAAAGTCCAAGGACAGGGTTGGTTGGAGAGGAGTGGTTACGCCGCGTAGTTCCAAAACCTAAATACTGCGTCAGTGGGTTGCACCTCTTTTAAGAGATACACGCGTTATGAATGTGGCTTGCATAAATCCAGTGTGCGGCGATCACGAAGTTAACGCATGTTGGGTTGCCAATCGGAGCTGTTGGGAGATTTGTTCGAGTCACTAAGAAGAATTCGGCGGGAAGCCCATACCCCAAATGCGGTGTAGATATGGAGGCTCATGCTAGCACGTCACGCTGAGTACAGCAGACCCAGTCGGAGCCATATATATTGTGAAGCGTGTTTGATAGCACCGAATGTCATCGTGCAGACGTGAAGGGCAGAGCCCAGTGGCATCCGAAGAATGACCAAGTGGTAGTAGGGTATATGACCAGGGGCAGTTCCTAGTAGTCCTACTGTCCAGTGGTCCTCGCACGCTATGCGACTATGGTGAATTTGCGATGCCAATGAAACATGGATGTCGACGCTACCTGATGACACTGCGGTGGTTTCAATGTTATCACCCGTTTTAAAGAGTATTCGAAAGCGAAAACAGCATTTTTTTTCATGATTCAAATTACTAGCGTCTCGTAAAATTTTATTCCGAGAAGACTTACAAAATTTATCCAAAGTCTATATTAAGAGAAACATTGAGATATCTTCAAAAGACAATTGAGAAATATATATTGGAGGAATGTCGCAAGGTTATAGACAATTATAACTTCCTAAAAAGATAGAAACATCAACCCAAGATTAAATTTACAATTTACTTTGCAGGCATGCTTAATTCTATGTTAGGCAATACATTCCGAGATCATCGAAATATTAGATTTTCTGTGCGATCAAAATGTGTTATGAAAGTAAATATTCAAAAATCAGTTTAGATACCCTGAGAAGTCATCGGGCAGTGAGCGCGCAGTAAGCGGGCGTAAGAGCGTCCAATGACTGCCCGATAATCTCCACATTAGACATACCTTTATCCACTCTTTCAACCCGACTAAGAATATTCCTCGTTACTTGTTCAGGCCTGCGTCTGGACCATCGGGTGAGCAATTTCCGCCATCGAGTGCTCGCGAATGGTGGTGGCTGCCGTGCAGATGTCGGCTCATCTTCTGCGGGTGGTGTCATTCTTCTCTTTTCTGCTTTCAACATGTATTAGACCAGCTGTTTATATACGTTACCGTTTGTAACTGGTTTGTCTGTCCGGCTCTCAACGTCCCCACTTTCTTGGCTGCGACGGAGGGCGATTGCGTTATAAAATACTGTGCGAGAAGCGGGACATTCCCAGGAGCTGCGTATTATTTACATGCTGACCGAGTCATCATGCCGGCCACAGCGAAGTGCTGCGAGCGTCGTCTACGTAAGCTATGTGCCCATACTGGAGTGATGAGAAGATAGTCAGTACTATGAATTCGTTGCAATGGCGGGCGTACTTACCTTCACACAGATTTGATCGTCAACGGGTCATTTCAAAAGTTACTCCCTAGGAACTTAATCATTTTAGGGCCTGTCCGTAGTCGTTGACGATCGTTGTAGCTAGAGTATGCATTTGCACCCCTCGAGGTCTTCGAACCCCATGCTATCAATGTATCTTGCTAAGAAGCAAGGCATAAACGACGGTGAGCATAGCCATGGAATGCCAGCATAAGGGACGTACGGGTTCAAGGCTAGCGCCCTTGGTCCGACTGTGCTGCGAGTGAGAGAGGTCCTGAACTTACAGCCTCCATCATAACTGCCCGTGAGACCATCTCCAAACGCGTCCGATAATTCGGCGACGGCAGCGAGCGGATACTTGGCCCTAATTTTTGGTCAAGCAAAGCAATATGTATGCATGAATAGCAAACTCACTGTTCGCTGCTCCGGACTGTATCTGCCACCATGAATGAGAAGCCGTGCCTGCGGATGGCCACAAAGATTTCGACTTCATCAAATATCTCCTGATGTAATGTCTTTGATGTTATTCCACTTCTCAGCACACGGGTTATCGTGGTCAGCCTGTTATTCATTGGTTCGTATACATTTAAATGGTATTGTGTCTACATATATACCATTGCACGTCGCGTACAGAGAAAGTACTGAAATTAGTGTTAGTGAATATCACGGACGCACCAAGTATGATGCGCGACTTACCTGCGGGGAGGTGGGAAAGAAGAAAAGGCATCCGTGAGAAAAGCCAGCGTTGATATACTGAACGCAACTCACGATCACGTGCACACGCGAGTAGTTTGCCATAGTTGCCATGCACGTGATCGTGAGTTGCGTTCAGTATATCAACGATGGCTTTTCTCACGGATGCCTTTTCTTCTTTTCCACCTCCCCGCAGGTAAGTCGCTCACTACTGGGGGGAGCCGTATATGCTAATTTGTTCGTACATACGTAGGTGTTAATCAATCAATCAATCGTACGAATCTGAATACGCTTCAATGTCTCGACGGGTGGAATACGAAGGTAAGGTCCCAAACATCCCACCATGGCTCACTCTCTGTCGCCCGAATGTACGCCTCTCAAACACGCGTATGATTCCTGCTTTAACAGCTGGTTCGAGGGCTACCTCGAGCCCGCGATTGCGAACTCCCAAAAGCTCTCGGAGGGACAACGAAACGAATACGCTAAGAGGAAGGCGGAGGAATTCGAACAGAATTGCGGAGCTGTCTGGGGGAAGTACAAGGAATGCGTGCAGGTGCGTCCCCAGCCGCGTGTGCACCCTTTTTCTAACTAATATTTCTCTCTTAGAAAGCTTTAAAGGACCGGGGACTAGACGAGCTATTGGAGCAGGCTCGACAGGATATAAGTCGCCCTAAGTTCGTAGTACTAATGGTCACTCATCCGTCGGAGTGGAATCAAGACAGACACTACTTGGTTAGTATATATGCGTGGACAGTCTGTGTGAAGGTACGCTGTACACCCGTCCGACCCAACATTCGTAGTACTGACTTGTTGACGCCGTTGCCTAGCGTTCTGTTGGTACATACGTAGATTAATATTACATTATTTGTAATTAGCCAATGAACAATGTGTTGACGACTGAATGAATGCGAAGTCGCACTTCGTACTTAGCAGCCAAGATTTATAGACAATAGTGACACGGAGAACAATTGAGGAACACGCGTGCATGCATGCCAAGTTGAGTTCACGC
This sequence comes from Pisolithus albus, assembly GCA_024613165.1. Classification (NCBI taxonomy): domain Eukaryota; kingdom Fungi; phylum Basidiomycota; class Agaricomycetes; order Boletales; family Pisolithaceae; genus Pisolithus; species Pisolithus albus. The sequence continues at coordinate 388,876 of JANFAB010000025.1, forward strand.
GCACTGTTGGGTTATTCATGATGCTAACGCTATTTTCAGCTTGCCTGTATGCGGCGTGCAATGGTGTAGACCTAGTGCGATTCGAGCATATGAAATAATTGAACTGAATAACATCTTTGAGGGTAACTTCGGAAATGACGCTTTGACGATTGAAGTAGTGCGAAGGGATGTACCCCCACTGTTGCAACGAGTCCGTAGCTTTGACTATATTCCCAGCATGCATGAGATGGCAAAACATGGGATGCAAAAAATCTATCATAGTTCGAAAACGACTAGAATCCAGCCTGTGCGTACATCCCATGGTTACCCCCTGTGGTTTTCTCAGGCGCAAAATCTAATAGATCGGTTGTTGGCTGGTTCAAGTAACTCTCGGTCACGGAAATCCAAACGATGCGAAGAACACACGCAGAATCCTTGCATAGTAAAGTAAACTCATACAGTGTTGGCTCGGCCGTCGTTCTAACTACTCTTATACCGTTGTTCTGTCCCATGTTGTACACCCGCAAATGTAGCTGCCGATGCTTTTAGCGGCCGTAGCGATCATTAAATGATTTTCCAAAGTGGACCACCCACGATCTGTCTCTGGTGAGCTGTTAGAATGTACAGTGACTCCAAAAACCCTTTCCATGTTTGACCTCACAGCAGTATTTGAAGTATACTGCCAGACACATGAAAAATTACACTAGGCTTTGGTGGAGTCATAAATAGTACATACTCTTGGCTACAAGATTGCCCTATAGGTCATGTGATTTCATTCACACAGTCCTGAGATATGGCCATTTTAAAACAGCAAGTCCATGGAAAGGGTTTTTTCACTTTTGAATTGGTACCTAGGATCTCATGGAAAACATGCTATAATTGCTATTGTTTGTTGATACAAACAAAGGCACACACTTGAACAATATGTCTGAGTTTAAAAAAGTTCACATCCTTTGTTGCTTTCAACCACCATTATGGTCAGATCCCTTTCTCTTACCCAACAAAACACCATTCTCTCCTTGCTGGATTCTGGCCATTCTGGTGAAGCTATTGCCAAGCAAATTGGTGTTAGCCCCTCTGTTGTATCCAAACTTCGTTCTAAGAGGTGTTCCACCCTTCCTAAGGCCATTGGAGGGCGTCCTTCCAAGCTTTCTCCTGCCAATCTTCGCCATGCTCAGCACCTTCTCACTTCTGGGAAAGCTGAAAATGCAGTTCAAGTCACCAAATCCCTTTCCAATATCATTAACCAGCCTCTCTCTGCCAATACTGTCTGTCTTCACTTGAAGAAGTCTGGTATGAAGGCTGTAGTCAAGACCAAACGCCCTATTCTTTCTGCTAAACATCGCAAGGCCCGCTTGGATTTTGCCTATACCCACAAGGACTGGACTATAGAGGACTGGAAGAGGGTTGTATGGTCTGATGAGACCAAAATCAATCGCCTAGGGTCAGATGGATGCAAGTGGGCTTGGAAAAAGGCAGGTGATGGGCTCAGTGATAGGCTGGTACAGGGAACCCTCAAGTTTGGAGGGGGTTCCTTGATGATGTGGGGCTGTATGACTTGGCAGGGAGTTGGCTTTGCTACCAAGATTGATGGTAGGATGGATGGGGACCTTTACCTTCAAATTCTGAGGGATGAGCTCCAGCAAACCCTGGAGTATTATGGTCTCAATCCTCCTGACATCATCTTTCAGCAGGACAATGACCCCAAGCACACCTGCAGAATTGTCAAGAATTGGCTGGAAGAGCAAGAATTCCAGACCATGGTGTGGCCTGCACAATCTCCTGACCTTAACCCCATTGAACATCTCTGGGGTTGCCTGAAAAGGAGGCTTGCAAGCCATGAGAACCCCCCTAATGGGATTCATGAGCTGTGGGAGAGAGTTCAGGTGGAGTGGGAGGGGATACCAGTGGAGGAGTGTCAGAAACTGATTGAGAGTATGCCTAGAAGGGTTGAGGCAGTGATTAGAGCAAAAGGTGGCTATACCAAGGACTGATAATACCCTAATACCCTTGTAAATTCAAAAGTGAAAAAACCCTTTCCATGGACTTGCTGTTTTAAAATGGCCATATCTCAGGACTGTGTGAATGAAATCACATGACCTATAGGGCAATCTTGTAGCCAAGAGTATGTACTATTTATGACTCCACCAAAGCCTAGTGTAATTCTTCATGTGTCTGGTGGTATACTTCAAATACTGCTGTGAGGTCAAACATGGAAAGGGTTTTTGGAGTCACTGTACTCTGATGAGCGGTGACTAACCACAATATCATAGGCAAGTTTCGCCGCAAAAGCCATGGTAAGTAGCTGCGTCAGGAATTGTACCGTGGCCCGCACAGCTCTGAACAAGATCCACACTGATTGTCTGTTCCCTCTCCGCTGCCCTTGTGAATCTCCCTTGGGCTTCTTCCAGATCGTTATCGTGGTATCCGCGTCGTTATTAGAGGACGCGGCGAGAATTCCCATATGGTCTGTTCCTTCATATGCCTGCTGCGTGCATGAGTGCAGAGTTGCTACAAAATTTGCGAAAATTCTTACTGTAACTGTCTGCGCCCGTGCCGTTTGCGAGTGGCGTAGGCGCTGCCGCAGGGTTCCAGTGTTCTTCTCGAAGATGTATACTAAGCCATTGTCGGATCCCCCAACGATCACCGTGCCATCCTCTGCGAACGCTACCTGCTTCGGGTATGTTTTTAGGGGTTTGGTATCGTACGTCCTTACGCAGCTTCCGTCGCTCAGTCGATGAAGGCTAAATCCACTGATAGCGTTGTCTATCGCAAACAGACTCCCCGTCCGGTCAACGCATACACTACCGCTGTTTGCAGATCGGGTCAGTTTCTTCTCCAAAATATTATGGTCTCTACTTATGTCATCGTTCCTGTGGTCCTCGTTTCAACGACCATTCCGTCATCGCTCCTTAGAATATGTCTTGTAAAGAAGATTCCGTTAGATCGCTTTTTTTCGGTATGCTTAGGGGTCTCACATGTCCCCATTGTACATCCCGAAGACTATGACATCGCAACCGTGGGTGTATACGGCGCGGGGAATCGAGGTCTTCAACTGCACGCTAAACGTACTCGAGAAGCGATTCCTGGAATCAAGTGTCCAGGCCTGAATGCGCCTATCTTGTGTTGCCACGACGATACGATTTCCTGTGCCGTTACCCACATCCGAAGTGATGGCCATGATTTCATGGCTGCCACTGATTCTTCTGGACACGACTTCTTCGAATTCCGCCACGGTATTCAGGCGCTGCCTCCAAATAACCAAGTAACCAAGTGCCGTTCCACAACATAGGGTTTCTTGAATCCCATCATACGGCGCGAGCCAAGCAATAGCCGTGATAGGGTCCTGGGGACTTCGGATTTGCGGTGGCTCAGCTAGTTGGACCTTTTTGCGTAAGTCCCACATCCTCAGTCCGTCGAAACCTGTTGGCGATTATGACATGATTGTCCGGGGTACAGGCGGTGATGTCTTACCTCCGCTTGCCAACAATGTCCCGGAGCTTGATACCGCCAGACAGAGGATTGCGTCTCGATGCCCTCGCAAGCGGCAGTCGAGCGTGTACTTGGCAGGAAATTTGAAAAAAAAGTTGAAGACCATAGGGTAAACGGTTGATCAAGCAAGGATCTCGACAACGTATTTACGCTGTATCTGTTATTGTTTAGCACCCCATCAACAGTGAAGCCAATGCAAACCTGCCTACTACCATCATCACCGACTTTTTCATTATTTTCCATATCTGTTATTGTCTAACATCCTACCAGCAGTCAAAGCAAGAATACGTGCTTTCATCAATTCAAGCCCCTCACGACGCCTGACAACAGCTAGGTGGGATATGCCGCAATTGGGGTACGTCCATTTCATGGTTGCCACTACGCATGCAGTTAAACGAGTATCAGTCTTATTACGGTCCCTCGCGATGCCCGACAAAAGCTGATGGCGATGACGACCGCGTCAACTCTTATTATTTACTCCTGCTGCCGCATCACATGACGGCGTGTGACGTATTTAATGTCTAGTGCCATTATTGCCGACCATTCATTGTTTTTGCACGATCCCTCCGAATACAAAGTGCGTCCATAAGCTGATGACGATGACAACTGCGTCAACTCTTATTATTTACAGCTGCTGCCATCACATGACGGCGTGTGATGTATTTGATGCCTAGTGCCATTATTGCCAACCATTCATTGTTTTTGCACAATCCCTCCGAATACAAAGTGCGTCCCTTGGCAACGTCTGACAAATGCTTACGACTGCGACGCTCTTATCATTTCAGCTCCCCGCCATGCGTAACCAAGGTGAGGCAAGAAAACAAAGAGCATGCGTTAGTCCCTTACATAAGGCTAGTGCCTTTCCACATATAGTCGCTCCGGGAAAGTGCGGGTTTGGTAGATTACTCGGTCCCACTCTTGCACATCCTGTGAGTGAAGTGCCCGCGTACCACACGTTACAACTGAATAAAGATTTAGCATGCTTCATGCTCAAAATGAAGACAACTTCGCAAGTGCCAGGAGTGGCGCAAAACCATCCGCTCGCGGTGAGTAAAATCTTGTGATGATCCCGCTGTTAAGTATAAATGACATGGCTAGATGTACGTGCAAGAAAATACGCACGATCATACACACGGCGTGTTAAAAGAAATGTACCTCCTGAGAGACGTAGACCAGGGAACACCCGTTACACAAGGGTCGGCTTGTTATTCCCAACCTTTATGGCGTCTTGTGCCCTCTTGTTTTTGGCTTACCTCGTAGATTTAGCTTGGTCCATCCCGTCTCCAATGCTTTGTCTTTGTTGGGTGTTTCTTTGCGTGAACTGTATGTATGGTGTAGTGTGTGCGTGGAGTGTGGCTCTCGGTGTTAAATACCGAGAAGACGTTTAGCATGTAATAATGCATCGTGCTGCTTGAGCATACCCATATGTATATCGCAAAAATGTTGTTATGCATGAGCGAGTTGAAATGAGGGCACTTCGTAAGTCTCACACGCAGGCTGCTTGGGTTGCTGAGATACTCATTGCAGCGCCATCATCTTCACAGTCAAATTTTGCTCAAGGTACGTACGTAGTTTCGCGCCGGCAAAAAGTCAGGCACTTATAAATTCTTCACGCTAGTACCGCGTCCGCCGTGGGTGCCATCAACCTGTCGTCGCAACTTCGGTAGCAGCACGACGCTCTTCTGAGACCCTGTCTCGGGTTCGGTTTTGCTCGTAAGTTGACACTATCAGTATACCCGGAACCGTGAGTTGGAGGTGTTGGCGGCATTACTCGTGGGTTGCGTTCAGTATATCTACGCTAACTTTTCTCATGAAAACCTTTTCTCCTTCTCCACCTACCCACAGGTAAGTCGCTCACTGTTGATGCAACGTCCATGTCATTAACAGTCTCCCGAATCTCACCAGTCTTCCCATTATTTATGTACTATTTGGTGGTACGCATGTCTAGTACCAATGACTAGACTAGACAATGTGCTCGATCTGTCATGCAAGCACAAGATACTACAGTTAAGTATATTCAATAGACCACTGTATTCACGTCTAATCAACTATACGCATTCCCAGGTTGGTAACCCCTCTAATGGCTATCTCCTGTAAGCTGTCTTACGCATATTCCTTTGTACTCGAGGCTAATGAATGTCATGGCGACGGTGGCGCTTAGGTGTTGACCCACAACAAGGCGGTGTATTGTAGTCACCGGCATGCGAACATTGTTTCTACGTGCCGCATTTCTGGTGTATAAACATCAGCAAAACCGTTCCCGGCTGTCTACCGCTGTCAAGTCTGTTACAGCATGTTACAGCAGCCACACCGTAACAGGAAGGTCCCTCCCTGTCCGGTGCTGTAACATTGCTGTCACAGCGCTGTCTAGCGCTGTCACGCTTACCTACTCGCTGCACAGCCTAGCGCGGAACCGACTGACTGTACAGCGCCCCACAGTGTTCGTGACTCTGCACAGTACAGTACAGCATGTCAGATTCTGTACAGTGGTATCCGTTATGTTAGATTCTGTACATTACTATACAGTATACCAGATTCCGTATGGCGCTGTACACTATGTCGGACTCTGTGCAGCACCATACAGCACATCCAACTCTGTACATAACTGAGCACCAGTCCTGACTCTGTGGGCTCGTGCATCACGCTGTAGACTACTACTGTACCAACTTCGCTATTGTTCGCGCCAATTCATTCACGTTCCTCATCAATCACTGCGAGCATTGCAAAAAACGTGAAATTATGCGTGTACGAAAAAAGGGATACAATGCAACATTAATCGAGAACGACCTGCCATTCGTCTGTTTCCGACCCGACAATTTCTCTCGCTGAGTAGCCCGTCCTTAGAATATGTTAACTTTCATTCCGGAATCGCTGAGAATTCGCTTACATTCCAGCCTTGGCCCATTCCCGAAGCATTTTGTCGAGTTTGCTTCCATGGTAGTCGTCAGACCATACTTGATTGACCAAATGGGTGATATTATTGTATGCGTCTTCGACCTCATCTCCAGAAAGAGTCTCGTTCTTAGCTACTCCGTGCTTCTTGAACGTCGTTAGGACACTTCGAATCTTGATTAACTCGCATCAGTAATCGTACCAAGGACAGAAAAACTAACGTACGATTCGACGGAGAGACTTGGAGCTAGTGCAATAGTAGACGGCGAGACAAGTCTTCTTGAGAGCGGAGTGGGCAAAATTGCTGGTCCTTCCCTGCAGCAGCATTTCGCAACAGTAGCATAGCACCAACAGAGTACGTACCAATGGGTCTAAGTCTCCACGAAGATATCGAGCGCCCTCGAGGAGCTGCGTGGCCTTCTTCTTGACGAAATCGATCCGTTCGGCATTATCATCGATGTTTTCGGGGGGGTAGAGACCATACTCGAACGGAACGATACGCACGGCGGCTTTCTTGATTTCACTACGGAAGGTTTGCATGTCATGGAATAACTACAAAACGTACATTACCGCAGAGAAGAAGAAAAAAAACTGCGCACTTACAATCATCGCCATCGACCTCTTGTGCTCCGGATAGAAACCTGCAATTGTTGAGGCAGTTAGCACATAGTAGGTATTAAGAAGCTTACCAGCTTCAAGCTCTAATCCATCGTCCTCGTACTTGATAACCATCTCGACCAGGATCTCCATGCAAACACCGTCGATTGCCATTTCGCGACGGAGGAACGGGACCTCCGTTGCAACATACAACCGCATTCTTCCCTTTGCCTCACCCAAGAGTTTGCACCACAGCGGACCGAAAAATGCTAGCGTGGTAGGTCGAACGACCACATCCGCCTTGGTCGTCCTGGAATACTTACCGCGGCGCTCACTGACAAGACTCGAGCTATCGCCCAAGGAGTCCTCCTCACTGTGCAACCTACCCTGCACATGGCTAACCGCATTGGAACGCAGCTTCTTGGAGCGATGTTTCTCACCGCTGATAGTGCCTGTAAGGTACGTAGGCGAGGGAGGACAAGGGCGACGGTTTCGGGACTGATGCCTTGCACTAACGTCGTAGTCCACACCAACCTTTCAACAGTGTAAGTGCAGCGAATTAATATTATAATTATTTACCTCTTCGCCATGATGCAGCTGTGGTCCATCATTGGACCGTACTCCACGATCTTGTGGCATACCAGACTGATGCGAGGAGATACTTTCTCCATGTTGAGGTGACGGGGGAGCCGGAGCGCGTTCGGGTGCAACTTGTGGTCGGGAGGGTCGGGATTGTAGGCCGCTAGGCCGCTGAGCAGGAGCGGGACCAGAATGCAAGGGCGCTGCACGCCGAGGGACATATTGCTGGGAGGGAGCAGGCTGGGAAGACACTATAGGCTGAGTACGGACACGTGGCTGGGGGAATCGTTGCTGTGAAGACGACCGCTGAGAACGCACCTGGGGCGAGGGAGTTTGACCACCCAGCCCTAACTCTAGAAATTAGTTAGCACCAACGGAATGTAAGATACTATGTACTCACCGTCATCAAGTTCGTGAGGCTCGGCGTCCTCCGACATGCGGTCGAAGTCAAGGACATCATTTGACCCTTTGTCAACAGGGAGTGCATCAGTCAGTTCTCATCGATCCCACTGCCAGAGTATCCATCATTACCTGCACGAGCACGGGGAGCTTCATCCTCGGCATCCCCTGCATCATCAAGGCTTGACGACGGACCATCGTTGGAGTCGCGCGACTCTTCACCAGATCGAGGTTCACTTAAGTCACTACTTGCATCATCATTAATTCGATAATCATTTTGCACTGGGCGGAGAACTTACCGTTCGGTTTGGGAAGGCTTAAATGAATTTTTTTCGCTAGTCCTCTTCGACGAACCAGAGAGAGTTATTGACGCGGGCCGGGACACGAATGGATCGGGTGTCGATGACGTAGACGGAACCTCTGGGACCGTTGAGAGGGGCTGCGGACGAAATCTAGAGGTAAGTCTGGAATTACGCTCGGTGGCCGCTCTATCTTGGGGTATGCGAGGCTGCTGGGAAACAAGCTGGGTGGTGGCTAGCGTTGGTGTGAGTAAGCGTATCGATGGTGCGCGTGTTGGACAGATTAAATCGACGCACTGGTTGTCTGAGACGCAACAGCCCGACCTTGCGCTCGAGGGGCAGCAGTATTTGCGGTCTGATGCGCCTGGTACATTGTTCGGTCTTGCTCATACTCGTTCAGTGATTGCGTCCCAACGAAAGAGGGTTGTCTGGGGGTTTGTGTGTGGAACCCAAATCTGGACCCAGGTTCTGCCATCTGAAACTCAGGTGAAGGTCCGCAATCGAGATTCATTTCAACGGCCGAGTCTTCAGTGTGGTTCTCCGTAGTACGAGTCTGTTAAGCATACATCAGCAGGTATCTAGATATACCCATAGAAGTTAACTACCTTGCGCTTTTGACCCTTTTGAGAGGCCTGTGTGACCCTCCTCTGGCGGCGAGGTGTCGGAGCCAAAACGTTTCGTGGTGCGTCATCTGGAAGAACGACCCGTTGTCTGGGTGTTTGCTGAGGTCGAGCAAGGACGTCTCCGACCCTCTCGAGTTGCATGATTGTGCCACCCTGGCCAGCTGTCGCCCGCTTCGTTCTTCGCAAAGTCAGTGCAGTTTGTTCATGCGAGGATGAGGGCACACCAGTATCACCCGTGCCTTCTGGGTCGCACTGGACCATTCCCTTCGTGCGCTTTGTCCTCGGCATACTGGAGGATAAACCAACGGCGAAGAGCGAGCGCAGTGAGAGGGTACACCGCGGAAGAGCACACGCTTCGGCAACCCTCAAAGGACTGTCCTAAGCGAAACCATTGAATCGCGAAAATTGGGTTACTAAACGGTTACCTTTGACAATCTGAGTCGCCTGGCCCCGATCGGTGATCGCATCATGCTGACAACAGAAGTCGGTACAGGAAAATAAGTGCAGAAGGTGCTATAGGCGAATATCATGAGTGTAGGTAGATCAATGGACTATGTTGGAGGACGCAGACACGGTGGTGAGTCGTTTAGATCAAATCTTGCGGCCTGAGCCATCTATGGAAAATGTCCTGATTGGGCACTGAGTGCACGTAGCCAGCTCTACATATTCACAGCTGTAGTAAATATTAATTATAAAGTTTCCGAAAATCCGAATCTGAAAGCCCTTATTGCACGCTTAGTCTCGTCGCCGTGACGCTCTCATCGCAACCAATTTCGTGCACAGATATATACAGTGCTTTGAATTTTTCGACTTTAGGACCGTTGAACCTGTGGATCTCAATGACCGGACGGTATCTTGCAGAAGAGAGAGCTTGTCGTCATCTGAGAACACCAGTCAGTAAACCTTGACAGACGGTAGTCAATATCTCGTTTATACGGGGGCAGACAAAGGAAGTAGAACGGACAAGATACATACTATGGACTCGCAGATGCAGCCAACCATTGTAGCGTCGCGATCCTGATAACTTACTCACGAAACAGTGAGGTTCGATGAGGTTTGGCGGGGATATCCGGAGCGGTGAAGTATGATGGCGGGAGAGGGATGGCGAGCGCGTGAGGGGGAGGCGGGGACGTCGTGAAGTTGGAACTGCAGGAGCGAAAGAACTGGGGGACAGAGGAGGTATCGGCTTCATGGTCGGGGGCAGTATGTAAGTAGGGAAAGGCTCAATCCCTGCGAAATCCTTCCGTACCATAGCTTCGAACTCACCGAGTGTCAAAGGATCCACATTTAACTCCCATCATGTGGGGGTCTACGGAAGCGATGGCAGCGACGACTTGAGCAGAGAACCCACCAGCCGGTGAGACGAGAGACGCAAGGGTGATGAGGACTTCTTGCTTGATCTTCGTCGTGATGTCGCCGTACGCGCGTGACGGGATCGCGTGAAGCTGGAACTATGGAACTAGGAGAGCGAAGGGATTGGGGGACAAAGGAGGCATCGACTTCTAGGTCGACGGCAGTATGTAAGTAGGGAAAGGCCCAATCCCTGCGAAATCCTTCCGTACCATAGCTTCGAACTCACCGAGTGTCAAAGGATCCACATTTAACTCCCATCATGTGGGGGTCTACGGAAGCGATGGCAGCGACGACTTGAGCAGAGAACCCACCAGCCGGTGAGACGAGAGACGCAAGGGTGATGAGGACTTCTTGCTTGATCTTCGTCATGGTGTCGTCGTACGCGCGTGAGGGGATGGCGTGAAGCTGGAACTATGGAACTAGGAGAGCAAAGGGACTGGGGGACAAGGAGGCATCGACTTCTAGGTCGACGGCAGTATGTAAGTAGGGAAAGGCCCAATCCCTGCGAAATCCTTCCGTACCATAGCTTCGAACTCACCGAGTGTCAAAGGATCCACATTTAACTCCCATCATGTGGGGGTCTACGGAAGCGATGGCAGCGACGACTTGAGCAGAGAACCCACCAGCCGGTGAGACGAGAGACGCAAGGGTGATGAGGACTTCTTGCTTGATCTTCGTCGTGGTGTCGTCGTACGCGCGTGAGGGGATGGCGTGAAGCTGGAACTATGGAACTGGGAGAGCAAAGGGACTGGGGGACAAGGAGGCATCGACTTCTAGGTCGACGGCAGTATGTAAGTAGGGAAAGGCCCAATCCCTGCGAAATCCTTCCGTACCATAGCTTCGAACTCACCGAGTGTCAAAGGATCCACATTTAACTCCCATCATGTGGGGGTCTACGGAAGCGATGGCAGCGACGACTTGAGCAGAGAACCCACCAGCCGGTGAGACGAGAGACGCAAGGGTGATGAGGACTTCTTGCTTGATCTTCGTCGTGGTGTCGTAGTATGCGCGTGAGGGGGTGGCGTGAAGCTGGAACTATGGAACTAGGAGAGCGAAGGGATTGGGGGACAAAGGAGGCATCGACTTCTAGGTCGACGGCAGTATGTAAGTAGGGAAAGGCCCAATCCCTGCGAAATCCTTCCGTACCATAGCTTCGAACTCACCGAGTGTCAAAGGATCCACGTTCAACTCCCATCATGCGGGAGGTCTGCGGGGGCGAGTACAGTGACAACTCGAGCATGGAATCTACTCCGGGCACGTCCGTGGTCATGGCATTTATCTGTACTGCATGTGAATGATAATCATGGCTAAGCAAACCCACCTCCACTGCGTCCAGGTCTGATGACACGATTACCAAGAGCAATGCTTGAAGAACAGATCTAAATGCGGCCCTGGCATCTTGAAGAGACTTGTTGCCTGGATCAAACGAAAGCTCTCGGTCGACTCCGCACGAATTGTAGCAAGTTGAGGGGCGCAAACTTTAAAATTCATGATACCGAAATGACGGTTCAGTATAACTGCAACGCGTCAGGACAGCAAGAACTAGTTTGATTAGACCGTTACATACCTGCATAGCAATTCCGAAAGAACCCGCTGCAACGTTGTCGGTGGCGAATGAGGAGTCACGAACCCAAAGTTCAACGTTCAGTCTCGCTCACACCGGGTAAGAAATCTGAGCGGTAGTAACTGTAATCGATATGAAAGGAACCACTGCGCCCCGACAGCCACTAAGTGCCCAAAGAGCTTAAGTCAAATGGGTCGAATGCCACTCGCTCGTCTGCAAGTCTGCAAGTTTCACCGTATAAATCCACACAACGAAAATTCAAGCATACCACGTTTTTCACTTGCTAACTAGTACGTTACAAAGACAGCGCATAGTAAAACTCCTTATCAAAGTATCTATTTAGCCAGAATGATTGTGCAGAATGAAAGCCGTTAGTACTCGTGAATCAATTATCAGCGGCTTCACCAAAGCGAGGTACAAGATGAGCGTATGACTTAATCTGATCCAGAGGAAGGACATCCCCTAAAAACTCCCCCGATGCGCGTGTCGCCCGTTTCAGGACGTGTAATCCTGTTGCCAGGTCCACATCGGCTTGCCGCTGTGGGACTATATCGAACCGCCGAACATAAACAAGGAGGCGATCATCCCAGACAAGCCGGAGCCCTCTGGGAGAGACGGGGCACATGATAAGGCGAACATCTACCACAGTATGACCTACAGAGGCAATCATTAGTGTAGAATCACTTGGCATCTAAATGACATACCTGTGAGGCCACTGGCAGGCCATTCATGGCGTGCATCCACCTGCAAAATCGCCGCGTCGTGGCGGCCATACTTCCATGTACGATTGGGGGGGCAAGCATTGATTGTGAATACAGGCTCAAGAGAACTGGAATCGTGGTATGACTTTTGTTGAAGACGAACCTTGTACCAGACCTGAAGGTCACTGAATGGGAGGTGAGCACCCGGAGGTGAGCGCCGCTGTCGGCCAAAGGAGTGGAAGTTCTGCGCATGTGGTCCTTCACGACTCAGGTAGTCTGCGAGGGCTCCTCGGAGGTCTGGAATATCGAATAGTTCGGCAGCCTTATCGATAGAGATGCGTTTGATGGACGGTCGACGATTAACGCGGAGGGCGGTAGCTCCCGAAGAGAACGTGCGGACTGGGTGTGGGATAGAACCAGGCAAGGCCGCCCTAAGCTTCTCTGCGACGCCGAAGAAATCCGGAACAGAACGTCTTGAGGACCAGATATCTTTCAAGATCGCCGCGGCATCTTCATCGTCTGCCATATTCAACTCATCATCCTCGGCCCCGTCATCCTCAACGGCTAAGTCCTGATCATGAGTGTCGTCGGCATCGCCCAGTGCGCTCAGACGAGTCGCCGTCTCGAATAGCCGGCATCTCTCGACACGATCTAAGTAACGGCAAATCTGGGTATCGTAGTTTTGATGATTCGTCGTGGATGCAGGTTCCTTAATCACCTCGATGTGGGCATGTTCCGTCGTGTCGGCTGACCATTGCACAGGCGCGCCAAGTTCGCTGATGCTCGGTGCGACGCTTTGCATCAATTCCAACTTGGGAATAAACCAGTGGTTTAGAGCACTGCCGCTCTCTGCCCCTCTCCGCAAACCTTCTTCAGTAATTTTATCCTTGTGATTGTGAAACTCCGCAAGGGTTGCTTTGATCCTGTCCTGTATGATTGAGGTAATCCTAGGAGCTTGAGCCAAGTACCGGAAGTCCATGAGGGCACGAACCGCAATCACTACATCTCGTGATGCAGCCCCACCAATAACAGCTACCATAAAACGCTGCATGTCTCTCTGAGCTCGACCAGTAACCTGTTTCAATGCCGTGATACCATCCTTGAAATGGCGCATGCCAACGATTGGGTGTAAGACGGAGTAGCGAAAGTCGAGTTCCGGTGCGCCGAGAGCGTTCTTGCACCACTGGACATCGTGATCCCAAAACTTCCGGTACCAGTGATGTAGCGGTTCCGGCGTCAAGAAATTAGCAGGATCGGATAATGGCCAATTCCGCCAGAATGGCTCCGCAACGCCGCTCAACCTAAAATCTTTACACAGCGCAAAATACCTCTCGACGTCATTTGGGTCGCATTGAATGCGAGAGAGCTGGGAAAGTGTCCTCGCTCCAGTACGGCGTTCATGCTGAAACGCATCGCCAAAGTCCTTGTAACTGGCCATCGTCACCGGAGACGTCTTTCCACGGACGCAAGCCAGCATACATGCTTCTGGAGTATCCACAATATATGCAGCAAGCGGCGTGAAGCAGTGGCGGAGATTTCCAGCGGGATCAGACATCATTCGTCCAATTCGGGCAGCGACTTTGAGGGGTTGAAGAACTATGTCAAGACACTCGTGAAAGAGGCGAGCCTCCAATACAGAACATATCCGATGCACGGGGTGGATAAATTCAACGACGGGCATAAGAGCATTGAGCAAGAAGGCATGTGAAGACGCTTTGTTCCGCACGGCCATCTTAATGTTTGCGAGGCTGATAAGAAGCGGGTGAGCGACTTTTCCACCGCACATATTCGTTATATGAGTTTTGTCGGACGAAAGGATTACGCCGCACAACGTAGCGCCCGGTGGGAGTTTGGACTGGATGAAATCAGTGCAAGTAGACTGGGATCGTAATGTCCTACCTGCATCCGCCATGCCACGTCCCCGCTCATCCATTCACTAAACTCCCTGACGACCCTCTCAGCACTTGTAAAAACTCGGAATGGAGTGTACATCATATGATCTGCATAGTACGGATGGTTGAACAGTGCTTCGATGCACTCGAGAGAGTCACGAAAGTATAGAATAGCTGGACTCTTCGTAGGATAGGACGTTGCGATGATCCTGTAGTTCCAGCGTGGCGCGGTTGGAAGTAATTCTATTCGGCTTCGCAGTTCCTTGGCAGTCCAGAACGAAAGCGGCAGAGTGCGTACCTGAGAACCAACCGATTAATGGAATATATCGAGAGTAGAACCGGTGACGCGGACATACTGAGCCCAATGATAGAAATTCGTCTATCTTCGCCATGCTCATTTTTGATCGCAGAAGGAAGTTGGCCATTTCCCAATCATTGAGGCCAGAGAAGGGATAATATAAATTAGTACGACGGAAGGAGGAGAATGGATCCAATTCAAAACGCTTAAGAAACGTTTCGCCGGTGTCGAAGACCTCCCCTGCACTGGAGAAGGGCTGGATTTGACGGCCTTGTCCTAATTCAGCAAGGAGAGCAGCGGATTCAGCTACGGATGGATTCCAGATTCCTTCCTCCCCATCGAAGTCGGAATCACCGAAGGGGACAAATGTATCGATGGCATCGTGGACAGGCTGAACGACATCGAAACCGTCGCAAGCGGGCAGATCGTGAAAACCGTCTAGTGACGGAGAGGAGTTGGGCGTACTACCGACAGTCAACGATGAGGAATGAAGGGAGAGCCCGAGTCGTTCTCGCTGCCAAGCATGGCACTTGGATTTCGGCTGCGCAAGGTGAGCGGCAACCCTTCGGGCGGACGAGAAGCTCTTGAGACACTGTGGGCAGTTGGGCATTCCGATCTGTGGGAGACGATACGCAGTAGACGACAATGCGACTTACAAGGAATAAAACGAGACCCTACGTATCAATGTATCCGCCGTCGAACTGTACACGTCAAGTTTCGAGTCTATGCAAGCCGGCTCTACCATGTGAACGGTTAACAATTTTGACGATCATTAGATAAAAAAAACTCACTCAGAGAAAGGTCACCATGGCCTCGATGACAACACGAGTCGATCTTGGGGATAAAGTCAGCATCGATTTCCTTGAGACTTACGCACAATTAGATCGGTTTGTCGGAACTTGATTAGTTGGGCGCACGACATTGAACCGTTCTGTTCCGAAACTGAAATGAGGCAAGTCGAAGAGTTGGCGCGAGGTGAGTGGTCGTATCCGTGATTGAAGCGAATATGTGTGATGAGTTGAGTCAAAGCGACGGTGGCGTGTGTGTCAGCAACTTGATCAAACTTGATATCGAAGGTTTTGGACGCTTCCACCTCCAAATTCCCAACATTTCCGCCGTCGCTCTTTATTTCCTTCGACCTCATGTCACGCTCACCTGTTTTGAGTGATCTTCCAGTGGAGGACGACGACCCCCGAGTTGACCAGGCGAAGAGTCAAAGTGAACTAGGCATTGTAGTTCGCTCTGGTGCCCTCAGTACGCGAGTTGCTTCAGACGCGTCTGCCAGTGACCCCGAAAATCCTAGCACTGACTCTACATCGAATCCACACTCTCCAGTGCAGCGGAGCATCTCTAGCAACGTAGTCCTCCCAAAAGGGACACCCTCAGCTATTGGTGCATTGAGACTACGCAAGTCTGCCGTATTCCAGTCTTACAGTACTCCCTTTCGAAATCGCAACCTCAATTTCGTCTCCCCAAAAACAAACAGTACTCCCGCAAAAGTGGTAAGTGGTGAAGTGTCTTGACGGAATATGAGACTCATTCAAACGTACTTACGCATCGCCTCGGTTGGCGCTCTGGCTGGTCGGCATACCTGCAGGTCGATGACGAGGGCTCGGACATTGAGCTTGAACGAGAGGAGGCCAATTTCGTCCTTGAAGCTGCGCGTGCCCAACGCAACGTGTGTATCCTTGAACAGCAGCTCGCTGCTGCGAAGGTTGATGAGACGATTGCACTTGGTAACCTATACCGGTTTAGAGCCCAGACGGCCGAGCGTAAGCTCGAGGACGCTAATATTGATGTTGGACGCATTCGCCACGACATACGCAAGAGTGGCGTCGTATTGCACAACCCACGCAAGCGTCGCCGAGCTTCTTTCACCGAAAGCACAGTCGCATGTACGTACGTCCGCTTGATTGCTATACTCCTCTGACACTTGCATGAAAAGTTCACTCTACTTCTCCCAGTGCCTAGATGGCATTCATTCGTCACATTTGACATACCTACGCTCCCCGCTGTTTTATGTCTCCTGAGCGTGATATGTCTTGTTTTGTACTTCGTGTGTCACTACTTGTGAAGCAATACGATCCCGCCCTTTCGCTCGTACTCTTATCGTTCAGTCCGTAAATTTTTCGCCAACCGCTATGTATAAGTTCTAGTGTGAACACAGAAGATATCAAGTTCTGCAGACGGCGGGGATCGAGTGATCACAAATTTATCGCAAGGTTTGTTCGAATGCGTCTCCTTACTCTGTCATAGTAACGCGCCCGATGACAAAACTACTGCATGAATTAGACGACAACTGGTGACTGTGTAATGCAATCAAATGGCACCACTCACCGTCATCATTCCGGAAATGAAACTGGCTGATGAAGCCGGGCCAAGACGAGTCCTCCCACCCGAGAAAGTCACCGGTGGCCACTAGCCTGGCTGCAAATGCGGGTGTGATCCTGGGTGTGCTGGCTGGCTGAGCCTCATGTCACCGCGTATAAACAGTCCTTACCGCTGTAAAAGGTATTCCGAGAGCAACTTACGACTTATCAGCCAACTGTTGAGTGTTGGCTACCATGACGATACCGGCGATCGGTAGCCGGCACGTCCACGGACAACCACTTATACTCCAGACTGTAGCATTCGTCCGTTGCAGCGGTGGCTTGCGTGACAAGAAACTAAACGGAGGGAAATACGTTATTACGGCGGACCGAGAGTCACTGACCATTTTTTGAACTCGGCCGCATGCTATGTCTGCTTGCTCTCGCAATTCACCTGGTAATCCACGAGAAAGTCGCACAGGAGTGATAATGATTGAATGTTGCGCGGGAGTTGGGATGTAGCCACCATAGGCATCTGTGTAGCTCTGGAAGCTCTGTACCGACCTGTACGACACTGTGAGACTGCGTCGCTTATGTGGCTGTGCTAACTGGGTGGACTGTGTGACGCTGGGTGACTGTGCCACTGAGTCACTGAGTCGCTGTGCCACTGAGTCACTGAGTCACTGTGCCACTGAGTCACTGTCACAGTGTGATGCTGTCACCGCGCTGTGGATGCCTGTGCTGAATTGTGACGCTGGGTGACTGTGCTACTGATCCTAAGACCTCAGGCCTCATCGTTGTCAACCCACACAAGTACGTCTCTTCAAACGCTGACTCTGTCCTCCACAAGTATTCTGCAGAGTATCGGGACAACTCTCCTGGAAAATCTCGCCTGCGCCCCCACGTATTCCAACTCGTCAGCGATGCTTATACCACATGCGGCGCACGGCACAGGGCCAGTCCATTCTTTTCAGTGGCGAAACCACAAGAGGAAAGTCTGAGAACAGACGTCTTGCCACCAAAACCTTCCTCGAACTCTCCGTCTCGAATCCTGGAAAGAAAGGTGCAAAACTCTCCATCGAAACGTTTGGAAATGCGCGCACCCTCTTTAATCCGAACGCTTCTCGGTTTGGCAAGTACACTGAATTGCAGTTCACCGAGAGAGGTCGCCAGTGTGACATAAAGACGCTCAATTACTATCTTGAAAGAAACAGAGTCGCTGCTGTTCCTTCAGGCGAACGCAACTTCCATATCTTTACTATCTTATCGCAGGCGCATCCCCTGAGGTAAGACGGCATCTTCATCTGCAAGACAAGGCTCACTATAGGTATCTCGGACAGCGTAGCGCAGGTGCTCGTCGCAATGCTGTCAGGGCCGACGATGCACACCGATTCGAACAATTCAAAGTAGCATCGAAAACCGTCGGTCTCTCCAAACGACACGTCGTACAGGCATGTCAAGTCGTCGCTGCCATCCTCCACCTCTGCAACCCCGAATTCATAATCGACTGCTCGAGAGATGTCGACGCCGCAGTCGTGCGCAACGTCGATACCCTTGCCCTCGTACCAGAGTCTCTGGGCGTCCAACCTTCTGCACTCGAGAACGCATTGTCCTACAAGTTACATTGGTCAAGAAGGAACTCTGCACTGTCTTCCTCGACCCAGACGGAGCATCTGAAACGACCTCGCCAAAACACTCTACTCCCTCCTTTCCGCACGGCTCAACAAGCACATCAACCAACGTCTCTGCAGAGACGACTTCGAAACTTTCATCGGCTTATTCGATCTCCCCAGTCCACAGAACATGACAGGCAGATCCAACTCACTCGACCAGTTCTGCATCAACTTCGCCAATGAACGATTACACCATTTCATTCAGCAACGTCTCTTCGAAGCGCACGTCGACGAATACCAATCCGAGGGTATATCCAAATATGTCCCCCTCCCCCCCCCCCTCCCCCCGATTTCTTACTTCGATAACTCAGAATGTGTCCGACTCTTTCAGAACAGACCTGGTGGTCTCACTCATATCATGGATGGTCAAGCTCGCCGGTCCCATAAGAAGACAGACCGCACGATGGTGGAAGCTTCCGCCAAACGATGGGGCAACCGTTCTTCCTTCAAGTCGGGAGGTGGCGTGGATAGGTCGGGCTTTCCGACGTTCACAATCTGCCATTTCAATGGACCAGTGGCGTATTCCTCTAAGGCTTTTTTGGAACGCAACCTCGATGCTCTCAACCCCGATTTCGTGGCTCTCCTTCGTGGTACAGCAGTTGGTGCTGGCATTGCAGATGGAGGAGAAGGAGCGGGGTCCGTCAATCCGTTTGCCAAAGGTCTCTTTTTCAGGAAAAGCTCATCCAGGACATGATAGTTTTCACACGACAACCTGTAAAGCCTATGCGGGCGCCTTCTACAAGATGGAAAAGTAGCAATCATCGTGTGCCGCACGACAACACCGCCGCTGGCACAACTCCCACCATCACTGAAGAAGAGTGCGAGGATGAGGACGTCGCCGCGCCCCAAAACACAGGTACACCCTACATCGCGGGCGAATTCTGCGCCGCCCTCGACACACTCTTTGATACATTGTGAGAGACAGAATTGGTTCGTTTTCTGCATCAACCCGAATGACCCAACTCCTGAACCAGCTCGAGGGACGATCAGTCAAGGGACAGGTTCGCAGTGCAGGGTTGGTTGAGGTTGTCAAGTGGAATGTGTGCGGGTTTGGGGTCAGCGAGGCTCCAGAGGAATCTCGTCAGCAGTACAGGGATCCGATGTGCAAGGTGGCAGAGGCAGGAGTCCGGCAGAACAAATTGAAAGGATGAGGGTGGCTTTGGGCCTTGGAGAGACTGATGTAGCTTTGGGGCGGCACAAGGTAAGAACCCCCCACTTCGCCGGAGGCAAGCTCATTGTACGCGCGCAGGTCTTCCTTTCACGAGCCGCCTTCCATGCAATGCGGATGCGCGAGGCTGAGGTCGAAGCCGGTCTCTATGTTCGACCCGGCGGTGATCCATACGCCCCTTATTTGACTCCCTCTGCAGCTGGAGTCGACGAACACACGTATGCGAATATGTATGGTGATCAGGCCCCGCCGTTGGTCAGGGCTCGTCCTTCCATAGGAATACGACGAAGAGTATGACGAAGCGAAGACGGTACGGAGTGACGAGTTCGATGGCAGGAGTCGATTGACGGGCGATCGGGACGATTCAAATTCGAACTATGGCACTGAGTCATACGCCCCCTCTCGTAATATGTTCCAACATGTGGATGAGGAGGGATTGATGGCGAAAGGAGCCGCTACCCGGGGAGACCATGGAGGGCGAGACCACTGAAACTGTCAAGGAGACATCTGCACGGAGACGACGGGTTCTCCTTTACTGGATGCTAACCTGGTGGATGCTGTCTCCCTTCTTGAAGTGGTTTGGACGCATGAAACGCGAAGACGTACGGCAAGCGTGGAGGGAAGAATTTTCGCTGAACATGATCATCTGGCTTACATGTGCCTGTGCGGTATTCGTGATTGCCCTGTTGGGGTTGACCATTTGTCCTATGCAGCACGTCTGAGCTTGCCTCATATTCTTACCAGAATAATCCGAACAACGTCTATATGTCGGCCGGGGAGAGGTCTTTGACTTGACGCAGGGAGCAGCGACACATCAGCGTGTCGTCAGCATTGTGTCCACCAAGTCGGTCCTGCAGCATGGCTGTGGACACGATTTTCCCTGTGCAGGTGCGTTAGGTCGTATCTCATAGCGAAGTTTCCCCTCTGACAGGACAACGAGTGCCCCGTGTAACGGTGTCTCCTGGACTGTGAGTCCGGTGACGCTCAACTGCGCCAACAACACGCATTTATCAAACGCCGCGTGCGTGGTATCATATGGTGTCATATGTGTGTAGTGGGAGAGTGTATCCCTGCAGCTCTGTGGCAATGTGCCCGGCTGTAAACTCATGTAGTTAATGAGGTAATGTGCCGCTGTGAGTCTGTGAAGACTGTGACAGACTGTGTGGCACTGTGTGTCGCTGGGTGACTGTGCTACTGTCGAACTGTTGTACTGTAATGCTGTAATCATGCTGTAATATACTGTGGTGGCTGTGGCAGCTGTCCGAAAAAGACGGTTTTGCTGATGAACGCAGATAGAGACACAGGATCGCAATTCTTGAGCTAAGTTCGCCTGCTCTTCTCCCCCATGCCAGCTCGCCCTCAGTATTTTCACTGTCTCTGTATATTGTGTTGCGAGGCTGATGAGCATGGCCACGCAGTGAACCCCCGGGGCAAACACCTCCCTGTGGCACATCGTGCCATACACTTCGCTGATGTCCGGCGAAGAGGAAAAAATCTCAGCTGGGACCCCCTTGACCATCGCACGCGCACCCCACAGCCTTCACCGCAGGCGGACGTGGATGTACCTAAACCTAGCAACGATCCTGCCAACCGTGCATCTTCAGCCACGCAGTCATCGCTTCTGGCAGACGTGGATGCGCTTACTTCCGCCCTCCCCGCATTAACTATGTGTGACGACCCTGCGATGTTCACAAATGTCACGCACAGGTAACACACTATAGTTGACATGTGTAATTGTGTAGCTGAATGTTATGGAGCAGCCGTGCCCCCCCAGCATCCAACCGTGAAAGTAACAACCGCACGACGAAGGCACACAAAGTACTCGATTCCATTGAGAAGCGGGTCCGAACTCTGCTGCGATCTTCCCCTAGCTCTCGGCGACTCCATTCCGATGTCGAGGGCATTAGGAGGGCTTTGCACGATGTGAGGCGACAAGTGGATTCCGTTACGACACGCAAGAGAGAACTCACCAGGTTGTGTGACGAGCTAGAAGAGCGCGTCGTCCCCGAGGAGGAAGACGATGACCCCATGGACTACGACTCATGTATGTCAGTCATCCTGTGATTGCGGGTTGCCATTAATTATGCCTGTGTAGCACACCATTTCAACTTGTTGATTGATGATTGCAATGAAACAGCCCAGGTCTCCCTTCTCCTTGCTGCTGTCAGCGTGTTGGTACTGGGTGTTGGTCGTAGGGCTGGCGAATTTTTCCTGCAAATGGTTTCCCTCGCCCTCAGCTTAGTATTCGACCTCGTTGGACCATGTGCGGATGCACTACGCAAGCGTACCCTAGCGCAAATTCCTAAAACCATCCCAGCTTCGCTATCCCGTTTCAGTCTCGAGCCCCACACAACAGTGTATGCAGTGTGTCCTGCTTGCAACTGCACATACAAACCTCGAGCTGAGAGGGGAAAGTACTCATACCCCACACTTTGTACGAATATACCCCGTCCCGGTGCCGACATCTGCAATGCCATGCTTGTCAAGGATCCGGAGGATGGATGCAAATCTCCCATCAAGACTTTCGTTTACCACCATTTTCATGACTATATTGCAGCCTTACTTGCGAGGCCTGGACTAGAAGAGGTCATGGACAAGCCTTGTGATCGTTTGGCCGAGAATCCAGATAACCAACCAACCTTCCTCAGGGACGTCTGGGACGGCGACTTCTTGCGGACGTTCAAAGGACCAGACGGGGTGAAGTTATTTGCGAATCGTGGGGATGAAGGTCGCCTCGTTTTCTCCTTGAACGTTGATTTTTTCAATATCGAAGGCAATCGACAGCGTAATGCGACCACCTCTTGTGGTATCATCTCCTGTGCCTGCCTGAACCTCCCCCCAGACATTCGTTATAAACCTGAAAACATGTATTTGGCAGGGATTATCCCCAGTCCAAATGAGCCTTCTGGAGATGAGATCAACCATTTTCTCGATCCGCTGATCGACGATATGGTCACCAGTTGGGATCGAGGTGTACGCTTTTCCTGTACAGGCTCCCACAGAAATCGGATCGTGCGTGCGGCATTGGCTTGTGTCGTGTGTGACCTTCCTGCTGCCAGGAAAGTTGCACAGTTAGCTGCAGCAACTAGCCACTTTTATTGCGCCGCATGCAAGTGCACTCGTACCAATACGCTCGGGCGAACAGACATTACTTCAGAAGACTGGCAATTTCGTGACTATACTCTTCTACGATCACGTGCGGAGTCTTACCGGCAGGCTCATTCGGTTGCCGAACGCATTAAGCTTTTTAATACTTATGGGGCGAGGTGGTCGCCACTCTGGCGCCTCCCTTACTGGGACCCCCCACGCCAGTTGGTAGTTGACCCGATGCACTGTTTGTTCGAGGGCCTGGTCCAAGATGAGTTTCGTGAACACTTGGGACTCACAACAGTCACAGCAAGTAAAAACCGTTTAGCAAGTGAAATGCGCCCGGCTTTCGAGCACAGCTTTCGTGGCATCAGTGAAACTGAAGTGGCAAGATTAAACCACAACAGCCGAAAGCAAATTGGCGTCATTCAGGCGCTTCTTCTGAGTGCCATGGAGGACTACTGTGACGACGATTCCGTCAACGTGGCTCACTATATTTCCCAGTTAGGGCGGAAACTACGAGCCAAGAACACCGAAGCGTTACGATATGTAGCCGAAGGGCTTGGTGTTGAGCCAATGAGGCAGACGGGCAACAAGGTGCGCAAAGCTCACTGGGTAGATGCCTTGTTAGCCTGGGTGAGTGCCAGCTTACCACAAATGCCTTTCAACTTATTTCTGCACAGCGTCAGGAGAAACCCATGAAAGCTCCCCCTATCGTCCAAACTTCGACTCCGGAGGTGATGCAGCGAATACAACAAGTGATCAAAGACACGCACACCCCGTCATGGGTGAGATCTGTACCGCATAATTTCGGTGATGCTAGGGCTGGTACCCTGAAAGCCGATGAGTGGCGTACTATGGTCACGATTTATCTCCCCTTAGCGTTGATCAGCCTATGGGGACGAAACTACAAGGATCACGCTGACGGATTGGAATCCCAATATTGTCGCATCTTGGAACATACCATGGATTTAGTCTCTGCTGTACGCATCACATGCCTGCGAAGCATGACGGAGGAGCGGATGACCTCGTACCGCGGCCACATCACGAGTTGGTTGAAGTCCTTCTCACAAGTTTTTCCCCGTGCATCTATACGTCCAAATTATCATATGGCTATCCACATTTACGACTACCTCAGACTCTTTGGACCCGTTAGGTCATGGTGGTGCTTCCCCTATGAACGCCTTATTGGACACTTGCAACATATGCCGACAAACCACAGATTTGGTACATCATTTCAGAATTGTGGGCCTCCGTGATACTCATGACATTCATAGGGCAGCAAGAAGAGACCGTTTTACAAACGTTCGTACAAGGTTCCCGGATCAGGTGTTGGTTGTCTCGCCCAGAATGTCCGAAGGTCATTCGGCAGTGCAAATTTTTTTTCGACAAATACCTATCTGCTGGTGAAAACTTATCCTATGACTCTACCTATGAGTCGAACAAAGCTCCGTCCTCGGTTCCAAGTGATCTGCGCAAGCTCACTTCTGCAAAATTGCATGTTTTCTATCCCCACTTCCGATTCGGTGGATCTAATTTCAGCTGCCGCTCCACCCATGTTGGCAATAGCTTAGTCTTCTTCTACCCTGGGGGCTGTACTTCTACTGCTGTTCCTGGCAGTATAAAGTACATCATCTCTTATGAAGGTGAAATCCAATTTGTCGTTCAACGTCAGTTACGCGCGAATGAAGATGCGCCTGACCCATTTTGCCGCTATCCACATTTTCCTGCATCCCTCTACAGTGCCCAACTCTCGGACATCTTAGAGTTGGTCCGGCCATCATGGGTAGTATGTCACTTCGCACAGTGGCAGTATTCTCAGGGAGTGGTTGTCATACTACGACTGACTCAGGTATGCCATGAGAGTGAATTTATGACAAACAACTGAAAAACGGTTTTAGGAGTAGAGAATGTGGCTCTCATGGACTACGGGTAGTGGTTCCCCTACAGAGTATATAACTTGCTACCTCATGTCACAGCTGCTGAATTATACGAAGCCGGAATGGACGCTCCACACTGCTCGCTTGTATTTATATGTGTTGTGTGGAACTGCAGTGCTTCTGATAATCATGCTCAAGACAGTGATATGTATTGTACAAGCTACGGTACGTGGGAGGACAAAAGGTGAACTACTTTGTGGCACACTCTGGGGTTTCCCTTCGATGCCTTTGTCGGTGTCTCGATGAGAGGTACTTGAGGCGAAGGTGTATTAAGTCGAGAACTGGCCAGCAGTTCTCATAGTCTTCAAGTTGCGAGAAGCGTCGTTTGGCCTAAGGGGAGTCAGATAGTGCCACTCCCTGACATAGGTGAACATCCTACATGGTCGGTTACTTTCTTAATGGCCTCCAGATCCTGGAAGGTCCTGCTTTTTGTCGTATCAAGGTACTTCTTCACTGCTGCATGAATGACTCGCTGACCGATTTCCTTAGTAATCACATGGTTAAGTACATCGTGCGAGACACACCTTCAATCCACGCATCTCATGGTCGGGCCACTTTAAGTGCTCTTCGAGGTTGTATCCACCCCTTCCCGGCCTCCCCACTTCACCAGGCGGCTTCGGAATTTTAGCTTCAGGCTCAAGGGATTCAAGGGAGCTGAGAGAGGAATCTGATGGCGAGGGAGAAAGTAGTCTCTCGTTTTCAGGAAGGACAGTGGAGGCGAAGCTGACTGCCTTCGTCGGCCGCGGTGACGAAGGTGGAGGTGGACTTGGGCCTGGTGTCCGATTGGAATGTGGTGATTTCGCTTGCATCCCTTCTCCTAAAGGGGCATGGGTCTTTATAACGCACATTTCTTGTTGTGACACTACGACCATGCGCAAGACTTGTTGGTACTCAAGCTCCATCTGCGAAGATAGGAGGGGCAACGGTTGTAGAGCCTCCGGCCGAAGAGCGGGAAGAGGTGGGATGGATTGCGCTCTTGCTGGTTGTGATCTAATAGGTGGCATGGGGTATTTGGTATCTGAGGAGCGGCAGGTTGCTTGGGATATGTAGGCTCTGGGGGATTGTGGAGATTGCTTATTAGCCTACCCGCTCTATTGTTCTATTGTCTTCGAGTGACGGCAGTTTCCAAGGTAACATATGTTGCTTCGGTTCAGTTCTTTCTTTTTATTTTTCTTTCCCAAGCTAATCTACACGTACGCTTGGCATTCTCTGGCGCACTTACTACGCTAAGGTTCGACAGTGGATTGGCTCCATGCACCAGGAATGGGCTGCTTCTGTACTACTTCTATTGGCTCCTGAAGATACGCTGTCTCGGTGGGGGCATGTGGGTGGGAAATAGGTGCAGAAGTAACCTGTGGATAACCCAGTAAGTGGCGATAATAGGTAAAGACATGGTAGTAGTTGACCTTGCTCGCATGGCACCTCTGGACAATCTGAAAAGCTATACAGATAGCATCTGCGGCGGCGCACTCAAGGTCTTGAGAAAGCCGCTCATCCATTGGTCCCTTAAAGTTTACTAAGTGACGCCGCACCACGTTGAGAATGCGCTCTTCCAAGTTATCTGTAAGTGGGAATGAACGAGAACCCTGGGATTAGATTGGGTTAGGATGAAGTGTAGCCGGTACTTACTACCATTGTCAAGGGAGAGAGAGAGAGAAGGTGTATTGCCGGGTTTGCCCAAGATCATCGCATTGCTCCGGACCAGCCGTGAGGGGCGCGAAGGTGTCGAGCTTGACGACGCAGACGACACAGACAAAGACTCGGGCGAATGGGGATAGGGATTGAATCGATTGTGCGAAACTGAAGGCCTCGAGCGACGAGTGGATTTAGCCATGAGTAAGCACGAAGAAAACTGACTAGACAGGTGATGTTAAATGGTACGGATGAGGAGACCTAATTGCGGCAGTGAATTTATATGTTATCGTAGACAATCAATAGGTACTCACCATCATACCTTGATCAGGAGATCTAATTGTAGCAGCAGATTAATTGCTTAATGTTATCGTAGACAATCAGACAATCAATAGTGGTACTCACCATCATACCTTAATCAGGAGACCTAATTGTGGCAGCAAATTAACTGCTTATTCAAGCACTAACAGCATTAGATTCGTTGCACTTTTGAAACGAAGGTTTTTATTCATAGGGTATTGCCATACTAACTACTCGTTTTCCGCGAAGGACTGTACCGGTTGGAAAAGTCGAAATTTCCACATGCGGTTGAGTTGCCGCTGTCGGTTGGTGCGCATTGTCTCTTCGTGTAGAGCATATACAATGATTACCCGTGTGTTCTTCGCGTTGGTTGTCCGCAAGTTGCTTGGTTTTCGCCTGAGAAAATAGTGGGATAGCGATACACAGGCAATAACTATGGGACATACGCACCGGCCGGAATCCATAATCTTCTGGATTTTTTCGAGCTGTGATGGATTCTTTCCCTTCGCACTTAATTCGGTCGTCAAGAGCATCACTAGACACCTAGGGCGAGGTCAAATCGTATCCACGTATACACGCATGCACAAATTTCTACAGTATACACGAATACACGTACACGAGTACGCAAATTTCTAACTAGAGTAACGCTGGAAGCAGATGAGTTAGTACCCCTCCAAGTGAATAGTGGGCGGATTTACCTTCGGGAGGTGGGAAAGAAGAAAAGGTATCCGTGAGAAAAGCCAGCGTTGATATACTGAACGCAACTCACGATCACGTGCATGGCAACTATGGCAAACTACTCGCGTAGTTTTCCGTGTGCACATGACCGTGAGTTGCGTTCAGTATATCAACGCTGGCTTTTCTCACGGATGCCTTTTCTTCTTTTCCACCTCCCCGCAGGTAAGTCGCTCACTACTGGGGGGAGCCGTATATGCTAATTCGCTCGTACATGCGTAGGTGTTAGAATCGATCACACGAACGCGAATTCGGATCAATGTCTCGACGTGTGGAATCAGTATGAAGGTAAGTCGTGGCCCTCCGTTTACGACAATTCGTAGTACTAACTAGATTTTTGACTTATCGTACTCCGTCGAAACTGCCTCTCTTCCTCGGGGCAAGAACTTGATGGCGCTTTTTCCCGCCACAGGAAGGTCAACGCACAGAGCACACGTGTGTGAGTTAGCCAAGTTTTCTCATGGGATGTGGAAGTCTTCTCCTTTCCACTCGCCCATCCGCGTCAATAACAGTCTCCAGGTCTCCCCGGTCCTTCTTTGGTCTCCATTATTTATGTACTATACTATTTAGCAGTACGTAGATCAAATACCAATCTGGTTGGTGAGACGTGTTTAAGACAAGCAGCACATTCCGTTTGATGTGTACCGTGTACCATACATTCTATAACCAAATTTATAAACGGCAGAGCTAGTGTCCTTGAGAAAAAGACAGTATCGGAAGATACAGTTAGTCGTATTCAATTGACCACCGCATTCACGTCTGATCAACCACGCATTTCTAGGTTGCGCTATCTTTTAGCCGCCAACGTTGCCCCCCTTATGATCTCGTGCTAAGCTGGTCTCCGGCAGGGACTATTCGCACTATTGCATTGGGCATCTCAGGGAGGTGAGAAATCTCATCGTGGCTAGATATACATTAACCAAGCATTTGAAGTTCGCAAGGTCAGCCGATCGCCAGGTCATTCTGATGGTGACTATGCTATTGTTTTCGTGATTTTTTCGTTCCAGACAAAAGGCTAGGCGCTCATATATCCCCTCCTAAACTTTCACAATATAGGTGTGACGTAAGTGATAGACGACGGTTACAATGTGATCTATAATGGCAATGATGGCGACGACGGCGATGGCGACAGCAAGGTAGGTAGATTAAATCTGGACCCTTTGTCATTCTACGAGTTAACAATTAGCACACCATGCAATGGTCTATCTCCATCGGTCTTTATGACAATAGTGTCGTTGCAGTAGACGACCAAAGTGGTGTCAACGTGGGTACACCGCCATGTCACCTGATGGAGTCCCGGTCGCTCTCATCGTATTTAACTGGTTATGTTCATGATCTAATGGGAAACATTATCAGGCGGAGAGCCATGCTGGTGTGTAGCACCCTTCTCTTTATTGATATCTAGGACTAAACAATATCATAATAGGAGAGTTTGAGAGGAAGAGTTCTCAGATGCCAGGTGAACGATGTCGCTCGCAAAGCAGATGTCGTGAAACCCTTTCTGAAGACGTTTAGGCGGGTTCCCAAGCGCAAACCAGAGGGCGATCCCGCAGTACCACCTCCAAAGAAGAGAGCGATGAAAAATTCCAGCGTCAGCTTTGTAGGTGGCAGTCAGTACCCTGCAATCAACTTTCTCACATTATCCAGGATATACCGCAAGAGTGCCATCTCTGGCGGCTCCCAGATGAATTACTATTCGACATCGTGAATTTGTTAGACACGGATTCACTCCGAAGTTTATCCCAAGTATCCAAATTACTACAGGGTTTTTCGGGTCGTCGCTACTTGGCTGCAGTAGGCTTCAAGTTCCCAATCGCCGGTTGGTTGGATCTAAACGAGGCTGTTTGTGAGGCTCTCCCTGTGTGGAGACGCGTTTCGTTCAGAACCATGCACACTCTATGGTTTACGTCTTCACAAGTATTAACCAGACAACAGCTGGGTGCGATGTGCGCATTTTTCGACTCTCTCGAGGACACACAAGCGGTTCATAGAGTCCACATGCACCTATACGTTGACCCGACATCCATATCCCCATCTTTGGCTCTCTCTTAGCGAGCATACAGCGTTCGGGATGTAGTGAACTTCACGCGAGCACCCATAGTGTCTCCTGTGGTTCGATCCGTATCCCCTGCAAGGTTCACTTGTTTCCAAGTGGTCTAGCATCCCTGACATCCCTTAACATCAGCTCGCCTATCTTCTTCTTTCCACACACTATCCGGTTCACGCTTTCTATGCTACAAACTGCGCCGCTGGCGAGTTTACGACTCAATAACACAGGCCTAAATCCTGTACAGTGGGCAGCACTTCTTCGCAAGGTTAACCTACCTCATCTCGCCGAGTTGGAGGTGGACCAGAGTTGCCCGCTTCGTGCACTTACTTCCTTTTTAATCGCACATCAAGCCGTCTCCAAACTCTCTATCTCCCACTATGGTGTCCCTACCTTATCTATGCAACGGACCATCCGTCGCCCTGCCCTCCACTCCCTGCGGGAGCTTGTGGGATCTGCTGCCAGTGTCCTCGGCTTTCTCAAATCAGTAACCCTTTCCGGCAATTTCCAAAGTCTATGTATTAAGTTCCCTCCCTACTATCCCGGAGAAAACGTGTTTCCTAGCATTTTGTCGTGCACAGAGTACCTCCCCCACCTCCCCAGTCTCGAAATCGCCATGCCTACAATTACTTCTCTTGACGAGCTTGCAACGTTTGTTGCATTTCCAATGAATGACAGGCGCATAGTCCCTGCGAGGCACCTCACTTTGAGGGGAACCCACCCAGTCCTTAGTACCCCGGATGTCTTGGATATAATTGTAGGTCCGTGGGTGCGCTTGCTTAGTTGCCTCTAACCGCTTTTCAGGGTCATTGTGGTCCTTGGCTCCGAGCATTTCCTAACGTTCGCACGCTGCACATCGCAACGGGTAGGCCCCTCGCTCTTGATAGATACAGGGATATTTTCTGTCCTTTCACTCGAGAAGATTTGGAGGTTGCGATTATTCCATACTAATGATCACTCCTTGGAAAAGCATGGTAGGTAGGGACTCGGCATTGCACGCGGGTATATGATCGTGAGTTGCATTCAGAATGCCAATGCCAACATTTTTCACGAAAACCTTTTTTCCTTTTCCACCCACGCATAGGAGTCATTTGTCTGCACTATTTAGTAGTATGTAGATATTGTACTATTGTATTTGTAGACAAGACAAGACAACATGTTTGCCGAAGTGATCCCCTATGAATGTATAGTTAGGGACGTTTCTCCAATCAGGCCATATAACCCAAAAAAAATAAGAATAAGGCACTACGTGAGTTACTCTCCAGCATGGTCAATGGATACGTGGTTACTCTAACGTGTTGCTCCAGATGTCCCGTTACGCGCTGTGCCAGATAATTAAAATCGTACTTGTCGCCAGGTGACGAGACAATTAGCTTGAACACAATTGTAAATCGTTCTTATCCACGACCTAATTGTGGAGACATCGCAACCATCAGGTAAGTTGATAATAAACGAAACAACTGTAAGTTACTCACTGGTTATGGGCATCAGGACCATCGGGTTGAGGCGACAACAAACGAAACAATTGTAAATCATTCCTTGTACTAATGCGTCCTTCGTAGACATATATAACACGCATTGTTGTTCCGCTGTCAACAAATCTGTTAACGATGCTTTTCTCATGGTTGCAGTCCCGAGAAGAAAGTTACCCTCTCACCCCTTTGGACCGCAATGATGACTCATCTGTGGAACATAATATCTCATCAAGCTCGACGAACACCAACGGTAAGTAATTCGCGCTGTATGTCTTTCCCTCCACTCCTCATGCGCACTCCCCCACAGAACATAATGCCCCGTCAAGCTTATCTATGCCCATGAACATAGATAATCCATGGAATGGTAAATAATCAATCCGCACAGTATACTATTTCTCGCTCGTTCCTCATACATCAGACAGATGTTACGTCTCTCAGTCTTTCGAAGCCGTCAAAAGGACCCCATGTAGTCACATTAGTCACCACATATGAGTAGCCCGTGCGCCAAACTGCCAACACATATGGACAGCCCGTGGCGGGCCCGTCGAATTAGTTAATACGTGACTTATAGGCGGGCCGGAGTTCCCTGAGTGACAATAACAAATGAGCGGGCCCGAGAGTAAGGATGCAACGAATATGTACAACATATATACTGGCCCGCCTATTTGAAAGAGCCAAGGGAATACCATAACAAATGTATGGGCCCGTCCGAGAGAGCAGGTAATACCGCGCAACTCATGGACTGGCCCGTCCAAGGTGGCAGGTAGTAGTACCTAACCCATGGACGGGCCAGCGGTGGGTATGACCGTCATGCCGCGCAACTCATGGACTGGCCCGTCCAAGGTGTCAGGTAGTAGTGCATAACTCATGGACTGGCCCGTCTAAGGTGTCAGGTAGTAGTACATAACCCATGGACGGGCCAGGCGTTGGTACAACGGCCATACCGCGCAACTCATGGACGGGCCCGTCCAAGGTGTCAGGTAGTAGTACCTAACCCATGGACGGGCCAGGGGTTGGTGCAACGGCCATACCGCGCAACTCATGGCCTGGCCCGTCCAAGGTGTCATGTAGTAGTACATAACTCATGGACGGGCCAGGCGTTGGTATGGCGGCCATCCCACGCATCTCATGGACTGGCCCGTCCAAGGTGTCATGTAGTAGTACATAACCTATGGACGGGCCAGGGGTTGGTACAACGGCCATACCGCGCAACTCATGGACTGGCCCGTCCAAGGCGTCAGGTAGTAGTACATAACCCATGGACGGGCCAGGCCTTGGTATGGCCGCCTAACCGCGCAACTCATGGACTGGCCCGTCCAAGGTGGCAGGTAGTAGTACATAACCCATGGACGGGCCAGGGGTTGTTACAACGGCCGTACCGCACAACTCATGGACTGGCCCGTCCAAGGCATCAGGTAGTAGTACATAACCCATGGACGGGCCAGGCCTTGGTATGGCGGCCATACCGCGCAACTCATGGACTGGCCCGTCCAAGGCGTCAGGTAGTAGTACATAACCCATGGACGGGCCAGGGGTTGGTATGGCGGCCATACCGTGCAACTCATGGACTGGCCCGTCCAAGGTCTCAGGTAGTAGTGCATAACTCATGGACTGGCCCGTCTAAGGTGTCAGATAGTAGTACATAACTCTTGGACGGGCCAGGCGTTGGTATGGCGGCCATCCCACGCAACTCATGGACTGGCCCGTCCAAGGTGTCAGGTAGTAGTACCTAACTCATGGACGGGCCAGGGGTTGGTACAATGGCCATACTGTGCAACTCATGGACTGGCCCGTCCAAGGTGTCAGTTAGTAGTACATAACTCATGGACGGGCCAGGCGTTGGTATGGCGGCCATCCCACGCAACTCATGGATGGGCCTGTCCAAGGCATCAGGGAGAAGTACATAACCCATGGACGGGCCAGGGGTTGGTACAACGGCCATACCGCGCAACTCATGGACTGGCCCGTCCAAGGCGTCAGGTAGGAGTACATAACCCATGGACGGGCCAGGGGTTGGTACAATGGCCATACCGCGCAACTCATGGACTGGCCCGTCCAAGGCGACAGGTAGTAGTACATAACCCATGGACGGGCCAGACCTTGATTTGACGGTCATACTGTGCAACTCATGGACGGGCCCGTCCAAGGCATCAGGTAGTAGTACATAACCCATGGATGGGCCAGGCCTTGGTATGGCGGCCATACCGCGCAACTCATGGACTGGCCCGTCCAAGGTGTCAGGTAGTAGTACATAACCCATGGACGGGCCAGGGGTTGGTGCAACGGCCATACCGCACAACTCATGGACTGGCCCGTCCAAGGCATCAGGTAGTAGTACATAACCCATGGATGGGCCAGGCCTTGGTATGGCGGCCATACCGCGCAACTCATGGACTGGCCCGTCCAAGGTGTCAGGTAGTAGTACATAACCCATGGACGGGCCAGGGGTGGGTATGGTGGCCATACCATGCAACTCATGGACTGGCCCGTCCAAGGCATCAGGTAATAGCGCGCACCCCATGCACGGGTCAGGGGTGGGTATGGCGGCCATACCGCGCAACTCATGGACTGGCCCGTCCAAGGCGTGAGATAGTAGTACATGACCCATGGGCGGGCCAGGTCATGATCTGGGAGGCCTGCCGCGCAACCCGTGAACTGGCGCGCCCAAACCCTGACCCTAGCGGCCCAGCCATCGTAAGAATTTAATACGGTGCAATTCAAGCACGGGACAGCCCATCATACGACCGTCATACCGCGAAATTTAAGGACGGTCCCGGTAGTGGCATGAGCCTAATATCGCGAAACTTATTCACGGGTTCGTCCAAGGTATCCGGTAGGAGGTCATAACCCAGGGACACGCCCAGTTGTGATAGGACGGTGATACCGGGCAACTGATAGGCGGGCCGTCCCAGGCATGCTAGGAAGCCTTCACCAATGGATGGACCAGCCAGGCCGTGATACGAAGGTCATTCCGTGCCGCTCATCGACTTGCCCATCTGAGGTATCAGGTTGCAGCGCAATAATTGTTGACGGCCATGGCCTTGATATGAAGATAATACAGCTTCCATGTGCCGTCCCGTGCATGACATCAGGCAGGTATGCATAATGCACGGAATTAGCGGCCCATCTGTAAACAGTATTGTTTGCCGGCCTACCTATGTTGGAACATGATTCAGCTATGCAGGCGCCCGTACCACATAGTCATTGTTGGACGAAATCATCCCACATCTAGAAAATAGCAAACGTACACTTCTAGCAAACGTACACTACTTAATAAACCTACAATAATAATTCGCTGAATGAATATACTTGACTGCGTCAGCTGCAGTAATGCCGGCAGTGCGTGGGAAATATAAGTTTTCGCGCGTCGACAAGTACACGTCGGCCTCAACACCTTGTTTTCCCTGTTTCCCTCAACCCATCACATCTGCCTACTACCTGCCCCACCCTCGACAATCAATCCACGATGAAGTTTGTCAAGAACTCCAAGGAACTCGGCGTCGCCGTCAACCGTATCCTCTCCACTTACGAACAGCTCGTAATTACCTCGGGCACGATGGAGTCTGCGGAGAGGCATAAACGTTGGAGGGAAGCTGTGAAGGAGATGAGGAATGTACTGGTGCGTCGTGGCCGCATCACTTGTCTTCAGACCGCTAATTCACACTCGTCCGATGCAGGAATCCATCAGGGCTATTGCCGATAGAACTGACAACGTTCCCCCAACGCTAATTGGGGTCGACAAATTCATCCATTGGACGGATGACATCGGTAACCCAGGCGTTCCTTTTCCCGACTGGCCCAGCTCGCTCTTCCCCACCCCAGCCTCCATCGCCGGCCATCCATGGCTTCTGACCGTCGAAAGCCGATTCGATGCGACGCGTGCAGGTTGGATGGTGCGTCTGGAGTCCCCAACCGCCACCCCAGTACTTGTGAGAGTACCAACGCCTCCCGCGCCCGAGAACCAACCCGCCGCTAATGTGGCACCAAGCCACCCCGAGTCCGTCGATAAGGGCAAAGAGAAGGCCTTGCCTGCAGAATCGCAGGCAATCGGACAGCAGCCTACGAGTCGTGGCGATGGCAACGAAGATGGAGAGAGTGAGGTGGTTGAGCCGGACGTTCCGATGGACGATCAGACGTCAGAGCCAGTACGTGGAAGGTCGAAAAAGTCACCATCACAATCGCGGCCGACGTCGACGAGACGCAAGTCTCAATCAAGGCCAAGTCGTTCGGGTAGGAAGGGTGGAGAGAGCGAGGTTGTAGGGCTGGACGTTCCCATGGACGATCAGACATCAGAGCCCGTACGTGGAAGGTCGAACAAACGCGCCAGGTCGCCATCCCAATTGCGGCCAACCTCGATGAGACGCAAGTCTCAATCAAGGGCAAGGCGTTCGGGTACGAAGGGTGGAGAAGATAAAGGTGAAGGTACGTCCACGCTGCCAGATGCTCAAACGACGCCAAAGCCCAAGTACGGCCGGGCTCAAGTCGCCGCATGCACCACCCCACCCCCCGATCCCAACACCTGCAGCACGTGCGTCAACCGCAAGGTTGTTTGCACGTGGACCGTTGGGAACATCCCCTGCAATCCGTGTAAAAAGCGGAAGATTGGCTGTGGGAAGGGTAGTGCTCGCCGCGCATCAATGGCTCGGACTCCCAAGACCCCCGCAAAACGTCAAGCCACCCCCACCCCCCCTAACTCCCCTCGACCTCGAATGCCTGTACCTCCACAGGTAGACGATAATGCGACGCCACCTCCCCGAAAAAAAGCTCGGATATCTAAATGTGCCCAGAACCCTCCTAACCAAGGGGAAGGATCGTCATCTTCAGCACCCCAACGGCGAGTTAGTAAGTATTTTTAAACGTTCCAAAGTATGTTTTCTGACTGAATACGTTTTAGCTGTCGTCATTCGTCCACCACAGCCCCCCGAAAAAAAACACGCCATTCCTCCCGTGATTCGAGATGAAGTTTTGGCCCACATCCCACTCCCTGTGCCGCCCATTCCACCAAGTCACGAACATTCCCCTCCATTGCAACCAATGCCCCAGCATCCCTCAAATATATCCTGGGATCGTCGACTGGACGACATTATCCAGCGGCAAGACCTGATATTCGGCCGATTGGATGAAGTTGACAGGCGGGTGGAGGACGTTGCACGTCGAATACCGGACCATCGTGAAGATCGTCTGCTGGCGTTGGAAGGGCAGTTGGCAGATTGCCGGTTGACGATAGGAACGTTGACCCATGAGGTAGAAACGTTGAGAGCGAGCGTGCACGGTAATCACCCAGCACGAGTCATAGCACCACCGCCCGTCGATCAAGATCTTCTCGACGTTTTTGGACCGTCCAAAATAAACGCCACGACAGAGGAGGCCGAAGAATCCGTCGCCGCGCAACTTCCATGTCTCGTGGTCACCGAAACACAGACCGGCCAGGAATTGGGAACGAGGGGCCAGCAAGAGCCTAGTCTTGCCGCCCAAGTAGAAGAGCAAAGTTCGTCCGTGCATGTGGGGAATGAAACTAGCACGGCGACAGGGGACAGTTCGTCCGCGCAAGATGGGAGTGGCAGCGGTGAGGCGTCCACAGGACATCAGGAGGAAGGTGGTAGTGGTGGGGCGTCAGCGGACATATCTTCCGCGCAAGACGGGACTGGCGGTGGTGAGGCATCCGCAGGACATGTGGAGGCGTCGGGGGACATTTCGTCTGCGCAAGATGGGGGTGGCAGCGGTGAGGCGTCCACTGGACATGCGGAGGCGTTGGGGGATAGTTCGTCCCCGCAAGTTGACAGTGGCAGGGGTGAGGCGTCCACCGGACACGCGGAGGAAGGTGGTAGTGAGAAACATTAATGCGCAACATCCATATCGT
Source organism: Pisolithus albus (assembly GCA_024613165.1). Classification (NCBI taxonomy): domain Eukaryota; kingdom Fungi; phylum Basidiomycota; class Agaricomycetes; order Boletales; family Pisolithaceae; genus Pisolithus; species Pisolithus albus. The sequence continues at coordinate 425,770 of JANFAB010000025.1, forward strand.
AGTACCGGATGTATTTGCAAATATAATAATTTCTCGATCTCTTTGTCTGATTCTGCTGGTTCTTCACTGACAAGGCCGAATCTTTTCCCCCCTGGAACAATCGCGCTAGCCCTACTGGTGTAATAAAGTTTGCAGGCGTGCGATTGCCACATATCACGGAATGAGATTTTGAACGGGACGGGGCAAAGGTGACATCCCGAATATATCATCGGCAATACGTGGAATGTCAGCAATGCTCTCACCGCCGTACTATTGGTTCCTGCATTGCATTTGGCGCATTGCGCGCTTCCATCCCAGGCGGTCAAAATGGATGACAGTACAGTACAAGTTGACCACAAAAAGGGCTGGTATCATTGTTTACAGTTTAAGACCTACATACCATGATGGAATGGGTTATCATCAGGATTCATCCCCTGCCATATCAATTCAGCTTGCTCTGCAAGCCGATCATACACGGCCTGCTGCCTTGCAGCGTAGCAAGCGGCCCCACGGTTACCTGCTAATTTTTTTGCCATATATATTTCGTTCCATCTCTTCGCTCTGTATTGGAAAAAGTTCACGACCCATACAAATTCGGATGTTACCAATTCGTTTTCCTCTTCCCAACGGTCCTTGGCCGCCTTAGCGTGGAGCCAGTGAATGCAGTAAACTGCAGTTGGAGCACATGTGAAAAGTCAGAAACAAAGCGCCAATGAAAACATACATTCGGACAGCCAACTCTTCGAATCAGTATCCTTGGGGATATCCATCGTCCAGAACCATGGCAGGTGGGAATCGCGGTGGTCATGTGCCCCCTGGGTAAAGGCAGCCGCGGTTGCCGACAGGTGTGATTTTTGAAGTTCCTGGTAGCAGTCCAGGATATCAGAGTCAGCGCCAAGTGCAATCATAGCTAAGCGGCATTGTCTGTAAATCGCGGCGCATTGCTTGACAGAGGTGTCGATGGAATGAATCATTTGCCATGCGCGTGTTCTCATCGAATAGTTGGTTGCAGGCCTTACAACACCCCTGAATATCACCGCTTTGTCTGCCAACGCAAGACGTAACCCATGAAGGGCATCATTTGCCTGTCCCATGCGCAACTCCAACTCCATTTGCGCCAGTCGATGCAGCTTCTTGGCTTTGCAATAAGCGCTTCCAAACTTCGATGGAAGTGGCAAATATGGTGAGGTCGGATCGTTGGATGAAGCTCTGCCGAAGACCTCTACCAGGCTGCTATCGCTATAACCATCATTGGATACTGCATCTTCATCATCAAGAGTATCTTGCCCCAACGTCAGATCGGTTCTTCCATCGGACTCGTCGCTCCGCTCAAATTCATCATCCACCCGCAGATAAATCCTCCCATCCGCGATAAATCTCGATCGATCAGCCGATAATTTCTCGGCGCGACGAGCTATGGTCAATCTCTTGAGCTCGGATGGGTTCGGACCGTTATCTTTTCTATATATGTTGAGAATGATTTCTGCCTCTTCAATGGCTAGACCGCGCGTGATCCAACTCGCGGCTCCATGGTGAACCCCCTGTCGGGGCGATTTCTCCAGTAGCCGAAGTTCTACTGCATGCACCGTTGGCGCTTTGGAAGACATGTACATTTAAATCCCTTGTGCACCGTAGATAATCTCGCTTACCTCTCTTCAATTGGATTTCGAAGACATCCATGACCGATGGGTCATGTACACGACGAAGGAGAGCGGTCTCTTCTTGCCGACCCCAATTCCTTTGTTGCTCCGGTGTGATAGCCTTGTTGAACCTTTCAAATGCGTCGCAGGCCAACACTACAGACGCCCGTGCAGTCTTCAGCTTCCGCGATAGGCTGTCAGCTATGAACATGTGAGAGCGGCCTCCAATGTCAAAGATGAATTTCCATACCCATCCGAATCATTTTCATGAAGTTGGAGTCGTTCATCTGGAAATCCAATAGTTCTTGGCGGTGAGGGGAGGTCATGCTGCGAGTTGATGCTGACACTATGTTCAACGTGGACCACAACGTCTCGATGATTTCACCATCTACCCAACCTGCACCTTTTATAAATAGCGGCGAGTACCGTGTATAACATTCCTTTTTGTGACCGTGAACATGCCACATGCCAATTCCTGCCGTGATTCTAAGTGATGGTGGAAGGTGCAAAAGGTCGCTGCTTTCGATACGCCTCCGCAGATTTTTCATGTATGCGCAGTTGATGTCATAGAAGCAGAGAACATTCTCTATGCCGGTCATGTTGTAACTCAGTGCATGGGTTAGGGAATAGTCCATGTTCAGCTGCCTTTACTGCCATGAGCGGATGTAATTTGACCGATATCGCGCTCACCTTTCACCCTTTTGGAAGTCAACAACGGAATGCGGGTAAAAGCAGCCATGCCGCGCACAGGCCGTCGCACCCACTCCTGTGGAGTTCAGTTTACCGCGGCTGGCACTTGCCTGACTGATCGCTTTGTGATTGTTGCAGGAAGATTTCTTCAGCACATTTCAGGTTCTGATACTCATGCCAGTGATGATACATACCTCCGTGATATGTGGAGTAGCTTTCAAATATGCTTGATACGGTGGGTTTCTGACCATAAACCCACGTCCATCCATGAGCCACACTTGATCATCCGGCTGCCTCTCATGCATGTGTTCTGCCTTGAAATTTCCATCCATAACTACCGCCCTTGTGTACTTCCAACTTCTAACAATTAGCGCGATAGGATTTACGCTTAATTGGGTACTTACTCGTCCAAATTAGCTGTTGGGCCTACGTTGATTCCCGGCTGAGGACATGCCGCGCAAAATATTACAAGATCCCCATCCTTTGAGGGATTCATATTATCTTGGAAACCGCTCCACTTCAGAAGCTTGAGGAGGCGCCATTGCCGGGCTACCCGCAGAAGTTCCCTATATCTGTCCTAATGACATAGCCGTTCTTAATATCACACGGTTTGATCAGTGGAATGGAATTCGTACCACAACCAAATGCGGAAAAACATTAGAGGTCACCCGGCGAAGCTTGCTGTAATAATTCATGCCAGATGTGCCACATTCCACATTGTCTCTCAAGAAATCATCCAAAACTGAAAATGTGAACGCCGTGCTGGGCTTATCAAATGTGGATGGACATAGCTTTGCTCAGAATAGCTGCAAAGGATAACTTTCTGCATTCAGACACTGGCATGGTCGTACTAGTACGAAATGCACCCCTGTAACATCGACGATCGTGAGATGTTTTGAACCGACTGGCGGCCGAAGGTGAAGGGGAATATTGTCCACATCTTCCCATTCGTCATCATCCATTGTTGGTGTATCTTGCCTATCACCCTTCGTCTGATCTCCATCTTTGCCTGCAGTGGTAGGCCGCGATTGTCCGCTCAATGGCGGCACCTCATTCGCGGATGCAGATGGGCAGGGCGCTCCACCGTGCCCAAGATGAAGTTGAAGGCCAGTCTGCAGGTAATCCTGAGGATCTGTATCTTCGATAGCATCTTCACTCACCATGTGAAGGGCGGAGTCCTCAAAGAAGTTCCCAGTCCACTGCTGGATCCTGTGGAAAGGGTGAGATGCATGCGTCGTGCGGCAGCAATTTGTACAAAGAAGCGGCTGATGCATGCAATCTGGGCATCTGTACACCCCGTCCTTTTGGCAAATCTTACAGATCCGTGGCAGAGGGGGGGCTTCCAAGTCCAGCAGGATGTGGAGAAAGTCCTCCCGGTAAGGCAGCCATTCGCGGATATAATCATTCTGCGTCTAAGGTTTGGATATGAAGCTGATCGCCTTGCCACTGAGTAGCAACATACCTTCTTTCTCGGTATCGGCAAGGGTTCTACAGGGGGATCATTCATAACATACGAGTTTTCAACTCCCTCTTCACCCTGTAAGTGGTATTTGGACGGTGATCGTGAATATTTGGACGGTGATGAGGAGGGAAACGACTTGGAGCGTCCAGGGGTTGTCACAACAGGTTCCTTGATCGCAACTTCTACTAGTCGTGATCTATTCCGACCACTGGCGTTTCGTGTCCTCACTTCCAGCTGTTTAACTCGATGACCTGGTGTAGGACCGATCATAGTCATCCCCTTCCTAGCTTTTCCTTTCGCCATCTCGAGGGGATCACTGAGTTCAGGTGTTGGAACCGTCTGTGTAACGCTTATAATCACAAGGACTATACTCGGTTACTCCTGACTGATATAGAGTAGAGGACTTGGGAAAGAGTTAATGCGCAAGGGCACAAATGAACTCGATTGGAGTGTCTACGACAAGAGAGACGGTATTTATACTACTACGAGTGTTTGTACCGTGGAACGTCGTAGAACAAACCAAACAAAGAGGGATAAATGCCATTGGCTGCAGCAGTACACGCTGAGTCAAGGCGGCAACGCTGACCAAGCAGCTGACTAAGTAAAGTGTCTATGAGCGCGTCTAAGTAACCCTAACCAGAGAGTGGGTAAATAAGGTAAACTACGCTAAGACTACGCTACAACCAGTAGTGAAAAAGTATGGGCCGTTACACTATCCCCTCCTATGGCTCGACTTCCAGGCGAGACCAGATAGGCTGCACAGCAGTCAAAGGGTCGGGTACAGCGGAGAAAAAGAGACCTTCGGTCGAGAGTAAACGAAGCTTCCGGGGGGCACCGGGGTGGAGTTTGTAAAAATCATCTATCGCCTCCTGGGCGTTCTTAAGAGCAGACCTAGGCTCCCAAGTGCGATCTTCCTCTGGGTATCCCCTCCAATGCACGAGGAACTGAAGATTGCCACGCTTCAGGCGGGAATCAACAACTTTCTCGACTTCAAACTCGACATCTCCTTCATCCGTAACCCGTTGTGGGCCGGGCCGAGTAACCGGTTGCCCATCAAGAGCACCGAGATAAGGTTTCACCCGTGAAACATTCACTACCGGGTGTATGCGCATCGAGCGCGGCAACTTTAATTTAACGGCGTTGGGTAAAACGTCCGAGACCTCATACGGGCCTATCCACTTTTCGGTCAACTTTCGGCTCTGCCGATCCTTCAGCGATAAATGGTCGGTAGCCAGCCAAACCTGCGAGCCTACGGTGTAAGCAGGGGAAGGGGATCGTCGTTTATCTGCCTGAGTCTTTTGACGAGTCCTAGCTTTTCCCAAACTTTCGCGTACTTCCTGGAACACCCGGAACCAGTCTTTGGCAGTCTCCTCTGCAGCTTCTACCTTAGAAGTCGTCGGCTCGACGCCCATTCGTGGTGTATACGAACGAGTAACTTCAAAGGGGCACTTGCCAGTAGAAGAAGATTTGGAGTTGTTATACGCGAATTGAGCTAGGGGAAGCCAATCCTCCCATCGTTCCTGCTGATGGTTTGCGTACATCCGTAGATACTGCTGAATTTCGCGGTTCAACCGCTCTGTTTGACCATCCGTCTGTGGATGAAACGCCGTCGAGAGCTTTTGCTCGACACCCAACATTTTAAATAACTCCTTCGAGAACTGGGATGCGAACTGCGGTCCGCGATCCGAGACAAGAGACTGCGGGAGGCCGTGATGCTTCCAGACGTGAGTTAAATAAAGCCGAGCCGTACTAGCGGCAGTTTCCTTTTCAGTGCAGGGGATGAACTCTGCTTCCTTAGAGAACCGATCGACAACGACTAAGACGTAAGACTTTCCAGAGGAGCTCCTGACTCCTATATCCATAAAGTCGGTCGTAAGATCCTTCCAAGGCCCATCAGGGATGGGTAAAGATTTGAGTTCGCCTGCCGGCGGCTTGTTACTAGGCTTGCTAGCTTGACACGTCTGACAGTGCTTTACATACTCCTCGACATCGGGTTTCAAGGTGGACCACGTGAACCAGCGTGTGATCAACTCCTGAGTTCCTTTTACGCCTCGATGACCCGCTAGGGGCGAATCGTGAAGAGCAGCGAGTACCTTCTGTCTAAGTGCCTCAGGCACGAAAACTTGGTCTCCGTCATACAGCAAACCGTCGTGTCGGTCGAGCGTTCCAGCGTCAACCTCAGCCGTTACACTGCGCAGTTCTTCAATGAAGGGATTTTCTAAGCGCACAGCGCGCACTTGTTCGGGTCTGATAAATAGCGACTCCTCAGATTTAGCGTTCTCGCGATTTTCTACTAAGTCCTCACGGCGAGAGAGAGCGTCCGGCCGTCCCATTGAAACTCCTGGTTTATGGATGATAACACAGTTGAAACGACTAAAATACTGCGCCCAACGTGCCTGGCGCGGTTGAAGCTTCTGCGACGTCATGAACCATTTAAGGTTGTGGTGGTCCGACCAAATCTCAAACTGGTACGGAGTAGCCTCGAGGTAGTGACGCCACTGCTCTAAAGCGCGGATGATGGCTAGCATCTCTTTGTCGTGAACTGTATAATTAAGCTCTGCTCCGCTAAGCGAATGACTCGAATAGGCGACTGGTCTCCAGAGACCGTCATCGCACTCTACCGAGAGCACAGCTCCGGTTGCGTAATCCGAGGCATCGGTTTCTAAGCGGAACTTCCGATCCTGATCGGGGAACATAAGAATAGGCGCGGTCGTGAAGGCTTCCTTAAGCGTATCAAACGCTACTTGGCACTTGTCGGACCAGAGAAACGGAGTGTCCTTTTTGGTGAGATCATTAAGGGGGCGCGCGACCTGCGCGAAATCCTTTATGAATCGTCGGTAGAAGTTCGCAAGGCCAAGGAAGCCTCGAACTCCACGAACAGAAGTAGGGACCGGCCAATCGCGCACAGCAGCGACTTTAGCGGGATCCATTTTCACTCCATTCGTGCCAACTATCATACCCAGGAAGTCGACCTCTTTTTGCTTAAATAAACATTTCTCCGGTTTGACGAACAAGTCGTTCTCCTTCAACCTTCTAAGCACTTCTAGCACAATCCTGTTGTGCTCCTTTTCATCGTCCGTTTTCGTAAATATCATAAGATCGTCAATATACACTACAAGAACGTCCTCCATATCACCGAAGATGTCGTTCATCATGTTTTGAAACGTGGCGGGGGAATTACAAAGTCCAAAGAACATCACCAGCGGTTCGAAGGCACCTCGGTGACAGACGAAAGCGGCCTTCCACTTGTCACCTTCCTTGATCCGGATGTTGTTGTATCCCCACCTAAGGTCCATCTTTGTAAATAATTTACACCCTTTCAACTTGTCAACAAGCTGCGAGATAAGCGGGAGCGGATACGAGTTCTTGACTGTATGCTCGTTTAAATAACGGTAATCCTGTACCATTCGCTTCTTTCCATCCTTTTTAGGGACGAAGAACACGGGAGAAGTCTGCGGCGATTTACTAGGCCGAATATAACCCTTTTTGAGTTGTCCATCAACGAAGTTACTAACTTCGGTCTGCTCATCAGGGCTGAGAGGGATCAACCTTCCCTTTTTCGGAATAAACGACTCCTTAAGTTCTATCGCGTGGTCCCAAGGTTTCCTAAGCGGCATGCGTTCGGATTCCTGGACAGAGAAGACGCTTAGATATTCGTGGTATTCCTTCGGAACCAGTTCCTCAGGGGTTTTATCCTTTTTAGGAGCCTCCTGCTTGTCGACTCCGAATATGTTATGCCAGTCTTCGAGGGCCTGGACCTCCTCCTTTTCGATACGTCTAACGAAGGCTGGCTTCGGCGCGAGTTGCCTGCAACTACGAGGACACCTCTTCATCGAGATTTCGCCGGTTTTCCAATTGACTTCCGGGTTGTGAGTGGCAAGCCACGTGTGACCCAAAATCATGTCGTGAGATCCCAGATCCGTGACATCGGCTACTAACTCTTCGAAATGATCTCCAAACTGAACTCTAAGTGGTACTTGGTGCGTAATCCTTCCAGCGGAGTTTAGGGTACCATCGACATTAAATACGTCCACAGCGCGTGGGAGAGACAACCTGGGAAGCTTCTTTCGATCGACGAATTTAGCGTCCACGAACACACCTGTAGCACCGGAATCTAACAAGGCCTGCACAGCGTGTGCGTCACCCTTCCTAGTGCGAATAATGATAGGTACAGCAACGTGATCCTTTAAGTTGAGCGTGCGAACTCGGGATTTCGGCGGTACTGTCGCCTGAACATCGCTAACCGACTCGGATCCTTCCAAAACGCTATTTTTGGGAGTTTTATTGCTTGGAGAATTAAGCGGTGCCAGTTTAACGTCCGGTCCCGAGCCCTTTCGGGACCCTCCAACAGACGGTGTAGGTACAGAGTCCAAATCATCATCCATACTATCTACAGAGAGGGGAGAAAACCTATTTACAGTGACTATGTCTGAGAACGAAACCTTTTTTTGTGTTTTTGTATTATCTATTTTTGTGTTTGTTTTTATGCTATTTTTAGGAGACGGAACCGAGACACAACGAGAAGAAAAACTATACGGAAGAAAAGAACCAAGTCCAGTACGAGAATCGTCCGAGCCTGCAGGACCCGACTTCACTGCAGCTCCGATTCTTTTAATTTGCTAACATGGGCGACAATCTGTTCGAAAGTCATCCCATCCATTGCGGCGAGCCGCGGATCAACACCTTCAGAGCGCACCTGGCGCCCTTTGCCTTTGTTCCCGCCCTGCGGGCAATGCGGACGAATGTGGCCCTTCTGGCCGCAAGCATAGCATTGGTAGTTAGAAAAGTCCTTTTTAGGGCGGCTTCCGGAACCACCCTGCGCAGCCCCAATGTCCATGGGTGCGCCTTGCCCTGACGTTACCCCGGGCGAGGGTCGTGAGAAGTTTTGTCCCCATCGAGAGGACGCACCGCCAGTCTTGATTTTAACTGCCTCCAAGGCAGCACCAAGACATCTAGCCTCAACATCGTACTCCGCCCAGGTATCCTTGCAGCGTCCCTGAACGAAGATCTGCTGAACAATTTCAGGGCGGAGTGCCCTTTCCAGCATGAAAATTGCGTAATCGTCGGATACCCCGGACGCGGTCCTTAGTGCGTTGAACTTGGCCAGGAACTCTTCTGTCCTAGCCGATCCTTGGCGAATTTTACTGAGCTGTTCCTTAGCCCAGTCCTTGTTGTGAAGCGGCCTGAAGCGCGCCTCCACTTCGGCCACGAGATCGTCGTAGGACGGCCAGGCCCCTGCCACCATACATGTGTCGATACGCGCCCGCGCATAAGCTCCAGCAATAGGTCCGGTCATCCTGGACCAGACTGCGAGATTCCTAGCCCTAGGGCTGGTCTGGTTCGCCACTATGATGTAGGCCTTCATCTTGGCCCACCATTCCTCGAACTTACTAATAGACCCGTCGAATAGCCCCGGGTCGGCGACGCCCCGTTTCGTGGGGTCAACGTTTTGATTAACATTCTGGGCGGCCCCTCCGCCTTGCTGCTGCGGCTGCATGCCAGCCACGGCACCAGCGACGTGCTGGGCCACCTGGTTGGCGACCTGCGCCGTGATCATGGCCGTCATTTGCTGCATGAAGTGCAGCTGGTCTTGGGTGAATTGGTCCATGACCGATGAAAGTTACGGGAGTGCGGGGGGGAGGTCGGATGGTTCGTCTGTTCCGTAAGTTGTACGGGACGTGCAGGACGAAACCCAGTAAGTTGGGATCGGGAGAAGGGGAGCGAAGAGGGAGTGGTGAAAGACGAGGGAGGAGAGGCTCGGGGGTACCGAAGATTTGTTGCTCGAGGGGTGTTACTTCCCGAGCGAACAGGAGCGGGGGAACGGGCGACTCTTCCTTTTTAAGGTAAGGAGAAAACCTAATACGGGGAGCCAACGACTCTGACTTCTTGACGCGAGGAATGTTGACGAGATTTTCCCTGCCCTCAGTGGCGGTACTCTGTCTCAACTATCGTAGGATGTAACTAGGGATACTGGTAGTACGCTTTCTACCTCCCGTGACGTAGGGGCACTACTGCTAACTATGCGCTTCCACCCCCTAATGTGGGTTGCGCCTTCACACTACCCTTGACGGATAGCGGGACTACTAACTACGGGTCTTCTTCAAACACAACCCCTTGCCGTAAAGGGGACGAGACTAAAGGCGTCGTCTCGTGAAGAAGAGAAACAATGAAGAAGAAGCTCCTTAACCCTGGAGTCCGGGTATACGTTGCCCTAAATGCCTGGGCGCAAGCGGAGTAAGGGAGTATTGGGAATCGAGTTCAAGTGTAACGCTTATAATCACAAGGACTATACTCGGTTACTCCTGACTGATATAGAGTAGAGGACTTGGGAAAGAGTTAATGCGCAAGGGCACAAATGAACTCGATTGGAGTGTCTACGACAAGAGAGACGGTATTTATACTACTACGAGTGTTTGTACCGTGGAACGTCGTAGAACAAACCAAACAAAGAGGGATAAACGCCATTGGCTGCAGCAGTACACGCTGAGTCAAGGCGGCAACGCTGACCAAGCAGCTGACTAAGTAAAGCGTCTATGAGCGCGTCTAAGTAACCCTAACCAGAGAGTGGGTAAATAAGGTAAACTACGCTAAGACTACGCTACAACCAGTAGTGAAAAAGTATGGGCCGTTACAGTCTGTGATCACTTAGCGTGTAGATTGCATTTCCAGGGGTACTAGGATAACCCCCCTTTATTGTCACCTGTCAATCCTAACCAAATGAAGGTAACACTATCCAAAATAGGAGTAAGCCAAATGGCCGAACACGAGTTCTCAGCCACATGATCAGATCGGGAATCATATCTAGAGGGAAAAGCTTCCGAACACCCAATCAGTGCAAGGGATTAGCATCGGCCGATGCAATCAGTGCCCTGAACCGGCTTCGGCAGACCCAATGAGAGCAGCTAAGATCCCATCGGGGCTAGGCCTCGCAACGCGTGGGAATGAGGGTGAATTGAACTTCGGGTTAGAGGGACGCATCGCGAAAGCTAGACCGAAAAGTCTTCGTTTCCCGAAACCTCCAAATTTTCACCGTCGTGCAAATACCCATGGACTCCCAATTTGATACCGACTTTGGGTATGCGAGTGATGCAGATGCAGAACTTGCAGGGGATGAGGAGGGGGACGGGTCAGGTATCGGGGAAGAACAGCCAGAGGGCCCTTTCAACCTAGCAGAATTGGAGATCCTCGCCCGCAGGAGGAGAGAGTGGACACAAGCCCGGAAAAAAGAGAAGGCCATCATATTGCGGGAAATATATAAAGAGTTCGCTAAAATCGGGAGGAACCGCGATTTGAGTCTGGTTCAACGGCAGGAAAAGGAGGAGGTATGGTCTACGTTGTTCAATCCGTCATTCTGCTAATAAAACCTTCCTCCCAGCAAATCACTGCATGGCTAAAGAAGCCTCTCAGGACGCGGAAGCCCCGAATAACAATTCGGTCTGCATACAAGTACTCAGTGCGGTCGGTAGTTCGGGAAATATACCACGAGCGAATACAAGAGAAACATGCGCTCATGAAGAATGAAGGCGCAACGAAAGGAGACCACAAACGCATTGATCTGTATCAGCAGGCATTGACAAACTTCATACGGGAGGACCTCACCGAAGAGCAGCTTGCAGCAGCCCATGATATCGCAGAAAAGTGGAATGGACCAGAGGGTCCGTCTGCTGAGGTGCAAGCGCGGTGAGTCCACCTGAGATTGCAAGACATAAAAACACTCACTAATATTTTCCAAAGAAATGCCAAGAAGTACGCACTCAAATTCATGAAGAACTTCGCAGAGGAGATGTGGAGGTATTGTGGAATGAGAATGGTTTCCTTGACGGGTTGGAAAGATGAGGACGGGGCTGTACAGGCATGTTGGTATGTCCCAGGAATTCCTCTCAATGGTTCATCAATCTCAGTTGTCCAAAGCATGGACTTCAATAGCGACATTGCAAGTGGAAGCGCCTTCAACGACATACACACCCTCGATGCCACCTGGCGCGACTACCTGGGCACTGCCTACGAGAATCCTGACATTTCTGGAGGAGAGGAGGTGCCCAATATCGTGGCGCACCGCCCAAGGGCCAAAAAGGGGGACCCTGTACAGCTGGTAACGAATGAAGATGGAGAAATTTGGATTGGAGACCTCACCGGTCGTAGCCGAGATACTATTCTGCAAATGGTTCGCGGGTATCTAACCGCTCATTACCGTGAGTTTGTGAACATTACCCGCTAATGAGACTTACCGCGATTTATTAGGGCGGGCATGTAAAAGCCGCTCCGCCACTGTACCTTTCAAAAAATTGGGACGGTACCAGGCCGAGATGATTGCAACCCACCATCTGCCTGAGAATTTCAGCTTTACCGTCGACCCCAGCCACATGCGCCTCTCAGTAGCGTTGGATTTGCTGAACTTCTGGCGTGAGCGACAGATAGCCAACCCCAATGACATCTTTTCATTCCAAAAGTGGCTGGATCAATCTGGAAATTTACGGGAACCATCTGACGGAAGTGTTAGGCCCCTCGAGGTTGCCAGGAAAAGGAAACGGCAATCATGGGAAGTCTCAACGTCATCAAATGGAAGTACATCAGATGAAGATGGGGATCCAGATGACGAGGTTGAGGGTACATCCTCCAGGCCCCCTCTTTCCAATACATCCGCAGGGTCCTCTAGGGTGACAAGCTGCCCACGACAGAAAAATCCCCTGCCGCGAAAGAAAACTCCAATGCCGCGAAAGGTAACCTGTCACACGATGGATGATGAGGGCCAGAACCCCACGGACGAGGAAGACTTATGTAGCAATGAGAATGCTGATTTGCCAGTACTTGCGAATCCACCAAAACGACAGCGACCTGCCGTCCAAAAACAAGGTCATATGTTGCCGTGATTCCTTTACTAGTACTGACTAAATTCGCGCTTCACTAGTATGTGCCGCATCAGTTCTGCAAGATAATAGCGATCACGAAGACAGCGATGGGTTTGAAAGTATTCCTTTCGCGGATGCCCCTACCGCCAAACCTGGGCCATCCAGTCAACGTCGAATAAATGGGAAGTTGAAACCCGCGCTCAAACAGACTCCAAGGTTGGAATTGCAGAACGCGGATCGGCAGGCTGAAAGCCAAATGATCAATGGCGATTCGTCTGCTAGCAAACCTCGACCAAGGAAACCTGCCCCGAAGAAGGCAATGATTTCGGAGACAGGCAAGGACCAAGGCCGCGACAGGCTTCTTCCAGCAGAAGGTACAATGATTTATCTATGCGGCCTGCAAACTCACCATTTTCATTGCTTTAAAATTAAGGTTCTCTGCGGAAGTCTCCCAGACCCCGCCGTGCCCCCATACCACCAGACGCCAATGTGCCCTCCCCAAAAGGCAAAAAATCACGGAAGGCAGTGAAAACTAGTAAGAAACGCGCCTGATGTAGGATATTAACATTGCATTTACATCTAGTATACCTACCGCCGCGATTGTACATACTTTATGTTCTTTGGACGAAGCTGCCGCGATTACAAATGAAATTCTTCTAGAGATATGCGCCCAATACCTGGAGGCCCCAACCGATTGCTGTGCTGCACTTGTTCTCACGGTCGGACTGTGAATGGAAGCGTCCATAGTTTGATAGTAGTCAACCAATTTTCTCATCGCGATCAATCATGTCAGAGCAACAGCAACGCAAAGTGAGATTCTATCGCCAGCGTAAGATCTATCTATACGTGCCCTTTCCATCTGCTCAAAAATTTCACAGTAGACATTGTGCCAATATCACCTCGGCAACAACCGGGAACTTCCTCGGTTCCCGACGAAGACACGGATATTTCCAGTTCTCAAAGCCGGATCGAGTCCAAAAATTGCCCAAGCATGGAGGAGTTGAAGTCGTATGGGGAGGAGTCTCCCTCACCACCCCCCGAGATGAGTACCGCGCTCCGATCCCCTTCCCCAACCTTCGATCTCTCTCTTTTTGAGAGAATGAAGCGCGCCCAGGTTCCCAAGCCACCAACTCCAGAATATACAAGGGCCCCATGCCCCCAAGCAGACTTGGCAATGGCAGATGCTGGGGACTTGGGAGATATCGTGGTCCGAGCCCCATCCCCCTCACCCAATATGTCTCTTTTCGAGAGAATGAGATGCGCTCAAGTTCCTTCGCCACCGTCCCTAACCGAAGAAAGGGTCCCTTCATCACAAGAAGACGCTGAAATGGAGTTGGCTGAGGGTTCCAGGGATACCGCTGCTGGATCTCCCTTGCCAATGTTCAACCTGTCCCTCTACGAGAGAATGAAGCGCGCTCCAGTCCCCAAGCCACCCTCTCCACCGCCAGGTACGTACTAATATATATTCCCATATCACCTGATCAGCTTACTTTCCATGGTTGGTAGCCTCAGACATGGATCTCTTCAACAGGATGCGGCACGTGCGAGTTCCATCACCGCCATCCCCCTGTCCAGGTCAGCATTTCATCTGTTTAAAAGTGGGAATAAACTAATAATGGACCGTGTGGTGTGTAGCCTATGATGTGGATCTCTTCAACAGGATGCGAGATGCGTGAGTTCCATCCCCGCCAACCCCCCCTGCAGGTCAGCCTGTCGTCTTTTTAAAGTGGGAATAACCTAATAATAACGGTCCGTGTGGTCCCTAGCTTACGACGTAGATCTCTTCAACCAGATGCGAGATGTGCGAGTTCCATCCCTGCCAACCCCCCCTGCAGGTCAGCCTGTCGTCTTTTTAAAGTGGGAATAACCTAATAATAACGGTCCGTGTGGTCCCTAGCTTACGACGTAGATCTCTTCAACCGGATGCGAGATGCACGAGTTCCATCCCCGCCATCCCCCCCTGCAGGTCAGCCTGTCGTCTTTTTAAAGTGGGAATAACCTAATAATAACGGTCCGTGTGCCCTGTAGCCTACGACGTAGATCTCTTCAACCAGATGCGAGATGCGCGAGTTCCATCCCCGCCATCCCCCCCTGCAGGTCAGCATTTCGTCTTTTTAAAAGTGGGAACAACCTAATAGGAACGGTCTGTGTGGTCTGTAGCCTATGACGTAGATCTCTTCAACCGGATGCGAGATGCGCGAGTTCCATCCCTGCCATCCCCCCCCACAGGTCAGAGTTTTGTCTTTTCAAATGTTTGCGAAGCTAATAACGGTCCTTCCCAATGCAAGCCACAGAGGCGGACACCTCGAAAAAATTGCAAAGTGCAGAGGCTCCATCGCCACCCTCTCAGCGTGAAGGTTAGCATACATCACCCTAATACCGGCTCATACTAAGCGCGATATGGTATCTCCCAGGATTACGAATAGAACAAGAGGATGAACCCGACCGGAGTGGAAGGATTGACTTTGGCGATCCGGATCGCGCACGATTGCGGGAATGGTTCATGCTTGGATTGACAGGTATGAGCCATTCCAGATCCCATTTGCCGTCCAAAAAAAATGACGATCACATAGGCCCTTCACTTTCAGCTGATGACCGTCTCGCTCTGGAGCGCGCTGGATTGGCCAACGCTGATACGGCGGACGATGGTAGGTATTTTGTACTTATTTCCGCGCTTTCTAATATGGGCGGCTAGTGTTGAGGGCGCTTCAGGACTTGAAATCGCGGCATGTGAGTCCAGCATCAGCTGGAAATTATCCTTATGAAAAGACGCTCGACTTGCACATTGTGAGAACAATGAAGAGGATTGCCACTGATATTCAGCACCTGGTTGAAAATCGCGTGAAGAGCACGCACCTGGGACTGTACATGATTGACTCGATTGACCTGCTCAAGCTATCCCGGTATCCCAATCTAGCTCCGGATGTACAGAGGTATACTGGCGGCCCACCGTATCCAACCCGACAATCAGCCATAGAAATGGCCATTATCTATTGGGGATTACGGGTTGAGTGCGCGGTGGTTCATCTGTTGGGCTTGCCGTGAGTATCCGACTGGCCAACGCAATGGTTCTACAACGTCCTCCTGGATTTGGTTCGTTCCCATTTATGTTATCTATATTCGGTACTGAAGAACGCCATTACAGAAGGAACTTGACCATCTTATTCTAGTCACGGTATCGCGGCATAGCTTCACGCCCATGCTCCCAGCGTGCTTTCACGCATACCTCCGATGCCAGGAGGACAAGGATAGATTTCAGGAGGAGATTAGAAACATTCCATTGGGCGCCTTCCATATGATCGACTCTCTGGCGCATTATATCCCTGACTGGACTCAAAGGACGCCCAACAAGTATACTGGGTTTGTTTTCCCATGGTGGCTCCATGGGTCCTCGAATTATCCCGCGGATTTCCAGAAATTGAGGGGCCGTAGGGTTTTCCCAATCGCGGCAGAGTACTTCCAGGTAATTTCAGTTGTATTTACAGTTTCATTTTCTCACCGTACGTCAGTACAAATGGCCTACAGCAAACCCTTCCATAGGAGACAAGGTCGACACCTGGATCCAAGGGCAGGTCCAAAACCAAATGAAGTACCTGAGGGAAATTCAAGAGGATGTGGAGGCTAATGGGAGGAAGGTGAATCACCTCTTTTCGCGGTGGGCCGCCCTTTCTGGGCTTCTTGGAAGGGGGGATATAGATTAGATAGTGCCCGTCTTTTTATGTAGCCAATTGATAATTTCATTGTGTGGGGGTAAAGTATAATTCCATCCCGGTTGTTGTGGGGGATGGGGTAGGCAGGGTGACTTTGCCATCCTGTGGGTGCCCCCATTGAGCTGACAGTTCAAATGAATCGCGCTTTATATCTCAGGGGTATTGGGGTAAGGATGAATCACGCTATATTTCTCAGGGGAATCGCGGGTAAGGTAGGTAAGAGCTTTAGGGACTAGCATAAGCCGGTTGTATCACCCGCTGTAGTTTCTACGTATTACACTAATTACCTAGGAACTGACATTAACGAGCGGCTCTAGATCTTTGAGATTGGACGGAGGGCATAACTGAACGCCGACCGATTGCTGCACATTGTGCCGCATGTAGTATGCGAGGCATGCGCGATTACCATTTGTATGTCCAACCCCATGTTCTAATGCCGAACCCGACATGGTGATGACGGTGCCTGGATTATAGCGGAACCGAAGATTCAACGTTGGAACGACGAAGTCGAGAGGGGGATAGTCCCCCACAGTGACTAGCATGTCCAGCCACGGCTCCCGTCCGTTTACGTCTGTGTGGTAAGGTGTTGCGCGGTTGACCATAATAGACACGCTATTGTAAACGGAATTCCAACAGGCCAGCACGGAAGACATATCCACGTCTTCCCGTCGTTTGGCCTCCATGTCGAGTCGGATGAGAGTTTCCCGCCCTGCAGCATACATCCGTGGATGGATGACGGCCAGTGTTCCCGATAGGAGCGCGTGAAATTCGGACATTTCATTCACCCATTGGCGCGCGCCATTGCGTTCCCGACCCGATTTTAATAGTCTTGACACTTCGGGGTGGAAGTTAGGGGGCTGGATGAACGTCGGTGATATATTACCTCGGAGAGGAAGATCACCTACCCCATGACCTTGTTGATACCATCCTGGCGACAGGTCTATGCTTCCAACAAGATCTGCGTTTTCACGGAATAGTATCCGATCATTTCTCCAGCCATGGTTACGCGTTTTCCTGAAGCTTTCCTGCAATGGCGCTCGTAATAAATTAAGTGATTCCCATACGTTTTCCTGCGACGCATTTAAATATGCGGCAACGTTGACATATCCGGAGTTAATCACCTGGTGCATGGGGTCTAGGGCGCCTGGAAGATACCATAGCATTATATTTCCGTCTCCATCTAATAATGCGGTGGGACCCGTGAGTTCATCATACCCCAGTGATGCCGCGATATCGCGCGTCTTTCCATGCCGAATTCCTTGGACGGTGACTTCCCTGTAATCAGTAGATTTACTTTGCCGGATTTTTGTAACTCACCTTGGTGCCGATATGCTTGCCCAATTACATGAATCATGCGATCCGCATGACATACCAATGGCACTGGAATTGATATATCGGGAATAGTGCGCTGTCCAGTGAACACCTCCTCCCAAAATCGGCTTTGCATGTATTCAGCCAACTTGTCAGTCAACTCCATCCGCCAGCCATGGGGTACTTGAGGCATTTGTTGCTCTGGGGTGGATCTATATTGCGGGATACGGGATGGTGAGTGAAAATTTTCTGATTGTATGTCGTGTTACGTCATGCGATGTCGTCAGCATTTGCATGCCGTCATTAACCCCAAATATTGTGAGTTATGCCGTCCGACCTGCTATCGCGGCCAAGGCTAGTGCATCCTTTGCGCGGCGCATCGTCATATCACCTGACGCCTTGGACGGGCCAGTCCATGAGTTGCGTAGCATGGCCGTCATACCAACGCCTGGCCCGTCCATGGGTTATGTACTACTACCTGACGCCTTGGACGGGCCAGTCCATGAGTTGCGCGGTATGGCTGTTGTACCAACCCCTGGCCCGTCCATGGGTTATGTACTACTCCCTGACACCTTGGACGGGCCAGTCCATGAGTTGCGCGGAATGGCTGCCATACCAAGGCCTGGCCCGTCCATGGGTTATGTACTACTACCTGACGCCTTGGACGGGCCAGTCCATGAGTTGCGTGGGATGGCCGCCATACCAACGCCTGGCCCGTCCACGAGTTATGTACTACTACCTGACACCTTAGACGGGCCAGTCCATGAGTTATGCACTACTACCTGAGACCTTGGACGGGCCAGTCCATGAGTTGCGCGGTATGGCCGCCATACCAACCCCTGGCCCGTCCATGGGTTATGTACTACTACCTGACACCTTGGACGGGCCAGTCCATGAGATGCGTGGGATGGCCGCCATACCAACGCCTGGCCCGTCCATGAGTTATGTACTACTACCTGACACCTTGGACGGGCCAGTCCATGAGTTGCGCGGTATAGCCGTTGTACCAACGCCTGGCCCGTCCATGGGTTATGTACTACTCCCTGATGCCTTGGACGGGCCCGTCCATGAGTTGCACAGTATGACCGTCAAATCAAGGTCTGGCCCGTCCATGGGTTATGTACTCCTACCTGACGCCTTGGACAGGCCAGTCCATGAGTTGCGCGGTTAGGCGGCCATACCAACCCCTGGCCCGTCCATGGGTTATGTACTCCTACCTGACGCCTTGGACGGGCCAGTCCATGAGTTGCACGGTATGGCCGTTGTACCAACCCCTGGCCCGTCCATGGGTTATGTACTACTCCCTGATGCCTTGGACGGGCCCGTCCATGAGTTGCACAGTATGACCGTCAAATCAAGGTCTGGCCCGTCCATGGGTTATGTACTACTACCTGATGCCTTGGACGGGCCAGTCCATGAGTTGCGCGGTATGGCCATTGTACCAACGCCTGGCCCGTCCATGAGTTATGTACTACTACCTGACGCCTTGGACGGGCCAGTCCATGAGTTGCACGGTATGGCCGCCATACCAAGGCCTGGCCCGTCCATGGGTTATGTACTACTACCTGGCAGCTTGGACGGGCCAGTCCATGAGTTGCGCGGTATGGCCGTTGCACCAACCCCTGGCCCATCCATGGGTTAGGTACTACTACCTGCCACCTTGGACGGGCCAGTCCATGAGATGTGCGGTATGGCCGTCACCTCAAGGGCTGGCCCGTCCATGGGTTATGCGCTGCTACCGATACCTTGGACGGGCCCGTCCGTGAATTGCGCGGTATTACCTTGGCATCATGGCCGGGCCAGCCCATGAGCGGGGCAGCCTTATCTGCTCTCGCAGACGGGCCCGTACATTTGTTATGGTATTCCCTTGGCTCTTTCAAATAGGCGGGCCAGTATATATGTTGTACATATTCATTGCGTCCTTATTCTCAGGCCCACTCATTTGTTATTGTCACTCATGGAACTCCGGCCCGCCTATAAGTCACGTATTAATTAATTCGACGGGCCCGCCACAGCCTGTCCATATGTGTTGGCAGTTTGGCGCGCAGGCTACTCATTTGTTGTGACTAACTGTGACTACTATATGTGTCAAAAGAGATAGAAAACCCTGTCGATGGCCGTGTAACCGTGGCAAGCACGTCCGGTGTAGCTGAAGAGTCTGCCTCTACCGTCAATATCCGTGAAACCACAGCAGTCATGTCTGGCGTAGTCATGGACACTCATTCATCTGCTACCGTGGCAAGCACGTCCGGTGTAGCTGAAGAGTCTGCCTCTACCGTCAATATCCGTGAAACCACAGCAGTCATGTCTGGCGTAGTCATGGACACTCATTCATCTGCTACCATGCCAGTGGAAACCGTGGAGAATCCCTGGTCTGAAGCATCCGAAAATACCGCCGTTGTCATGAGATCCATACGGTCCAGTCCGGGCAGACGCTCTGCCTTTATGAATACTGCTCGCGCTGGTACGTCCCTGCAATCTCGTTTAGGTAAACATCCCGGCAACAGGTATGAATCCTTTATTCCATCTGTGAGTGCTGCTCGCTTCTTTACTGATTTTACCGTATTTTTCTAACTCGCCTTGGCAGAAGGTGGTCCTCAAGGAATTAGACTACTCATCTAGCCTTCGCGATGACTTGTACAAATTCATGCAAGAGCAAACGAAAGAGCGCAATGAACTCATAAAGGCCTTTGAGGGAGCGCGCGTAACTATTGAAAAGGAACACAGTCTAGCACTGGCGCGGGTACGGGAAGAGATGGGAGATGGCGCTCGAGCGTTCAGCACATACGAAAAGCGTGTAGAGCAGGAACTTCGTGACCGCGACGCCACTATAGCCAACCAACGAGCTATGCTTGAAGAATTTGACACCAATCTTAGGACACTCCGAACGGCACTGGAGGGTGAATTTACTAGATTAGATGTATGTCTATCATTCTGCTCGATCTCCTGCCTCTAATCCCTTTCTGCAGGCAGATGGAAATGCGAAGTTTTCTCGATTGTCAGAAGAGCATGGGCGACTCCAGCAAGAGGTCGAGAATCGAGACAGAACCATAGCACAGCAAAGGGCTACCCTCGAACATCTCCAAGGTGAATTTAGGACGCTGCACGCTAGATTGGATTGTGAAATTGCCAGAGTAAATGTACGTCTTCTTCTTCTTCGAAGTATAGTGTCTAAAACGCATTGCAGACTGAGAAAGACTCTGAGCTTGCGGCCTTGACAGAGAATTTCTCACATTTACGGACAGAGAAAGAGGCTGAGCTCGCAGCCTTGGCACAGAAATTCGAGGATGCCTTGCGTCAAGTCAAGGCCCTTAACCGGAGTCAGCGATTGCCCCAGTCCGCGCAGACACATACGCCCTCTACGTCATCTGCCACCCCCCACCCAATCAGCAGGTTTGACCTGCAGGAAGAGGTGGGACAAGATGTCGAAGGAGAACCCCGTCATACCCGCATGCCTATAGATACTGAAAGGACTCCAGGAGTTCCTTCCAGAGAAGTCACAGCTGGCTCAGTTGCAGAAGAAGTCGTCCGGATGCTAAGGATGGACGCCATAGGACGCCTTTACAGCACACTGCGCCGCAAAGTAAATTCTAGGAAACATCGCCAGTTGGCTGTGGTGAAGGAGGAGATCATGAGTGATAAGGAGCGGAATGATAATCTGGTAAGTGACTTTCTTCCGTTGCGATTTCTAGCTCTAATGATTATATCATAGGAGCATATCAGGGACTTGTTCGGCCATGCTTTTTCAGTCACGGGAGACGCAGACTTTCTTGCTTATGAATTGCCCTCGCGTGAGGTGATAACGAGTTTCACTGAAGGCGATGGCCCGGGCCCTGACCCCGTCAACCTGCTGTGGGACTTCTCGAGTCCGGTTTCATCGGTTTGGAACAAAGCTGTCATCGATATTTTGCTAAACAAATTGCATGAATTGCGCATGGAAGGAAACTGGACTACCGCGCCAAGGAGTGACAAATACTGGAGGGATGCAATCAAACAGAAATTCAACCGGATCAAGGTAATGTGGAACAAAGGGAAGCCCCGGAGGCTCGATGATAATATTTTGGAAACACCTGAAGAAGTTGTGGTTAGGTTGATGCAGAATAAAGTGGACAACCTCAAGTCTGCACGCAAGGATATGCGAAGGGTAGCAGTAAGTTTCTTTTTTTTGTCCTTGTCGGCTTGTCTTACAAAGAGTGCAGAAGTTCCGGCGCCGCTCGATCACTACAAAGACATTTTTACGTGCAGAAATGGCACGGGGGACAAAAGATAAGGAAGTCTGGCAATGGCTCTCCGACGTGGTAGATCACTTGGGCAATGACGGTATGAGTTCGGAGGACAGTGAGGAGGAAGACATGCAAACTGTCTTTCGAGTCCGTAGTCTGCCATGGAGACGCGATGTCGACAAAGAACTGTGATTCATTGATTCCAAACGCAAAGATCTGGCTGTATCTTCCCCTAGAGGTGCCAAACCAGTCAAGCGAATCAGACCCTCTAACCCTTTACCATCGTCTCGTCAGCCTGTGCATGGCTTGCCTGCTGCTTTCTACAAACCCCAGTGGTTAGAAATGAATCCTATGGCCGCATCGAACGAAGTATTTAACTGGTCACAATTTATTGCACAGGGTGTATGAAGTACATGTCGTAGTTGTAGCAAATCAGAATTGTGAAGTGATTGCAGCCGCCATTGAATTGTGAGGCCTATATTACTTGATTCACGGGAATAACCTGGCATACGTCCTCGAATGGAAGCTTAGTACCGTCCTCCAGTTCCACCCCTTTTGGCGCTTTCTTGCTCTGACATTTCTTGACCAGGTGAATTTGACCAGCAAGCTTGCCCCGTAGTATGAGACAAGATTGCCCAGCACTCGTCGGTTTTGCAGGGGTCAAGTCACGTGCAGGGATGAAATGGTGCTCGATATTCACGCTCACCGTACTTGAGGTCGCGGTGACTGACACATGACCGGGGGGGGCCAAGCCACACCCTCGCGTAACTGTGGAGAAACAGTCAGGAGCCGTAGTGCGGACCACACGCTTCTCCAGTGAGCCACGGTTGTAAGCGAGGCCGACCCTCAGGCATACGTGCCACTTAGGGTAGTCGCAGAAATTATCGTCGAAGAGCCAGGGAACACAGCCTAAACAGTAATTTCAATTTCGGTATGTAACGGGGAACCAGACCTACGTACCATAATCGACTTGCTGTTGTTCAGTCTCGTTGGAGCGTCGTGGGGTGACATCACCGGGGTGGACGACCCAGGGGTTGTAAGCCGATGTACTGGGGCCTGGTTCGGCTGAAGGGTCTGCAACGGGCGAGGGAGGGGGAGGGGTAATGTGGCGAGGAGGTGCAGTCGGTACAAATGACATCCGACGAAGTTCTATGAATGCCGCCATTCGTGCAGGGTCCAAGGGGGCACCATTGAGGAGCACGCCAGATCTGTAGATGACGAGGAAAATCAGTGCGTGACTATAGTGGGCAAAGCCACTTACTCAGTGATGACTGCAGTATGTTTCAACTGCATAACACCGGAGTGAATCGCGACCTGGCAGGTGGTTCTGCCTACCGACCGCAGCGTTCCTCTGTATCCCTTGCTGGGACCAGAGATGATCCATACCTCGCAGCCGACATGGCGTTCTACGTCACAAAGGGAATAGTCCTGCACTTTGACGCAAAATCCAATTGGAACATCATGCTAAAACGTCATTAGAGCAGTATGGAAGCAGTAGTCCGAACACTTACCCATGGTCCATCTTCTGACACCACTGTAAGATGCCCGGCTATAATATCGACGGTGCGAACAGGCCCTTCAACACCTAGAGCAGGACCGCGCGCCACTCGTACACGGTCTCCAATAGTGACATCATACCCCCTCTCCTTTGAAAATTGTAGTGTATTTGGGGGAATGACGACGGCATCATCCATACAGACGGATATCTGTATGAGATCATCAAACTCGTCGACATTGCCGTCACCCCTAGCATCGGCTTCCTCAGCCTTCGACTTTCCCTTATCCCCAGGGTTGGCAGTGCTTTTCTCCTGAATCGCGGACGGTGTCACCAAGAGCTCACGGCCACTGTAGTAGTGTAACGTGCCGCAACGGTCCTTATGCGGGCCTCTGACGACACGTACTAGGTCCCCTGGTTGTAAACGGTTCTCGTTAGCTAAAGGATCGTACCAGACCTGATCATCAGCTCGAGAGGCATATGTTGTCGGGGGGATGTACGATGCTAGAAGTATTCCCGGGACCTCGACCTGCGAACTCATCAGTAAAAAGTGATACTTCACAAGATCATGACTCGCTTGTTGGTCGCTGCCCTGCAGTAGGAAGATGTCATCTCGTCTGCTGATTACCATGCCCTGAAAGCCGCAGTCAATGCCTGCGATGACCTTGACGGAAGCGCCAATACGGAATTCCAGCTTGAAATCATGTACGGAGATTTCAAGTAACCCGACATCATCACTTGAATTGTCAGTCAAAACATGGACGGTGACGGATTCGCATTGGAGGTCCACTGCAACAATGCGAGCCAACTTGTTTGCAAATTCGCCCGAGCAAATCCTGCCGGTGTCTCCTTCCTGCCACCATTGAGTCGAGAACCTGGTCAGGGTACGGTCGACCAAGGAGGGATCTACGGATGCCACAGCAAACCAGGCGATCTCGTCAGGCGAAGGCACCCCCACCACCTTCACCCATTTCTTTGGGAAGGAAATCCGACAACAACCGAAATGATACTCGGACCCATCGCAGTAGGCGACGGGGTGTCCCCGGTCATTCGTAGACACCGTTACCTCGAGACCGTGCTCCCTGGCTAATTCCACGTCAAACAAACTACGTCCTTCCACGGGACTGTGCGCGTCGGAGTAATACAGTGACTCCAAAAACCCTTTCCATGTTTGACCTCACAGCAGTATTTGAAGTATACTGCCAGACACATGAAAAATTACACTAGGCTTTGGTGGAGTCATAAATAGTACATACTCTTGGCTACAAGATTGCCCTATAGGTCATGTGATTTCATTCACACAGTCCTGAGATATGGCCATTTTAAAACAGCAAGTCCATGGAAAGGGTTTTTTCACTTTTGAATTGGTACCTAGGATCTCATGGAAAACATGCTATAATTGCTATTGTTTGTTGATACAAACAAAGGCACACACTTGAACAATATGTCTGAGTTTAAAAAAGTTCACATCCTTTGTTGCTTTCAACCACCATTATGGTCAGATCCCTTTCTCTTACCCAACAAAACACCATTCTCTCCTTGCTGGATTCTGGCCATTCTGGTGAAGCTATTGCCAAGCAAATTGGTGTTAGCCCCTCTGTTGTATCCAAACTTCGTTCTAAGAGGTGTTCCACCCTTCCTAAGGCCATTGGAGGGCGTCCTTCCAAGCTTTCTCCTGCCAATCTTCGCCATGCTCAGCACCTTCTCACTTCTGGGAAAGCTGAAAATGCAGTTCAAGTCACCAAATCCCTTTCCAATATCATTAACCAGCCTCTCTCTGCCAATACTGTCTGTCTTCACTTGAAGAAGTCTGGTATGAAGGCTGTAGTCAAGACCAAACGCCCTATTCTTTCTGCTAAACATCGCAAGGCCCGCTTGGATTTTGCCTATACCCACAAGGACTGGACTATAGAGGACTGGAAGAGGGTTGTATGGTCTGATGAGACCAAAATCAATCGCCTAGGGTCAGATGGATGCAAGTGGGCTTGGAAAAAGGCAGGTGATGGGCTCAGTGATAGGCTGGTACAGGGAACCCTCAAGTTTGGAGGGGGTTCCTTGATGATGTGGGGCTGTATGACTTGGCAGGGAGTTGGCTTTGCTACCAAGATTGATGGTAGGATGGATGGGGACCTTTACCTTCAAATTCTGAGGGATGAGCTCCAGCAAACCCTGGAGTATTATGGTCTCAATCCTCCTGACATCATCTTTCAGCAGGACAATGACCCCAAGCACACCTGCAGAATTGTCAAGAATTGGCTGGAAGAGCAAGAATTCCAGACCATGGTGTGGCCTGCACAATCTCCTGACCTTAACCCCATTGAACATCTCTGGGGTTGCCTGAAAAGGAGGCTTGCAAGCCATGAGAACCCCCCTAATGGGATTCATGAGCTGTGGGAGAGAGTTCAGGTGGAGTGGGAGGGGATACCAGTGGAGGAGTGTCAGAAACTGATTGAGAGTATGCCTAGAAGGGTTGAGGCAGTGATTAGAGCAAAAGGTGGCTATACCAAGGACTGATAATACCCTAATACCCTTGTAAATTCAAAAGTGAAAAAACCCTTTCCATGGACTTGCTGTTTTAAAATGGCCATATCTCAGGACTGTGTGAATGAAATCACATGACCTATAGGGCAATCTTGTAGCCAAGAGTATGTACTATTTATGACTCCACCAAAGCCTAGTGTAATTCTTCATGTGTCTGGTGGTATACTTCAAATACTGCTGTGAGGTCAAACATGGAAAGGGTTTTTGGAGTCACTGTAAGGCAGCGACCGGGGGACAATGAGGGTCTCGACCGAAGAGTCCTCGACAGAGAGAACATATGCGATGTCGTTCTTGAAGGACCCAAATCGTATGCGCACCCAGGAGCGTGCAGGGATATCGCAGGGCTCCGTGACGGATCGCATTTGCTCCCGGGGTATCCGTATGATTTCCCTGACAAGGTCAGCATGCGAAGGGGGAAGGCCTAGTTGAACTTCCAGTGGAAAGCGAGCTTCCACGAAAATCCGTCGAGGAACCGATTGGAACGTTTGGCACGACATGCCTCTACGCCTAAGGTGTTCCAAAACAAATCCTGCACCGCGAACTAATAGAGACGAAGTGAGATGTTGAACGAAGAATTGTGCAGTGGACTGACCGGTGGGCAACTCTATCATATATACCCTCGACTCGATCGGGTCTACGTCCACGTCCATACCGACTTCTGCGCTGCGAACTGGACTGCGATACACGCATGCATTCGATCCTTCGGCACTCCCCTCGTGGTTATAATGATCGAAAATGCGTTCGAGGCGCTTGTTGAAGGTCGTACGACCTGACGGAGCGATCTCAGTTACCCTTGGACTGCGATGCATTTCACTATCTCAGTCGCTCTCATCCTCGCTTTCGTCGTCGTCACCGTCCTGCGCGGATGTGTCTAAAAACTGGCGAATGCCCCCGCTCAATTTCGCGCGCTTCGCTGGGGGTCGGGGGCCTTTGGATTTGCGAGAGGTTTTGCCTGAAGGATGGGTTAGCGAAGGGCAGGAACTCAAGGATGGACAATGACTTACGAGATCGCGAGGAGGAAGCCCGTCCGGAAGGGCGAGTAGAGGAAACATTAGCTGCAAGGTATCCAATAAATTACTGTACAAAATAGAATCTGCAAGTTTACCTACCTGAGGACGAAGACTGAACGGAGAGATCTTGGACACCTGATAGATATCAGCGAACTACACCATGAAGCCAGTTCTGAATTCACTTACTGGGGCGATCGAGGACCCTTTTAAGGTAAGGAGAAAACCTAATGCGAGGAGCCAACGACTCCGACTTCTTAACGCGAGGAATCTTGAAAAGAGATTTTCCCTGCCCTCAGTGGCGGTACTCTGTCTCGACTTATCGTAAGAGTGACTAGGGATACGGTAGTACGCTTTCTACCTCCCGTGACGTAGGGGAACTACTGATACGCTATGTGCTTCCACCCCCTAATGTGGGTTGCACCTTCGCACTACCCTTGACGGATAGCGGGACTACTAACTACGTTTCTTCTTCAAACACAACCACCAGCCGATAGGTGGACGGGACTAAAGGCGTCGCCCCGTAAACGAAGTGAAGAGAAGAAGGTAAAGCTCCTTAACCCTGGAGTCCGGGTATGCATTGCCCTATATGCCTGGGCGCAAGCGGAGTAAGGGAGTATTTGAGAATCGAGTTCAAGTGTAACACTTATAATCCGAAGACTATACTCGGTTACTCCAAGAACTGAGATGAGTAGAGAATGAGGGAACTGAGTTAAAGTGACGATGCACAAATGAACTCGATTGGAGTGTCTACGACAAGAGAGGCGGTATTTATACTACTACGAGTGTTTGTACCGAAGAACGTCATAGAACAAACCAAACAAGCGAGAGATAAATGCTATTGGCTGCAGCGATCCACGCTGAGTCAATGCGGCTACGCTGACGAATCAGCTGACTAAGTAAAGCGTCTATGAGCGCGTCTAAGTAACCCTAACCAGAGAGTGGATAAATAAGGTAAACTACGCTAAGAGTATGCTACAACTAGTAGTGAAAAAGTACGGGCCGTTACAAAGTGCGACTTCGCATTCATTCAGTCGTCAACACATTGTTCATTGGCTAATTACAAATAATGTAATATTAATCTACATATGTACCAACAGAACGCTAGGCAACGGCGTCAACAAGTCAGTACTACGAATGTTGGGTCGGACGGGTGTACAGCGTACCTTCACACAGACTGTCCACGCATATATACTAACCAAGTAGTGTCTGTCTTGATTCCACTCCGACAGATGAGTGACCATTAGTACTACGAACTTAGGGCGACTTATATCCTGTCGAGCCTGCTCCAATAGCTCGTCTAGTCCCCGGTCCTTTAAAGCTTTCTAAGAGAGAAATATTAGTTAGAAAAAGGGTGCACACGCGGCTGGGGACGCACCTGCACGCATTCCTTGTACTTCCCCCAGACAGCTCCGCAATTCTGTTCGAATTCCTCCGCCTTCCTCTTAGCGTATTCGTTTCGTTGTCCCTCCGAGAGCTTTTGGGAGTTCGCAATCGCGGGCTCGAGGTAGCCCTCGAACCAGCTGTTAAAGCAGGAATCATACGCGTGTTTGAGAGGCGTACATTCGGGCGACAGAGAGTGAGCCATGGTGGGATGTTTGGGACCTTACCTTCATATTCCACCCGTCGAGACATTGAAGCGTATTCAGATTCGTACGATTGATTGATTGATTAACACCTACGTATGTACGAACAAATTAGCATATACGGCTCCCCCCAGTAGTGAGCGACTTACCTGCGGGGAGGTGGAAAAGAAGAAAAGGCATCCGTGAGAAAAGCCATCGTTGATATACTGAACGCAACTCACGATCACGTGCATGGCAACTATGGCAAACTACTCGCGTGTGCACGTGATCGTGAGTTGCGTTCAGTATATCAACGCTGGCTTTTCTCACGGATGCCTTTTCTTCTTTCCCACCTCCCCGCAGGTAAGTCGCGCATCATACTTGGTGCGTCCGTGATATTCACTAACACTAATTTCAGTACTTTCTCTGTACGCGACGTGCAATGGTATATACGTAGACACAATACCATTTAAATGTATACGAACCAATGAATAACAGGCTGACCACGATAACCCGTGTGCTGAGAAGTGGAATAACATCAAAGACGTTACATCAGGAGATATTTGATGAAGTCGAAATCTTTGTGGCCATCCGCAGGCACGGCTTCTCATTCATGGTGGCAGATACAGTCCGGAGCAGCGAACAGTGAGTTTGCTATTCATGCATACATATTGCTTTGCTTGACCAAAAATTAGGGCCAAGTATCCGCTCGCTGCCGTCGCCGAATTATCGGACGCGTTTGGAGATGGTCTCATGGGCAGTTATGACGGAGGCTGTAAGTTCAGGACCTCTCTCACTCACAGCACAGTTGGACCAAGGGCGCTAGCCTTGAACCCGTACGTCCCTTATGCTGGCATTCCATGGCTATGCTCACCGTCGTTTATGCCTCGCTTCTTAGCAAGATACATTGATAGCATGGGGTTCGAAGACCTCGAGGGGTGCAAATGCATACTCTAGCTACAACGATCGTCAACGACTACGGACAGGCCCTAAAATGATTAAGTTCCTAGGGAGTAACTTTTGAAATGACCTGTTGACGATCAAATCTGTGTGAAGGTAAGTACGCCCGCCGTTGCAACGAATTCATAGTACTGACTATCTTCTCATCACTCCAGTATGGGCACATAGCTTACGTAGATGACGCTCGCAGCACTTCGCTGTGGCCGGCATGATGACTCGGTCAGCATGTAAATAATATGCAGCTCCTGGGAATGTCCCGCTTCTTGCACAGTATTTTATAACGCAATCGCCCTCCGTCGCAGCCAAGAAAGTGGGGACGTTGAGAGCCGGACAGACAAACCAGTTACAAACGGTAACGTATATAAACAGCTGGTCTAATACATGTTGAAAGCAGAAAAGAGAAGAATGACACCACCCGCAGAAGATGAGCCAACATCTGCACAGCAGCCACCACCATTCGCGAGCACTCGATGGCGGAAATTGCTCACCCGATGGTCCAGACGCAGGCCTGAACAAGTAACGAGGAATATTCTTAGTCGGGTTGAAAGAGTGGATAAAGGTATGTCTTGTTGGAGATTGAATCACCCCTGTGTGATACACTGTTTTGGTACGCATTTTCACATGCTTACATAAGCGCTTAGAGCGCACTTTACAGTACACTTTTGGTACTACTCCCTCAGTAGTTGAGTCACTACTGAGGGTAAGCCTACTATTTACTTAGTATTTCCATACTTACTGATATCCTGTAGCTGCCTACAGGTACATTCAATACATAGTAGTTGAGTCACTACTGAGGCTGCCTACAGCCTTTCCAACAGGTTATGAGCCCCGCATAGCGCGGAGAAAATTTTATTGAAGGCAACTCGTACTCGACTCGAAAAAAGAAAACTACTCAACAAACCATTACTGTCCTTACTCGAAAGCTAGTGGATACTACGACTGATGGATTACCTTCCCAAGCTCACAGACAATGGGCACAATTGGATGAGTTATGGAAACTCGGTCCTATGCGCCATTAATGATGAAGGCTTGATGGGGTTCCTAGTCGGGTCTGAGAGACGACCCATACATCCAGCAGAGCTAGAAGGTCGAGGCAAGGGATGGACACCTCGGACCGACGAGGAACGAGACGAGGTCGCGGTATGGCGAACCGCCGACCAGTTGTGGACTCGAAGAAACGCGACAGTAAACTATACAATCATTTGCGGCATCCCGGATACCATTTTCTCGTCTATGCTACACCTAAAGTCACCACTCGAAAAGTGGTCTTACCTCGAGAGTCGTTTCGGCCGAATTCCGAGACTGGAGAGCTGGCTAGCAGCTGAGCAAGCCATGCAGCAACACGACTCATCCTCTGAGCAAGACACAGCTGGAGAAAGCAGTCAGAATGCTCATGAGGGTGATGATGACGAGTCAGAAATCTCACCTGGTGGTCACGACGACCCTGTGGACAGCTCGAACGACTGTGCCGAGACCGAATCTGGGTACCCGACACCCGAGACTGAGGTCGCACTCGCACAGTGTGTAGAACTTCACCTGCCAATGGTTGAGGTTGGGAGTATGAACTCAGAACAACCGGACGAACGCGCAAATATGCTCGAAGCACCTGACGAGGGCAGTCAGTGTGCGAGGACCAAAGTCGAGGAGAGCCAGGACCTACCTGAGCCGAGCTCGAAGGCTCTCGAACTCGAATGTGATGCCACCAGACTGGCTGGTAGTCACTCTATCGAAAGTGGGCCACTACCGTCCTTCGAAGAGGATCAGTCCACCCAGATGAACAGCGACAAACCAATCCTCGACATACCTGGTCCACCCGGCACCCATATCGAACTCTCTGACCCACAAGTCAAATCTTCTATACTACAGAACGACCTAGAGGTGACAGGAAGTACCCTAGGGGACCCCAGTGAGGAGTCAGACTGGTCTTCGCAGCTGCGAGAGACCGAGCGACCCGGTCCTCATCGAGATCATACACCCGAAGGAAAATTTCGCATCTACGAAGGACAGTATACCTGGGACACCCCACCTGACGAGGTCTGGGGGATGGGGGTGCATACGCATGCTCGAGTGGGTTTGGGGGACAGTACGGATGCCGAGGCGAAAGCGACGAAGCTGGAGATAAGGCCTGTTAGCGCCAAACTGGCTGGGATGCGGAATACCCTACCTGTGCCTCCAGAACCGCCTCCTAACGCCCCCACTCGCACTCCTATGACTATCAGGGACCCCCGTCGACGTGGAAGATTGAAAACGAGAGCTGAAAACGTCAGTAACACATGTACGAGGCGAAACACTTGTCGTGCACAAGCGGTCCTCGTGTGGCCACTTACACCGCTCCTCGTGCCCTCGAATCGATCCTTGGACCCTACTGGAGGGTTATGGACGAAGAAGATAGGCTGTAGAGAGGTCAGGCATGCGAGACGAGATGAAACGAGAGGTGGCACGTACCGAACGGCTCGTGCCCTCATGCGGCTGTTTCAACCCTTCCCTATACCTTCGAAACGGCTCCGATACCCTACGGGAGGGTTACAGATGGTAAACGTACGCTGTAACGAAGTCAGCAGTGCCAGAATCGTCCAAACGAGAGGGTACCCGTACCTTGATAAGCACACACAAGCCTGTGTTGCTATACGACCATCTCGAGCACCCAAGAAACGCTTGAAACCCCCTTGGGGTGTCTCAAACCTTATCGACGGCAGGGGGTGCCTCCCGAACATACTCACAGTGTCGACAAACCGCCATTATTCGAAGCGGCTGCCTCGCAGCAGCGGTACAAGGCAGAGGACAGCGCACAGCAAGAGTACTCCCGAAATGGAAGTTGCGACAACGCGGCGCGTCAAACACGACCAAACATCGCTCGTACATGGACTCGAAGCTCACTAGCAGCAGAATACACTCGTTTATTGAATTATTATTGAGTATACATTCATTGAGTTCTTATTTTCTGCATTTCTACTTATCACACAGTGGAGCTTCAGGGGGTGTGTTGGAGATTGAATCACCCCTGTGTGATACACTGTTTTGGTACGCATTTTCACATGCTTACATAAGCGCTTAGAGCGCACTTTACAGTACACTTTTGGTACTACTCCCTCAGTAGTTGAGTCACTACTGAGGGTAAGCCTACTATTTACTTAGTATTTCCATACTTACTGATATCCTGTAGCTGCCTACAGGTACATTCAATACATAGTAGTTGAGTCACTACTGAGGCTGCCTACAGCCTTTCCAACATGTCTAATGTGGAGATTATCGGGCAGTCATTGGACACTCTTACGCCCGCTTACTGCGCGCTCACTGCCCGATGACTTCTCAGGGTATCTAAACTGATTTTTGAATATTTACTTTCATAACACATTTTGATCGCGCAGAAAATCTAATATTTCGATGATCTCGGAATGTATTGCCTAACATAGAATTAAGCATGCCTGCAAAGTAAATTGTAAATTTAATCTTGGGTTGATGTTTCTATCTTTTTAGGAAGTTATAATTGTCTATAACCTTGCGACATTCCTCCAATATATATTTCTCAATTGTCTTTCGAAGATATCTCAATGTTTCTCTTAATATAGACTTTGGATAAATTTTGTAAGTCTTCTCGGAATAAAATTTTACGAGACGCTAGTAATTTGAATCATGAAAAAAAATGCTGTTTTCGCTTTCGAATACTCTTTAAAACGGGTGATAACATTGAAACCACCGCAGTGTGATAGACGTGCCCATCAACCCGTCACCCACCCTCGTTACGTGAAGAGGTGAAATTCTAAGCCACTCGAGACCCCGTGGCCAACCGAAAGAAGTTGTGGCTGATACGCTAGGTAACGGATGTCAGGATACTCTGGTCGACTAGGCTTTCCAGTACAAAGGAAATCTGGAAGGTCTTCTAAGTGAACTTTGAGGATTGGATGAAGACCAAGTAGGTCAGCAATACTTACCTCACGAGGCAATACGCCGAGTGGGGCGGAGTTCGCAAGTTTCGTCATGACCGAGCGTGGGGTAGAAAAGACCGAACAAGCTATGGTGCGATCGATGCGAAGTGAGGTGAAGAGGGAGCGCAACTACCTTACATTCTCCGCCTGCTGTGTAGTTAGTACTCGTACCGAAAGCACAGCACTTCGTCAGATGTACTGTAAGATCACTACTTGTCTGAAACAAAATACGGTGGTACGAGATACAGTGAACGACGAAGCTCTCAGTGGAGTAAAGTAGAAGCAGCTGAGGCCGCAGACACCATGGACCGTATGACTGTAGACGAGAGTGTATCATGCTTCTGAAGATTGCGCGGAGAAACAACCCGGGTGCGGATGTCATCGAGCAACTCGATTTCATCGACGACCTTCTGTCGCAGCCTAGTGAACAACTGGATTACGTCAATGACCTTCCGTTGCAGCTTCTGTGCTGTGGAAGGAGATAGTAACGTTTGAATCGTGTCTTTGGATACAATGAAGACCCGCTGGTCAGGTAGCCCAGCTTTCTCCAGATTGGTCTTGACGTTCTTCCGAGTCTCCTCGATGAACTGCTTACGAGCAGCCGTAAACAGCCTATCGCGACGTCCCGAGTCATCTTCATCATCCTCGTCACTATCGCATTCCATATCTTTCATCAAGTTATCGATATGCTGGTCCGCTTTGGAGCGCACGATGTATGCTGGAATGCCGAACCGCTTAGCATTGGATAAGATGGCTATATCCGTCGCAGTGAACCGGTTGTCGAAGACGACGATGATGCAATCGAACACATAGAGGCCCTGTTCGTTGAAGTACTGCCAATCTGGCACGCTCAAAGTGCCAGCACCAGGGATGTCGAACCAGAGAATCCGGTGATTGGGGCTCGGATCAGGATACATTGCCGTCTCGCGAGTCGTTTCGGTGACACCAGTAGCAGCGGCTCCAGTATCCTTATTGCGCAGCCCACGGAAGGCATTGACAAGGGATGATTTCCCACACCCCGCCACACCCGTGATGGCACAGTGAAAGAAACCGTGCTGGTATTGAATACGCTCTTTTGCTCTTTGGATATCCTTCAGCGATGGCGTCACAACAGGCCGAATGCCCTTTTTCAACCGTAACTCTGCTTTCTCCTTGGCAGCGATCGCGTTCCGGGCCTCTTCCTTTGCCTCCTTTTCCCTATGTTCCGCTTCGGCCTGCGCTTCCGCATAAGCTTCGAGTTCATCAAGGTATGGGTTGGAAGCATCCGGTATTATTTCTTCGGTATAGCACATGGAGTCGCAAAGAAATGAGTTCTGGTTGAGATAGTATAGTTGGAACTGTGGGGTGCTCCACGCGTCGGGTCTTGGGTGACACGTCCTTCGCCTTAAAAGCGGTTTGGACTATCCCAATATTGGATTATCTCGTAATCAAATGTGTCACCAAGTTAGCACATGCTTGCCATTTGGAACTGCCAGTAGGGGGGTTTGCTCGAATGGTCAAGATGACCTGGTGGGGAAGCCATACACCCCAAACGCGGTGTGGATATAGAGGATTTGTCTAGCACGTACATGCCGTGTCCAGCAGACCCGGTCGGAGTCATGTATCGATACCCGCAGAGCGTGTTTGACAGCGCCGAGTGCCACCGTGCGAGGTGAACGATTGACCCCAGGGGCATCCGAAGAATGACCAAGTGGTCGCAGGGTACGCGATCAGGAATAAGCCGATTGCACAAGGACTCCCGCTACAATCACAGCTAGTGGATACCTCGTGTCACCATTCTGGAGTCTGGAAACGACCGACGAAGCTTCTACGCATGTTTGAGGTTCGTCTCGACAGATTGTATGAAACCCCGTACCATGAGTCGGTCACGAGCTAGGCTCCTTCGCCTCACTTTGGCTGTTCAGTGACGCGTTTGAACCCAAACCCAGCAGGTGCCTGGCAGCAGTGAATGTGTGCAACAATCGCGATAGTAGAGAAATGACAGACCAGGGTTCTTGCTCCACTGCAAGATGGAACGGTAGTGCCGGTGAATCGGAGATAGAGAAGTTGAGGAGCATGAACAGGATAGAAGCAAGCAGATTTCCGAACTGGAGGATATACACTATGCGACGAGCTCGGGACAACAGAAACGCGCAACTGTGCTGCTAGGTGTTTTATACAGCAGACGAAGAAAAGGGTCATGGTAGCTATCAAGAAAACTTGTTGCTGCAGTAAGCCTCACTGTACAGGTCTGTAAGCAGCTCGACCTCGTCGATCATTCTCCTCGGCACCTTATCTTTGACGGCCCCGAGAAGAATCTTGTTCGACACGATATAAACCCGCTGGTCAGGGAGGTTTGCCTCGGCCAAGTTGTTCTTGACGCTCTGGCGTGTCTCCGATACATACTGTTCGCGAGCAACCCTATAAAATTGCTCTCGGTTGTCTGCATCCTCTTCGTCAGGATCGTAACCCATGTCCTTCATCAGGTTAAAGATATGCTGGTCGGATTTAGAGCGAACGATGAAGGTGGGGATTTGGAAACGATGACAGTTTGCGAGTATGGCCTGGTCCGTCATCGTGAAGCGGTTGTTAAAGAGTACGAGGATGCAATCGAAGATGTAGAGACCTTGAGAGTTGAAATACTGCCAATCGGGGATTGTTAACGTGCCAGAACCGGGAACGTCGTACCAAGCAAATTGCCCGCTGTGTGCAGTATCGACGTATCTTGAGATTGTTAGAGTGGTCTCGTTGACGCCAGTGGCGGCCGCGTTGGGGTCATTGTTATTCATGCCACAGAGTGCGTTGATGAGAGAGGACTTCCCACTACCAGCAACGCCAGCGACAGCGAAGTGAAAGATGGCATCTTCATACTGCACCTTTGCTTTGGCGAGCCGTAACTCCTCGACGGTAGGCATAACCACAGGCTGAATCCCTTTTTTCAGTTGCCTTTCCACATCTTCTCGCTCAGCCTGAGCCTTTCGTGCGGCCTCAGCAGCCTCCCGAGCTTTTCGTTCTTGTTCTTCTTGTGCCTTCTTCGCACGTCTGGTTTCTTCTTCTATGGCCCTAAGGCGCCTAGCCTCCTCCTCCCGAGCTGCAATGGCAGCAAGCCTCTCAGCCTCCTGCCTCCGTCGTTCCTCTTCCATCTCTCGTGCAATCCTCTCCGCACGAGCGCGTTCTTCACGGGCACGAGCTTCCGCTTCCTCACGAGCTCTTCGCTCAGCTCGCTCGGCCTCCTCCTTCCGTCGACGTATTCGCTCGGCTTCCGCACGGGCAGCTTGAGCAGCCCGCTCAGCCGCAAGCTGGGCTTCATGTTCCCTTCGTCGCTGCTCCTCTGCCTCACGTGCAGCACGTTCAGCAGCTTCCCTCGCCCAACGCGCAGCTTCTTCTGCTTGCCTCTGTCGCTCCTGGGCTTCTTGGGCTTCCCTCTGAGCCCGCTCGATCGCAGCCCAGTCAGGTTCAGGTTCGTGAGAATGACTACCGCCCATAACGATGGTAGAGGTACTTTAGTTAGTGCGTAGGGGTATGAGGGTTGAGGGAGCAAGAGTAGTGACCTTATATAAGGATTGCAGCAAGAGTTGAACCACGGCGATCATTGCCTGTGATGCGGAAGTGACTGGAACGTACCGCGTCCTCGAGGTGACGGTAGCATGTCCGCTAGAATAGCAGTCCATCGCATGTGGCATTGAGAAATGCGACGGCCTCCAAAGACGTCGAGTCCACTGGGGGTGCAGCAGAACTGTCGGACACGTGACGTCAGCAGATTTGATTCCGTGGAACCTGCAGTGGTCATCGCCGGTAATACGCCAGTCAAGCCTCTGCGAAGGACCGGCACGCACAATACGCACGCACGCACTCGCGTTCCACCGTTGGGCTGCAACGTTGTTCGGATTCAAGATTGATGGTCTAGGGTGGCCCCCTCAGTTCGCACGCGCATGGGTCCTGAAAATGAGCGCTTCTCTTGCAATAGCCGTCCACATCTAGCGAGGCTTACTGGCACAGCCTGGTAGATTCACGCATAAAGCGCCGCAGCGATTGCACCGACGTATTTCGTGACAGCCTTCCACACATACCACCTGCTGTGGCGAGGTCCTGGCCTATCTTCAAAACTAGGTGTGTACGTGCAAGTCTTCATAACTTATCCATTGGACGATAAATTTACTGGTGCACGTACCCCATCATCTCACAGTCGAGGAGCCGCCTATTCATCCATTATGACCCGATTCTCCCTCAATACGTCGGCTGTAGCAGGAGTATTCGGTGGCGAAGAGGCGATCGCTAGCATGGCTACCGTACATGTATACGAACACCGGAAGTGGCTGGGTTGGTACAACTCCCCTGGCTCGTACACTGTCGCCAGACGGTACAGCCTACTTTCCAGTTTTTCTGGTGTAATTCTTGGAGCTCACACCAACCTTGCTACGCTTTTCGAGCTGGATGGATGCAAGGGCCCCAAGTTTAGAGCCGCGCACTCAGGAAGCATTCTGGACGAGACCAGTCACCTAGCTGCGTTGCTGCTAAAAGAATGCTCAGACTTGCCGGGAGAAGAAGTACAGGGGAGGAAGACAAAGCAGATAGGTGTCACCGTTGCCGACTTCCATCATGTACCAGATGAGCACATGTACCCCAAGTGTCTCGATACAGCCTCCCCCTTCGTTGCCCTCATTCCGATCACAGTCAGTATCGGTACTTCCGTTGCATGTGCCTACTCCCAGGACTGGTACTCTTTTTCCATGATCCTTCTGGGGGCAATCGCTAGCGGCGTTTCTTGCTGGATCGTCGGTTCCGGTAAACTCACTTTCACGCACCCCAAGGCTGCAGATGGTTGTCCCCCTGGCGACGGTGTACTTGGTACGGATGGGGACATCGCCGTATTGAGGGGCCCGGAAGGTGCCGTCAACTGCATAACTCGTGGCAGATTTTCTCTGTCTTTTAGCAGCCAATCACTTTATGGTAACATCGGGTGGTGTTCAACGCTCTTAATGGTTCAGTTCGTCGCCCAGTTACTCCTTATTCCACAGGGGACACTGTTCGGCCAATCGTTATTTCTCGCTTCCCTCGCTGTATCTTGGGCATACAACTTGTGGCTGTCTTCCTTGGATAAGGAGAAACTTCACGGGACGATACTGATGGAAGGTGTGCTTTGCCAGCCGAGGTTGAAAAAGTATTTGCTCGGTACGCGGACTTCGATGGCTGTTTTCGTGGCTCTCCTTCTCAAACCTGAAGAACCAAGACTGATTCTTGATCACCTAATTTGTAACGATACACCGGTCTGGAACTCGTTCAAGGAGACCATTTCTCAGCGCATGTGTAGCACGGAAATGGCGCTTTCCTTCGATCCTCCTGATCAGGACCGGCCCACTACCCTCTCGGAGGAGAAATTGTGGCGAACTCTTTACGCCGACGCTAAGTCAGCGTACGAGGCATTCCTAGAGCATTGCAAGGTACAGTAGCCACCTCCACTCAGGACAGTCAGCGTTGCAGTTCCATTCACAAGTTCTACACTGGTGTCACTTGTTTTTAGCATTCGTATTTGTAACCACACATACACATACACACTCACACATGTACTGTACATCCAGTTTCGCATCCCAATGTCGTGGCTCGAGGATAAGTCTTCCTCGACGGAACTCATCAGGGACAGTACGGAACGAACCCTGAAGGCCTGATCAGGCGTCCCGACTTCGAGTCAAGCGGCTTCAGGGTTACAACCAGAACCCTCTGTCGAACGTTTCATGTTTGACTGCACTTTTTACCACGCCGGGGTCGGTACTCAACTTTTCCGACAGGGTCGCAAATTAAGACTACATATGTACTCCCTCAGATCCCCAGCGTGCAGTACTCGATAAGCGCCGAGTCTGGCGCTCGTTGATCATTGCCACAGGCGATGGCTTTTCCCAGGGGCCCATCACAATATTTCCTCATAATTATTCTGCTTTTCTTCCCGGTCCCCGTGTCCTTGCACCGCATACCCCCTTGTCCTCAAAATAGCTGGGCATCAGCCTTAGCTTGCTAACATGCCCATCATCCCTCAGATTACCGCTGCTCTCGCCGGCCGTTCTGTGTTCCCCACGCCACTGGATGATGTCCATTTCACCCTGGACACATCGGGTGTTGCTGGTGTTTTCGGTGGCGAAGAGGCAGTCTCTGCTATGGCCACCGTACATGTCTACAAATATAGGAAATGGTTGGGGTGGTACAACTCTCCTGGTTCGTACGAGATCGCCAAGCGTTATGGTAGACTCGCAACGTCCAAATTTTACGACGGTCTTTTTCCGGGCGTTCACACAGACCCCGCCACGCTCTTCGAGTTGGATGGCATGCCAGGACCCAAATTTAGAGCTGCACACTCTGGAACCGTCATCGACGAAACAAGTCAACCGGCGGCATTGTTAATGAAGGAATGCTCGGACATGACTGGACAGGCAGTCCAGGGCAGAAAGACACGACCCATTGGCGTTACCGTCGCCGAACTTCGTTATACCCCGAAACACGAAGAATATCCAGCTCAGTTCCGCACTCTCGCACCCGTTTACGCCAGTGTGCCTATCGTAGTCAGCGTGGCCGCATGTATTATGTGTGCCCTGGTTTACGATTGGTACTCCTTCGCCATGATCCTGCTCGGCATCGTCGTCAGTGGCATATCCTGTTGGGTGATCGGGTCGGGGACGTTTCTCTTCACACACCCCGAACCTGCGGAAGGATCACCCCCCGGAGATGGCATCCTCACTTCCGACCAGGAAATTGTCGTTTTGAGAGGAGAAGAGGGTGCAGTGAACTCGATCACACGTGGCAGGTTCTCCCTGAGGTTCCGTAGCGAGCCTCACTACGAGGACATTGGGCGGTGCTCCGTTTTACTGATGATACAATTCGTCGCGCAACTACTCCTCATTCCTCAAGGCACTCTCTTCGGCCAATTGATGTTCGTCATATCCCTCGGTGTCTCGTGGGCATACAACCTATGGTTGTCCTCGATCAACAAAGAGCAGATCCAGAGAGATATCCTCATGAAGGAGGTTCTTCGCCGGCCAAAACTTACAAAATACATACTTGGCACCCGCACCAGCACGGTGGTATTCGTTCTCCTTCTGCTGCAGCCAGAGGACCCCAACAAGATGATAAACTCACTACTACCTAACGACACCAGAGCATGGAGGAAGTGGAAAGACGCCATCGTTAGTCAAATCAAAGACGAGAAAGGCTTCGAATTTGATCGGTCCCACTGGGACGATGCCAGTTTCACTGAAGGAGACAGACAGCTGCTCAGCGTTCTCTTTCAAGACGCACAAGACGCCTATGCGGGTTTCAAAAAGCACAACATGGCGTCGGAATACAAAAGTGAATGCACCTGACGACCCAGATATGCCATATCTGTCACTTCTCTCGACATTACGATACCGCTTGTCTTGGTATACCTCAGCTTTCAACTACACTCACATACCTCCCGCACTGTACCATTCTACTTTCTTGATTTGATTGACTGATACCGCTCGCACCCACACTAGTTTAGAACTCATTGCATTCCGAGGATTTCCATGTCACATATCATCTCAATGTTTTAGTCTTACGACAAGCTTTTTCTCACTCGTGACTCCAGCACGGCTAAGGACTAAGATTCTCGTACCAGTAGTATGACATACATCGTACATCGATGGAAGACTCAACTTCTCTCCATCTCTAGAGATGTGGTTGAGTAAGCGTATTTTTCCGGGAGACTGACGCCAACCTCCACAGTGCATAACAATGGCCACATGTATCCACGGGTCTTGACGGCCCCCGTCTTCCGACTTCACTCGGTGTTCTACTGATAACAGTCGATCGGGCCGGTTTTACAGAAGACAGATGGTGAGGTGATCACCCCAAACGTGTGCTGTGACACTCGTGTAAAGTTACCCCCTAGGCCCACTGCCGATTTGACTGCTGCTCAAAATCAGCGAATTGCGATAGTAGTTGTAGGACTCACTGTAAGAGTTTGGCAGGACCGGGAAAACAACAAACGTGCAAGCTTGCAGGAGGGCTCAATGTAATGTGCCCATCATGCATGCATGAGGCAGATCTCAGATTTGTAGCTTGTTGCCCTTCCAAGTCATTTGGTCTATGACTTGGAGGGGGCAACAAACACTAAATCAAGGTTTCACTTCGGCGATTGAGAACTGGCCTATTCCAGGTTCAGCGGTGCGTGCGGAAGAACGAAGACACTGACACAGCTGAGGTTAGCTTACCGAAAGGAAGGTGAGACGATTGTCATCTCTGAACCAGGTCACTGGGTTTGGGGCTGGGTAATGCTTACCCATCCCCTTTCGACTTCTGGAACTTCTGGATCAAGCTGCTGGAGACGGAGTCCCCGCTATGCCTCCATTGCCTTGAGGTTCTGAGAAACTCGAGCGCAATCCCAGCTTCGGAGGTATGGTCAGATTCACCAGCAGTCCGATGGCTGACCTGAGATACTGGAAATAACTTCGACGTCAACTGGTGCCATAAGACCATCTAACTTGTTAAAAAGTACGAACCGTTGTTTCTTTACTTGCTTGTTCCACTTTGTTCCACTTTCTTGTTCGCTGCGTCGTCGTGCCGACGAAGTTCCTTGCGGCGTAATCCGTTGTATTTGATTCCGTCGCCGGGTGTACATCTGTGAGGAAACCCCTCCAAATCAATCCAGCAAATCACATAATGCCTCCCAAAGAGGCCGACATTTACGTGCATGAAAGGTGGTAACCCTTCGGAACGTATGTTGTAGGTGCCAGCGTTACTCCCTTGCGCTCGATCCAGGTCGGGCCTTATCAAACCATCCAGCCAGATTGTCCCAGCATCGGATTGCAGTAAGTAACAAAAAAGATCAAAGGTGATTTTAGGAGAGTCCTCGTGAACTCACCTCACAATCCAGATGTAAAACATGGATTACGAACGTTGATCAGTGAGAGATGTAGATAAAGGCTGCGGCATGGAGAATAAATCCGGACGGTCTTCCAAATGGATCGAGCACCGGTTCCCGACGTCCGTCGCCGTACGCCCTTGCGAAACCTGTAGTGTTACCAGTATCTTGTCGTGATACGATTGGAGTACTGGTGAAGGTGAGGAACAAGTTTTGAATTTTTACCACGCACCCTCACACGAAACGTTCAGAAGCAAAGCCTCCATTTCGTGTGCCGTACCGCTCGGATGAATTTTGATTGCCGGTCGGCCTTTTTCGGTCTCAGCACCTCCGTTATGCCCCACCGACTTGAATGGGGGTATGTCCAGGAAGAGGCCATGGTCCAAACAACATCTATCGACGTTTTTCATCGAGTTGTGGCGACCATGCATGTCGGCACTCAACGCACGGTTGTATGGGTGTGTCCAGGGCGGCTAGCATTCCTCCTTAACGCCTTGATTATGCTAACAGCCTTTACCACTTGTCAGCCGGTTGACAAAAGGGTTCGTTTGTGCCGTCACCGCGCAGGCTGTGTTCTTCCATTAAACCAGCTAAAGCAAGACCCTTTGGCTGGGCGCATCATTGATCGTTACTTACTCAATAAGTTGAGTTCGCCCATCATTTCCAAGACATACTGGCGTCTCACAAAGCATACGTTGATCACGCGGTAAAAACCCTTCTATTGATGCCAGCAGTATTCTTAACGTTCAATCACAGACGGCCGGCCGGGTCACAATAATAGCCTGCCTCTTTCATGGAATAATACATGCGTGTACCACATTCCGAAGGGTGGTGGCTTATCTGGCGTTTCTGGGTGACAAATAACCGGGTAATATTGATGGCTTCTCGTGTTTTTTTGACATCGTTCGGCTCCGTAACGGTCTGGCTACTGATCAGCGGCCCCCTTTGGCTGCGAAACAGGAAGACGATGATTGTGATATATTGATGAAGGATTGGGAGGGCAGAGCGGCGGGAGTTGGATGGAATTCTCATGATCAAGTGGTCCATGCACACTTGCTCTAATATGCTTGACTTCCGCTGGCGACGCGATAAGCACCCAAGCACCTTTATGAGCGTTGAAACGCAGCGACATTAGTGCTCATGGAGACGGTAAGGTACAATTCTTCTTCCCTTCCCCTCCATTCTGTGACTTGCTTGGCGCCGCTGTTGCCCCTTTTTGCCCTGTGTCCTTTGCCCACATCAAAAACGAGGTGGGAATATCATCATATTAAATTGTACGGAGGACTGACGGCATGCCTACATTATGTTAGCCGATCGAGTGGCGGCGTGCGCATGGAACTGGTCTGTCTCGCGGTTATATAGGGCCCTTGAGCGGGCTATGCATCAGCAGGGAAACTTGCGTCGTCCCTCTGATCTTCGTCCACCAACAGGTTAAAAGGTCGTACAACAACTTGGAAGGCGTGCCCGCTACCGTTTCGTGCTTTCGACGTGCGGTTCGATATTGCTACCATGTATATCCCCCCGCTTTCCAACATCATTCGCGCCGTCCCCCGCGCCGTGGGCGCTGACTACATCCCCCTCGAAAATACCAGCTTTATCTTAAACAGTACTGGGGTAGCCGGTCTCTTCGGTGGCGAAGAAGCCGTGGCATCCATAGCTTTGGTTCACGTTTTTGAAGGGAGAAGATGGTTCGGCTGGTACAACTCTCCTGGGTCGTACATAATGGGAATGCGTTTCAATCGATTGGCCCGTTCAGCTGTTCCTTCCTTATCCCAAAATAAGAGAGAACGCGTACAGACCGATTTGGCCTCGCTATTCGACTATGATGGCCGGAAAGGCCCCAAGTTTCGAGCCGTTCATTCTGGGACCACTTTTCAGGAGACGGGTCATCTAGCTGCTCTATTCATGAAGGAGTGCATGGAGTCGCACGCCATTCCGATTGAAGGCAGGGAAACCCAGCCTGTCAGCGTCACCATCGCCAACCTTGAATACGTTCCCCGCCACGAGGAGTTCCCCACACTGCATAGGCGTCGTGCTCGGTTCTTTGCTGGCGTGCCCATTCTAGTGAGCGTGGGCACGTGTGTGGTATGCGGCTTGTTCCACGAATGGTATACCTTTTCCGTGATCTTGTTCGGCATGATCGTCAGCGGCATCTCGTGCCTTGTGATCGGCTCTGGGACATTCCGCTTTACGCACCCCGAACCAGCGCCAGGATCGCCTCCAGGTGATGGTATCTTGGGCTGCGAGGAAGGAGTTGTCCTGTTGAAGGGTCAGGAGGGAGCCGTTAATGCGGTTACGAGGGGCAGGTTCTCGTTACTTTTCGAATGCAAAGACGCCTGGCGGAGTGTCAGATACATTCGGGCGTGTTCCATTATCCTTGTGATCCAGGCTATCGCACAGCTGATCCTCGTGCCTCAGAGTTCGGCCTTTGGACAGCTCATGTTCGTG
This sequence comes from Pisolithus albus, assembly GCA_024613165.1. Classification (NCBI taxonomy): domain Eukaryota; kingdom Fungi; phylum Basidiomycota; class Agaricomycetes; order Boletales; family Pisolithaceae; genus Pisolithus; species Pisolithus albus. The sequence goes on from JANFAB010000025.1 coordinate 470,424, forward strand.
GTGTCCGTCGCAGTTTCTTGGGTGTATAACCTGTGGTTGTGGTCCATTGATAAGGAGAAAGTTCAAAGAGATCTTCTGATGAAAGTCCTTCGGAAGCCCCGCCTTACCAGGTTTATCCTGGGCACTCGTACCAGTATGGTGATATTCGTTCTCCTGGCTTTGGACATGGACGATCCCCAAAATGTCATCAATTTCCTCCTACCTCCGAACACCAAGGCTTGGCAAATATGGAAGGCAGCTGTGATCAAGCGGCTTCAGAATCACGAGAAACTCAAGTTCGACGTTTCGGACTGGGACGACTCGTCCCTGTTGGAGGGGGAGCGGCATATGTTGGAGACGCTCTTCAAGGATGCCCAGCATGCGTACGAGGGCTTTGAGCTGTACAGGGAGCAAATTCTTCCAAGCACGAAGATGTAATAGCTTGTTCTTGCGATCTGTCCTACGAGGTTACTACACGGTTTTTGTATACGATAGGTGGTATTTTTGTTCACTACGGTCAGGGATAATCCTTTCAAACGCAGACTCTAGCTTTTCACATCATAGGGCGTAACCGCTTGCTTAACAATCGAACGTGAACGATTCAGTTAGAGCATAAAGCATCTGATCCCGGACAACAGGTCACTACACCTTCTCCCCGATCTTCGGCCGGATACCAGCTACTACATGCGTACCCAATTCGACGTCGAGGTAACATTGAGGGGTTTCCAACTTCGTGCAGTGATAGAAACCCCAGACCCTATATACAAGTAACGGCAAGTCGACCTCAGGTGCAGGGATGGCCTGTAACGGCGAAAGGGGTGAGGCTTCGTCCTCCAATCCCGTGTCGTAATCTGAGTCCGAGGCAGAATCAGTATCCGAGTCCGAGTCACCTCTCAAGGTAACTCCATTGCTCAGGTCCTGATTATAATGAACTCGCGGATGCACGAAGACAAGTTTCTGTGGCTGATTCAGTAGGAGACTATCCGCAGTCGTGAATTCCACATTCCGAAGCCCAGATAATCTCGCACGATATAGATTCTTCTCATTGCCTTCAGATGTTTCCTGAATACCGAGTCTTCTGACAGAAAAAGATGATGCATGGGAGATGTTGCGAAACAGGTGGGTTAAAGAGAGTTGATCCGCTCATCGATACTTGCAGGGGAAATCTTCCCCTAATTCTGTCGAGCAAGTCTCCATTTCTTCCCCCTCGAGTGACGGAGGGCTGTAAGAAGTTGGGCTGTAAACGGAAACTGAAGCTGGGAGACAACTGCTGTACGACGATGACCTCCCTGATCACCCAAGCACGATTACCTCGTCGGTGCGGGCCACAATCTCCTCCAGGGGATGCCCAAGTGCATCGGCCCCTTCATCGTGATGAAGCCTGATATCGGACTTGGATATGCCAATGAGAGAGTAAGCAATGTCCTCCTCGACCGTCACATTGCGCGTTGAAGCAGGACAACGTTTCTCGTGCACTCCAAGCTTGTGGCGCAACAATGGTTCCGCAGGGAGACCTGATTGCGCTGCCAGTATTGCTGAGGCATAGTTTCCATAGAAATGGATGACTTCTAGTAGCGTCACCCAAAAGACTGCCGCATGAGGTCTCCGAGCTTTGACGGATTTGCTACGCCAGCAAGGAACACGAACGTGACTGTTGCATCTGCATACCATTTGTACATAGAAGTAAGGGAATGATAGGAGCTTGGGGCCTTGTCAATACGATGACCAGGCCAGTGGAGTACCCAGTCGTATACCGATTGAACTGCTAGATTATAGCGGATGTCTAATACAAGGACGTGAGCGACCTACCCGCTGGGACAAAGACATTCGCAAGAAGCACAAAGGGCAGCTGGCCCCAGCAATCTGTCTTGTCGCTATGGGCGGCAAAATCAATCGTACACGCTCAGTTCCGCTGTAATAGCAATCTTGACCGTTCGCCGTCATCTTTGCTTGGAGACGTAACTAAGTTTTGACCACTGAGCATGCATATGTGCGACAGAGTTGTGCGTTCCATAACTTAACCATATCATGGTTTAAGCGACTGGCGGAAGTATCTTCAGCAATGCACGATGGTACGACTCTCGAGAGCGGATGGGCGTTTCCATGAGTACAGATTTGGCAAAAAGACTCGAAAAAGGTGAAACTCGGCCGTCGACGTAGACATAGCTGCAGTAGAAAAATTCACGCACGTCTTTCCGTTGGACATATTACCGCCTCCCATCCAAAGTACAGTAGAAATAATCCTCCATCCCAGCGGAATATCGTTGCTGTTCTCGTTACCATCAATGCGAGGGTGCACGGAATGCATCGTCACGATCGTTTTTATCACCGCTTAGGCTACGGAAAAACTCAGCATAGGCATAGTCAACGTCAAAGAGGAGCTGGCATCACTATCAATCAGAAGGGGTGCAGTGGTGAAGGTGAAAAACGCACGAACCTGTCTTGATTGTTCTTCCGTGAGCTCTTCCGAGGCTTTCATCCCATTGAGGGTAATCAACCTTTTGCATCGTACGTGCGAGCGGGGTGTCCACGAGTGAGTCAAGACAAGTCAAACGGCAACATGGAGCACCTACCAACCAACCATGCGACTTCTCCCCTCCCATTCCTTACTCCCTTTGAACCTCGCATATCCGGTGACAAGTTCTTGAAGGATAGGGTGTAGCTGGTCTTTTGCGCGCAAACGTAGCTTGAGTGCATCCATAAATGTTATGAAGTTCTGTGTGTCATATGTTGGGTGTGAGCACCAAGAGCGCGCCGATACGAACAAAAGAGAAGAAGAGGAGACGTGTGAGCAGCGTAGCTGGGAGCCTACGCACCTGCGTTGTCTCAGCTATCCATTTCCCTGTCTCAGGTCCAGCTTCGCTCGAATGTTCCACCGTGGCGGGCACCCCCACCTTGATCCTATGCAGCGCCGCAGGTGTATCTAGCTATATCGTCGCCGCATGTCCATAACGAGGTCAAGATGACGGATGAGCAAGGACAGAGACAAGGAGACTTACCCGAAAGCGCGTCATAAACACCTCGATCGACGGGATCGAGTCCTTGACCAGTTTGAGCATGGTCATATACTGCGATAACAATCTTGTGCATGCCGGCGAGTACCTCTCGTAGTATGTCTTAGCATGCACGAGCTTTGAAGTGGGCAGGGGGCATACTCACTCTGCGGCACTAATCGAATCGCGGACGTAAGCGCGCTCTAGAAAGTCCAGCGCGACTATGATGCCGAAGAGCGTAGCTTGGAGAGAGCACTTTTCTCGTTCTGCGTTGGTGGTGTACAGTCGGACTTCTTCGTCGAGGGACAGCATCGTCGTGGTTGCAAGATGACACGAACGCTAGAAAGCTACGTCAGCGACGCCGTCCAAATTCAATTCAAAAAGCTACAAGTGGTCTCAATCTCACTAGCTATCGACTACGACACCCCACCGTTGCTGAAGACCGCAAGCTTTACCCCCAGACGAGAGGCGGAGCTAGCAATGCCTCTAGCTTGGTGGACAATTCGCCACGTAAAACCTGGAAGACGAGTCGCTCCGAGACTGTCGAACCCGAGAAGGGCACTGATAGCTTAGATGGCGTGTCGGAACAAAGATCGTCATGAAAGACTATAGAAAAAAAAAAAGTCTACGTTGAAAGGCGCGTACACATGTACTTCTCGGTTTTGATTTGGCTCGCGCAGCAACTTGAAGACGTCCACCATCAACCGGAATCCGGTCGCTCATTGGAGGTCCACTATTCAGAGCATCGATCGCTTAGTTGGCTTGCATGGTCGGACCCACATTGTGCTGCTCGTCAATCCTCCGACAACGACTATCACCGTTGTGATATCCTGCTACGACCTGACTTTCTTTACAAAGGTGACCATTCATGAAACATTCCGAGCCACGATCTTATGCTGTCTCGCAACTAACCCCACTGTGAGCCGTCGGTATGGCCGTCCCTGAGTGCTGGTACGCTCCTGTCGTCGTCATAACACAGTTTATCACCGAGTTTAGAGGGAAAGGAACGTAGACTCGCGGCGCCCAGCACATCACCGTGTTCATCAACCGATCGATATCATACTGGTGCCACTTGACGTGCCATCACAGCTGGCCAAGCTGCGCCCGGAAGATCGGTCATATTGATAGCCGGCCTCTTCCATGGATTGATACCTGGTACTACGCATCCAATCCGCAAAGCCCGGAGTGGCATCTGAATCTAAAACTCTCTCCAGCGCCAAACTCCATCAGGGTACGTCTTTTCTACCGATGCCAATCCTCTGACTCATCCTGTCTAGACATTTCTTCGATCGGGTGACGGGACTGACTAGAAACCGAACGGCAATGGTTTATGTGGCGTTTCCAGAAGACGAATGCCCAGGTATGTCCGTACTTTTCGTGTAAATGTGACGCCACTCCGTTGTTCGACCATGCAAAGAGCCCGGGAAAATTGAAGGCATGCTATCACCACGGGTGGGATGATGATAGGTAGTAAAACACGGGAAGGCTGGATGGAGGTCTCATGATCAAGTGCTGTTGTTTGACAGATTCCCGTACCAACTTTGCCTGCCACCATCGGCGCGGTAAGTGCTAGGATGATGCCGTTCGTCAAGTGCATTGGAGTGCAGCGAACTTCGTACTCATGGGAACGGTGGGTGTGGTCCACTGTTCCTTCCTTCCGTGACTTGGGGGTTTTCGTTGACCCAGCTCTGCTTTACTCGGGTGTTATGGTTTACCCTTACCGGCTTTGAAAAAGTACTAGGTAGGAATATCACCATCTCAATTTGGGCGTAAGGCTGACTGCTCGTGTACAATACCGTACGGTTGCCGATCGACTGGCGTACACGTGGAAGTGATTTTTCTCGCGGTGATAAAGGGCCTTCGAAGAGGCTGTACATGAAGGCGGAGACTCGCCTCGTGCGTCTTCTCCTCATCTATCAGCGAGATAAAAGATCCCACAATGACTTGGAAAGCGGCCCGCTACCGTCCGTGCCCTTGGCCTCCAGTTCGATAACACTACCATGTACATCCCCCCGTTCTCCAACACCGTCCAAGCTGTACCTCGTGCTATGGTCACTGGCCATATCCCGCTTGAAAACACTAGGTTTATCCTCAATGGTACTGGGGTGGCCGGTCTCTTCGGTGGCGAAGAAGCCATTGCATCTATAGCTTCGGGTCACGTTTTCGAAGGGAGGAAATGGTTTGGCTGGTATAACTCCCCCGGATCCTACATTATGGGGATGCGTTTCAGCCAGCTGGCCCGTTCCGCTATTCCTTCAATATCCCTATCTGAGGGAGAACTCGCACAGACCGACCTGGCCTCGTTATTCGAGTATCATGGCCAGAAAGGCCCCAAGTTTCGAGTTGTTCATTCCGGGATTACTTTCCAGGAGACGGGTCATCTAGCTGCTCTATTCATGAAGGAGTGCATGGAGTTGCACGCCATCCCGATCAGAGGCAGGGAAACCCAGCCTGTCAGCATCACCATCGCTAACCTTGATCATGTCCCTCGCCACGAGGAATTCCCCACGTTACAGAGAAGTTGTGCTCCTTTCTATGCGAGCTTGCCTATTCTTGTTAGCGTCGGCACATGTGCGGCATGTGGCTGCTACGACGATTGGTTCTCTTTTTCGGTGATATTGTTCGGCATCATCGTGAATGGTATATCGTGTCTTGTGATCGGCTCCGGGACATTCCGCTTCAAGCACCCAGAACCAGCGCCAGGATCACCTCCAGGTGATGGTATCTTAGGCTGCGATGAAGGAGTCGTCCTGTTGAAGGGTCAGGAGGGAGCTGTCAATGCGGTTGCGAGGGGCAGGTTTTCGCTACTTTTCGAGTGGAAAGATGCCTGGCGGAGCGTCAGACTCATTCGGATGTGTTCTATCCTCCTTGTAATTCAGGCCATCGCACAGCTGATCCTCGTGCCTCAGAGTTCACCCTTTGGACAGCTCATGTTCGTGGTGTCTGTCGCAGTTTCTTGGTTGTGCAATCTGTGGTTGTGGTCCACCGATAAGGAGAAAATTCAGAGAGATCTTCTGATGAAAATTCTGGGCAGGCCCCGCCTTACCAAGTTTATTCTCGGCACTCGTACCAGTATGGTGGTATTCGTCCTCCTGGCTTTGGACGTGGACGATCCTGAAGATCTCATAAATTTCTTCCTGCCTTTCAACACCAGGATCTGGCAAATGTGGAAGGTTGCCGTGATCGGGCGACTTCGGAATCACGAAAAACTCACGTTCGATGCGTCGGACTGGGACGAGCCGTCCCTGTTGGAGGGAGAACGGCAACTGTTGGAGACGCTCTTCAAGGATTCACAGCAAGCGTACGAGGGTTTTGAGCAGTACAGGGAACGAATTTTTCCGCGTTCGAAGATGCAATAAGTTGGTGCTGCGGTCTATCCAAAGGCTTTGATGATTTCTACTAGTAGTACTTTGTTCTGTGCGGTAATCTGCATGGCCCATACATTTGCATGTGACAAACACGAGAGCGACCGTTGACTTGAGCTTCGATTCAGCCGGGTGGAGACGTTGAACTCCAGGATCATAATGGGCAGACCCTGTCTTGCATCGTTCATGAATTTGTACTTGTCCACTTCCACACGTTTTGGCCTTTGCCCTCCGTCTCGGTACTCGGGAAGTGCCGCCTGCGGCGCCTGCAAACCTTGCTTGAAACCTGAAGCTTGACATAATGAGGGCATATCAAGGTGGTCATCCTCGGCATCTGCAGAAAATTGATTCATGCACTAGATTAGATTTTGCATCGTACGGTTGAGACCAACTTACTGCCGTTTTCACTAAGGTTGTCACCGTGAGAAAATTACGTCCAAAAACACACTCCAACTTCGGTCAACCATAACTTCTCACCACTCACCTGGAATTCGATGAAAACGACACCAATCAACTCGGACGGTCCAGGAGAATCTACCCTGATGGTGAGCATTTCCACAGTAGCAACAAGGAATTGTCGCATCAGTCATGGTAATGGTTTATCATATCCACGCTATTCATCACGATATGCTCCGACACGGCCATCGTGGTGTACTACTTGAAGACGAGTGATCCGAGTTTCCCTCAGTGGGTACTCTCACAGGTGCTATCTCTGACGCTGGCCCTGTCATCTTATATTGCTGCGCTAAGAATCATCGTCATTTGGCTAGGACTCTTCATTATCGAATCTGGCTGCAAGTATATCGTTAAACCTCCGCCTCTAGCAAGTTGTCTCAGTTTCGATTCCTGTTGATTATCAAGTGTATACCAACTCACTCTTAGCTGCGTGTGTGCTCGGTGTTCCTTCACGTTCTAATCCGTATCTCCACCAACCTTCCCGGATGGACAGGCTGAATGTCCGCGCTAAGGTCTCTTGCAAACTGCAACGTCCGGAGTCGGCGGGTGGTTTAGAAGCGCCGCTGTAACATATGACAGCCGCATATCTGGTCCGAGTCAAGGACGTGCAAATAGTCACCGTATCGTCACGGAGAGCATCGCGGTATAAAGGGCGCTTTTGAACCTCAGGTGAGGCACGTCCTTACTGAGTGCTGCACCTTTCGGTCCCTATGAATGAAAGTAACCATCACAACAGAAGTTATAACCATTAGTGCACTTTATCCCAGTCAGGCCGTTCGCTACAACTTGCACAGAATACTACACCGTAACTAACCTGCTGAACTTCCTTGCGCAGCTCCTGCCCTGTATCCCTCATAAGTTCGTACTTGTCTTCGTCTGCAACTTTGACCCGTCGCCTCACCACCTCGGTCTCAGTAAAACAAGTGTGACCGTGGCAGATATTATGGCGCCTAGCCCAAACACAACCATCCACATCAACGATCGATCTCGTCGGATCACAAAACCGCAGCTGCTCTGATCTATATCTTTTCTGACACTGGCAGTACGTACCACTTCACCTCCAGGCGGGGGTCCATCGTTTTCTTGTACAAACTTGGGAGATGGGACACTTTCTAAGCAAACATTCAACGCAAGAACTCCTCGACCTCTGAAGTCTATCCCTGGAGACCATATCAGAAAGTCTTCTGGGTCGATTGTCAGGTATCTTGGGAATTGATAGCGCCCATAGTTGTTTCAGATGATCGAATGCACAGCCGCTATGCCGCATGCAATGCACCGTGGCATTACTGCAAACTGCGTAATAGGAAGTCCAATGTTATCGGCACGCCACGACGCATATATATTCAGCAATGGATCATTTGCCTGCTAGGTGTCGTGCCCAGGATTATCTATGACAAGCTACACGACTGCGCATCTCGGGCCCATACTCATTTCGCTCGTACTTTCTGGCGTTCTGTATGGTTGTGCACTGGTGCAGACGTACGTATACTATAAGCTGTTTCCAAAAGACAGCTGGAAATTGAGAGCTCTGGTATGTTACTCTTACACTGGTTTCAATAGCTCAAGTTCGTCGTGCTTTACACTCATCATCCCACTGGTTTAAGGTCGCATCTGAGATGTATGCAATAATTCCGCTCTTTCTTCAATATCAGTCTGACCCGTTTGAAGGCTTTTCCAGACTGCACACTTAGCACTCCTCGTCGTGGGCGTGTGGCAGACGGTGGTGACCGACTTTTTCCAGCGGCCACAAATACTCGGGCTTGCGCCCACCACCACCATTGGTGTCCTGTTCAGCGCTCCCATTCCATTCTGTACACAGGTAGACCATCCAACGTAATTCAAAATTTGCAGGCTGAACTGCTATATGTCTGGCAGGTCTTCTTTGTGTTCAGACTATACGCTTTCTCGCGCAAGAAAGCCCTTCTCATTTTCTGTTCCTTCCTTGTTGTAACCCAATTCGTGTTCGCCCTGATGGTTAATATTTCCACAATTGCGGCTGGGGGATTGTCACTCCAGTCGTGGCAATGGAGCATCATATCCTCGCTATTCATCACAATATGTGCTGATGCGGTCATCGCAGTGTCCATGAGCTATTACTTGAAGGCGAATGATCCGGGCTTCCGTCAGTAGGTGTTCTCAAACAGGTTGCGAATTACTGTGCCTGATGCTGGCCTTGTCCCACAAGAACATCACGTGTAGTGGATCGAATGGTTCTATACATCATGGGTGCGCATAGCCAGGATGATACTGAATCCTGACACCTTGCTGATAGCCTGATCTGGTCACACCTAGCAACGGGCATAATACCCAGGTAAGGGACACTCCTTAGTATAACAACTGTTTTGAGCGAGACCTCCGGAAGCTTATCTGCACTTGCTTCTGCCATTTTCGTACGTTAAATCCAGTATCACTCCATAAATCCCAACCACTGAAGCCACTTACCAGTTCTTGATCGCACCTAATGCCTGTATGTCGGCCCTCAGGCTTACGTCGCTGGGTGGCATTCTCATCGCAAGCATCTATAGACGTTTGGCTAGGGCTTTTCATCATAGAATCCGGCAGTGAGTTTTTCGCCTGCCGCTTGGAAACCTTCCTCAAATATGTTCGATGCTGATCGTACTACTCAAGTATACACCAACTCACTCTTAGCAGCGTGTGTGCTCAGCATTCCCCTGCACTCTGCTTTATGTCCCTACTGATCTTTCTGCATGCACAGGCTGAACGCCCGTAGTCAGTTCTCTCGTGAACTGCGACGCCCAGCGTCTGTGAGTGGCTTAGAGGTGCAGTTGAGTGGAATCGTCATACTAGACAACGGTACACCTTGTCAGAGTCAAGGTCAGGTAAATAACCGGTTTGTTGTCACGGAAATGACCTCATGTATTGACAATTTGGCATATTGTTCAGATGTCCGCTTGCACTGGTCTTGACGGGACTTGGAAGGCTAATGATTAGGGCTGCAAAGCGCTCGAGAGTGCTCCTGGAGCTTACATGGTCTACAGTACCTGACGCATGACATATTACCAGTTGAGAGCCCCTATTCACTCCTTCAGAACACCGCGCATGTGGCAGAAAGCAGTCGTCACAATATAGCTTGCTTCCGAGGAAGTATCACAGGTATGTGGTCTGTACACTATCCACGCGGCACAGACGAAGCTCTCATATCGTCCGTGGAATCATTTGAAGCGGTACACATGACATCCTACGTTCCCATGATCTTATTAATAGGGGAACGCCGTGCTGTTGTCTATGTAATGCAGTTGGCTGCTGTGTTTGACGATCAACTGGGAACGTTCCAAAGTGTGAACACAGGAGCCACTGCAAACACGTTCGCTCATGCTTAAGGGTCTTCGAGCGTTCATCCGGGGTTTAGCTTGTTCCGCGCCCACATCGACTTGAAAGCCTACATACGACCGCTTTGGGTCTATCAAAACATCATGTGTTGGCAATCAATCGGGTGCTTTTGCCGATTGGCCACAGTGACAGGTCCACAGCGTCTTCTACTAAAATTTGGGTGTGTGCTTGGACAGCAAGCGGCTGCCATCATTCAGACCCGTAATACCTGTCGTTGACTATGTACCTACCACAACATCAACGGCTACGTAGCAGTAGCGCTTTTCAAAACGTTACTTATACCCAAGCTTATACCTCGCAGTTGACGTTGAGCACCGACAGTCGTAGATCGATCATTGCAATTAGACATGCATCACCCGAACAGCCACTCTTGGCAAGCACTGGCAACGGGCAACGGCATGGACGCACACAGGACCTGTCGGTCTTGCCTTGTTCCCGCCCCCCGGATACACCTAAGAATAAAAGCCGGCTCCTCCTGTAGACCAACCTGCTTCGACTGAATGCTCAAGGTGGCCCCTCATCTCCCTCAGCACCCGTCCTCTGCGGCATCTTCAGCCTAATGCCTGCTCTTTACCCTCGGGAACTGGTTGCGGGTTCGAATCCCCTCCAAGGAGTGCACTTCGTCCTGAACAGCGCCGCAGTGGCTGGTCTCCTGGGTGGCGAAGAGGCCATTGCGTCCATGGCGGCTGTTCACGTTTTTGGCGGGAGGACATGGGCCACAGGGTTGGTGTGGTACAATTCTCCCGGTTCATACTCCATGGGCATACGCTTCATGCGGCTTGCTCGATCAGCAAGCCCCGCATATGATCATGGAAAGGTGCAGACTGATTTAGCTGCGCTGTTCGAGTACAATGGTTGGAAGGGCCCGAAGTTTACGGCCGTCCACTCCGGTACTTGCATGCAGGACACGGGCCACATCGCCGCTTTATTGAAAAAAGAGTGTGCGGAATTGACAACAATCGCTGGTGAGGCGGAGGGCAGGGTGTCGCGGCCCGTTAGCGTTACTATCGCAAAGCTCGGTCGGCCTCCGGAGGCAAATGCAGAGGTTCGGTCGCCTGTACGCTACATGACCTACTTCGCCAGCATACCCGTGATCATCAGCATCGTCACCTGCGTCCTCTCTGCTGTGTACTTCGACTGGTACGCTTTCGCCATCATCATCTTTGGCATAATTGCCAACGGTTCGGGCTCCATGGTACTCGGCTCCGGAAAATTCCTTTTCTCCCACCCAGAACCTGCATCAGGTTCGCCTCCGGGAGACGGCATTCTTGATTTCGACGATGGGGTCGTGTTGTTAGAAGGCGCAGAAGGCGCGGTCAACGCGGTCACTCGAGGAAGATTCTTCTTACTCTTCGAGTCCAAATATGCTTCCCATGCATTAGGGTTTTGCTCTATGTTCCTCATCGCGCAGTCCCTCGCGATGCTGATACTCATATCTCAAAGCTCATTCTTCGGCCAGTTGATGTTCGTCATCTCTTTGGCCTTCTCGTGGGCTTACAATTTTTGGGTCTGGACCCATGACAAGGAAGCAATCCAACGCCAAATCTTGAAAAACATCCTTGGAAACCCAGTGTTCACCAAGTTCATTCTGAAGACCCGGACTAGCATGCTGGTGTTCGTTGCCCTCGCGTTGAAACTGAAGCGCGAAGAGGAGATCATGAGGGTCTTTGTGATTCCCAGTACTGCGGTGTGGGATAAGTGGAAGGGAATCGTGATCGATCGCCTTACTACTGGGCGAGAGCTCAAATTCGAGGATCGGGACTGGAACTGCAATGGGTTCTCCGAGGAAGAAAAAACCTTGTTGAAGGCGCTTCTCAACGATGCTATGGTCGGGTACGACCTTTTCAAGAAGCACGAGGATGCAATTACTGGTTAAGCGCCGCAGTAGAAACTGGGTGGGAACTCCAAAACGTACGATACCAATTGTTTTTCGCGTGAGCATATGTTTGTATACCCTGTGGAACAGTCGTCTCTTCCTTGCTGTTGCTTTGCTGTCTTGTTGCTGTTATCTCGTCCTTGTTTCACTAGAATCATTGCAGTCTACACTCCGAATCGTATTGTTCGAACTCCCACGGTTTAGACTTGTCGATTTCCAGCTCCCACTCGAGCTCGAGGACGATGCCCCCGGGACAATTCACCCCGATGTCCCCTGAGCAGCGGAGTTTTTGTAAGTCATAACCCCCATCTTCATCTTCGGTCGGGAACAGCCGCAAAATAAATACACGGAATGAGGGTACAGTACACTACAACTACAACTACTTCGACCCCGACCCACCAATCTTCAATACAGCAGCCTCCAACTCCTCGTACGATTCACTACTACGACATATGTCACGAAAGACGCCACCTTCTTTGTAAAACAACTCCAATGGGGTATCAAACTCGGCGATCTTGCAGGAGAATTAGTCTGCCGGATGTGATGCCATGAGATGAAGTAACTTGCCTTTCCATCTTGGAGAACGATTAACCGATCATAGTCAATTATGTTATTCAGCCTGTGCGCAACTGCGAATAGGGGTAATCAATGTACTGTGGACAAAACGGAAGCAAAATACCGGTACTTACCAGTTATAAGTAAAGACTGCTTGAACTGCTCACGGAGAGTTGCTTGTATCTTTTCATCGGTATCGAAGTCGACGCTACTCGTCGCTTCGTCCAAGATAACAATAGGAGTTTGCCTCAATAAGGCACGAGCCATGGCGATGAGTTGCCGTTGGCCCAGTGAAAAGTTAGCTCCTCCAGGGGCAACTTCGGTATCCAAGGTAACTGAGGGCCCTGAACTTGGCCCGGCTTGCGATGATCCGCCAGTGCTGCCTTGTGGTTGGCTGTCATCGTCCAGTAACTGGACACGGCGGAGGGCATCGAAGCAGTCAACATCTTCGTGTTCCTCTGCAACAGTATGTCAGTACTGCAATCCTACGAACGAAAATCGCCGCTGACTGAACGGATCTATATTGTCTCGCACTGATCCAGAGAATAACACAGCGTCCTAAACACAATATGAGCAAGTTGAAAGCTTTTATGAGCTAAGTGATAATACCTCAGGGATATAAGTCTGGAAACGGTTATTCAGTCTAGACGATACCGACGAAACCGTTACTCACTATGTGTGACCTCAAATCACGAACTCCAATGGTTGCGATATCAATTCCACCTATTACAATGCGACCTTGTTCAGGGTCGACCTAGTCCACGGGTCAAACTTAAGGAGAGAAGGCAAAGTCAGAGGGATCTTACAAATCGCAGTAAGCTGATAATCAAAGTGGACTTCCCGCTTCCTGTTCTCCCAACAATACCAATCCGCGCAGGTGCATTGAGAGTGAATGACACATTGGAAAGGACAGGTGGCAAGCTCGGAGCATATCTGACAGAGAGATTCTCCACCGACAGAAACGGGGTAACTGAAGTAGATGGCCAATATGCTGGAGGCCTATTGGATTCAATGATAGCTGGGGGATCCTGAGGAACATTCAAGTACTCTGCAACTCGCTCCACAGCGCTATTGTAGACGGTGAGAAATGCGCCGGGAATCAAAAGATGAACCTACTTCAATTCGAGCTCAAGGGAGGCCCAAAATCGACAGACCAGGTACACGCTCATCGTGAATGTCATCGAGCTAGTGATAGAGAGACCGGCAGTACCGGCACCGACGTAGCCAGATAATGCGAGAAGCGTGGTCGCCAACACCGCGAAGGCCCCAAGAACATCGTAATTGAATAGCAACCACCTACTAGTCATCCACGAGTTGTAGTACATCTTAATGGGACGGAAGGTTCAGGTCACTTCACCACTCAAATATAAAAGAACACAACAAACCTTGTTAGCGATGTCTACTTTCCCGTAAAATTCCTCCCTGAAACGACGTTCAGATTGAAACGCTCGTATAGTCACTATACCGTCGAGAAGTTCCCCAAATCCGGAGAAAAGAGGAGACCGGGAAGTCGATTCCATTCGACGCAGTTGTCGATTGATACTTAGATAACGAATCGCAATGAAACGGTAGAAGAAGGCAATCGCCATCGCAGGAACGATAAACGCAGGGAAGAAAACGCTATAAGCGAGGGTATGTCAACCTCCGTCATGTTCGTGGGCCACGGAGATACCACATACATGACAGTGATAACAGCCACGATGAAGTTCACAAAGGCATTGCTGATGGTAGACACGTTATTTGAGAGGCTGACGTCAATCGCGTCCATGTCCTTGCTAAAGCGATTCAAAACCTGTCCTGCAAACATATAATTGTGAAGGGAGTGCATGCGGAAGTGGCGGACGCCGTACCTCTGGGCGTTGCATCGTGCCATGGCAGAGTAGCGTGGACCACCCTTCCCAATAAACGATAGAACAGTGAGCGTGATGCTTTCAGACCAGAGAAGAACAGTGTCGTGATCGATGCGACGTTGCAAGAAGCCATAAGGAAACCGACAGCTGCATAGATCCCGACAAAAAAGAGTGGACGAGTGTTCGCATCGGGAAGGAATACTAGAGTCCGTTGATAATCGGGATCGAAGGAAGCCTTCTCGTCCAGGCCGTGAAACATCGACATCTCCGTCTGACTGTTACTGTAGGCACGTCCCCATTCCTGTTTCAGAATCAGTATCGGATACATTGACAGGGGAAAAACTGCGAACGCGAAGCCAGAGCTTTTCGACCACAGTCATGATGTGGGAAACCAGAATCAGAAGAACAAAAGCGCCCCACATCCAATAAGACCTGCTCCCGTTTTAGTAGTTGACTTTAGAAAAATACTGTGTTACGTACGACGCTTGGAGATACGTTTTATATGTAGAGAGAGTGACGCCCCCGCTGACGACAGACTCGACCGGCACTGGCTTCTTTAGTTGGTCACGCTTTCGTGGGTTTTTAAGGGGTTCTTCTTGGTCCTCCTCAGGTAAGTCTTGATGCAGGGAGGGCAAGCGACCGGAAGCCTGAAGATCTTTCACATAACCTTGGGTATCGATGCGACCATCCTGCATGTGCACTATATAAGCAGCCCTGGGTAAAACGAGGTCCACGCGGTGGGTAACAAGGATCTGCAAAGAAATTTCAGTAGAGTACATTCGAGCCTATCATGTACTTACTACAGTACGGTCATTCAACAGCGGGCCACAAAACAGTTGATCGTACAAGAAGCGCGACGTCTTGACGTCCTGTAGGAGGTAATGAATAAACGGGAAAGAGCAAACCAGCATTCCATACGTACAATAGCACTGAAGGGATCATCGAGAAGAACGTAGTCGGTCTGAGCATAAATGGCACGAGCCAGGGCCACTCTGCGTCAAAGATTAGTAACAATAACCACCAACAAAACATGCTACATACCGAGCCTTCTGTCCGCCCGATAAATTTGAACCCCTACAGGTAATTTACAAATCAATACGTTAGAAGAGCAAATACGCAAACCCGTCTCACCTATCGCCGACGGGTGTATGGTCACCTTCCTCCCAACTGTCAAGGTCGGGACGCAGCGCACAGCGCTCCACCACATCCTCGTACCTCTGCTCGTCATACGGGTATCCAAATAAGATGTTCTGCCTGACAGTCCCGCGCTGTAACCACGGTGTTTGAGCAGCATACGAGATCGCCCCCGAATCGAGGCGGCCATCCGCCCCGAACCCTCGTTGCGGTCGCACGAGTTTCCCCTCGACCATCGTCATTTCTCCCAACAACGCCAGCTGAAGGCATATTCAAAAATGACATCGCGCCCACTATTAAACACCTACCAGTAACGCAGTCTTGCCACATCCTGTCGGACCCGTGACAAGCGACAACTCGCCCTCAGGGAACCGTACAGTAATATTCCGTAATTCGAAAAGCTTCCTATCCTTTAGCGCGTATTCCGCTGCATCGACCGGTGATTCGGCTTCCTCAACTGGCACAACCGATTGCGCGGTCGACTCATTATTTCGTTCTCGGGGTGGATCCGCCTCTTTGCTTCCAACACTATTCCACTTGAAGCGACCTCCCTCGATAGCAAGACCACCGTCAAGGGTCTCGGTGTCAGGAAGCTGCTCGTAGGGGTAAGAGGCACGATCGGATATCTCCTCCTCATTGAGGAACGCTTCAACACGATGGAGAGATACACGAGCCTTACAAGCACATGTCAGTCAGCTCGAAAAAAAAACATGACACTGAAAGGAAGGTACCTCAAAAATTTGCATGATAAAATTGGGGAAAACGTTCAGAGGTTGTCTACGTGGTAGAAGTCAATTGAGTACCGAGCTGCTGAACTACAGTGACTGCAAACCGGAGCATTCCTATCAGGGCGATGGTCTACAATATACAGTCAGCACGTGTCAAAGTATACACAACTCCAAACATACCGTAAACGCGATGGAGGGGGTTAGCTTATTGCCCTGGTGGACGTAAGCAAAGAAAGAGAAGAAAGAGACCAGCACGGGAGCGGCCGCCCAGACTGTTGTCGACCAGATGGAGTTTATCCTAGCTGTTCAAACATCCATTGGCACAGTGATTATAAGGTAGCAGCACAGCACAGTAGCCACTCACATCTCTTCAGCCAATCCATCTCCTTGCCACGTGCATCCATAACTCGCATGATCCAATTATCTTCCCACGTGAAGAACTTGATAAACCTGACGGCATTTACGAGCTCGTGGAGCGCAGACATACGCCGATCACGGGTCGTTAAAAGTCCTTTCTGGAGTGGAATCTTCAATCTCGTGACATATATGTGAAGTATCCAAGCAACCAAAATCACAGCAAAGCCGGCAAATGCTGCAAAACCCATGAGGCTGCCGGTGCAAATAAGTTAACAAGCCAACTCTATGAAAGAAAGGGAAGGTTACCTGTACAACATCAAGCATGCAAGGGTGATTTCGAGAGGACCTTTGAACACCTACGTTACAGGATCCCGCGAAATCCAGGATGCCATTCAACATACCTCCGTAAGCAAGGTAAGCACTGGCAACGATGGCGGAAACTTTGCTGGCATCTATAGCCATCACGTTGACAACCTTCCCGATGTCCGCACCCGGTTGTGGATCACTGGGTTTGGAACTAGGCGCGCCCTTCGTGGTACCGGTCTCTGCTGGCATTTCTTTCTTTGCAACACCAGAATAATCCCTTCGCTTAAGAGCCTTGTCATAGATCGCATTGACGAGTTGTGCACTGACACGAGCTGAAGCACGTCTGCCGAAAAAGAGATGTTGGGCATCGGCTTCCCCCTGAAGAGGTGTAACATGGTAAGTAAGGGAGCGACAGGAACGCACTCAGACGTACCTTCAATACAGCACAGAGGAAAGCCAGCAACGCCAAAACGTACGCCTCTGAACGACGTTCCGGGGTAGGATTCTCGATCAGATCCAGAATCTGGCTAGTGAGTATGCATAATAAGTTGGGGGAAACAAGGGGGATACGTATCACTGACCGGAGAAAATATGGTGCGGCATAGCTCAACGAGACGGTAAGTATGGTGAGGAAGAAGTCGAGACTGCAAGAATCAGAACCTTTGAACCATGCAAGAGAGAAGAACTCACGTAAGGTCACTGCGGTTTGCGGCTACCAAACGTTTGAAAAGAGTGGGTCGTCTGCACGTTACTCAGAGGCATAGACAATTTTTCACACTGAACCATGCGTACTCGATAACGCTGAATTTAGTGAAGATGGGTCCAGACCGCATAGCTGGGGTCAGATCCCAAACGTCCTCATACTTCATTTCCATAGTGTTTCCGCGCTTGATAAGGGGGTATACCCAACTATAGGTGGCCCATTCAAAGATACTGGCATAATCCTCCGGCGATTGCTTGTCATACTGTCGACCCTACAGTCAGCCTGTGCAATACTGACGCGATGGTTATACTCACAATTTCTCGCCGGAGATCATCGGATGGAACCTTGAGTGGCATTGTCGAGATTACGCCCATACCCGCGATAATCGCAATGAGGTTGAGAGACATTCCGATCCACTCCAAAGTTGTGTGGGAGATGACCTGAAGGTAGTATATGGAGGTCCCGATGCGAACGATACCGAAGACAAGATGAATGACATAGAGAGTGAAGATGTCGATATATGCTGTGGATCTTGGGCAAAGCACAGGCTTTAAGGCGTTGTAAAGCCAGGTAATGCCGATCACGATGGAAAACGCTGCAATTCGGAGGTTGTCCAAATCCCTAACCAAGCGGTATATCCCGAAAGCCGTCCAAGCAAAAAATTCAAGGAGTGCGATGAACACGAGGAGTGCGAGGCGCCATTGGTATATGAAAGGAATAGAGCGACCGTCATCCACGGTATCACTTCGAGTGTCAATAGGCGTCTCCCTTGTCTCGTCCTCCCCCAGTACCACATACGAGTGGATCGAAGCCTTGATACCTTCACGAACTCTGGCTAGGAAGGCCGGGATTGAAGGAGTGAGCGAGACCGAAAGGCAGATGAGGGTGGAAAGCGAAGTCACAACGGCACCCCAGAATAACTGCACGCAGACGTCGGATATCTCGAAGAGGTCGCTGTCCTCGCACCATGGAGGCATGTTACAGGCAAACAATTGGTAGTTCGTGGGGATGCGGTCAGACACTTCAAAAGCGCCACCAACTTCAACGCAAAGCTGTGCCAATAAGGGCAAGCGACTCAAGTCACGCAATCGGCATCTCGTGGTTGACCGTTTTTACAGCTGCTACTAATTGAATGACAATAGAGCTGCCAGACTTAGCGTTGTTTTGCAGCAGAGGACCTAGGCAATACCGAATTGGTACCGACTGGCTTCCAGAATGCAGAGCTTCATGAGGCGGCGGTGATAACTACTGGATGCGACTTCTCCATGGAAAGGGGAATTCGTGCCACATCCAGTGGGTAAGCCACCACTGATTGGTCGAGGCTAGTTTTTTTGTCTCAATATCTAATCCTGGTGGGTCTGGTAATAGCCACCCCATCCGATTTCCAGTAACAACCTGGGATGGCTACTAGGCTCTCTGCCTTCGAATTGTTTGCCATTTCCATCCCACACACCCGGATTCAATAACGGTGATATAACTCGGGCTGTGCTCAGCGGCTGCAGGTCAGTTCTAATAACATCCAGGTGCCAGACCCAAAGTATTGGATTAGTAATGTCCCTACTGCTCAAGCACCCGCATCGGAGTCATGGGCGGCGTGTGTCCACTACCAAGTCCTTCAAGTACTAAAAGGCCGGGATCACCCCCGTCCTCTGCCAGCGTATGACCCTCTTGCCGCTCCCCAGTTTGCAAGTGTCCTATGGTCACCACCTCGATACCGCTCGAAAGGCCCGATTCCGTCCTCAACAGTCCGTCAGTGGAGGCCGTATTGGGCAGTGAAGGAGCGGTGTCAACCGCGGCCGTGGTTCACATTCCGAGGATCCCAGGTGGTACGGCTGGTACAAATCAACAGGCCTATACAAGTATCACGAGCAGTCGGCCACTCATGTTATCACCATTTGGTCCCTTTGAAACACAACATGACCTAGCCGTATACTATGAGCGCAAAGAGTTCAGATTCAGGGACAAGATCTTCTTACAGGAAACTGGTGATCTGGTTTCTCTGTTATTGAAGGGGGACCCAATCTATCGGAGTTACTATCACAAAATGTAATCACCTTTCCGCACTCCTCAAATCCCAGGCCCAGCAGTGGCTTCAAATTGTTGCGTTCCACTTCAGCGTCGATACGTGAGCCACGTATGGTGAGTACGACCATCGGTAAATTCATCTCCACACCATGTCCATGAGATTCCCGTAGTCTGCACCTGTCACAAATTGCAAGCTCGCATTCTTCATTCAAGTATCAATCAACGAAAGCGATTGTCCTCCTCTAACACTAATAATCTGTAAATGAACAGACGCGGTCTGTGAGGAGAAGGCGGTGTCAATGGCGAAGGAAACTTCTGCATTCCAGCATTTTTAAATCCATAAAGACGGTGTCAATAGTCGGTAATGGAAACTCCCATACTAGTAGGGTCTTCCAGAGACTGAAATGAAGACGTCCTGTGCCAGAGTTTCCAGAAATTGAAATGTGTAACCAGCATTCCCAGCTCCTATGAACAGGCAGGAACACTGGTCCACAAGATCCGTTATGTGGACGCATTTACATTCACCGTTTGAGACGTTGTCATGATTGTTCTTCTTGCTTAGAACTTACGAAGATTTGTACCCCGCCAACGTGGGAAGGTTCATCTTGACCGTACAGCTTGAGCCATCGTGAATCCGTGATGAGAGAACGTCGACGCTTCAGTAGACTAGAGATCCTCCAGCAAGCCATAAAAGAATCGCCCTGCTTGATACTCCAGCACCAGATCTGCTTGTGCATCGTTCGAAAGGACAGATGCATGATCTCGTACCGGGAAATATCGTTGTACAGCCTTGCAACGACAGAATTCACCCAGTCTCACCAGAGGATGCGACCCAGACCGACGGACCCAGAGAACCCCTGTCAAGCGTTTCAGCTTGCGTTCAATCGTCGGAAGGGGAGGGCGTACTTGGTGATCGTTCCGCCAAATACCACAATTTCGTCCTCCAACTTCTGGGCCCGTCGGTGCTGATACGGAAACATAAACAAGCCGAGGTTTTTTCTGTTCGGCCTGGGCAAGGGTTATGATGATTAGATAATCTGTCCATTTTGGAGCACTGATTGATGATTTGGTGATGATTTGACTCCTGCCGCCATCCACTCTGCATCCATCATGGCACCCTCTGCTTCAAAACAAAAAAGACTGGCAGAAAAGGCCGCAAAGCAAGCGGTAAAACAAGCCGGGACGACGACCTCGGGATCGACCCCTACACCGTCTGTCACTGGCACCACCCCCAATACACCACTCACCAGCGTTTCGGCAGCTAACAGCACAGATGATTTGACGTCGATGGCAAAATTACAGATTGCAACGGAAAGGTGCGTAAACGAGTTGAAGTTAAATAAAAATCACTTACAGCTGCTGAAGGAGTGCTGCTGGAGTGTTGGTATCCGATGTGAAGGGTCGAGACATCAAAATCGACCAGTATACCTTGTCATTCCATGGCCGGCTGCTCATCGAGGGTGCAGAAATATCGTTGAACTATGGCCAAAGATATGGCCTTCTTGGTGAAAACGGATCTGGAAAGGTGCGTATATCCACCCCTACGGATCAAATGATTTAATGACACATTTCTAGTCGACTTTCCTCCAATCGATATCGGAACGTGACATCGAAATCCCACCACATGTTGACATCTATCTTGTACGAGGCGAGGCAGAACCCTCCGATATTAACGCCGTAGATTTTATCATCGCCTCTGCCAGGGAGAAAGTGGCAAAACTTGAAAGACGTATCGAAGAGTTATCCGTAGCCGACGACGTCGACGAAGCTGCCCTCGACCAAGCGTACGAAGAATTAGAAGAGCTGGACCCCAGCACCTTCGAGACAAAAGCGGCGAGCATTTTGCACGGTCTTGGCTTTAGCCAAGAGATGATGCAGAGACCAACCAAAGATATGAGTGGTGGTTGGCGGATGCGAGTCTCACTGGCACGTGCTCTCTTTGTTAAACCCCACCTTCTACTACTAGACGAGCCTACGAACCACCTTGATTTGGGTGCCGTCGTGTGGCTGGAGGCTTACCTGTCGACTTACAATCATATCCTCGTTATCACCTCGCATTCACAAGACTTCCTTGACTCCGTTTGCACCAATATCATGGATCTGACGATGAAGAAGAAACTCTTATACTACACCGGTAATTATACGACCTACGTTCGCACAAAGAAGGAGAACGAGGTTAACCAGATGAAGGCGTATAATAAGCAACAAGAGGAAATTGCTCACATTAAGAAGTGAATATTCTTGTTTACCCTTCATCATTATGCATTGACGTGAGATTCCCAGGTTCATAGCATCGGCTGGAACGTATGCCAATCTCGTGAAACAGGCAAAATCGAAACAAAAGATCATCGACAAGATGGAGGCTGCTGGACTCATTGAAAAGGTCGAAACGCCCAGACCACTCCGATTCCACTTTGAGGACATTCGGAAGCTTCCACCTCCGATCATTGCCTTCAGTGACGTTGCATTCTCATACTCTGGAAAGCGGGAGGATTACTTGTATCAGAAATTGTCATTCGGTATTGAGTGAGTGTGGTCTTTATATTACGTAGGACGTGGCTGATGTACGTACCAGCATGGACTCACGCGTGGCCATTCTGGGCGCAAATGGTGCAGGCAAATCGACCCTCCTCCACCTTATCACTGGTGCCCTACAACCTTGCGAAGGGACGATCTCTAAACATGCCGCTCTGAAGTTAGCGAAGTACTCGCAACACTCAGCCGACCAACTTCCATACGACAAATCTCCAATAGAACACTTCCAGTCGATCTTTCATGAAAAGTATCCCGAGAAGGACGTTCAAGTGAAGTGGAATTCCCTCCGCTTTACCGTGATCGTAATGTTAACGGTGCCTTTTGATGTGCCGATGTAGGCTTGGCGTCAACAACTCGGCAGGTTTGGTCTTACTGGTTCACATCAGACCTCTCCAATCCGACAGCTGTCGGACGGTCTGCGGAATCGGTGAGATAGAGCTCTGGTTGATCGTTTTGAATAGCATTGCTCATGGATTATTACATCATAGGGTCGTGTTCGCTCAGCTTGCGATGGAGCATCCACACATCCTCCTTTTAGGTGCGTCTGTCCAGTTCCCCGGCACCGCCAAATTTTCATTCTGGGCTTTATCAGATGAGCCAACCAATCACTTGGATATGGCTTCCATAGATGCTCTTGCCTTGGCTATCAAAGAGTTTGAGGGTGGCGTTGTGATCGTTTCCCACGACTTCCGTGCGTATCAGTCGCTTCCCGTCATCGTCATGTTCTTGATCCGTGTGAAATAGGTCTTATTTCGCAGGTAGCTGAGGACCTGTGGGAGGTAAAAGATAGGACAATCAAAGACCTCACCCGTGAGAACATCACTATCGTCGACTACAAGAAGAATCTCATCAAGCAAAGTAAGTACTTGCTGTCACACCGGCCCGGTCAGGATCAGACTAAACTCACTCACACCTGTACGCCAACAGGTCAAGCTGCTCTCGAGAAAGCAAAACTTATTGGCAAGAGTGCTCAGAAGGGAAAGACCTAAGCAGAGATGTTCGCTGTATTTCCGTACTCGCCATGTATCGACCAATTTTTAGACTAGAGCATGTTGTACTGTATGCTCACGCCTCGCGGAAGCACACACGTTCCCGGGATTGCATATGTGTTCTATCATAAACTGGGAGGAGAGCTCTGTAGTCAAGCAACCGCGGATACCCAGTGTCTGACCTGGTAGTTGATGAGCATGCTGTTCATGGCCTGTAACGGGCTCCGACTTGTCAGATGCACCAGGTCTTCTCGACATCATATTTAGAAGCCTGTCTGCGTCTGCAATGTGATGGTCTACGCTCTGTAGGCCACTATAATTATTCCTGTATAGCTAACGACTGCTATTGTCCCTCTAAGACAGCCGATGTCCAAACCCCCCAAAACCAATGCTACTCAAATCACAAGAATGGAACGTTCATCATCTCAGTAGTGGCAAGGAAGTCTCTGTCGAATTCTTCCTCTGCAGCCTCCTCTACATATTCGTCTCCATTCTCTTCCTCATCATACTCACGAGTTTCCTCCTCATCTTCATCCATCGCAAAGTGCATGCCGTTGTCTAGTGATCCAGGCATGCTCGTTACGCTCGTGCTCCGTGGTCTTCTTTCTCTCTTCAAAGCGCCTCCATCCATCTCTCCCTCAGCCTCTTCATCCGAATCTAACATCGTCGACGAAACCGACGAACGCGACCGGGGACTTTCTTCTCCGCTCTCTACCAAAGTGGATGGTGAGGATGACAACGCCAGCGATGCCAGCCGACTGCTGAGCTTCTCGAACGAAGACATCTGACGCAAATGTGTACTTCGTTCCCCGGGTACCCCAGAACCGCCAGTATTAACAATGCCAGCTTCTGCTGGCGTTCCAGTACCAGTGCCGGTGCCAGTGCCAGTCCCCCTATGGATCAACGACGGAGTCGACAACGAAACTGACTGTCTCCCCCCAATACTGAAATTTCGTAAACGAGCAAACGCGTTCCGCGCCGACGAATCGGATCGCGCGCTCAGTGCAGGTGAGGGCGGCATCAAATCTGGTAAGGGGAACTCCGGTACTGGGATCTTCCAGAAATTAAAGCACGTAAATTCGGTTTCCCACTTCCTGTGTATAGGTGGAAACATCTGGTCCACAAGATCCGTCATGTGGATGTATCTATGTCCACCGTTTGAAACGGTTTTCGTGATGATGCCTTTTATTTAGGACTTACGATGATTTGTACCCTGCCAACTCGAGAAGCTCCATCTTGACCGTGCTGCTCGAGTCGATAGTGAATATGCGTGACGAGGGAATGCTGACGCTTCGATAGGACAGAGCGTCCGTGATTCGGTTCCCAAAGCCAGCGTAGAACGGTGTCTGAGACCCGTCCCCAAATAATCTTTGGATATCTCTCAAACACGCCATCTTAAATACCTCAGGCTTCCGCATGATAACTTCCCTGAGCCAATATCTTTAGCGCTACGGTCACCACAACGGGGGAAACGGACCTATGAAGCGACGCAATGACTCTATCCGGACTTAGGATAACGGGACCCTCAGGAAGCTGGAGATCATCCTGCTTGATACCCTTGAGATAATCCCGCGTCGAATCTGCTTGTCCGATCGCTCGAGAGGTGAGATACATGATCTTGTACCCATTCCGGACGATATCACTGTACAGCTTCGCCACACCAGAATGTGTCCAATCTCGCCCTATCATGGTGAATATGTGGCCCAGACCATCAGACCTATTAAACACGCGTCAGCGTTTCGGCGTGTTTTCGAAGAGGGGGGAAGACGTACTTGGTGATCGTTCCGTCAATATCGGACACCACTATTCTGTCTGTCGACTCCCAGACGAAAATCCGGGCCGTACACGCAGGTGCTCCGCCCGTCGTCAATGAGAACGTGATCGTATTAGCACCTAACTGCAGGTCCAGTACTTTCTATGGCGGAAACATGAACACGAACAAGAGAGTGATGGTTAGAGAAAATCTCACGAGCTGATCGGATGTCAATCGGAGGGTCTTGGCATACCTCTTCTGCGTCTCCGGTTTCGTGGGGACGGGTTGATCTACTGGCTTCGGGACAGGTGATTGAGTCAGTGCGGGTGTACCTGGGGGCGCCGAGGCTGGTTTTCCGATGATTGCAGGGGATGTCCGTGGAAACTTCTGTACGCATTCATCAAAATTGATCGCAGGAGGAATTTGTGGTCCAATTAAACTTACCGCCTGAATTGGAATCGTTGTCGCCCCCCGAAGAATAGGCCTCTCTGCCTCAGGTATATCTTTACTTCGACTCCACCACCGCACCCAACTACTGGACGACTTTCTAGGAAATGGGATTGTTGGCCCGAACTCCGGGCGCTCAGACTCCCCCTCGTACGAAGATGAGGGAGACCGGTCTTGCGGTGACGATGGGGACGGTAAGTCATCGATTAGACCCTCTTGGGAAGAGGATGCACGCCATGTACTCAAGGCATTCATCAACGGAGATCGATCTTCCCTTGTAATGTATTGTCCACCATTCCACCTCATCACCAGACGTTCGTCGCTGACCAAATCGTCATCATCGACGAAGCGGTGGTAATCTATAACGCCAGCCTCAAAGGCACGCGCTGTTTCGATCTCGTCACGCTCGTGGAACACCTCTCGTCTCTCTACGAGACTGAGCTTGAATGCAGCAGTTTTACCATCGATCGATATCCGGAATTTAGTCGGGTCCGAACGAGACGCCGCAAGCCTGCCACCGGCGTCAAGTTCATATGATTCGGTGTTAAGAGGGAAGCTTCGTTCGTGAACGCGCACATTAGGGTCTGCGTCTAGCCCGGGAGGAGGAAGAGATACGTGGGTGGAGTGTGGGCTACCTTCTAGTTCGGGAGGGACACTTCGACAACGTGTGAGCCCGCGCCCGTTATCCTCAGCATCGCCTTGTGTATCATCTATAGCTTTCGATTTGCCCTTGACGAACGAAGGTGTAAAGTGGGTCTGGACTGGAGAAGGTTGAAGGAATGCACCCCGCTCCCAAGAATGTTCTCGCAAACGTGGTGGGGTACTGTTGCCGCCTCGCGTAGGATGATCTCTGGATGGCTCTGGTGACGGAAATGGTATGCGATTGTGAGGGGCTGAAAGCGGCACATGAGGAAGGATTGAAGATTAGTAGATGGTATCAGGCTGACCTGTTTCTTTGCTTTCATGTGGGCGGTGTGGTGTTCTCTGATTAGAATGGTCACCGTGGCTCCACTTTGACTGCGAGGGAACCGAATGATACCCGGCCATGTCGAGAGCCACGTCTAGCGTGCACGTTGAGGACATATGATTGCCTATGAATGAGAGAGCGTACCGTCTTTATACTGAACATCAGGTGCAGCACACTCGTCTTCGACAAGGACTGGTGAGACGTCATTGGACTGGGCCACGGATCGCGCGCGTGGACGGCGGGACATAGCCTGTTCGCTGGGCGTAGCATCCAGATCCAAGTATTCAGGCTCCGGGATGTCTGAGTCCGCTCCGATCTGCGATATTGTGCCCTGGCTTGACTCGGCCGTGGACGCAACGGGTGGGATGTCCTTCTGTGGAGTGGTAGACGTTGCGGTGAGTAACGGGCTAGTGACAAGATCTTCTGGGATATCTTCTTCGGTTTCGACAACGAAGAATGCCTCTCCAGCGTCTCCGATCTTCATACCGAATGGGATAGGATTGCCATTGACAAAGACGTTGACCTGGATGACCGTAAGCGACGTACGATGTCATTTCTTGACTCAACTCGACACTGCGTACCTTTTTATCGGCTGGTCGAAGCACCTGAAGCTTTCCGAATCGAACATGGAACGGTGAGCAAGCTAAGTGGATATCCCCGTCGTCGGCCTGTCTCCGTACGACGATGACGTCGATCGCGCCCGTGAGCGTAGATGGGTTGATGTCCTTGTAGTACTGGTAGGTTGCAGTGACAGCACCACGAAGGTAGTTCATCTCTCCACTCTTGAATCTGGTTCAGAGATGGGTCGGTTTGCCAGTCAAGACAAGCTCCGGCGAGTGTGGGGCAAAATGTGGAGTCGGCTAATAAAATTACCTACCAATGCGGTTGACAAGTCACCCCAACTCAACCATATGATTGACGCCCACGACGATCCTGGCGAAAATCCGTGGAAGTGTCGATGCTTTTAGTACAAGACTGTCGGAGGACCCTCTGCCACTGCACGCACGACCATGACTAGTCGAACCTTCGCTGTTGGCTTCGACCCTGGCGTGTAGTACATCCGTCCCCCGAATTCGGTTTACAACTCCATTCGTGCTGCGCCGTATTCAGCATGGAAAACGGCTTCAGCTCCTTGTCGCTTCGTCCGACACCCCAATCATTATACCACCACGAACGAGACTATGAAACGATTGTTGCATTTTTCACGTATACCACGCCCACTGCAACGACACCGCCGCGTAGGGCTTGCGTCGTTCACGTTCTTGTTCACTGCGTTCGTCCTTTCTCTCTTAGTCGGCCTATCCTTGCCCATCATAAAGTCTGTATACCTCGTGAAAATTGCCGCTGTCGATTCTGTAAACCCTACTTCGAATGTCGCGACTTCGCTCCTCTTCGGGGTGTGGGGTGTTTGTGGGCTGAGGTGCGTTCTTATGTACAATATCATCTAGGGCAATTCACATATCGTTTGAATGACTTGGTATCCAGTGCATTGGGCACCGGTGAATGCTATGGTCCCCACCTCGGCTATACCATTCCTTCCGATATCTTGTCTCTCGTAGGACTTTCTCAGAGCGTAGCTACCATTGCTGAGAAGACTGTTCTCGTCCTTCTCATCCTGCATCTCGTGTCAGCGGGATTATCGACGATAGTCTTCGTCCTTTCCCTCTATCTGCACTCACATCCTGCAGCAATCATTGCACTCATCACGGCCATTGTCACTGCGCTCGTGTCAAGCCTTGTATTTGCGGTGGATGTGGTGCTGGTGGTCCTCATAAGGAATCACATCAATTCTCTCCTTCTCGGTGCTCGCTTTAGCGTAACGTTCGGAAATGGTGTGTGGATGATTCTTGCATCGGTCGTGACGACGTGGATTGGGGTTGTCCTACTCTCAGCCGGAGCATGCTACTGCTTTGGAGTAAGACCGTAAGTGATGCATCATTCTGGAGTCTAGTCTACAAGACGACCATCCTGACCACTGCTTTTTTTCGTAGACCATTTCCAGATGTTGAGTAATATCCGATTCAGGAATGCTACGTTCTCCGTTCAACGATATTGATTTGTACAGCATAGTTGTGAATGCTCGTTAAAATGTTGGATCGCCAGATTTTGCATATGCTGCAGTGTGGCGCCCATTCAAATCAAATCTTCCTCGTACTTTCGTGTTTAACCGCGGCGGAATATTCTCGGACGGCAGTATGACGGTGAGCACGTGAATATTTAGACAATATTTAGACTGTGTGTGGTGGGTCCACAAGCTGTCTCATATTGATAGACTCCTTCCCGTAACTTGTCCTCGAGAAACCAGCCTCGACGATGAACCATTTCCAGATGTTGAGTAATTTTCCATGTAGCGCCCATACATCAAATCTTCCTCGTAGTTTCGTGTTTAACCGCGGCGGGGTATTCTCGGACGGCGGCATGACGGTGAGCACGTGAATATTTAGACTGTGTGTGGTGGGTCCACAAGCTGTCTCATATTGATAGGCTCCTTCCCGTACCTGTCCTCGAGAAACCAGCCTCGAGATGACGTAATTATCACGCAGATTAGATAACTCCTATATTTGATTAGTCATACACGAAATTAATTTCTGTCTCTCTCTGCGAGTGTGCGGTCAGTCGAGAGTGCTTGCAGTCGCAGGGATCTCTGCACTTGTTCAATTGACTCCTTCACTGGCCTGCTATGACCTCGTTCTCTGCCAGAATCTCACCACGTTCCATGGATCATGCATATGCTTCGTCGTTGGGCTCTCTTCAGATTCAAGATTCTCCCCTACCGAGAACGACTGGCGCTGCCAGCACCAAGGTCCCTCCACAAGGGCCTCGCCATCATCCTTATCGCCAAAGATTTCCTTCAGATCGACATAACCACGGTGTATCACCGTCTAAACACTATCAAAGGAAATCTGATGATCACGATACACCCGCTCTATTAAATCGTCTGAGCAATAGCCCTGCATCACCCCCTACTGCTACACTGCTGGACAGGATCGGGTTTCAGGCAGAGGAGGGAGGAACCACCATAGACGGTGGATATATGCCGCCGTTTTCACCGTCACCGACGTCTTCAGTACCTGGGGAAGTGGAATCTGGGGTCGATAAGCCCCTAGCGGTTGAGTCAGGAGAGGTCGAGCGTTTTTTAGAGAGTGTGCTGAACCCCCGTGTTTTGGACCCTGTGGGTCGACCCGGGCCTGCGGTATGTAGTGTGCTTTCACCGTGCACGAGACGCCACGACTCATGAGGTATATTTAAGGCACGAGAAACACGTGTGTCTGAAGATGTCCTTCCAGTCCTGGCGAAACGTATAGGGCATGAGAGATTGTCCCGTTCGCCACCATTACGCTCCGTGATTCAGGACGTGCAACAGGCGCAATCTCACGTCCCTAGCATTGATGGCAAGGTCGCGAACGATAACCTCCCAAGCCAGCACAACGAGGAACCTGTCGTTAGTCCACCACCGACTGTGTTTGAGCAGTGCAGAACACACCTTGCGCCTGTTGTGCTGGCTTGTGCGAAGGCGAGGGACTCTCATGCAGTCATACAACTTGAGCAATGCGCAACTCTTCTATCAGACGATAGATGCGCAACTTTACTCGGTCACGCAAGGGATGTGAGAGAGCAACTACGGTCCTCTTCGCGTGTGCGTGTGCCGAACAGTCCCAGGCGTAGAACGCCTGAGTACTGGACTTCCAAAAGCGATGGCGAGAACACTAATGGTCTTGTTGCATGGAATCGCGAAGAGCCAGAGTCTGCTGTCCGTGCAGAAACACAGGTGCGAAGAGATAGTGATGTGACCCTCGTGGAGACCCCAGATGGGGTTCACTCTCCACCTTGGAAGGGTGTTGGTACACTCCAGAGCTGCCATCCCTTGCACAAAGTGGAAGATCTGTCACCTGTGTTAACTCCTGCAAAAGTCATGGAAACAGACATTTGCATGCATTCTGGATTAGCTGAAGGACATACTGGTCAGGAAAACATGGCACATTCTGCGCCGAGCTTGCTCCGTGACCAAGCTACTGTTCAACAGCTCCATCTACCCGCAATGTGGTCAAAGCACAATGGGCCTGACATACCTTGTATCAATGAAGCAATCGCAATGGTGAGCGAAGACCTGTTTTCGGATACAGAAAGGTAAAACGTTCTTCATTACCTTTGAACCTGAAGAAACGATGTTCAACCTCACGCGTTCAATAGGCTAGCTGCAGTCGCGCGTATATATTGCTTAAGGAAAGGTAATTTGACTCCACGAATTGACTTCGATGGATCGTTTGCAGACACCCTTGGAGCCATCCAATCCACTGGATCACAATGGCCTCAAACAGGTTCACTGATTATACAGGTAAATCCAGGCTTCCCATATGGGAAGACTTGGCTGCCATATACACTGGTATGTTGGGTTTGAAGAGCATTGACATCATCTTTTCCGGCACTAACGCCTTCGTGCAGGAGTCTCCACCGTTTCTGGATGTATCTTCTTCCATCGTTCCCGGGGAAAACATTCTGCGCTGGATTTCGCTATCCCCTATGTCGGAATTTGTATTCGTGCTTTGCGCATTGCCGTTGCCGCCCTCTGAACCGTCATCAAAAGAATCATGAATGGCGTTCTTTATATTCGCCCACGGCCTCGAGAACGCAGAAACAGGCCATACCTCGCAAACTTTCTTGTTGCTGTGTCCACATCATAGGCACCCCTGATCGCTTTGGCAACGACTTCGACACGTCCGCGCATGTACGCCAACCGTACACCTTAACCTGCTGTTTGCTCAGTGTAGCGCCAACCACCAATGTCTTCTGTTAATTCCTACCTCAACCTCCGTCAGCATTGCATGCGGCGCATAATCGGGTCATTATAACTTATGCATCCGCAGCTCCACGTTTTATTTAATGTTGTGATACATAACATGCTTCGGTGCGGGGATGTAGCTATTAGGATGTTATAACTACTGCTTGCGGTTGAGGGCTGATACTCATCCCACCAAACGACTCTCCGAGACCGCCGGCATCCGAGTTTGATCGTGAGCGACCGCATATGTCGAGTCTGCCAGTGGGCATCAGACCAACATTTGGAATGGCACTGCTTAGTACGCTGCCGCTTGCTGCGGCCGCATGGTCGTCGCTGAGACCGTCTTCTTCCTCGGCGTCTTCTTCCTCGTCCTCATCAATCGCAACAGAAGCCCAGTCACGGTAGATGCCTTGGATGTATGAACTTGACCGAGGGAGTTTGTACGGATCAAAAGGGAAAAATGTGTGCAGTTCCGACTGTAAGAATCCCTCGTTGACAACCTGTGGCAGTATCGGTATACTGCCTGCACTGAGGTTATATTCTGAGCGTTTGTTTGCCTCGAGTATCGAGTAGCAGTACGCGAAATCCGTCGCTTGGGCGACACGAGAAAACTGCATAACAACGTTCGGCGAGCAGACCTTGGAAAGGAGAGCATAAGCACGCAGCGAGGAGTCTTCGAGTGAACGATGGCTCACCTTGAGCGGATTAAGTGGCGACGTGATCACCCGCTGAATGACGTTGAGCTCACTCATCCATTTCTTCCCACTCTGGTACTCCTCCGACTCGTCAAATTCCTCTTCCAAATCTCTCCACCGGAAACAAAAAATTAAAAACACTGCCTGCACGATAGCGTAAAACACGCTATGGTGTGCCATACTCGGCGGTTCCTCTCCCGCCTGTATGACACTATCAAAAGCATCTAGATGGCTCTTCAGATATGCGCACAACACGGCGACGACGCGACGCGTAGCATCGCGATCTACGAACTGTGCACGGCTAACGAAGGAGGCGATGTAACTTGCGGCAGCTGCGCGTGTCACTGCGGGGACGTTCTCTCCCAGAAGCGCCTTTTCTACTAGCAGTCCCTGGAAGAGATCGCTAAACTCCGCATCTAGAGAAGAGTACCAAAAAATGAGGAATTGAGTGTATCGTGATTTGAACGTCCGAATGATGGTACGATCAAAAATGGCAAGGAGGGTGTGGAATTGCGCGTCTCGCATAGCCCGTCCTGCTTCGGCGGATATCGGCGAAGATGGGCGGGGAGACGTAGGTGGAGACAATAACGAATCGTCATTCCGAGATGTGATGACTTCCGTGGCCGAATGTAAACGGTTGAAGTGGTCGAACACTATTTTGAGGATCGAGTCGAGTTTGCTGACCATGTCCTGTATGTGTTGTGCGTTAGTTGGTAGATTGGGATCATCATCCCTACTGTCGTCGCTGTCGTCGGACGAGAAGTCGCTCGCGGAATCCGAAGCTTCATCGGAGTCTCTATCGGAATCTTCGTCCCCTTCTTGCCCGACGACGATATCGAAGGGGTCGAATTCAAAAACGCCCGCATTTCCCAATCCGCCCTCTTCCTCCTCAAACTCCTCAAGCTCTACCTGAATTTCAACCTAAAAGATAACGGTGAGCTGGTGCGTATAAGGTAAACCAAAAACGTACGTCTATTTGTAGAGCGCGGTCTATGATCAGGGCCAATATTCGATCCGACAATTCAGAGCAATATTCAGTTACTCGTAGCAGATTGCGAATATAAGTTACTTGCGCTGCCTGGGGTTGACGCTTGTGAGGGAAATAACGAGCGAGTAAGGGTTGTAGGATTTGAGGCAGAGTTGGGATGAGAGACAACAAGTGGCCAAGGAGGTAATGTAGGCGATCATAGATGACTCTCCGTGTCAAAGGGCTTTCGGAACCCTCAGGTCCATTGGCATTCAACACTTGCAGTCCTGATTCTACCGCGATATGAGATTTATGAACTTGATCGGAACCACGTTACGCACGGTATGTTAGGCCTTGAGTAAGCTTGCCGAGCACGAGGGACAGGTATTCGGGCCGGGCACTGACGAGTATACCAATGAAATCAGAGTATAACTTCACGAATGTGGCATCCATTGTAGTCCACGGAAAGTTGACGATGGCTTCGACCAGGGGCGAATGACCTCTCTCAAGTCTCGAGAGCACGTGTGATAATGCGACGATCCATATTCGTAACTGCGACGATAATGTCGCACATTCTACTGCCCTCCGAGGGTTGAATTGATCGACCAGGTCATCGAAATCCTTGTTCTCACCCTGTTTCAAGACGGTCAGCCGACATAAAAAAAAACAACCCTGTACAAGATCGGGCGTACCTCCAGCTTCCCCTGCAATGCCTTGTTGATGAATGCAATATACATATCTTTCTTGAACCGTTCATCCTGTTTCACTCGAGAATTGGTGGCAATTGGTCGCAAGGAAAAGGAATCGGCACCACGACCACCGGGACGGGGAGATTTCGATGACGGCCGTTTCTCAATTGAAATTCTTGGGTTCGTGTCAGCGTATCGCATCGAGGCCATATGCGGTCCCGATTTCGGTACTCGTTGGTTGAACTGGGAATGTATGGAGTGCGGGTCCATGGCAGTCGATGGTCGGCGAGCAAATCACTTAGCTGAGAATAATTCGACCATGAATCCCATCCAAATGCGGTACTTCCTGACAAATATTGTCCGCGTCCAGTTTTACCCCGAAGACACGGTTTGTTCCATCTTGCACTAATCATGGCGACGACACCGTTCTCGTCCGCGCACAGACTCTATGTCAAGTCGCTGTACCGGCGTATGTTGAAGAACGAGCTGGATTGGGTAGTTCGTAGGGATATCTGGCGTGGAAGGGCTTTGATGATAAGGGCCGAGTTCGAACGGAATAGGTGCGCTTGTCAACTGCACAAAGTTCTGAGGGTGCTGACGACGCTATACAGGGACGTGCATGATCCAAGGGCCTTAGCAGAGATTTTTGAAAGGGCCGAGGCTGATTTGGCGGAAAGACAACACCCAGACCCTTACATCCGTAAGTGGCCACATATCATTCACAGCAGTCAAGCTCAATACCGTCCAGCACCTGCAATGCCCGGAGGCACAAAGTGGTAAGTGTGTTCCACAATTTATCGAAAGACTGGGATTGAATGTAACATATTTCAGGGAACGCAACATCCCTGTGAGTTGCTGCTCCTTTGCTGGTTTGATTGGTCTGACTGGACTTCTGTAGCCCACCATGGCACCCTTATACGACCACATTGTCGAAGGCCAGCATTAATCTCACCATTTATAGTTCACCTGGCTTAACGAACCTGTATCGGGTGACCGATGTACCGTAAATCACTGCGCAGTCGTATCCATACCCAGGGTTACTTACGAATATGCGGGTAAAGCAAGAACTAGAGCATAATTACAGGCGCAGTGGTAAGTATCTGAGCCTTGTCCTGTTCGGGACTTCGTCATCTAGACACATGAACATGACCGTTCCTCCAACTCAAACTCGGGAATTAGGCAGTTGGGATCATTGCGAGCGCTCTCCAAGTTTCGTCTCACATTTCTCCGGATTATCATCACGCATTAAGTAGGTAGTATTACTACGAGCGCTCTTGAGGTTCCGTCTTCTCTCCGCGTAATGAGCAAACCATTGAAAACTGCACGAGAGAAAAGCGGGCGCAAAAGGATAACAGACAGGACGACATCGAAAACCAGCAGCCGAACCAAAATCATTACAGGATTTCCAAGACTGTTGCCCGAATGCTCTGGGAGGGGAAGTCGGTTCCAAGTCCCGGAACTACAATCTCATGCTCCGTGGCGACCCTCTTGTAATGTCTATCCGGCTGTTGTACCAGAAGCAAAGCGCTGAACGGCTGTCCGAGGCGAGCAATCATTTGTAGTGCCCGGGTGTAATCGTCAACCTGCGGCGCGGGGATAGCATTGGATGGTAAAGGCGGCAAAATTTCATATGATGTAGAGTCGGGCTCCGAGTCCGAGCCAGAGTCAACCACCGACTCCGAGTCGCCTTCCCACGCATCCCCATCACTTGGACCTCGGATAAAAGGAATCCACGGATGCACAAAGACCAGTTTCTGCGGCTTTTGCAGGGGGAGATCATCTGCTGTCATGAACTCCACCATCCCAAGGCCCGAGACTTTGGCGCGATATGCCTTCTCACTGTCAGTACGCGTCTCCTGTATGCCGAGTCTTCTGACGGAGAAGACGACGCAAGGAAGATGCAGACGTCGGGCCGCAAAGCGGGCGGGTGGGAGACGGTTAATCTGATTACAGATATTTAGGGCTACTTCCTGGGACAACTTGCCTCGTAGCTCTGTGATGTAGGTTTCCATTTTGTCCCCCTCGAACAATGGCGGGTGGTAAGGAATTTGGTTGTAAGCGGAGATGGAGGCTGGGAGGCAACTGTTATATGACGACGACTTTCCTGACCATGCGAGCACGGTGACCTCCCCGAAGCGGGCCACGATCTCCTCCAGGAGATGCCCCAGAGCATCGGCTCCTTCACCGTACTGAGGTCTGATATCGGACCTGAATATCCCGATAAGAGAGTATGCAACGTCCTCCTCAATCGTTGCATTACGAGTCGAAGCTAGACGAAGTTTCTCGCGTATCGCGAGATCGTCCGGAGAGAATGTGGTGATAGTTCCGTGGGGAATCTTGATGGCATCGGCTAGCTCTTGCATAATCTCCGGGGATTCCTTGTGGTTCGTACAAGTATCGCCGAGGTACGGTTTCCACTCGATGTCATAGAACAAAAGGACTTTCGGTGCGAGAAGCTCCTGCAAAGTCCATGCTCGTGTCATCCATAGACTACGCACGAGGTCCCCAGCACTGGATGGATGCACAACACCGGCAAGGAACACGAGCGTGACCGCTGAATCTGCGTACCATTTGTACATCGACGTAAGAGATTGATTGAGGATCGAACTTGTGGACTTGTCGATACAGCAAGTGTCTGACCACGCCCAATTGTGACCAAGTCTGTGCGTCTCTTTGCAGAAGTTACGCAACTTCTCGTTCAAGGGACTTTCGGGAAGGTTCCACACGGATTTGACTGCGTTGACGTCCTGGAATGATGGCTCTTGCCCCTGCCACACATGAGAGAACATGACATATCCGAAAAAACAAGCAACAACTTGTCGGATCCGCTCATCGTCCAGTTCTCTTGTCATGGACGAAACAAGCTCTTTGTACGACGGGTCGGCCATGAAGATACGCAGCCGCTCAGCCCTGTCGCAAAGGCAACCGGTGGCGACATCAATGACGACAAGGGGACAACTTTTGAGGAACTTGCGAGCGACGGAATCGATAGCCGCAACCGCCTGGGATGGAGAGATGTAGTTTTTATGCAATTCTGTGAAACAGTTATTTCTGTATATTGGATTTACACAGGAGGTACATACGCCTGATTTCAGGGTCATGGGACTGTTCGATCGCATGCAACATAGACTCGAAAGCATCGATCGCTTCGTCGTACCGTTTTGCTCCGTGGAGCGCTGCATGCTTGGCTTCATAGCCCCAAGGGATAGAAGGGTCCGCTTTCACTGCCTATGCCGCAATTGTAAGGAGCCAACCCGCACAAAAAGGATACGATGCGCACCCCGTTCGCATCCTGTAGTGCATCCTCCCACAGCCCTTTTGCTGCCCGAGCCCTGCTCCGTTTCATAAACAGACCTGCCAGACTTGCTGGAATGAGGGACAGTGCCACAGGGTATTGTGCAAGTGCATCGTCATGTTCTGCGAAACCCAAGACTTTATCGCCAACGCGCTCATGCGCCATAACACATTTTTGGGCAAAATCTGATGATGGGTGTTACCGTGTACATCAACAAGACTAGTCGTCACAAGACCTACCTGAAACCCAGTTCGCGGTCTCCTTGTTCCTTTGGATCTCCTCGTCTGATGTACTGATAATATTCAGGAGAATCTCCTCCGCTTCGGCTGTATGTCCTTCAGCATAGAGGATTTCGCATTGACGCTGTTGAACAACGATTCCTAGTCCAATGAAACTCCACTTAAATATCTCCACCGAGGGTTAGATTAATAGGCAGTAGTGGCGGAAGACCTACGAGGGAGATCGTCATCAGAGGAGGACACTGTTTGCCCTCCGGAGCTAGGTTCTTTGCGCGTTCAACCAATGGTATCGCACGTTCGTAACTTCCCTTCTTCACGTACATAACTGCAAGGACCTACGGAATGTATCAGTGGCGATAGTTACAGGCCTGCACCACACAAAGTACGTACCTGGATGTAAAGGTAAGTGGCATCGTCGTCGTCGTCATCGTTTGCTCTTGTAATAAGATGTTCTACGCGTGCTATTGCAACTTCTTGGTTTCCGGATTCAAATAAGAGGATAGACTGAGAGAAATGAGGATTAACGGTGAGAACGATATAGGTCGCCTCACAAACCTTCAGTAGTAAGAGAAGTCTGTTGTCGTGCAGTTCACAATCGTGAAATGCAAGGTCGAATGCCCATAGCGCACCCTCTCGATCGCCTTGGCCAAGCAGGGCAATTGCCGTCGCGATATGGCCGATAGGTGATGGCTGAATCCTGAGAGACTTGATATGCTTGTTAGTGAACACGCGCATGGAGCGGTGAGAAGGCAGACTCACCTCCTTGCT
Organism: Pisolithus albus; assembly: GCA_024613165.1. NCBI lineage: Eukaryota > Fungi > Basidiomycota > Agaricomycetes > Boletales > Pisolithaceae > Pisolithus > Pisolithus albus. The sequence continues at coordinate 508,226 of JANFAB010000025.1, forward strand.
GTCCTCCATCGCCAGCGCAGGATGGTTCAAATGCGCTCGTACAAGAGCGCGGTTTGCTAGCAGGTAGTGGTTAGGACTTGGAGTGCTCGTGAGTTCCTCCGATAGTAGCATTTCGGTGTGGGTCAGATCGCCCTGTATCCATGATTTTAGGGTCTCGCCGCTCACTTGTACGAGCGGAAGCTGAGCACGGGGTTGTCGGTAGATCAAATTGTCGCAATGACGCTCGCTTATACCACCAACGAAATATGACAAGGGAAGGACATCTCTGAGGTTGTAGACTGTGATATTCTTCCCAGCACTGCATGCGAGATACCCCCCACTTGGTGAAAGAGCAATGCACCTGATCTCGGTGGAGTGTGTGATGATGCCGCCAATCTGCTCATGGGACACACAATCCCATAGCGAAACAGATGAGCCTGCGGAACATGCGATGAATCTGCCGTTGCATGCTATGGAAGCTCGGGATTCGGTTTCATGGATCCACCAATCTGAAGATGAAGACTTGGAAAAGTCGAAACAGGTGATTTTCCCTCTTCCTACTACGAACAGTTGATGGCCATCGGATGACCAGGCCAACGGAAGGAGAGGCGGATCGGCGTTGATTCGACCGCGACCACCCGAATCGAACAAGACGTTGCCATCATGGGTGCTGTAGACGCGGACACCGTCATGAAACGAGGCAGCAGCGAAGCGACTGCCGTCTGGAGAGAACTTGATACCACGAAGGTGACCCGGTGAGACGAGAGGAAACAAGTCGGTACCAGAAGCGATGCCAAATATCCGAGCAGTTTCGTTGACGGCCCAACTCGCAGTGACGACCTTGGTACAGTCGCTGGAGATGTCGACAGCGAATATATAAGCCTCGTGTTCTACGTGGACCACTTTTTCGTGAGTGACCCCATTCCAGACGATTGCCTGATTCCCGTCGTCTCCAGACACAATCCACCGCCCATCTTGCGAAACGGCGATAGAACAGATCCCGCCACTCCCTCGCATGGTCGGACCCTGCTCCCGTCCGTCTTCAACCCACCATTGACGAATATAACCGTCTTGATGTCCTCCCAGCACTTGGCCTTCGTCCGCGAAGACCACCGAGTATATTGTACTCTGAGATGCAATCTCAATCTGTTTTGTAACTTAACCACCACAAGCGAGTTGTCAGTAAAGTGGCCTCAGCCTCCCCGGCTGCTATTGTACGCACCCATCGTCGTCGCTTGCAAGTCCACTGCACCTCACGCTGGGGCTTGGAGGGAAAAGGAGCGACAAGTTATTCTTTATATGTTCCTCAAGCTATCGTTATATGGATCCGTTCACGCGATCAAAGTCACATCGTGTTCTTCACTATCAAGATATCAACGGAGATTTGGCAGTGCAGAATTCCCATTCCAGCAATGACCTGATTAAACGCCTTCACAAGTTCCGGTGCTTTCGTCTGCACGAGGTCGCGCATGAGCGAGGTTGGCAGAAACATGTCAACAGCGTTGCGACCTATTGGCTCGTCCCAGAAACTTATCCAGTCCGTGCACCAATACCCTCTGCTCTGCACTCGGCCCCATCAAACTCTAAGCTTCTCCAAATTCTCACACTCGCTGATGCCCTCATACCTCCACTTCCTCTCCCAACCCCACTCACAAGACCAAGACCTCATGTGACGACAAAACACCTGCAGCTCGCTCCCCTGAAGTTCATCAACAGGCTCATCAGCACGTGTACCGCCCTAGCGAGGTGGGTAAGGTGAATGCGGCGCGACAGACAGCGATATCGTGCCTGACTAACGTCTCATGTTCAACGTCTCGCGTGTCGGTATAGGCGGATACGAGGTAGAATTCCTTTTCGTCGCATGTACCTGTGAGGAGATATTGGTTTTTCACGTTATCCAGATTGTGGTTGTATGCCCTTTCCGACTTGCTTTGCATGATACGGGTCATGGGTGCCTTTTGAAAACGAGAATTCACGCGAGGACGTGGCGCGCTCTGTGGCGATGGGTCTCAGAGGTCGTGCGGCCTTCGTAGGAAGTGTCGGTAGTTTTACTATTTTGTAAGAAACTCACGATGCGACGCACGAAGAAATGGGTCAACTTACCTCCCTCACATGTCAGTACCTATTAGCCTAACGACGCAAGGAGAATCAGCTTACGAAGCGGTAGGCCGACGAAGACCCTAGGTGTTGCTGGATCTGCATACGATCTCCCGTGCAGTTTCCACCGCTGGAACGTTATCAGCAGCATCGGAGTCAATCGTGAAAGGCAGTAGTTCGTTCATGACACCATTTTCCTTAAGGTCTAGTAACTCTCCAAATGCAGTGCGTACCTGGTGTTTGATGCTAGGGTAATAAAGACCAAGAATACGGGGTTAGATGTATTCGCGCAATAGAGATGTGGTAGGAATTAAAGTTGATTTCAGGACCAATCGGATAGCCGACCTTGGCGGACCACTGTTGTACTTCCTATCAACGCCTCTTCGAGCGAGACATGAGTGACTCACATCGATCATCGATTACTGCCTCTATCAAAGACGGCTCATCGTCCGTGTATTTTTGATGTCTCGAGGTGCCGACGACTGATGAAGACTATGCAGCGATTTAGGGTCAGGGCCTTGAAAGGCGTGCCCTCGTGCTTCTGTACTCGTCGGGTTGTCCATTTCACCTACGGATCGTCATACGACTTACCTTGACATAACCTTCCCCCAACGTCCAGGCAGCATTGCTCACGTACTCGAATGAGCATACGTAGGACAGGGACCAGGATGATTACTCAAGGGATGGGATGCCGTCAAGCTGAGAGTACGTGTAGTACAACGTTTAGTACCACTTGCGATGGGGGAGGGGGTGTAGCACCTTATGTTTGAATTGATAGCCTGAACGTGACTGCGGGAACAGTAGCGTGGATTGCGGCAGCTAGAATATAGTTGGTGGATGAGATATCCATAGAACCACCACAATACTGTCTTCTTACACTTACACGACAATATATACGCTCCTGGATCCCAATTTTCATCTGCATTGCAACGGCTTTAGCATTGGATGGTCGCCTGGGAATGCTGGCACACACCGTCGGATTGTCGTGACGGCGAAAAGCATGTTTGTTCCCGTCAGAATAGGGACAATGGAGCGCCGTGGGGGACGCCAAGCTGTGTCCATTAGGACATGGTGGCTAATCCAATTACTTGTGGCTGTGCGTGCATTGGTATTCCGTCAACGACACCGTCGTCTTAGTTCAAATCGTACTCCTGCCTCAAGATACGATAATCTGCCGCAATCCGTCATTCAGGTTTCTGACTACATTTAACGGTGGGGCTTCCATATCCGCTACCGTCATTATAATGCACAGTCCCAGCGTTGCCGTTCCCCACTTCGTAGCGATTCAAATCAACCCTGCTAATTTTCCGCAGCACGGTGTTCCTCGTCAGATCGGTACGTGGCGGACGGCCGTGTCTTCCGTATTGCGGAGAAAATTTTCGTCAGTCGAAGACACCAGCAGTATGAAGACTTGCCGCTACTGGTTGCAGGGCTTCCATGTGGAGAGGAATAGGATGAAAGAGGATGAAACTTATTTTGTGGAGATTGACACCGAACTAGCGAAACAACCCGCAGCGTTCATCTCGTTCACTCAGCTCTTCCGGTGTGCGATACGACATGTCTACTACGTGCCTTACCCGTGTGGCAGATAAATTATGCTCTTCGAGCTGTTCCTGGATGCCACTGTCGCTCGGGTACGGCGTATCAGTTCAATTCCCACTTTACTCATGTATAGCGCTACCCCCTTGCCGCTCTGGTTTTCGGAGGGTTGTCTTAAGGCTTCGTTGTCAACAGGTTCATCTGGGAACGCCACGGAAATGTCCTCTGCAAAGCAGGATTTTGTTCCTCCGGGCCGGGGCTGATTCATAAGAACATCCGAGCGATCCGTTTATCTGTGGTTCAATCATACCTTCCCCCCTCGCCTGGTCGGCTTTTAAGTATTGACGGGGGTGACTTCGTAGCTGTGTGCTGGGAGCGCGAAAATAGTGGATGAAAAGTAGTGATTGATGCCTTGACGGAATATGTCACTCGACGACGGATGTACCTGGGGACGGCCGACTTGTAAGTCCCACCTTTGGGAGAACGGGACCGGGATCCATGCATCTGACACTGAGGTTAGAAAACGTTGGCATGGAGATCGACGGTGGAGGTGACGAAGCCCTTGCGACGGATGCTTTGGATTTGATACGGAGTGTAATTCCGGATCAACCTCGCCTAGCGGTGGAGCTTCTCGAGACTCTCAAGATCGGTGGCGCCTTTGGAAATTCTATACCGTTTCACAGAATGCTGCTGCAAATATTTTACTTCGTCGTGCGCCAAAGTCGTCACATGGTTCGGCAACCCTAGTCCTTTAACGCAAGCAAGCGTCTGACCGTGACAGAGCTGGTCGATGCAACGGTGACGTTCCGTCGTGGTCGATACACTTCGTCTCGCTTTTGATCTGGCACGGACACGTCTGGATCTGGATCTGGACCGGGATATAGAGCTTCTCGTTGCCCTCCTTGAGATGTGCACGCGGCACGATATATGCTCTTCCTCTCTTCCATGGCTGACAAAATGGACGTCATCAATTCCAGCTTTGATCTTCTCGTCCACTCGGACGTGGTCGGGCGACCGGACATCTACCCCGCGTTCACAGAATCCCTCTATGCTTCCAATAATTCTCATAATGGTATTGCGAGTATCGTGGCACGGTGACGTGTTTGGCCTTTTGCTTGATTCCATTTGACAGAAGTCTTACTACCTCGCGAGCCCACCAAATACAAAAGAGCATGCTTAACGAGCCGCCACTGATGCCTACACATAAGATCCAAGGGATTACCTCAATCTAGCGAACCCGAGTTCAGTATACACCGTACTCGCAATTTTCTCCTTGTTCCGCTTTGATGGACGTGATGGGAATAACGTCCAGCGATATTCGGCCTGTCATCCGTGGAATGTTGGGTCGGGTCCTGATACCTGGCCCCCATTTTTTTCGCGACGTGTGGTTCAAGCGCACTGACTTTGATTTTAACTGTTACCGAAAAACCTCGGTACGTGGATCTAGTCATCCTGTCATGTTCAGCCTATGAGCAGGTGGGTATTTCTCTGATAGTATTTCCGACGACTTCTGGACAGCCGTATGAAGGTGGCGAACTAAAAATGAAGCCCTCAATGTTGTGATCGTTTAAGAAGGGCTTCAATCTATTATCATTCGCCCCCGCATACATGGACTCCAAGTACGCACCTGCGAATGGCGTCATCAGCTGGTGCGGGCTGCCTGATGACGGCAGCGGGTGTTATGACCACAATTGATACGGTCGCCGGTCTTTCCGTCGTCGGCGCCTGCCAAGGTTGGTGGTGCACAAAATACTAAGGGTGGCTCCTTGCCTAGTGAATGATTAAAAGGCCTATCACGCAGGACGGCGAACGTTGTCGATACGGATACGGAAGTCGTTGATATCCATTTCGGCGGGCGAATCACGTCTACATGTCAAAATCAAGGCCCGGTTATCGCCACTGCTTCAGATTTTTCCAATGCGCGAGCTTCCGGTACGACTTCTAGTCTCGTACTGACCATCCTTAGCACTAGTACTGTTGTCGTCTACGACACATGAACATGGACATTTCTCATACTGAGACTCGTTAAATAATTGATATCAATACAAACACTCAAGGTTTCGTCTCCCTCGCCTGGTAAAGGGAAAGCCAATGACAGCTGCATGAAAAGGAGAAAAAACGAGCGAGAAAGGACAACGGACGGAGCAACTTTGAAAACTAGCAGCCCAGCACATGTGTATTACAGGATTTCCAAGACTGCCGTTCGAATGCTTTGGGGGGAGATATCGGTTCCGAGTCCTTGGACTACAATCTCGTTGTCCGTAGCGACCCTCCTGTAATGTCTATCCTGCTGCTGTACGAGAAGCAATGCATTGAACGGCTGTCCGAGGCGAGCAAGCATTCGTAGTGCCCGGGTATACTTGTCGACCCGAGGCGAGCGTACGGCGTGTAATGGCGAAAGAGGCACAAGCTGATCTGATCCAGCGCCACGCTCCGAACCCAAGCCAAAGTCGATGACAGACTCGAAGTCACCCCCCCAGGCATACGCATCACTTGCATCTCGGATAGATGCAATCCACGGATGAGCGAAAACCAATTTCTGAGGGTTTTGCAGTGGGAGATCGTCGGCTGTCTTGAATTCCACAATTCCAAGCCCCATTACCTTGGCACGATATACTTTCTCACCGTTGTTAGGTATCTCCTGTATAGTACCGAGTCTCTTGGCAGGGAACACAATGCAAGGAAGATGCAGACGGCGGCTCGCAAAGCGGGCAGGTGGAAGAGAGTTGATGTGCTTGTAGATACTCAGCGCTACCTCCTGGGACAACTTGCCTCGTAGTTCCGTGACGTAGGTTTCCATTTGTTCCCCCTCGAGTGATGGAGGGTTGTATGGAATCTGGTTATAAACGGAGATGGAAGCCGGGAGACAACTGTTGTAAGACGACGGCTTGCCTGACCACGCGAGCACGGTGACCTCGCCTAAGCGGGCCACAATCTCCTCCAGGAGATGGCCAAGAGAGTCAGCTCCTTCACCGTAGTGAGGCCTAATATCAGACTTGAATATGCCGATAAGAGAGTACGCGACGTCCTCATCGACTGTCGCATTGCGCGTCGAAGCTAGACGAAGCTTGTCGCGCACCTTGAGATCGTCCGGAGTGAATGTGGTGATGGTCTTAAGGGAAATCTTGATGGCATTGGCTAGTTCTTGCATGATCTCCAGAGACTCCTTGTGGTTCTCGCCGGTGTTGCTGAGATATGGCTTCCACTCGGAGTCGTAAAAATAGATGACTTTCGGTGCCAGAAGCTCCTGTAAAGTCCATGCTCGTGTCATCCAAAAACTACGTGTGAGATCACCGGGCTTCGATGGATGTGCAATGTCGGCAAGGAACACGAGAGTGGCTGCTGAATCCGCGTACCATTTGTACATAGACATTAGAGACTGATTAAGGATGGAGTTCGAGGCCTTGTCGATACAACAAGTGTCTGACCATGCCCACTTGTGACCAAGCCTTTGCGTCTCCTTGCAGAAATTGCGCAACTTCTTGTTCAGGGAAGTTTCGGGAAGGTTCCACACAGATTTGACTACGCTGACGTCCTGGAACGACGGCTCTTGCCCCTGCCACGCATGGGAAAACATGACATATCCGAAAAAAAGAGCAACAACTTGTCGGATTCGCTCATCGTCCAGTTCTCTTGTCATTGATGAAACAAGCTCTTTGTACGACGGGTCGGCCTTGAAGATACGCAGCCGCTCAGGACCGTCGCAAAGGTGACCGGTGGTTGCATCGACGACGACAAGGGGACAGTTTTTGAGGATCCCGCCAGCTATAGAATCGATAGTTGCGATCGTCCGGGATGGAGAAATATAGTTTTTACGAAGTTCTGCAAAAGTGTCAGTTGTGTACAATAAATTCCAACGGGCGGTGCATACGCCTGATTTCAGGGTTACGAGACTGCTCGATTGCGTGCAGCATAGACTCGAAAGCATTGATCGCTTCATCATACCATTTTACTCCGTGAAGAGCCGCATGCTTGACCTCATAGCACCAAGGGTTGGAGGGGTCCGCTTTCACTGCCTATACAGCATGTGTAGGCAACTGACTCGTACAAGAAGGATATCATGCATACCTCGTTCGCATCCCGTAAAGCATCCTCCCATAGCCCTTTCGCCGCTCGAGCTCTGCTCCGCTTGATTAGCGGACCCGCTGGACTTGGAGGACTGAGGGACAACGCAGCGGAATACTGTGTAATGGCGTCGTCATGTTGTGCAGAACGCGAGGCTTCGTCACCAACACGCTCCAGTGTTACAGCACGCTTGTGGATGAAATCTGATGATGGACGTTACCACGCACGTCAAAAAGACTAGTGGTCACGAATTCTACCCGCAACCCAATCCGCCTTTCTCTTGCTTCCTTGGGTATCCTCGTCTGGCGTCCTGATGATATTAAGGAGAATTTCCACGGCTTCGGCTGTACGTCCTTCAGCGTGGAGGGTTTCACAAAGATGTTGCTGGGCAACGACATCCAGTCCATCGAAACTCCACCCGAATATCTCCATGGAGGGTTAGATTAATAGATGGTAACGGCAGAAAACTTACGAGGGAAATCGTCGTCAGGGGAGGACACTGTTTGCTCTTTTGGCTTAGGTTCTTCGCTCGTTCGATCAATGGTATTGCTTGTCCATAATTCTCCTTCTTCATGTACATAACTGCAAGGACCTGTGGAATGTGTCAGCGATGATAGTTACGGATCTGCGCCACACGAAGCACGTACCTTTGTGTAAAGGTAGATGGCATCATTGTCACTGTCATTGTCTGCTCTTGTAGCCAGCAGTTCTACGCGTTTTATCGCGTCTTCCTGGTTTCCAGATTCAAACACGAGGATCGACTGAACGAAACTTGAATTAATTGCGAGATGATCTATATTACCTTACGCACCTTCAGTAGTAAGATAAATCTGATGTCGTCCAGCTTACAATCATGAAAGGCAAGGTCGAATATGCGTAGTGCACCCTCTCGATCGCCCTGGCGAAGTAGGGTAACCGCCATCGCGACATATCCGATAGAAGATGGTTGAATCCGGAGAGACTTGAGGTGCCCCCATGTGAGCTTGTGCGTGGGGGAGAGAGAAAGCACGCTCACCTCCTTGCCGTCCTCCGTCGCAAGCACCGGGTGTTTCAAGCGCGCTCGTAGAATAGCACGGCATGCTAGCAGGTGGTGGCTGGGACTGGAAGTGCTCTTGATCTCCTCGGACAGCAGGATTTCGGTGTTCGTCGGATCGTCCTGTGTCCACGACTTGAGAGTCTCGGCACTCACTTGTATGAGCGGAATCCGAGAAAAACGGGACTGTCCACGGACTTGAGCGTAACAATGCGTGATGAGGATGCATACTTACACGGCGGACGAAGTGTTCCGAGGGAAGGACTTCCTTGAGATCGTGAACTGCGATATTGTGGTCAACTCCGCATGCGAGATACCTCCCGCTTGGTGAGAGAGCAATGCAGCTGATCTTTGCAGCGTGTGTGATGATGCTACCAATCCGCATGTGGGACATGCAATCCCATAGCGAAATGGACGAGCCTGCAGAACATGCAATGAATTTGCCATTGGATGCTATGGATACAGAAGATCGAGTTTCATGAATCGGCCATTCCGAAGACGAAGAGTCGGGGACGTTGAAAGATGTGATTTTTCCTTTGCTTGCTGCGAACAGTTGCTGGCCGTCGGGTGACCAGGCCAACGGAGTGACCGTCGATGAGTCGGTTGAACCCCGAGCACCTGAATCGAACAAGACCTTTCCATCGTGGGTGCTGTAGACGCGGACACCGGAATCGTATGAGGCAGTAGCAAAGAGGCTTCCGTCTGGAGAGAACTTGACTCCAACAACGTAACGGTGTGAGATGGGGGGAAGCAGTCGGGTGCCGGAAGCGATGTCGAGTAGCCGGATGTTGCCTCTGCCGTTGTAACTCGTAGCGACTACTTTGGTGGAGTCGCTCGAAATATCGACGGCGTACACGGAACTCCCGTATGTGGTGCGGCGCACTTCTCCGTGAGTGTGTGCATTCCAGAAGATCACCTTCTGGCCGAAGTCTCCAGACACGATCCATCGACCGTCTTGCGAAACGGCGATGGAGTAGACAATGTCAGTATTCCCTCGCATGGGTGGACCTTGTTGTTGTCCGTCTTTGATGCTCCATCGACGCATGTCACCGTCGTAATATCCTGCTACGACCTGACTGTCGTCCACAAAGGCAACCGCTTTTACATCACTCTGAGATGCAATCTCGATTTGTTTCGCAACTTGACCACCCCAACGACCTGTCAGTAGAGGTGCCTCGGCCTCGCTGAATGCTGGTACGCACCCATCTTCTAGCAAGCCCACTTCGCTCACGAGTTTAGAAGAGGGGAAAGGAACGACACATTGTATTCATGCCTCCCGTTATATGATTCTGCACGTTCTTCACAGCCATCGACAGGGACCTGTTCACAACTTCACACGATCAAAATCACATCGTGTTCTTCACTATCAAGGTATCGATGAAGACTCGGCAGTGCAGTATCCTCATTGCGGTAAACGATCTCGGCACCTGATTATACCGCTGCACAAGTTCCAGCGTTTTCGTCTGCACAAGATCGCGCATTGAAGCGAGGGTTAGCAGCGGCGTGTTTAACGCGTGGTGATGTATTGGCGCAAGCCAGAAAAGTATCCGCCCTCTACCTTTCTTTCGGTCCAATCAAATTCTGCTTCACCCTATCCTCACAATTGCTGATACCCTCAGACCTCCACTTCCTCTCCAAATTCTGCCCACAAAATCAAGGCTGCATACACTGATAAAACATCTCTAGCTCGCAGCCCTCCAGTTCGTCGGCAGGTTCGTCGACATGTGCCCCATAACCTCCCATATCCGAAGCGACCATGGCCCACCGTGACTGTTTGGATCCCAAGTAGACGAAGCTGATGTAAAAACTCATCCGTTCGAATCGTCACTGTGCAGACGCACCCCTCGCCGGCACCGACCTCTTCACCCGTTATCATCCACGATGACTACCCCAGTACCTCACCCTCCAAACGGTCGTCTCTGTCCTCAACAGCACCAATGGAACTGTGTCATGTGATCGTGAGACGAGTATTAGACATTCTGTCATTCTCTTGGCTTTGGACAAGCTGTTTCGTCCACTTTACCACCGTGTATGCTGGGTTAAGTGGAGGTTACGACTGAATTATACTACGGGGCAACATGCCACAGACCGTGCCCACTGACACCTCGGGCTACGGGCTACATCCCCTATTTTGGACATGACCACACGTATTCGAAAAAAAACGCTTTGTCATTACTTCCGCAAAACAGCTATGGATAACTCGGGACGTACTTTTTCCAACAAGGTAGGTGAGTTAGTATGGGATTTCGTGCGCAATTCTGTAGTTAGCATTTCTCCAGGCAATATTGACTTGTGTGTCATTGCGGGCACGGGTGAGTGCGATCCATGTTTTGTCCGCATGCTTTCATGGTATCCGAGTACCTCCACGAGTGATGCCGTCAGCTGATACGGGCTCCTTAGTGGCAGTAGCTGGGATATTGCAGAAGTCATCGATACGGAAGGCAGTGACATTCATTTTGGGAGGACAGTCAATTTGCCATCTCAAAATCCGTGACTTGATCATTGCTGTCGCGTCTGATCTTCCCCGAGGCGAGCCTCTTTACTGGCTCTACGGTACGATTTCTGACCCCTGTCGTCGTCCCCGGCACATGGGTATGAACATTTTGCCACCTCGCCATCAGATAAAATATCTACTAAGGTAGTAAATTCCTTAGCCTACGAGTGCTTGTAAGGTTCCGTCTCCCTCTCCAATTAAGTAACACGCGGACTGCGAGAAAAGAAAAACATGGGAGGAAGGGCAACAGACGGGAAAGTTTGAAAACCAGCAGTTAAGCCCAACCACCCCACACACATGTTACAGGATTTCCAAGACTGTCGTACGAATGTTCTTGAATGTGGCGTTAGTTCCGAGTCCCGGGACTACAATCTCATTCTCTGCAGCGACTCTCTTGTACTCTCCATTTGGCTGCTGTGCGAGAAGCACCACATTAGATGGCTGCCCTAGGCGAGCAATCATCTGTAGTGCTCGGGCATAGCTGCCAATGCGAGGTGCAGCCGCGACAGACTGCGATGGCGCAAGTCCATCCGATGTGACGTTGCCATCTAAATCCGAGTCGCAGTCAGTGTCAGACTCCGAATCACTTTCCTCAATAATCCCACTACTGGGTCCTCGGATATGACGAATCCACGGGTGCGCGAAAACGAACTTCTGCTTGCCGTCCAGAGTGAGATCATCTGTGGTCGTAAACTCCACATTCCCAAGTCCTGATACTTTAGCACGATATACCTTCTCATCGTTGCTGCGTCTTTCATGTATACACAGTCTTCTAACAGAGAAGACAATGCATGGAAGATGCAGACGGCGGGCCGCAAAGCGGGCAGGTGGGAGGCAGTTGATCTGATTATAGATGCTTAAAGCTACTTCCTCAGAGAACTTGCCCCGTAGCTCCGTGATATAGGTTTCCATGTCTTCTCCTTCAAATGATGGAGGATTGTACGGAGCTTGGTTGTAAACAGCGATGGAAGCTGGGAGACAACTATTGTATAATGACGACTTTCCTGACCACGCAATTACAGAGACTTCCCCAAAGCGGGTCACAATCTCCACCAGTAGATGGCCGAGAGCGTCGGCTCCTTCACCGTAATGAGGCCTGATATCGGACTTGAATATGCCGATAAGAGAGTATGCGACATCCTCCTCGACTGTCGCATTGCGTGTCGAAGCGAGACGAAGTTTATCGCGTACCCCAAGGTCGTCTGGAGAGAACGTAGTAATGCTTCCGCGAGGAATCTTAATAGCATCTGCCAGCTCTTGCATGATCTCTGGAGATTCCTTGTGGTTGTCGCCAGTGTCATCGAGGTATGGTTTCCATTCGGAGTCATAGAAAAGGATGACTTTCGGTGCGAGAAGCTCCTGCAGAGTCCATGCCCGCGTCATCCATAAACTACCCGTGAGGTCCCCGGGCTTGGATGGGTTTAAAACGTCGGCAAGGAACACAAATGTGGCCGCCGAATCCGCGTACCATTTGTACATAGATGTGAGAGACCGATTGAGGATGGAACTCGTGGACTTGTCGATACAACATGTATCCGACCATGCCCACTTGAAACCAAGTCTGCGAACCTCTTTGCAGAAACTGCACAACTTCTCGTTCAGGGGAGTTGCAGGAAGGTCCCACACTGATCTGACTATGTTGACCTCCTGGAACGACGGTTCGTTTCCCTGCCACACATGAGAGAACATAACATATCTGAAAAATTTGGCAGAAACTTGTAGAATCCATTCATTGTCCAGTTCTCTTGTCATGGATGAAACAAGCTCTTTGAACAGCGGATCAGCCCCGAAGACATGCACCCGCTCGGAACTGTTGCAAAGGCAACCAGTGGTGACATCAATGACAACGAGGGGACAACTTTTTAGGATCTGGCGGGCGGTAGAATTGATAGCCGCGATAGTCTGGGAAGGAGAGATGTAGTTCTTACGCAGACCTGCAAAACCGTCATTTGTGTTAGACTCAAACAGGATATACATACGCCTGATTGCAGGGTCCGGAGATTGTTCAATCGCGAGCAGCATAGACTTGAAAGCATCGATCGCTTCATCATATCGTTTGGCTCCATGCAGTGCCGCGTGCTTGGCCTCATAGCACCAGGGGTTAGAGGGGTCTGCTTTCACTGCCTATGCAGCAATTGTAGGGAATTACCTCGCACAAGAAGGATATCTTGCATACCTCATTCATATCCTGTAGTGCATCCTCCCATAATCCTTTTGCCGCTCGAGCTCTGCTCCGCTTGACGAGTAGACCTGCAGGGCTCGAAGGACTGAGGGACAACGCAGCGGAGTACTGTGTAATTGCATTATCATGTTTTGCGGATCCCAAGGCTACATCACCAACATGCTCAAGTGTCGTAGCACATTTTTCGGTGAAATCTGATGACAGACACTAATGTACACGTCGACCAGAATAGCAGCTACAACACGTACCTGAAACCCAGTCTGCAGTCACCTTGTTCCTATGGATCTCCCCGTCTGATATCCTGATAATATTGAGGAGGATCTCCACAGCTTCAGCTGTACGCCCTTCAGCATAGAGACTTTCACAAAGGCGTTGTTGAGTGATGATGTCCAGTCCGTTAAAGCTCCATCCAAAAATCTGCGTGGAGGGTTAGAACTGCTAGGTAGTAACGGCAGGAGGCCTACAAGTGAGATTGTCATCAGCGGATAAGATTGTTTATCCTTTGGAGCCAGGTGGTTCGCGCGTTCGATCAAAGGTATCGCACGTCCGTAATTTCTCTGCTTCATGAACATCACACCAAGGATCTGCGGGATGTATTAGCGGTGATAGTCGCCAGACGCCACCACGCAAAGCACGTGCCTGGGTGTATAAGTAAGTGTTATCGTCATCGTTATCATTATTCGCTCTTGTAGCGAGAAGTTCTACGCGTATTATTGCATCTTCTTGATTTCCGGATTCAAATGCAAAGATCGCCTGAGCAAAGTAAGGATTAATTTTGGGAACGGTCTAGATTACCTTGTGCACCTTCAGAAGCAAGAGAAATCTGATGTCATCCGGCTCGCAATCATGGAAGGCAAGGTCGAATATCCGTAGTGCACCCTCCGGTTCGCCTTGGGCAAGTAGGACAACCGCCCACGCGATATACCCGATAGGCGATGGCTGAACCCGAAGGGACTTGAGGAACGTCTAAGTGAACATACACATGGAGTAGCGAGAATGCAGACCCACCTCCTTGACGTCCTCCATCGCAAGCACCACATCTTTCAAGCATGCTCGTACAACAGCGCGGTTTGCTAGCAGGTAGTGGCTAGGACTTGAAGTGCTCGTAATCTCTTCCGACAACAGCGTTTCGGTGTTCTTCGGATCTCCCTGTGTCCATGATTTGAAGGTCTCGACACTCACTCGTATAAGCGGAAGCTGAACGACGCGGATTTTCCGATAGATTAAAGATCACGTAGCGTGATGAGGATGCTCACTTACACCACAACCGAAATATTCCATGGGAAGGACATCCCTGAGATTGTGAATTGTAATATTGTTGCGAACTCCGCATGCGAGATACCCCCCGCTTGGTGAGAGGGCAATGCAATTGATGCCTGCGGTGTGCGTGATGATGCTACCGATTTGTGTTTGAGACGCACAATCCCATAGCGAAACCGATGAGCTCGCGGAACATGCGATGACTCTGCCATTGGATGCTATAGAGACAGAAGACTGGGTTTCATGGATCGGCCATTCTGAAAACAAAGAGTCGGAAACGTTGAAGCAGGTGATTTTGCCTCTGCTCGCTACGAAAAGCTGCTGGCCGTCAGATGACCAGGCCAACGGAGTGACTAATTTTGAGGCATCACTTGAACCTTGATGACCTGAATTGAATAAGGCATTGCCATTATCGGTGCTGTAGATGTTGAAACCGGAATCGTTCGACGCGGTAGCAAAGCGACTGCCGTCTGGGGAGAACTTGACACCGCGAATGTAACTGTGTGAGAGGGGAGGAAGTAATTCGGTACCGGAAGTGATGTTGAACATTCGAACGGTGCGGTGGGTACCCCAGCTCCCAATGACAACTTTAGTGCAGTCGCTCGAGATGTCGGCGGCGAATACATAATCTTCGCATTCTGTGAATTCGCTCACTTTTTCGTGAGTGGTTGCATTCCAGACGATCGCCTTATTGCCACGGTCTCCAGACGCAATCCACCGCCCATCCCGGGAAACGACAATAGCTCGGATACTGTCACCGGCTTGCATGGTTGGTCCCTGTTGCTGACCGTCTTCGATCTTCCATTGGCGAATGTCACCGTTATCATATCCTGCTACGACCTGACTGTCGTCTGCAAAGGCAACTGCGCGTACGTTACTCTGCGATTCAATCTCAATCCGTTTCGTATCTTAAAAACCGACAATAAGTTGCCTCGTCCTCTGTAGCTCTTCGTACGTACCCATCGTCGTCGTCAGCGAGCCTGCCGACGCGTCTGTCCCAGAGTTAAGAGGGAAAAGGAACGATGCATCGTAGACCCGTCATGGCGCTCGATATATCACCAAATTTTGGTAGCAGTGTCGTACTGATACCCCTTGACGCTCCATCACCGATGGCCAGGCTGTGCCGGGAGGCTCAGTCATTTGATAGGCGTCCACCTCGTCCAGGAATGACATTCGCCATCAGTGAAACCGTGCTAAATTACGACATACCCTTCCTACACTTTTTGAACTCGGCAAGTGCTGTTACTAAATGTTAGGCGTGCAAAAAGCAACTTCTTGAGCGCTTAGCTTTACAGATGAGTTCGAGTTGGTCTGCACGTCACGACTCAAGGGCATTTTCTTTAATCTAGTTACATGGCACTGTGCCTGAATGCGTCAATGTCGATACCCTCAGCAACTGTATTCTGATCAACGCTGGGATCGCCTGAGCACGGTTGGAAAAAGGCTGTGGACTTACGTCTGCAAAACGGCCAAATTACAGCATATCCTTTCTACAGCTTTGAATAGCTTTATGAATGTACCGGGTAGGGTTCTGTCAGCACTAGTTCGAATGCAGAAACGCATGATGAAAGCGAGGATGTGGCGCACTCTGCGGCCCTTGGCTTCAGAGGTCGTGAGGAGCGCTGGTTAGATAAACCGCATTACCACTTATGGTCAAAGCCAGCTGCAGGTCGGAGGTGCGACAACACTACCGTAATTGTGCAGTCGTCGACGTGGAAAGTCAGTTTGCTTGCGACGAGACTGCACCAACCTCAACGCGGTGGTGGGCGCACCAGATCAGGGAGATGAAGATCATTGCGGGTTTCACACTTATTGTTGAGGAGTCAGTCCGAGCCGAGCGCTGATGTCCGTGTGAAAGTACGCAAATCCACCTACCGAACAATGGAGTCCTTGTAGTAGTTGGCTGTCTACTCTCTATACGGATAGTCCAACTTGGCTTGGTGATTTCGCCTCCAGAGCTTCTTCCTATTCCATGAGGGGAATAGAAGGTAAGCAGATGTCACGGGTGTACTCACTTTTTCTTGGTGGTGTTATGCTCCCCCCATACTTCTACGCAATGCCTCTCCTTGGACTCGCGTACAAAACGAACGTCCCTTCGACAACAGAATCGCTGAACTTGTAACGCACCACAACTCACTAGCCACACCGGGATCTTTACGACAGCGCAGAAGTGAATGCTTTTGCACGCTTCCGTAGCGATGGGTATGCCGGAAGGATCAAAGTACTCTTGGTCACCTCTGGCTATTGCTACCAACCTACGTGCGCAGATATCAGGTAGTTTCGCGTGGGGAAAAAGACGGTGATTGCCTTCCCATGCAAACCAGAGAATATTCCCTGCCGACGACTCTTGGACCAATGTTAGTTTCGGCTCTGGGAGGCTAGCCCCCAGCCTCCAGGACCAAACACTCTGTATAGAATACGACGATATTTGATCTCCCGGGGATAAATCAAGCCGTCTGGAGGTACGAATCATGATTTTACGTCGAGGGTATGCGGTAGCCTTGACCACGCACCAGGTTTTAATTCGATGTCCTTCTCGTTGATTGGTGCGAGTAAACCGTCAATTTATTTAGAGAAATGCTTGACTAGTCAAGCCGTAGTAGCTCCGTGACCGGCCTGTCGCGACACGATCAGTTCCCGGCAGCAGCTCGCCGACGAACGCTGACTGAGGCGCAGTGAAAGACGCGGTGGAAGCCGAAGCCAAGGTCTCCGGAGACTCCCTCCGCATAGAGCTCGCATATTTCAGGTGCATCCGCTGTACCTTGCAAAGAATGCACTCCCTTGCAACCATTCGCATCTTTGGCCGCAGAGCTCGCAGATGCCTTGGTTCCCGCGGACGCTTTCTTCACCGCGACAGTGGGTGGGGTGCTTTTTCGCGTCGATGTCGCGTATGTTCTCCAGGAGTTGGTAAATCGCACTCGTTGGATACGGCGTGCCGCATGAGCAGGAGCACTGGAGCAGTCAGTGAGCAAGCTCAGAATTCGGTAACTCCTATTGTAGGAAGTATCGCCGCGCACGTGATCTTCGTTTGTGCGGTCGAAACTAGCCTGAAGACCAAAACGTCTGGTGCTGAGACTAGGTCGAAACAGTTTCAGGGATGAGCACTTCGACTGTCAGTCATACTAACGGGCTGCCACGTCCTCACTCAAACCTGGGTACAGCTTCGGCCATCCAGTCTTGTTCAGCTCCGTGAGCATGTGGATATTTCTCTGATCATGATTCTGGAATCTGGTGACTTCTGGTAAACCATATGGAGGTCGCGAACTCCAAATGAAGCCTTCGCATCGAAGGCTTCATTTTACTCAGATGGGCCTCATTCCATTATCAGGACTTTTTATGCTGTCTTTGCGTACATGAAATCCAAGTAGGCACCCTCCGAATGACGGAATTCACTGGTCACCAGTGCGGGCTGCCAAATGGCAGTCGGCCTCTGCCAAGGTTGGTAATGCGGACATTGATGGACGTCGATCAGCGGTGAGTACGATATACTAATTTAGTTCCTTGCCCAATCATCTCAGTGGCCGATCGGGAGCCCTACTACCGCAGGGGATGGCAGACGTTATCGGTATAGAAGCCGTTCGCATCCGTCTCGGTAGGAGAGTCACCTCTATACGTCAAAATCAAGACTTGACATCGCCACTGCTTCGGACTTTCCGATGGACGAGCTTCCGGAACGATCAGAACCATAAAAATAAACATCCGCGCGCTAGCTTGTAGGATTTCTAGTCTCTTGCTGATCAGCCTCAACACTGTCGTCATCTACAACACATGAACATGAACATTCCTCCAACTCAGACTCAGGAATCAAGTAATTGAAATCATCGCAAGTGCTCTCGAGGTTTTATCTCACATTTCTCCATATTATCATCAGATACTAAGTAGATAGTATTACTACGAGCGCTCTTGAGGTTCTGTCTTCTCCCCACGTAATGAGAAAACCAATGAAAACTGCACGAAAGATTGCACGAAAGAAAAGCAGGCGCAAAAGGGTAACAGACAGGACGACATCGAAAACCGAACCAAAACCCCTCACAGGCGTATCACAGAATTTCCAAGACTGTCGCCCTAATGTCCCGGGAGGTGATGTCAGTTCCAAATCCCGGGACTATAATCTCGTTCTCCGTAGCGACCCTCGTGTAGTGCCTATTCGGCTGCTGTACCAGAAGCAATGCACTGAATGGCTGTCCGAGGCGAGCAATCATCTGTAGTGCCCGGGTATAGTCGTCAACCTGAGGCTCGGGGCCACCGTCTAGTGGCGAAGAAGGCACAAGTTCATGCGTTCCGGTGTCATGCTCCGAATTCGAGTCAAAGTCAACAATAGACTCTACATCATTTCCCCAGGCATACTCATCGCTCGGACCTCGGATATAAGAAATCCATGGATGTGCGAATACCAATCTTTGTGGCTGTCGCAGTGGGAGAGAGTCTGCTGTCGTGAAATCCACAGTTTTAGGCCCTACCCACGCACGATATACCTTCTCATCGCCATTACGTCTCTCCTGTATACTAAGTCGTTTGACAGAGAAGACAATGCAAGGAAGGCGGAGACGGCGTGCCGCAAAGCGGGCAGGTGGGAGATGATTAACCTGATTATAGACACTCAGGGCTTCTCGCTGAGATAACTTGCCCCGTAGTTCAGTAGTATAAGTTTCCATTTCTTCCGACTCGAGTGATGGAGGGTTGTAAGGAGTTTGGTCATAGACGGAGATGGAAGCCGGGAGACAAGTATTGTAAGACGATGACTTGCCTGACCACTCGAGCACGGTGACGTCGCCGAAGCGGGCCACGATCTCCTCTAGGAGGTGACCGAGAGCATCGGCTCCTTCTCCGTAGTGAGGTCTGATATCGGACTTGAATATCCCGATTAGAGAGTACGCGACGTCCTCCTCGATCGTCGCATTGCGTGTCGAAGCGAGACGGAGCTTCTCCCGTATTGCGAGAGCATCGGGGGAGAATGTGGTGATAGTTCCGTACGGAATCCCGATAGCATCGGCTACCTCTTGCATGATCTCCAGAGACTCCTTGTGGTTGCCGCCAGTATTTCCGAGGTATGGTTTCCACTCGGAGTCATAGAAATGGAGGACTTTCGGAGCAAGGAGCTCTTGCAAGGTCCATGCCCGTGTCATCCATAAGCTACGCGCGAGATCCCCGGGCTTGGACGGATGCGCTACGCCAGCAAGGAACACAAGCGTGGCCGCTGAATCTGCGTACCATTTATACATAGACGTCAAAGATTGATTGAGGATGGAGCTCGTGGCCTTGTCAATGCAACAAGTGTCCGACCACGCCCACCTATAACCAAGTCTGCGCGTCTCTTTGCAGAAGTTGTGCAACTTCTCATTCAGAACAGTTTTTGGGAGATCCCACACAGATTTGACTGCGCCGACCTGCTGGAATGACGGCTCGTTCCCCTGCCACATGTGAGAGAACATGACGTATCCGAAAAAACTAGTAACAGCTTCCAGGATCCGTTCTTCGTCCAGTTCTCTCGTCGTGGATGAAACAAGTTCTTTGAACGACGGATCAGCCTTGAAAATACCAATTCGTTCTGGACCGTCGCAAAGATGACCGGTGGTGACATCGATGACGACGAGGGGACAGTGTTTGAGGATCTTGCGAGCGACGGAATCGATAGCCGCAATCGTCTCTGATGGAAGAATGTAGTTTTTACGCAGCTCTGTAAAGCCGTCATTTGGGTATATTGAAATTATACATGGGGTGCATACGCCTGATTTCAGAGTTACAAGACTGTTCAATCGCGTGCAACGTAGACTTGAAAGCATCGATCGCTTCGTCGTACCGTTTCGCTCCGTGAAGCGCTGCATGCTTGGCCTCATAGGCCCCAAAGTTAGAGGAGTCCGCTTTCACCGCCTATGTAACAGCTGTAGGGAATTGACCCCTATAAGGATACCATGCATACCTCATTTGCATCCTGTAATGCATCCTCCCATAGCCCTTTTGCCGCTCGAGCTTTACTCCGCTTGATTAGCAGACCGGCTGGACTTGGAGGATTGAGGGACAACGCAGCGGAGTACTGTGCAACGGCGTCGTCATGTTTCGCGGAACGCGACGCTTCGTCGCCAACGCGCTCAAGTGTCACACCACACTTGTGGATGAAATCTGATGACGGACGTTAACCACGCACATCAACAAGACTAGTGATCACAAATCATACCTCCAACCCAGTCCGCCTTTGTCTTCCTTCCTTGGGTATCCTCGACTGGCGTCCTGCTGATACTAAGAAAAACCTCCACGGCTTCAACCGTACGTCCTTCAGCATAGAGGATTTCACATAGACATTTTTTGGCAACGATGTCCAGTCCACCGAAACTCCACCCAAATATCTCCATGGAGGGTTAGGTTAATAGATAACAACGGCAGAAAACCCACGAGGGAAACCATTATGAGGGGAAGACATAGTTTGTCCTTTGGGGTTAGGTTCTTCGCGCATTCAATCAATGGTATTGCTCGTTCGTAACTTTCCTTCTTCATGTACATAATTGCGAGGACCTGTGGAATGTATCAGAGATGATGGTTATGTGTCTACATCACACGAAACACGTACCTGGGCGTAAAGGTAGGTGGCATCATTATCGCTGTCATCATTTGCTCTCGCAGCAAGCAGTTCTACGCGTTTTATAGCATCTTCTTGGTTTCCAGATTCAAACATGAGGATCGACTGAACAAAACTTGGATTAATTGCGAGAACGATCTAGATTACCTTACACACCTTCAGTAGTAGGATAAATCTGATGTCGTCCAGCTTACAATCATGAAAGGCAAGGTCGAATATGCGTAGTGCACCCTCTTGATCGCCCTGGCCGAGCAGGGTAACCGCCATTGCAATATACCCAATAGGTGATGGCTGAACCCGGAGGGACTTGAGGTGCTTGCATGTGAGCATGCGTGGGGTGGCAAGAAAGCACACTCGCCTCCTTGCCATCCTCCATCGCGAGTGCCACGTGTTTCAGGCGCGCTCGTAGAATAGCACGGCACGCTAGCAGGTCGTAGCTGGGACTTGAGGCGCTCTTGATTTCCTCTGATAGCAACGCTTCGGTATTCGTCGGAATGCCCTGTGTCCATGATTCGAAGGTCTGGCAACTCACTCGTACGAGTGGAAGCTGAGAAACAAGGGAATGTCGACGGTTGGGAATGGTAAATAGCACGATGAGGATGCTCACTTACACCACTGCCGAAATACTCCAAGGAAAGCACATCCCTGAGATCGTGAACGGTGATATCGTTGTCAACTCCGCATGCAAGATACCCTCCACTCGGTGAGAGAGCAATGCAGTCGATCTTGGCAGTGTGTGTAATGATGCTACCAATCCGTCTGTGGGACATGCAATCCCATAGTGAAACGGACGAGCCTGCAGAACATGCGATGAATTTGCCGTTGGATACTATAGATACGGAAGATTGAGTTTCATGAACCGGCCATTCCGAGGACGAAGAGTCGGACATGTTGAAAGAAGTGATTTTGCCTTGGCTTGCTACGAACAGTTGCTGGCCATCGGATGACCAGGCCAACGGAGTGACCGCAAATGAGTTGGTTAAACTCCGAGCACCTGAATCGAACAAGACCTTTCCATCGTGGGTGCTGTAGACGCGGACACCAGAATTATACGAGGCGGTAGCAAAGCGACTGCCATCCGGAGAGAACTTGACACCGTAAACGTATCTGTGTGAGATTGGAGGAAGCAATTCGGTGCCGGATCTGATGTCGAGTAGCCTGAGGTTGTTTGTGGTGTTGTAACTCCCAGCGACTGCTTTGGTGGAGTTGCTCGAAATATCGACGGCGTACACGCGATTCCCGTGTGTGGTGTGGTGCACTTTTTCGTTGGTGAGTGCATTCCAGACAGTCGCCTTACATCCGTTGTCTCCCGAGACGATCCACCGCCCATCCTGCGAAACAGCAACGGAATACACACGTCTGCCCGCTTGCATGGTCGGACCCACTTGTTCTCCGTCTTCGATGCTCCACCGACGAATGTCACCATTCTCATATCCTGCTACGACCTGACTCTCGTCCACGAAGGCAACCGCATTTACATCACTCTGAGATACAGCCTTGATCCGTTTCGCAACTTAACCGCCCCACCGACCTGTCAGTAGGGGTGCCTCGGCCTCGCTAACTGCTGGTACGCACCCATCTTCTAGCAAGCCCACTTCGCTCTAGAGTTTGAAAGAGGGGAAGGAACGACACATTGTGGAGTTATCCATGGCTTCCCCTTTTATGATTCCTCAAGCCATCGAAACGGACCTGTTCAATGTTCACAAGATCGAAGTCGCATCGTGTTCTTCACTATCAAGGTATCGATGAAGACTTGGCAGTGCAGCATTCTCAATTCGGTAACGATCTCGGCGCCTGATTACACCGTTCCACAAGTTCCAGCGTTTTCGTCTGCACAAGATCATGCATGAGGCGAGGGTTGGCAGAAGCGCGTCGAACGCGTTGTGATGTATCGGCCTATCCCACTGAAAAGTATCCGCCCTCTACCCTGCTACCCTACTCTCGGTCCAGCTAACCTCTGCTTCAATTCCCCCTATCCTCACAATTGCCGATAACTCCAGACTTCCACTTCCTCTCCAAGTCCTGCCCACAAAATCAAGGCTGCATACACTGATAAAACACATCTAGCTCGTACCCCTCCACTTCGTTGGCAGGCTCACCTGTCAGGGCGCGCATCAGTTCGAGTGCTTCGATGCCCCGCAGTTCGATGGTCCCACATGCGAGATAGAACTCCTCTTCGTCGCACGTACCCGTGAAACGTTTATGGTATTTTCACGCTATCCAAATTTGAAGTTGTAAGTGTGCCCTTTCCGATTCGGTCTGCATGTCACGAGCCTAGGGCACTTTCATCAGTTCCCGCTTATACAGCACCCCCAACAACGGGATCCTGATTAACGCCGGGATCACAAGAATGCAGTTTAGACGGAGGCTGTATAGAAAACGTGAGGACGTGGCCCGCTTTGCGGAGAAGGATCTCGGAAGCCGCGAGGTCTTACGGACGGTACCACTATTTTACTGGATTATTACCTTACGATGCACTCTCAACGTCATGCATTCATGAAATGATGGTATGTTGACAATTTACTGGGGCAGTTCTACTTGCTGACGCCTCGCTCAACGCAGTCCAAACATTGCGCGCTGCCGAGTCTACCGTACCGCATACTTCCGGTAATCTCTAAATGCCTTCGTGGTACGTGCGGAGTTCCGTACTGCGCAGTTCATCAACTTAGTGCCATTGTGCATCCCGGGTGGTTGGCCCTTCTCTTCCGTTTTAGACTATCGGGCGGAAGCCTGCTGCCCTTACCGCGTCGTGAGCCGCTCCAAATGCACTAGAACTTACTTCGCGAGCTGCCAATGTCTATGCGTGAGATATCTTACATGGAGTCGTACATCATACTTAATTTAGGTGAGTGCAACTCGAATAGCTGACCTGAATCCAGTACACACGCACGCCACACGCGCAATGCTTTTCTCAGTTCCGCTTCGGCGCGCACGACTGGGCGACGGTGTTTACATTATCCCAAAACAAGGTCTGTTGCGCAACTTGGCCAGCACGGCGAACTGTCAACGGGGTCGCGTCGGCCTCTCTGACTGCTGGTACGCACCCGTCATCGCCGCCAGCACACATGGCCTTAGTGTTTAGAGGGGAAAGGGAAGACACTTATTCATGTTTCCATTTTATGACTCTGCACGTTCCTCAAGCTATCGATATGGATCTGTTCACACAATCTCAGTCTTGTTGTGGCCTTCGCTACCAGAATATCGATAATGATCTTGGTGCCTGATTGTACACCTCCGCAAGCTCTGGCGGTTTCGTCTGCACGAGGTCACGCATGACGTGAGGGAGGGTCGACAGAAACTGTGTGGATGGCGCTGTGATGCATCGGCCCATCCCAGAAAAGCATCTACCACATGTATCAAAGCCTTTCCTGCCGCTAATTCTGGGCTTCCCCGTATTCTCATTCTTGCAGGTACTCTCTGCCTATCCTTTTCAACCTTCCCAATGCTTTCTGCGCCAGCTTCATCTCTTGCATGTAACCAGTCTTGGCGTCTTGCCCTTTGCCGTGTCATCTATACTCCCGTAACGGTGACGGCCAGCACCACCATGAACAAGCTTCGTCTCAATTTACACACAGTAAGTCATCGCATGCGTTCAGCTTATCCATTTTTCTGTCCTGAACGGTTCGAAAAAAAGTGAGGCACTTCAGTATGTCGCTGAGAGTGGTACCATCGCCGAAGAAGTTATTTCCACTGTCCGAACTGTGCAGTCCAGGGAAACGATAACGGAATAGATGAAGCCATCCGTTTGCATGGTTGGGCCCGGTTTTCGTCCGTCTTGAATCTTCCATCGACGAATACATATCACCTTCGTGATATTCTTTCGCGTTATCTGAATTTGGGTTGCATGTATGCCTTTCCAACTTGGTCCGCATGTCTCCAGTCAACGGCACCCTCCTCAATTCCCACTTATGCAGCAGCCCCAACAACGGGATCCTGGTCAACGCCGGAATCACACAGGTGCAGGTAGACGGAGCCGTGAATGTATAGATGTGAGAGGGTGGCATACTTTGCTGAGAGCGGTCGTCGGTGAAGTAGTTACTCCCACCCAAATGGATACCCGTAGGTCCAACGCGACTCTCCGCCTCTCTTCATTTCCTGATTCAACACAGACCTAATCCGACAGGTGATATCGGAGAAGGTCGCTGTTGCTTCCTGGTGCACTGACGAATTCTCTCTCTCTGCAACTTGAGGAGCAGGAGCCCGAAGTACAAGCAAGTGATTATGAATGAGGGGAACGGGATTCATACACGACAGCATATCACAGCAATCGTTTAAGCATAGTTCAGGTGGTGCCACGTCCAGGAAGTTATTCATGACCACCACTTGAATGCTCGGGTGAATCATCCCGCTGCGAATACACACGATGTCAGTGCTCGGGTATTGAACTGCAGAAGCTTCAAACCTTGGGTTGCTTCGTGTCTCGAGTGTCAGGCGTTGGATCTGCTTGCGGTCGCTTAGCTGTCGGGCTAGAAGAACTGATGCCCCTAGAATGGGTAACAGCGGATGTAAGATGATCGGTGAAGATAGCGTTGAGCTTTTCAAGTGGATTTGCATAGGCCGGCGGCATCCTCTTCTCACTTTCAATGTAAGCTACCATGATCGCTTGGTGCATGAATTCAACCTCATAACCTGCATCGTGAAAAGAGGCTGGAAGCACTTCGTAGTCAAGCTCAAGGGAGAACGTCATGAATCGCGAGCTTTCAAGTCGTCCAGGGAAGAGTTCGTGGAATTGCGCAATTTGCTCTGACGATGGTCGGCCGCCCTCCTGATCAATATGGTAATACAATGTCCACGTTGCAGTCCACCAGAGAGACTCCATGTCGTGTAAGGGATTGAACCTAAACGGGCACCTGAAGACTTTGCGACGGGGTCTGCTCCCCCCGAGCAGTTGAAAGAGGTAATTCTGGGCTTCGACCTCGCAAGCCATAAAATCTACCGTGCCCTTCGGCATGTCGATAAAAGCGCTTGGCAGATGAGAAATCCACATACCGTTCGGATCTCACGAGTCGTGTTGGAATCCGTATGCTTTGCATACTCGAGGTCAGCTAACTTGCCCATCTCGCCCGAGGGTAAAACGTTGCCACCACTAATGATGCGGTGCACCCAGTCCACGCGGTGCAAAGACTGCGACGCTGCAATGTGCATTGCGTATAAGCCACCGGCTACAGAGCACAGTACAACTGAGCAAACCTTTATGGACATCCATGAGTGTTTTGAACACGATATCGAGCCTTCGAAGCTCATATATGGGTTGGCAAACCTCCTCGAAGACTAGACGTCGGTAGTGTTTCCCACGGCGGATTTTCCATTGCTTGGCGGAAGGAAAAACACAGGAAAAAGTGGGTGTGGGCCCTTCGCCAGTCTTGGTCGGCTTCGCCCTCAGCGACCCATTGCCGGACCAAACTGTAGCATCACATTGCAGCGATTTCTCGATCTCGGTTACGTCGATCCGCTGAGGAATTGGAGGCAGGGCAGCAGACTCGAAGTGTCCAAGCGACACGGAGGGGATTTTTCGCAGATCCCCAAGGACAGCCGCTCTACCGGGGCTGAGGTCGCCAGAGGGTGGTATTCCGCCATCGACGTCTGTTTCGGTCTGGGGTACGGTGAGTTTGGGTTGTTTGTCAGGACATGGAATACCCAACCAATGGTCCATCCACAGGTGCATCGATGACGCGCCGTGCCTCAGGCTGCATTGACGGCGACTGATGGTAGATTACGTGGTCAAACAGTCACCAGGCTGTTGCCCTCTGGAATACTCGTTTGGTCTGTGGGCGTTATAAAACCCGAGGGGCACGTTGCATACGGACAGCGAGGTTGGATACGTCACTCTCTATCCCAGGATTCCTAACTAAACCACATCCAGAGCTGACGGACTTTCAGGATGCATCGGAGCCGTGTGTACTTGGTCATTCGGACATTTATCGTCCACCATATTAGTCTTCACACGGACCGCGACTACGAGATATTTAGCCGGGGAGACAAACACGAAATGGAAACCAATGCGGGAAGGCAATGGGAGAGGAGAGATCGAAGGCAACTCGGGCACATCACGAGTCATTTTGACACCTCCGAGTCGCCGGCTGTCCACCTGGGGGTCGCAGCGGGATGCTTCTCCAGCTCCATCTTTGTCGGGCTAACTGCTCTATACCTCAAGGTCTCCATCAAGACGAGACTATTAAGAGACTCGAATGTGTTCTTTTTTTCGGTAAGCGGTTCGCCGTAACGTGCTTGGAAAGGCGAGGCGAGGGTCCGCACCAGCTCCAGAATGGGCAAATGCTCCGTGAGCATGAACTTCGCGAGAGGATAGTCGCCCGATTCGAAACAAAGTGCTTTGATAAGCTCCCCTCTTCCCTGCTGGCCACACTCTTGGAGCTGTGGTCATACTGGTCAGTACGGCACAGCTTGGTCGGCTCAATTTGATCATTCGGCCCCAAGAGAAGTACATATGACCTTCCCACCTACAGTGTCATCCTGTTGGGTCGCTGATCATCCCAAGCAGGCAATATAAGTGGTTCGCTTGGAGTTCACATGTTAACATGTACGAGTTATATGTCATCAGTTACAGGATCTCTTCCGGAACATAACCCTAACAGTGGGATCCGCGATCACATTCAAGTCCCAGTGGATACTCGTTGGCCTGCATACCCTATCCTCAAATTTGACGTCATACGACATGAGGATATAGGCAAGCATGGTTTTCAGCTCATTAGCCGCCAGGAACCTACCAGGGCTGACATGGAAGAATCGGTGAGTGTCGCCACACAAAGTGAGTGCGACCATACCATGCGTGCTTCCCAAATCCAAAGGGAAAGTAATCTTGAGTTACCCCTACCATCTGATGTCTGGCACTTGCACCTTCGTCGTCGCTTAGTTGGGAGAACCGGAATGGGTCGAAGACACCAGGATTGTCATAAACTGCACTATCGTGGTGGAAGGTATACGTCGGAACGCATAGGTGAGTTCCCTTTGGTATGAAAGTTCCATCTGACAAGGTCAGATCTTTCATCGCTTTTCTTTGCACGCTGGCTGAATGACGGCCGCAGTATGTCATCTTCGCGGTATAGTGGGCAGCTGGACACGTACACGTTATACCTTCGACGCGCTGAGTTTCTGCCAGAAAACTGTCAACCTTGCGCATCAACGCGATCGCCTCTTTCGTCCATCCATATTCCCAGATAAGTGCGTCCACTTCCTCACGAAGCGGTCCCACAAACTGGGGATAGGCCGCAAGATTGTACAACGCTTGTGTAAAAATCTGCCAGAATATCAAATCATGTCCAAATGGCGCTGTTTAATCTCTTACATTGGTAGTCGACTGATTTAGAACAGTCAATCGTCAAACAGTAAAGTTCACAGCGGGAAAGACGTACATGAATCGAGGCGAAGTTGATAGTTAACAGGCGCAGGGTCAGCTGCCTTGTCGAAGACTCTTGTTTCTCGTCTATCAACCACTGCAGAATATCATTCTGCGACGAGTAATCAGGTGATCGGTCAACTTCGGCAACAGCTTCTACTAACGGGTTTGTCACTCCAATCGTCCTCGTGTTCTCCTGCACACCTAAGGCGTTCTTTGACGATGGGATCGAGGTGCTTCATGGCACGTGCGATCCCTATAGCAGTTTTAGGTAACTTTTTCGACACGAGGCTGGGCAGGATACGAGTCCGCACGGACTGACAGGGCTGGAAAAAAAAAAAACAGGTCACTTACGGTACCAGAAACTTAGGGAACATGTTCAAGATATTGGCATCGGTGGCCACGTCGACGGCGAACCGGGAATTAAGATCGATCCAATCATGATCCCGACCTATCGTATATCAGTACTTGGCAACCTACTGACACGGGGAACCGGCGTACAAAGTGGTAGGCCCACGAAGACCCTGTTGCTAGCTCTGCATACGATCTCCCGTACGGTGTCCACTGCCGGGACGCTCTTCCATGCTATCGGGGTCGTCAGGGTCAATCACAAAAGATGATAGTTCGTTGATAGTACCGTTGTCCTCAAGGTCGAGTAACTCTTCGAATGCAGCGTGCACCTCATCTTTAATGTCAGGGTAATAGAGACCAAGATTACGAGTTAGATGTATTCGCGCAACGGAGACGTGGTAGGGGTTAGAGTTGATCTCAGGACCAATCAGATAGTCGACCTTGGTGGACTGTTGTTGCACTTCCTATCAAGGCCTCTTCGATCCGAAAGCGAGTTCACCCACGTCGTTCGCTGCCTCTACCAAAGACAGCTCATCGTCGGTAGACTTTTTAATGTCCTCGAGGTGCTGCCGACCGACGACAACTATCCAGCGATTCAGAGTCGGGACCTTGAAGGGCGCTCCCCCGTACTTCCGCACTCATTAGGGTGATCATTTCACTTACGGATCGACATGCGACTTACCTTGGCATAACCTTCCTGCAAGATCTGGGCAGCATTGCTCACGTATTTGAATGAAGTGATGTAGGACAAGGGCCAGGATGAGTACCCAACGGATGGGATGTGGTCAAGCTTAGAGCAAACGTTAGTACAATGCTTAGTATCGCTTTCGGGTAGGGGAGTGCGTGGTGACTTACCTTCGGCGACTCGGATAGCTTGAGCGCGACTGCGGAAACAGTCGCGCAGATTGCAGCAGCCAGGAAATAGTTCGTGGACGAGATACCGGTCATTGAACGAGAGAACCATGGTCCATCGCAACTCTGCGAGCAATTTATACCGCTCATGACCGTGTTTATTCTTTGAGGCGACCGCAAAAAGCACGGAATTATATCTTAACGTTAAGCTAGGGGCGCTGGAGCGCCGGGGACGGTGTTAATCCCTTCACCGAGTAATAACATACGAAGTGTACGCCAAGCCAAAGGCCTACACCGATGTTGCAACGACTCGTACTTGGCTTCGCGCGGTAGCCGCATTCGACGCCCAACATCTTGTCCTAAAACAACTGGACTGGAAACCCAAACCTGAGTGGAGGTCTTGGTTTTCCGGGACATGCCATCGAGTGTCGGAAGCAATGGTCCTATTGCTTACAGGACGGTGTGGCAATGGCAGCGGCGAGCGGGTTCATGTGGGATCGACATAACACCATCAAAGACGCACTGACGACAGATTAGAGGGGGCGATGGACGCCGGGCTCCCAGGTACATGGTGGCGGCGACCGACACTGTCGAAAAATACGATATGACCGTGTATCAGGGAGAAACTATCAGGCCTGGATCATTTTTTTACCCTGTACAGGCCCAGCACCATTGTGAACAGGTGGTTTTCTGACGAACTCCAAAGTTAGCGAGCTATCCACAACATTTGAGCCACCACCCGCTGTTCTGAATTCGTCTTGTGCTCAGCCTTCTCGTCCTCGTAAGGTAGTCGTACTGCGAAACCAACGCACATCACATGACTATGGTGACAAAAATGTGACAATGAAATAACTCAAGGACGGAAGATGTTTTTGTTAGTACTAAAACTAGGATCTATGGAAATCGATACACAGAATAGAAACTAGTTTTCAAAAATGAGACATCTGTCTGTGTGAGTGTGCCATTTCGATGCCGGTGTGTGGAGGGACTTACAGCACTGTATATATTTAAACTCCGCATTTTTTGCTGCCGAGTGCCGAATGTAGCACTGCTGCCCACCCATTGCATTTCCTGCATGGGACGACACAAACGCAGCCGTGTCGCATCGATAAACAATTTATTGAATTGGCATCAGTCTAAGAGGTCTCGAATCAGTGGCTTCCAGTGCGGGAACAAAGAAAATGTGAGTGTTCTCACCAGCCAGCCTGACGAGTGCAACTCTGACAAAACCCAGCTGAATTCGCAGACTGGCTTACCACTGGCACCGGCGGGCAGCTCAGATCAGCCATCTGGTATCGATGTGCTTAATATGAATAGTGAGAGTGTCGTAATTGCGGGTGTAGACAAATGCGCACCATTAGATGCATGCAACAGTTCTGTTGCGGGTGCAAGTAGTGCGAGTCCCGGTGTACACTGGCCAGAGAAAGATCAGTCACCACAGCCGGATCTCATTAGTGAGGCTCAAGACTTGCCTCAGACTTGGTCCTGCTCCGACTTCCATTCCATGGCCGGCACCATTGAAGGGGAAGTGTCTTTTGATGACATAGATGTCGAGAGTGGAAACGAGAGTAGTGATGATGGTGAGGAGGGTATGGGGGGAGACAGTAGCAATGATGGCAGTCAAAATAATGACACGGAGACGAAACGCGATTACCGATTCGAGTTGCGGAAACCACCAAGTATCCTGGATGCTCAGAAGGCGTTGGAAGACTTACGAAACATTCTGAAGCCACCACGCCAGGATCGGACAGGATATACTGATCCAAATTTACCCGCACTACTACGGGAACGACTCTCCCGCATGAGGGACTTCTTGTGGTTGTATACCAATGTGCTCAGTGATGGGACGACCCATCCCACAAATCCTGTTGGTGGTCAGTGGACCAAAGCAGCAAACCAGGCTGCACGGAATGCGGGGAAGGTGAAGGGGGATTACCTTTCACGAACTCTTCGTAGCTGGTCAATGGCATACATCAAAACCCGCACACTCCCGCACCGCATGCCATCCAAGAAGTTCTCGCGAATTGAAGATGAATCCCTTGCAGCAGACTTGCAATTGCATTTGCAGAGTATTGGAAAATACGTGCGTGCACAGGATCTCGTCGATTATCTCAGCGATGTTGGGAATCAGACTCGCCTTGGATTTAAGAAAACAATTTCCTTGAAAACTGCACAGCGATGGATGGGGCGGCTTGGTTATCGGTGGAAGAAAGAGCCAAGGGGTCAATATTCAGACGGTCACGAACGTAATGATGTGGTCGCATACCGTCAGACCATCTTCATTCCAGCCTGGTGCCGCTATCAGCCATGGATGCGAGTATGGAACTACGGTAACCCAATAATTGCAGAACCAACAGCAACATCCCCTCCTGGACGACATGTCGTTGCTTGGTTCCATGA
Organism: Pisolithus albus; assembly: GCA_024613165.1. Lineage (NCBI taxonomy): Eukaryota > Fungi > Basidiomycota > Agaricomycetes > Boletales > Pisolithaceae > Pisolithus > Pisolithus albus. The sequence continues at coordinate 540,406 of JANFAB010000025.1, forward strand.
CGAGTCAACCTTTTATGCGAACGATCGCTGAAAACAGCGCTGGGTCCATGAGAGTGAGAGTTCAGCTCTGCATCCAAAGGGCGAGGGAGCATCGGTCATGGTCTCAGACTTTGTCTCTGCAGATTATGGTTGGCTTCGTTCACCCGATGGAAAAGAAGGTGCACGCGTCCTCTTTAAAGCCGGAAAGGCACGCGATGGCTACTTTACAAACGAAGATGTCTTGGCTCAAACAGAAAAGGCAATGGATATTCTGCAAAAATTTTATCCGGATGATGATCATATCTTCGTCTTCGATAATGCAACCACCCACCTGAAACGAGCCAATGATGCACTATCTGCTCGTAAGATGCCAAAAAATCCATCAAAGACTTGGGGGATCTGGATAGATTCAAAAGATGGTGACGGAAGAACTGTTCGTGGGGCAGATGGAAAAGTTGTGAAAGAAAAAATACGCATGGCAGACGGACAAATGCCCAATGGTGACCCACAACCCCTTTACTTCCCCGATGGACACGAGAAGGCAGGGTGGTTTAAGGGGATGGCACAGATCCTGGTGGAGCGGGGTTATGAAAGTGCACATGCACTCCCCAGCGAATGTAAGGACTTCAAATGTCCTAGTGGCAGAGACAGCTACTGTTGCTGTCGGCGGTTGATGTTTAATCAGCCTGACTTTGCAAATGTTGATTCACTTCTCGAGTCCTCATGTCGTGTGCAGGGTTTTAATGTGGTATTCTTGCCCAAATTCCATTGTGAACTGAATTTCATTGAACAGTGCTGGGGATATGCAAAGCGGATCTACCGGGCAAGACCCCAATCATCATCTGAAGCCGTCCTTGAGCAAAATGTCATCAAATCTCTTGAAGCAGTCCCCTTGGCATCCATAAGGCGGTAAGTCCAGATCCATTATTAGTCAGTAATCATTTCTGACATTTAACAGCTTTGCTATCAGGTCGGCACGGTTTATTGATGCCTACCGCAATGGGCTTGATGGGAGACAAGCTGCATGGGCTGTTAAGAGATACAGGGGTCATCGTGTGATCCCAGAAGGCATCCTCAAAGAACTTGACAACCTTTTCCCCAAGACTGCTTAACCATCTTATCCACTTACTAATCTGGTTCCGCTACGGTAGTAGTGTCCTTTAATTCTGATATGTACATGCATTTAACTACATAATATTAGCTGTGATATTTGATATTTGAACTCCGTCACGTATGACATACGGTTTTGCACAGCGTCACACTTTGTCACAGCACGTGATGTTCGTTGGTTTCGCAGTACGACTACCTTAGTTGCATTTGTAGTCACGTCATTAGTAATAGCGTTGCCACCCCCGCCGCTGCCGGCCTTTCACGGTGGCTGTGCCCGCATATCCGTTGTCTCGTCTCACTGCTCGAGTGCCTTAACCAAAACCATTGGGCTGACACTGCATTGTTTGCATGTCCTAACACTCATACCAAGGGTGCTGAATATCTCTCTCAAAAATCTGCTACCTAACTAAGCGTGGAATCCCAGTGACTTGTGAAGATGGGCCCCGGCGGTGATGTTCTTTCATAGCATCCCCAGTTTGCAGCCGGAAGACAGTCCTTTTCAGCCTTGCACAGATCATGCGCAACCTGCACCTTCCGCCGTGCGCGATCAGTTCTTCCATAGAAATGTTGCGGAGAAGGATCTAGGAGACCGCGAAATTTTACGGAGTACCCTGGTAGTTTCCTTTATTTTGCTTGCAGAGTCCCCGGATAAAATGGAATCAAAGTCAATCGTTGCAAAGGTCGTCGTGATGACGAACTCTTCCCGGTCCCGGGAAGACTTCAGTACCGAGCCTGGGATTAGATCGTCCCTCCTCATGCTTGCGGCAACGATTTCTGGAGACCTCGCCAGGGAGAAGAGGAAGGTAGTAACAATCCACGCGACACGACCAGGGGTCCTCGTTTCCATTCTTCTACGGACACTGTGGCTATCGCTGAATTCTTCATCACAATGGTGTCCAACGGTCACCTGACTCTGTTAAACGAGGCTCGACCGCTTTCCCCAGTTATTCCTTGGGATGCTCCCTTTACCGTTTTCAAAAGACTCTGCTGCAAACATCGTACTTCGTCGTGCGCCAAAGTCGTCACATAGCCTAAGATCTCTACATAACGCAAGCAAGCGCTCGACCGTGGCGCTCGTGGTCGATGCGCCATGTCTCACTTATGATTCCGCACGGACACCTCTGGATCTGGATCTGGACCGGGAGTATGGAGTTTTCGCTGCCGATGTCGAGCAATGCGCGCGGCCCGTTATTTGTTCTTCGCCTCTTCCGTGGTTGACGAAAGGGTCATCAGCATTACCAGCTTGGGTCTCCTCGACGGCACCGCACATTGGCACCCTCGTCGGCCTCTGCCAAGGTAGGTAGTACAGACATTGAAGGGCATCGATCAGACGTGCACAATATACTAATTTAGTTCTTTGCCCAATCATCTCAGTGGCCGTTTAGGTGCCTTACCGCAGCGGATGGCAAATGTGATCGATACTGAAGGCGTTCACACCCATTTCGGCATGAGAGTCACCCCTACATGTCAAAATCAAGACTTGATATCACCACTGCTTCACACTTTCCAACAGACGAGCTTCCGAAACGACCAGATCCACTGAAATGAACGGCCGAGCGCTGACTTGTGGGATTTCGAGTCTTGTGCTAACCAGCCTTCGCACTGTCGTCATCTACGACACATGAGCATGACCATTCGTCCAACTCAGACTCGGGAATTAAGTAATTGGGATCATTGCGAGCGCTCTCGAAGTTTAGTCTCACATTTCTCCATATTATCATCAGGTACTAAAGTACGTAGTATTACTACAAGCGCTCTTGAGGTCGTGTCTCCCTCTCCACGTAATGAGCAACAGGCCAGAAAAGATAACTTCGAAAGCCAGCAGTCCAGTCCAAACCCTCACATACGTGTCACAGAATTTCCAAGACCGTTACCCGAATGTCCCGGGAGGTGATGTCGGTACCAAGTCCCGGGATTATAATCTCAGTCTCCGTAGCGATCCTGGTGTAATGCCTATTTGACTGTTGTACCAGAAGCAATGCGTTGAACGGTTGTCGGAGGCGAGCAATCATTTGTAGTGCCCGAGTATACTTGTCAACCTGCGGCGCGGGCACGGTGTGTAATGGCGAAGGGGGCACAACCTCATCTGATCCAGCGTCGTGTTCCCAATCCAAGCCAAATTCAACGACAGACTCCAAGTCACCTTCCCAGGTATCCCCATCACTCGGACCTCGGATATACGGGATCCATGGATGCGCGAAAACTAATTTCTGTGGTTTTCGCAGTGGGAGATCTTCTGTTGTCCTGAATTCCACTAATCCAAGCCCCAATACCCCGGCACGATATACCTTCACGTTGTCCTTACATAACTCCTGTATACCGAGTCTCCTGACGGAGAACGCAATGCAAGGAAGATGCAGACGACGGGCTGCAAAGCGGGCAAGCGGAAGAGTGTTAATCTGCTTGTAGATACTCAGCGCTACTTCCTGGGACAACTTGCCCCGTAGTTCCATGACGTAGGTTTCCATTTCTTCCCCCTCGAGTGATGGAGGGTTGTAAGGAGTTTGATTGTAAATGGAGATGGAGGCTGGGAGACAACTGTTGTAAGAAGACGACTTGCCTGACCACGCGAGCACGGTGACCTCGCCGAAGCGGGTCACAATTTCCTCCAGGAGATGACCGAGAGCGTCAGCTCCTTCACCGTAATGAGGCCTGATATCGGACTTGAATATCCCGATCAGACAGTAGGCGATGTCTTCCTCGATCGTCGCATTGCGCGTTGAGGCAAGGCGGAGCTTCTGCCGAATTGCGAGATCGTCCGGGGAGAATGTGGTGATAGTTCCGTAGGGAATCTCGATAGCATCGGCTAACTCTTGCATGATCTCAAGGGACTCCTTGTGGTTGTGGCCAGTATTGCCAAGGTATGGTTTCCACTCGGAGTCATAGAAGAAGACGACTTTTGGTGCAAGAAGCTCTTGCAAGGTCCATGCTCGTGTCATCCATAAGCTACGCGCGAGATCCCCGGGCTTGGATGGATGCGCTACGCCTGCAAGGAACACAAGCGTGGCTGCTGAATCTGCATACCATTTATACATAGACGTCAGAGATTGATTGAGGATCGAGCTCGTGGCCTTGTCGATACAACACGTGTCCGACCATGCCCACCTATAACCAAGTCTGCGTGTCTCTTTGCAGAAGTTCTGCAACTTCTCATTCAGAACTGTTTTGGGCAGGTCCCACACGGATTTGACTGTGCCGACGTCCTGGAATAACGGCTCATTCCCCTGCCACACGTGAGAGAACATGACATATCCGAAAAAACGAGTAACAGCTTCCAGGATCCGTTCCTTGTCCAGTTCTCTTGTTGTCGATGAAACGACTCCTTTAAACGATGGATCAGCCATGAAAATACGCATGCGGTCTGGACCGTCGCAAAGATGACCGGTGGTGACATCGATGACGACGAGGGGACAGTGTTTGAGGATCTCGCGAGCGACAGAATTGATAGCTGCAGTTGTCTCTGATGGAGAAATGTAGTTATTACGCAGCTCTGTAAAGCCGTCATTTGGGTATATTGGAATTATACAAGAGGTACATACGCCTGGTTTCGAAGTTACGAGACTGTTCTATCGCGTGCAACATAGATTCGAAAGCATCGATCGCTTCGTCATACCGTCCAGCTCCGTGAAGTGCTGCGTGCTTGGCTTCATAGCCCCAAGGGTTAGAGGGGTCCACTTTCACAGCCTATGCAACGATTGTAGCAACCGATTCATACAAGAATATTAGCATACCTCGTGTGCATCCTCTAGTGCATCTTCCCATAGTTCTTTCGCCGCTCGAGCTTTGCTCCGCTTGATTAGTAGACCTGCTGGACTTGGGGGGCTGAGGGACAGTGCAGCAGAATACTGTGTAATTGCCTCGTCATGTTTTGCAGAATACAAGGCTTCGTCGCCAACGCGTTCGAGTGTCACAGCGCACTTGAGGATGAAATCTGATGATGGATGTAACCATCCACGTCAACAAGACTAGCGTCCACGACTCGTACCTGCAACCCAGTCTGCATTTGTCTTGCTTCCTTGGGTATCCTCGTCTGGCGTCCTGATGATATTAAGGAGAATCTCCGCGGCTTCGGCTGTACGTCCTTCAGCGTAGAGGGTTTCACAGAGATGTTGCTGGGCAACGACGTCCAGTTCATCAAAACTCCACCCGAATATCTTCACGGAGGGTTAGATTAATAGATAGCAATTGCAGAAAACTTACGAGGGAAATCGTCGTGAGGAGAGGACACTGTTTGTCCTTTCGGGCTAGGTTCTTCGCTTGTGCAATCAATGGTATTGCTCGTCCGTAATTCCTCTTCTTCATGTACATAACTGCCAGGACCTGTGGAATGTATCAGCAGTGATAGTTATAAGTCTGCACCACGAGAAGCACGTACCTGTGTGTACAGGTAGGTGGCATCGTTATCGCTGTCATCGTCTGCTCTCGTGGCAAGTAATTCTACGCGTATTGATGCATCTTCCTGGTTTCCGGATTCAAATACGAGGATCGACTGAGCGAAGAAACAAAGGTTAATGGCGAAGACGGTCTAGATTACCGTATGCACCTTCAGTAGTAAGAGAAATCTGATGTCGTCCAGCTCACAATCATGAAAGGAAAGGTCAAACATGCGTAGTGCACCCTCTCGATCACCCTGGCCAAGTAGGGTAACCGCCATCGCGATATACCCAATAGGTGACGGCCGAACCTGGAGGGACTTGAGATGCCTGCATGTGAGCATTTGCACGGGGTAGCGAGAAAGCACACTCACCTCCTTGCTGTCTTCCATTGCGAGCGCCACACGTTTTAAGCGCGCTCGTAGAATAGCACGGCATGCCAGTAGGTCGTGGCTGGGACTTGAAGTATGCTTGATCTCCTCCGATAGTAACCCTTCAGTGTCCGTCGGAATGCCCTGCGTCCACGACTTGAGGGTCTGGCCACTCATTTGTACGAGCGGAAGCTGAGAAACACTGGACTGTCGACGGATGAGCACGTTAAATAGTGCAATGATGATGCTCGCTTACACCACGGACGAAATACTTCGAGGGAAGGACGTCTCTGAGGTCGTGGATTGTGATATTGTTGCCAAGTCCGCATGCGAGATACCTCCCGCTTGGTGAGAGAGCAATGCGTCGGATCTCGGTGGTGTGTGTGATGATGCTCCCAATCTGCCTGTGGGACATGCAATCCCATAGTGAAACAGACGAGCCTGCAGAACATGCGATGAATTTTCCGGTGCATGCTATAGATGTATCATGAGTTTCGTGAATCGGCCATTCCGAAGACGAAAAGTCTGAAAAGTCGAAAGACGTGATTTTTCCTTTGCTTGCTACGAACAATTGCTGGCCATCGGCTGACCAGGCCAACGGAGTAACCCACGATGATGAGTTGGTTGAACCCTGAATACCTGAATCAAACAAGACCTGTCCATTGTGGGTGCTGTAGACGCGGACACCGCAGTTATTCGAGGCGGTAGCAAAGCGACTGCCGTCCGGGGAGAACTTGACACCACAAATCCCACTGTGTGAGAGGGAAGGAAGTAATCGGTGACTGGAAGAAATGTCGAATAACGAGACGTCGCCACGTGTGCCGTAGAAACTTGCAGCGATCACTTTGGTAGAGTCGCTGGAAATATCAACGGTGAACACGCGATTCTCGCATTCGGTGTGGCGCACTTTTTCGCTCGTGAGTGCATTCCAGACGATCGCCTTCTTTCCGCTGTCTCCAGATACGATCAACCGCCCATCTTGCGACACGGCGATGGAAGTGACACGTGTGCCCGCTTGCATGGTTGGTTTCAGTTGTTGTCCGTCTTTGATGCTCCATCGATGAATGACACCATACTGATCTCCTCCTACGACGTGACTCTCGTCCACAAAGGCAACCGCATTTACGATACTCTGAGACACAATCTCGATTTGTTTCGCAACTTAACCACCCCACCGACCTGTCAGTAGACCCGCTTGAGCCTCTCTGACTGCCGTTACGCACCCATCTTCTAGCAAGCCCACTTCGCTCTGGTGTTTAGAAGAGGGGAAAGGAACGACACATTGTATCCATGGCTCCTGTTATATGATTCTGCACGTTCCTCTGCACAGCCATCGACAGGGACCTGTTCACACGACCAAAGTTCTGCACTATCAAGGTATCGATGAAGACTGGGCAGTGCAGCATTCCCATTTCAGTAACGATCGTGATTATACACCCACAAGTTCCAGAGTTTTCGTCTGCACAAGATCCCGCATGAGGCGAAGGTTAGCAGACGCGTTGTATGTATTGGCCCATCCCAGAAAAGCATACAGCGTATGTATCAATCCGGGCTTCCCCCTCTCGATTGCCGATACCCTCAGACTTCCACTTCCTCTCCAAATCCTGCACACGGAATCAAGGTTGCATACACTGATAACACACATCTAGCTCGCACCCCTCCTGTTTGTCGGCAGTCTCGTCGACGTGTGCACCATCCCGGTGAGATGGGAGGGGGACGTGTATGCAACAAATAGCGAGATCATGCCCGACTAACATTTCGCCTCTCAAGGTGTGCGTCGGTTCGAGTGCTTTGACGCCTCGCAATTCGATGGTCCCACATGGAAGGTGGAACTCTTCTTCGTTACATGTACCCGTGAAGCGTTCATGGTCTTTTCACGTTATCCAAATCTGAAGTTGCAAGTGTGCCCTTTCCGACTTGGTCTGCATGTCACGAGCCAAGGGCACCTTCATCAGTTGCTGCTTATAACCCCCCCCCCCCCCCCCCCAAAAAAAAAAAAAAAAAAAAAAAAAACGGGATCCTAATCTACGCCAGGATTACATGAGTGCAGTTAGACGGAGGCTGTATAGAAACGTGAGGACGTGACCCACTTTGCAGAGAAGGGTCTTGGGGGTGAGGCTTACAGACGGTACGCTGGTAGTTTCATCACTTTACTGGATTATCACCTTACGATGCATCAAAGAGAGACAACAACTTACTTCTCCCACTTTCAGCCGTCAAATGGCCGACATTTTCCTTGTTTCACCCCTTACACGCCTACTTGATGGCCAGCTGAAATCTCGTATCTTGTTTAAACTGCTCTCACAGTTCACAAAGGCCTTGATAAATGGCATCAGAGTCATGTGCTGCAAGGGCGGTCATGATAGTGAAACTCTTCCAAGTCCCCTCCTGGCAGACACATGCGTCGTGTTGGGATTTCGCCCATTCAGTGCCAGATACAGGGAGCATCGGATCCATACTTGAACTTGTACGCATTTGTTGCGATACACGAAGCGTGGGGAATTCGTAGGCTGAACCACACAGGGCTACAGGTGTGGTTTAATGCGAGTCCATATCTCAATACCGTAATTTGGTCATCACTGTCGCTTGCATTTTTTCCAACGATCGTACTTGCTGAAGGAGCAACTGAGACTTAACTTCTCAGCTGTCATCTATGGCGCATGTGTACGAGCATCTCTCCACTTAATTGTCGGAAATGGGTATAGGTAGTATTACTATAAGCGCTGTTGAGTTTTCGTCACGCCACAAAAACGGCGCGAAAAGAACAAGTAATAAAGGACGAACAGCAAGCGGATTTTCGAAACCAGCAGCCGAGTCCAAACCATGCAGACACGCATCACAGGATTTCCAAGACTGCCGTCCGAATGTTCTGGGAGGAGACGTCGGTTCCGAGTCCTGGGACTATAATCTCATTCTCCGTAGCGACCCTCCTGTAATGTCTGTCCGGCTGCTGTACAAGAAGCAATGCGTTGAACGGTTGTCCGAGGCGAGCAAGCGTTTGTAGTGCCCGTGTATACTTGTCGACCCGAGGCGCGGGTACCGCGTTTAATGGCGAAGGGGGACCAACTTCATCCGATCCAGCGTCGTGCTCTAAATCCGAACCAAAGTCAACGACAGATTCCGAGTCACCTTCCCAGGTATCCCCATCATTCGGACCTCGGATATAAGGAACCCAGGGATGCGCGAAAACTAATGTCTGTGGTCTTTGCAGCGGGAGGTCTTCTGCTGTCTTGAAATCCACTAATCCAAGCCCCAACACCCTGGCACGATATACCTTCACGTTGTCCTTACATAACTCCTGTATACCAAGTCTCCTGACGGAGAACGCAACGCAAGGGAGATGCAGACGGCGGGCAGCAAAGCGGGCAGGCGGAAGAGAGTTAATCTGCTTGTAGATACTCAGGGCTACTTCCCGAGACAACTTGCCCCGTAGCTCGGTGACGTAGGTTTCCACTTCTTCCCCCTCGAGGGATGGAGGGTTGTAAGGAGTTTGATCGTAAACGGAGATGGAGGCTGGGAGACAACTGTTGTAAGAAGACGACTTGCCTGTCCACGCAAGCACAGTGACGTCGCCAAAGCGGGTCACAATTTCCTCCAGGAGATGGCCGAGAGCATCAGCTCCCTCGCCGTAGTGAGGCCTGATATCAGACTTGAATATCCCGATAAGAGAGTACGCAACATCCTCCTCGACCGTCGCATTGCGTGTCGAAGCCAGACGGAGTTTCTCCCGTATTGCGAGATCGTCCGGGGAGAATGTAGTAATAGTTCCGCGGGGAATTTTGATAGCATCGGCTAGTTCTTGTATGATCTCCGGAGACTCCTTGTGGTTGCCGCCAGTATTGCCGAGGTATGGTTTCCACTCAGAGTCATAGAAATAGATGACTTTCGGAGCGAGGAGCTCTTGCAAGGTCCATGTTCGTGTCATCCATAAGCTACGCGCGAGATCCCCGGGCTTGGATGGATGCGCTACGCCAGCAAGGAACACAAGCGTGGCTGCTGAATCTGCGTACCATTTATACATAGACGTCAGAGATTGATTGAGGACGGAGCTCGTGGCCTTGTCGATACAACAGGTATCCGACCACGCCCACCTATAACCGAGTCTGCCCGCCTCGTTGCAGAAGTTGTGCAACTTCTCATTCAGAACAGCTTTGGGTAGGTCCCACACGGATTTGACTGCGCCGACCTGCTGGAATGATGGCTCGTTCCCCTGCCACACGTGGGAGAACATGACGTATTCGAAAAAACTGGTAACAGCTTCCAGGATCCATTCTTTGTTGAGTTCTCTTGTCGTGGATGAAACAAGTTCCTTGAACGACGGATCAGCCTTGAAAATATCCATTCGCTCTGGACCGTCGCAAAGATGACCGGTGGTGACATCGATGACGACGAGGGGACAATGTTTGAGGATCTCGCGAGCAACGGACTCGATAGCTGCAATTGTCTCTGATGGAGAAATGTAGTTTTTACGCAGTTCTGTAAAGCCGTCATTTTGGGTATATTGAAGCTATACAAGAGGTGCATACGGTTGATTTCGGGGTCATGAGACTGTTCGATCGCGTGTAGCATTGACTCGAAAGCACGGATCGCTTCGTCATATCGTTTTGCTCCGTGAAGCACAGCATGCTTGGCTTCATAGGCCCGTTGGTTAGATGGGTCCGCTTTCACAGCCTACACAGGGAGTCTAGGAAATTGGTTCATAGAAAAGCAATATCATGCATACCTCATTTGCATCCCGTAGAGCATCCTCCCATAGCCCTTTTGCCGCCCGAGCCTTGCTCCGCTTGATTAGCAGACCTGCGGGACTTGGGGGGGTGAGGGACAATGCAACAGAATACTGCGTTATTGCGTCATCATGCTTCGCAAATCCGAAAGCTTCATCACCAACGTGCTCAAGCGTGATAGCACATTTTTGGGTGAAATCTGGTGGTAGACGTTACCTCACACATCAACAAGAGTAGCGGTTATGAGTCGCACCTGCTATCCAGTCCGTAGTTGCCTTACTCCCCTGGATCCCCTCAGGTGATGTCTTCATGATATCGAGGAGAATCTCTACGGCTTCGGCTGTATGTCCTTCAGTATAAAGGGTTTCACATTGACATTGTTTAGCGATGACATCCAGTCCATTGAACCACCACCCAAATATCTCCATGAACGGTTAGATTAATAGAAAGTAGTGGCAGAAAACCTACGAGAGATATCGTCATAAGGTGAGGACACCGCTTGTCCTTCAGAGCTAGGTTCTTCGCGCGTTCGAACAATGGTATCGCACGTCTGTAATCCCCTTTCTTCATGCACATAACTGCAAGGACCTGTGGAATGTATTAACGATTATAGTTATAGGGCCATATTACAGCAAGCAGGTACCTGTAAGCAAAGGTAGATGGCGTCGGCATCGTTATCACCGTTCGCTCTCGCAGCGAGGAGTTCTACGCGTGTTATTGCGTCTTCGTGATTTCCAGATTCAAACACAATGATTGACTGAGAAAAGTATGGATTAATTGTGGAAACGCCCTAAATTACCTCGTGCACCTTCAGTAGTAGGATAAATCTGATGTTGTCCAGCTCGCAATCATGAAAGGCAAGGTCAAACATTCGCAGTGCACCCTCTCGGTCACCCTCGCCAAGCAAGGCAACCGCCATCGCGATATACCCTATAGGAGATGGCTGAAGCCGTAGGGACTTGAGATACTTGTAAGTGAACATGCACACGGGATAGCCAGAAGGCAAACCTGCCTCCTTGCCGTCCTCTATCGCAAGCGCCACATGTTCCAAGCGCGCTCGTACAAGAGCACGGTTTGCTAGGAGGTAGTGGCTGGGCCTTGAAGTGCTCGAGATTTCCTCTGACAGTAGCAATTGGGTGTTTGTCGGATTGTCCTCTATCCATGATTTAATGCTTCTACCACTCACTTGTAGGAGCGGAAGCTAAGCACCATGGAGTTGCAGACGGATTAGAGCATTACACGGTGTCATGAAGACGCTCACTTACACCACTGCTGAAATACTGGAAGGGAACTTCGTCCCTCAGGTTGCGGATTGCGATTTTCCCGTCACTAAATCCGCATGCGAGAAGCTCCCCGCTTGCTGAGAGTGCAATGCAGTTGATGACTGTAGGGTATGAGATGATGTTGCCGATCTGTTTGTGGGACATGCAATCCCACAGCGAAACAGACGATCCTGCGGAACACGCAATGAATCTGCCGTTAGACGCTATAGATACAGAGGATTGAGTTTCATGGATCGACCATTCCGAAGACGAAGAGTTGGAAATATTGAAGCAGGTGATTTTGCCTTTGCTCGCTATGAACAGTTGCTGGCCATCAGGTGACCAGACCAATGGAGTGACCCATGATAATGACTTGGTAGAACCCTGAGTACCTGAATCGAACAAGACGTCACCGTTGCGGGAGCTGTAAACGCGGAAACCACAATCATTCGAGACGGTAGCAAACCGACTGCAGTCTGGTGAGAACTTGACACCATCAAGGCGACTTTGTGTGCGGGGAGGAAGCAGTTGGGTACCGGAAACGATGTCGAATACCCGGGCAGTGCCAGCGGGACCGTCACTGGCAGTGGCAAACCTAGTACAGTCGCTTGAGATGTCGACCGCGGATATGGGATTCTCGTGTTGTGTGCGGAGCACTTTTTTATGAGTGTCTGCATTCCAAACAGTCACTTTCCCTGCCGAGTCTCCAGATACAATCCACCGCTCGTCCTTAGAAATGGCGATAGAACGAATACAGTTATCCCTTTTTATGGTTGGGCCCAGTTGTTGACCGTCTTCGATGTTCCATCGACGAATATCGCCGTTGTCATATCCTCCGACGACCTGGCTCTCGTTCACAAAGGCAACTGTCCATACACTAACATGAGATGCAATCCGGACCTGTTTTGTAACTTAACCACCCCAACGATCTGTCAGTAGAGCTGCTTTAGCCTCTCTGACTGCGAGTACGCACCCATCGTCGTCGCCGGCAAGCCTGCCAATACACCTCGCCCTGGCGTTTAGAAGAAAAAAGATATCAAAAAGGAGTTGGCAGTGCAGCATTCCCATTCCAGCAATTCCCGGCAATTTAATGATCTCTGCGCCCGATCCACCTGCGCAAGTTCCGGCGCTTTCGTCTGCATGGGGTCGCGCATGAGAAACATGTCGATGGCGTTGCGACGTATTGGCTCATTACAGAAACACACCAGTCCATGCATCAATGCCCTCTGCTCTGCATTCGAACTCTGGGCCTCTTCTTCCTCTCGCGAACCCCACCAAGGCCTCACGTGACGATACTCAGGGCGGCGTGCGGCTCCGCACCTCTGAAGTTTCAACGTTTCGACAGTCAACAGCAAGCTCGTCAATGCGTGCACCACCCCAGCGAGGTAGGTAAAGCGAATGCGACATGACAGATGGCGATATCGTGCCTGACTAATGTCTTATCCATGGAAGTGTGCATTGATTTGGTGCCTTGATCCCTCGCAGTTCGATATGAACGGATACGAGGTAGAATTCCTCTTCGTCGCATGTATCCGTGGGGAGATCTTGGTTCTTGGCGTCATCTAGGTTCGGTTTGTATGCCCCTTTCGGACGTGGTCACCATTCCAGACGTCAGGGATGCATATTTCACTCCCAATTATACAGCACCGTATTCAAATGCTAATGTCAATTTCGATACCCTCAACGAGATTCCTGGCGGTGCCTTAATCCACTGCCCTTCTTCACATTAGTACGTCCCTTTCGAATTAATTGGATGCTGGTTGTTGGCCGTCGAAAGTCGTCCTTGGCGGGGGTTAGCTTCGTTGGCATGTCCATCGACGCGGCGAGGGTCCTCAGTAGGTAATCGATAGGACGGAACATGAATACCAAGTGCTGGCCTACGATTCTGACCCAAGTCAACGATGCAACGTACGATGATCCGATCATTCACGGTGGGTCTCATCCAGCTGAGGCTCCGACCTGCGTGCGTTCATGAACGTTATGTTCACTCCAAACTGCTGGGGCAGTCCGACTTGCTGACTCTTCGCTCGGTGCAACCCAAGCACCACACGCGCCGAAGTTTACCGTATCGCATTCTTCCGGTGATCGATAATTGCCTTCATTTCCACCCTGCTCTGGTTTGGGCAACGCTGGCATCCTGTCTCTTTCGTCCCTCTCTCGTTGGGACGTATGGAAATTATATGCGATTCCCGTAGGAACCCAACGGGAGACGATTCCCAAGACACTGGGAAGCGTCTGCTGCTGCGTGATGTTGGTGCTTTGAAACTACGTTCAATTGGTTGCTATTGCCGTGTCCATCTACATCTCTCCTTGCAAGCCCTGCTTACTTGGTGCTGACTGGAGCGTACATCGCATGTTGCACCTACTGGACTTGGATGATAGCCATCACTGTCAGCTGCTGGTCCTCTTCTGAAACATAATATCAACTTTCTTGTCTCATGCCGACTAGCCCTGACACTGTCATCGTCCATGGCATGAGTATGAACGTTGAACATTCATCCAACTCAAACTCGGTAATTAGGTAATTGGGATAAAGTAGGTAGAATCACTGCGAGTGCTCTCGAGGTTGTGTCCCCCTCTCTACGTAACGAATGAACCAACGAAAACTGCACGAAAAGAAAAACAGCCGAGCCCACCCCCCCCCCCTCACACACACACAGGTATCACAGGATTTCCAAGACTGTCACCCGAATGTCCCGGGAGGTGATATCGGTACCGAGTCCCGGGATCACAATCTCATTCTCCGTAGCGACCCTCGTGTAATGCCTATTCGGCTGCTGTAACAGAAGCAATGCGTTAAATGGCTGTCCGAGGCGAGCAAGCATTTGTAGTGCCCGGGTATAGTCGTCAACTTGAGGTTCGGGGTCACCATCGAATGGTAAAGGGCGCACAAGTTCATCCGGTGCAGTGTCGTGCTCCGAATTTGAGTCAAAATCAACAGACTCCTCATCACTTCCCCAGATATCCCCATCATTTCCCCAGGCATCCTCATCACCTCCCCAGGCATCCTCATCACTCGGCCCTCGGATATAAGAAATCCACGGATGTGCAAAGACCAATCTCTGTGGCTTTCGCACGGGGAGAGGGTCTACTGTCGTGAAATCCACTGTTCCCCGCCCGACCCAGGCACGATATACCTTCTCACCCCCACCATGTCTCTGCAGCATACCGAGTCGTTTGGCAGAGAAGGCAATACATGGAAGATGCAGACGGCGGGCCGCAAAGCGGGCAGGTGGGAGAAAATTAACCTGATTATAGATACCCAGCGCTTCTTGCTGAGACAACTTGCGGCGTAGTTCCGTAATGTAGGTTTCCATTTCTTCCCCCTCCAGTGATGGAGGATTGTGTGGAGTTTGGTTGTAAACGGAAATAGAAGCCGGGAGACAACTGTTGTAAGACGACGACTTGCCTGACCACGCAAGCACGGTGACGTCGCCAAAGCGGGTCGCGATCTCCTCAAGGAGATGACCGAGAGCATCAGCTCCTTCACCGTAGTGAGGCCTAATATCGGACTTGAATATCCCGATCAGAGAGTAGGCGACATCTTCCACATATCTTGCATTGCGCGTCGAAGCGAGACGAAGCTTCTCCCGTATCGCGAGATCGTCAGGAGTGAATGTGGTGATAGTTCCATGGGGAATTTTGATAGCGTTGGCTAGCTCTTGCATGATCTCCGGAGACTTCTTGTGGTTGTCGCCAGTATCATTGAGGTATGGTTGCCACTCGGAGTCATAGAAGAAAACGACTTTTGGGGCGAGCAGCTCCTGCAAAGTCCATGCTCGTGTCATCCATAGACTACGGGTAAGATCCCCTGGCTTGGATGGATGCGCTACGCCGGCCAGGAATACGAACGTGGCTGCTGAATCTGCGTACCACTTGTACATAGAAGTTAGAGATTGATTAAGTGTCGAGCTCGTGGACTTGTCGATACAACATGTATCTGACCACGCCCAATTGTGACCACGTCTGCGCACCTCTTTGCAGAAATTGCGCAACTTCTCATTCAAGAGCGTGTTTGGAAGCTTCCACACGGATTCAACTACGTTGACCTCCTGGAATGATGGCTCGTTCCCTTCCCACGCATGAGAGAACATGACATATCCGAAATATCTTTCAACGACTTCTTGGATCTGTTCATCGACCAGTTTTCTTGTCATGGACGAAACAAGCTCTTTAAATGACGGATGAGCCTCGAAGATACGCATCCGCTTGGGGCCGTCGCAAAGGCAACCAGTAGTGACATCGATGACAACGAGGGGATGACTTTTGAGGATCTCGTGAGCGGTAAAATCGATAGCTGCGATCGTCTGGGGTGGAGAAAAGTAGTTGTGACGTAGTTCTGCAAAACCGTCAATCGTGCATAATAAATTCACATAGGAAATACGTACGCCTGATATCAGGGTCATGAGACTGTTCGATCGCGTGCAGCATAGACTCGAAAGCATTGATTGCTTCGTCATACCGTTTGGCTCCGTGAAGCGCCGCGTGCTTGGCCTCATAGCCCCAAGGATTAGAGGAGTCTGCCTCCACTGCCTTTGTAACAATTGTACGAACCAACTTATTCAAGAAGGATATCATGCATACCATGTTCGCATCCTGTAATGCATCCTCCCATAGCCTTTTCGCCGCTCGAGCTCTGCTCCGCTTGATTAGCAGACCCACTGGATTTGGAGGACTGAGGGACAATGCAGCAGAGTACTGTGTAATTGCGTCGTCATGTTTTGCGGAAGTCGTGGCTTTATCACCAACGCGCTCAAGTGCCGCAGCGCATTTTTGGGTAAGATCTGATGACAGACACTGTTGTACACGTTATCAGGTCAGTGGCTACAAGACACACCAGCAATCCAGTCCGCAGTCGCCTTGCTCCCTTGAGTCTCTTCGTCTGATCTCCTGATAATACTGAGGAGAATCTCCACGGCTTCGGATGTACGTCCTTCAGCATAAAGGGTTTCACATAAACGTCGCCGAGAAACGGCGCCCAGATCATTGAAACACCATCCAAATATCTTTTTGGAGTATTAAACCAATAAGTAGTAACGGCAGCAGACCTACAAGCGAGATCGTCATTAGCGGGGCACACTGTTTGCCCCTAGGGGCTAGTTTCTTTACACTCTCGATCAATTGTATCACGCATCTGTAATCTCCCTTCTGCATGTACATAGATGCGAGGACCTGTAGAATGTATCAGCGGTGGTACTTACAAGCTTGGCATCACGTGAAGCACGTGCCTGGATGCACAGATAGGTGGCATCATTATCGTTGACATCGCGAGCTCTCGTAGAAAGAAGCTCTACCCGTGTAATCGCGTCTTCCCCATTTCCAGATTCAAACACGAGGATCGACTGAGCAAAATGCGGATAAGTGTGAAAACAATCTAGGTCACCTCACGCACCTTCAGTAGTAAGAGCAGTCTGTTGTCGTGAGGTTCACAATCATGAAAGGCAAGGTCGAATATGCGTAGTGCACCCTCTCGATCGCCCTGGCCGAGTAAAGCAACGGCCATGGCGATATACCCGATAGGCGATGGCTGAGCCTGTAGGGACTTGCGATGCCTGTAGGCGAACATGCGCCATGGGAAGTGAGAAAGCAGACTCACTTCCTTCGCATCTTCTATCGCAGGCATTGCACGCTTCAGACGCGCTCGTATAATAGCACGGTTCGCTAGTAGGTAGTAGCTGGGACTCGAAGCGCTCACGATCTCCTCCGACAGCAGCATTTCGGTGTTCGTCAGGGCATCCTGTGTCCATGACATGAAGGCCTCACCACTCACTCGTACGAGAGGAGGCTGAGTAACATGGAGTTGCCGACGGATTAAAACCTTACGTAGAGTAATGAGGGTACACTTACATCATGATCGAAATACTTAGAGGGAAGGACACCTCTAAGGTTGTGAATTGAGACTTCCCTGCCATTTCCACATGCGAGATACCCTCCGCTTGGTGAGAGAGCAATGCATCTGATCTCTGCAGCGTGTGTGATTATGCCGCCGATTTGCTCGTGCGATGCACAATCCCACAGCGAAACAGATGAGCCTGCGGAACATGCAATGAATCTGCCGTTGGAAGCTATAGATGTCCGAGACTGAGTTTCATGGATCGACCATTCTGAAGACGAAGACCTGGAAACGTCAAAACAGGTGATTTTGCCTTTGGTCGCTACGAACAGTCGCTGGCCATCGGATGACCAGACTAACGGAGTGACTGCCCATAATGTGTTCGTTGAACCCCGAGTACCTGAATCGAACAAGACACTGCCATTGTGGGTGTTGTAGATGCGAAAACCACAATTCTGCGAGGCGGTAGCGAGTCGACGGCCATCTGGGGAGAATTTGACACCACGAACGCGACTGTGTGGGAGTGGAGGAAGCAGTCGAATGCCCGAGGTTGTGCCGAATATCCGAGCGGTGCCGGCGGCGTTGTTGTCCCCGGCGACAACCTTAGTGCCGTCACTGGAGATGTCGACTGCGAATACGGAACCACTGAGTTCTCCGAACTCGCGCACTTTCTCGTGAGTGGTCGCATTCCAGACGGTCGCCTTATCTCCGTCGTCTCCAGACACGATCCACCGCCCATCCTGCGAAACGGCGATGGAGAGGACAATGTCAGTACTCCCCCGCATGGTTGGACCTTGTTGCTGTCTGTCTTCGATGCTCCATCGACGAATGTCACCGTTGTAATGTCCTGCTACGACCTGGCTTTCGTTCGCAAAGGCGAGTGCGTATATGTCACTCTGAGATACAATCTCGATCCGTTTCGCAACTTAAGCACCACAGGGAGCTGTCAATAGGGCCACCCCAGCCTCTCTGACTGTTAGTACGCACCCATCATCGTCACCGGCACTGATCCCGCCAAATGGTTCTTCCTAGAGTTCAGAGGGAAAGGAACGATGCTTCACAAACCTATTTGCGGCACCCTTTGTTGATTCTGCACGTTCCTCAAGCTATCGTCATGCATCTGTTCATATGATCAAAGTCGCATTGTGTTCTTCACTATCAGGATACCGATTAAAATTTGCAAGTGGAGCATTCCCATTCCGCAAATGATCCCTCGCGCTAATTTATGCCTCCACAAATTGGCGCTCTCACCTGCAGGAGGCCACACGGGCAGGGGTTAGCAGAAGCATGTCGAAGGAAGGCGTGGTGATGTATTGGCATATAGATCATTCCCGGAAAAGAATTCGGCGCCTGTATCAACACCTCCCTCCCCAACCTTGGTCTCTAGATCTTCGGGCATCTCCACACTCGCCGGCACCATTTAAACCCCTACTTCTTTCCGAATCCTGCTCACATAACCGGGCTTTCATGGGGCGATGAAAATGTATCTAGACTGCATGCCCAGGGTCCATCTGCGGGCTCCTCAGCGCGTGCACCACCCCAGCAAGAATGGGAGAAGTAATACGTGATAGGTCTGAGGGGAATATCATCGCCAGCGAACGTATCCTCGTCCGTTGTAGTGCTTCATCGCGTCGCAGTTCAATATGGGTATGGGTGTGAGGTAGAATCCCTTTTCATCGCATGTACCCGTGAAGAGGCCTCGCCTTTACGCTAAGGGACACCCTGTCCTCGTGACTCTGCAATCGTGTCTGCTACAATGCGCGTGTATCCGTACTCTCCCTCTGAGGACGGAGCTTCGTGTGGCTGCCCCCTCCAAAACGCCCTCGGCGGCAGTTTCAGGATATCCATATGCATCAGGAAGGCCAACAAGTGAGCCTGCCACAAGTTATCTGCACGCGGCCTCATGGCTGACGGGCAGGACGGGGACACCTCAGATATTGGGCTCTAATCCCTGTTAGACGCCTGTCGCCACACGTTCGGTGTCAGTGATGGGTCGCACCTTGCATCTCTCACTCAACCCCAAACCTTGTGTTAGCCGCTTGGCATAGGTCGCCTAAATAAGAACCGCCAGTAGTACCAACCTGCTATCCCTTCGCCATACTCAACCGCGTAAACCTGGTGAGATATAGACCTTCCTGTACAGCTCACTCACTGAGCAGCCCATGCAGACATGTTTTCAAATACCCTCAATATTATTCTCTTTGGAGAAACAGGAGTAGGCAAGAGTTCTGTAATTAACCTCATGGCTGGAAGCCTGGTAGCCGAAGTGTCGTCAGATTCAGCCGGCTGCACGATGAACTCGACGGATTACGAGATTACGATTGGCTCCAGGAAGATAACAATCTGGGACACTGTGGGCCTAGAAGAGCCTGAGATGGGTGTGAATGGTTATTACCTTGCCATAGCGCAGGCTCACCGTCTAATCCAAAAACTGCGCCAGGCTGGCGGTGTCGACCTCCTCCTGTTCTGCATCCGTGGTAATAGGATCACCTCCACTACACAGAGCAACTACCGCCTTTTCTACGAGATTCTCTGTGACAAGCAAGTTCCAGTCGCTTTGGTTATCACAAATTTGGAGAACGAGAATCGGATGGAGGATTGGTGGACAAGGCACGAAAGCATCCTCAAGAAGTATGGGCTGAAAAGCGCCGGACATGCATGCGTTACTTGCCTCACGGACAAGGTGGCGAAGATGCAGGAATCGAGCGATGCAATTCGTCGCCTCCTGTCTCAACATGACAACCAAGGTAGATATACTATGCCGCCAGACCCATGGTTCGTCCGGCTTCGTCAATATCTGGAGTCGCTGGTTTCGACAAACTCAGGTTCTCTTCCGGGGAAGAACCTCCCACGTCTCTTAGCCAAACGCTGTGGTTTGGATGCAGAAACAGCGCAGCGTGTGGCGGCACAGTTACGAGGATATTGAGACCGGAATTCTGACTATTTTTTTGATGCGTTTCAGACTATGCTCCATGTACATCCCACTGACGAGTACACTCCGTAGTATACGAATTCTGTTGTAGCGGCCGGTCCGGACTACGATATTTTGATCTCCACAACTTCAACGGACACGCACTGGTGAAATGAACAAGACTAGTGTCCGTGACCGTGAAACTGGACTCAAGAATCCAACCGTGGCTCCCAGCTGTATCGCGCACTTCCAGTAGTTCTCCAGGCGACCTCAGCATATTTGGCTTTATTTTAAATCCGGCAGAAGTCTTACTACTTTGCAAGCCCGCTAAGAATACGCAGGAGCTTGGTACGTTGCCACTGGTACAGGATCGAGTCATGACCTAACATTGGTATCAGGCCGCCCTTCTTTCACCCCGGTTACAGCAATGTGCGGTTCAGGCGCATTGGCCTACCGATTTTGAGTCGTTGTAGTACCCAAAAACCTGGGCACGTAGCGCTGGCTATCCTCTCGTGTTCAGCCCCTGTGAGGAGCTGGGTATTTCTCTGGTCATGATTCTGGTAGTAAGCCATACGGAAGTCGCAAATCCCAAATGAAGCGCTCAACATCGTGGTGGTTTGAGAAGGGCTTCAATCCATTATCTGCAGGACGTTTCATTCTGTCCCTGTAAACATGGAAACCAAGTACGCACCCTCCGCATGATGGAATTAATCCGTGCGGACTGCTTAACGACGGTAGCGGGGGTTACGGCCGCACATTGGAGTCCCTGCGTCTGCCAAGGTTGGTAGCAGAGACGTCGATCGGAAGTGTACATTATTGTGAAGATTCCTCCAACTCAGACTCGGGAATTATGTAAGTAATTGGGATCATTGTGAGGTTTCGCCTCACGTTTTTCCATATTATCATCGGGTATTAAGTAGACGGGACAACTGCGAAAACCAGCCGCGGAGCCTACATAAACCCCGCACACACGTATCACAGGGTTTCCAAGATTGTCGCCCGATGGGAGGTGACGTCGGTACCGAGTCCAGGGACTACAATCTTGTTCTCCATAGCGGCCCTCCTGTAATGCCTATTCAGCTGCTGTACCAGAAACAATGCGTTGAATGGTTCACCCGGTACGTGGAGGGGAATACACAACCCCGAGAGCGCTCGTAGTAATACTGCCTACTTAGTCTTACCTGATGATAATGAGCACTCGCAATTATCCCAATTGCTTACTGTAATTCCTGAGTTTGAGTTGGATGAATGTTCGCACTCATCTGTCGTAGTGTAGGGCTACTCGGCACGAGACTGGAAGCATACAAGTTGGCACATGGGGAGTCTAAGACAATCGTGGTGTCTTCAATCCTTCTCCGGTTTTCCCAGCCAAGCGACGATGGAGGTGAAAGTGCCAGACATCAGATGGTGGTGCGGTGACTCGAAACTACGTTCCCATGGTTGCACTCATGTTGGAGTGGCGACACTCACCTATTCTTCCACAATAGCCCTGGGATGTTCCTGACAGCTAATGAGCTAGAAACCAGATTTGCACATGTCCTGATGTCATATGATGTCAAGTTCGAGGATAGCATTTCCAGGCGAACAAACATACATTGGGACTTGAACGTCATAGCAGATGCCACCATTAGGATTATGTTCTGGAAGAAACCAGCGACTGATGGCGGGGCCATCGTCCATGTCCAGTTGGTGGCACATACGATGTGGGTAGGAGTCAGTAACCAAGCAGGTGAGACTCACGAGAGACGTGGATGGACAAAACAGTAGCTACCTATTGAACGAAGTTTCAGAGTACCAACATTGTACAGCAGCGAACATTCCTAGTGTCTTAAGAAGCGACTCACCCGTTAGGCTCTGATGGGAACTGCCTAGTGTCCATAGATCTGAACGACAGGGAGACACGATACCTTGGCCCGACCAGAGCTGGGTGGAGCAGCTCTGCATTAAAGACGCCACTCGATACGGTAGAAGGACACCTTAGGGGATGATCAACCAGCTTACAAAAACTTGACTCTGCAAATGGCGAGGCCTTGCCGGATTGGAGTAGGGAACCCACGAAATCCCTGTATATCAGAAAGTGCCTATAAGTGAAGTACGGATCCGGCCCTCCTGTATCTGTTAGTAAACGGGCGACACCCCAGGACGAGGCATGTGCACGTGCCTTGCATACGTCCGGCTGGCCTCGGTTGATCATGTGGTGGCTACGGGAGAGACTATATTGGTCAATAGAAGAAGTAAGAAAGTGAGAGTGGAGAGTAGCAACTAGCGTGGACGTCTGCTGTCCCAAGCAAAGCTCCGGGGGTACTGAAGTCTTCCTTGACTTCCCCGATCGAACCTTATAATAATAACGGCCCCAACTCAGAAGCGTTTGTCATCGCGACGACCCTTTCAGCACACGTCTTGATGCCGTCTATCCGAAGATTTTGCAAACAATGAGAGCGATGTAAAAAGGCAGCGAGGTACGAGATTTCAGCGGGCCATCAAGCGGGATATCACGGCTTCAGGGGTGAGGAAAGGAAGATGTCGGACATTTGGCGGCTGAAACTGAGGGAAGTAAGCTATGTCGTCGCATTTCTATACCACAACCTTCACCTAACTGCACCAATGAGATCCCGGCGTTGATCGGAATCCCGTTGTTGAGGGTATCACATCGATGTGTTCGGAAACGGTGTTATCTAACTGAGGACTAAAGAAGGTGGCTTTGAGTCGTGAGGTGCTGACCAAGTTGGAAAGGGCATACTTGCACCCCGAATTTAGGTAAGGTGAAAAGACCAAAAACCCTTCACGGATACATGCGACGAAGGGGAGTTCTACCTTGCATGTGCCCATATCGAACAGCGAGGCATCGAGACGATCAAACCGGTGGCTCGATAGGTGAGATGTTGATCGGGTATGATATCACCGTCTGTTGCATTGCGCCTACCCTTCCCGTCTCACCGGGATGGTGCACACCTTGACGAGCCTGCCGATGAACGTCAGGGTGCAAGCCGGACGTGTCTTATTTATCGCATGAGGCCTCGGTTTTGCGGGGGGGATTCGCAGGAGGAGTGGAGGTTTGAAGGTATTTGGCGAGTGTGAGGATATGGTAAAGGGCGTTGATACGTGCGCTGCATACTTTTCTGGAATGGGCCCATACATCACCACACCTTCAACATGTTTCTGCCAACCCTCGCCTCACGCACGATCTCGCGGCAAACTGAAACGCTCGAACGTGTGGAGGCGTGTAATCAGGCGCCAATATCGTTGGCAAAATGAGAGTGCTGCACTGCCAAGTCTTCGTCGTTACTTTGATAGCGAAGGACAGCGCACTGCGGCCTGGATGGTGTGAACTGATCCGTGTCGTTGGCTTGAGGAACGTGCTGCAGAATCATATAAGGGCAGCCACAAGTTAACGAGTGTCGTCCTTTCCCCTCTAAACTCCAGGCAACGACGATAATGGGTGCGTACCAGCAGTCAGGCCTCAGGCTGGTTAAAGTAACATTATTGAATATATTGATGGCTCGCTTGTCGTGGTCAAGATATGAAACAGATCGAGATTGCATGTCAGAGTTTTATAAACACGGTCGCCTTTGTGGACGACAGTCAGGTCGTAGCAGGATATGCCAACGGTGACATTCGTCGATGGAAGATCGAAGACGGACAACAATTAGGCCCAACCATGCGAGGGAGTGGCACTGTCTGGTCTATCGCTGTTTCGCAGGACGGGCAGTGGATCGTGTCTGGAGACGACGGAAAGAAGGTGACTGTCTGGAATGCGGCCACAAACGAAAAAGTGCGCGACATAACACACAATAACTACGTCTACGGTGTCGACATCTCGAGCGACTGCACCGCTACGAGTTGCGACACCACTGACAACGTCCGAACATTCGGAATCACTTCTGGTACTGAATTACTTCGTCCCATCTCACACCGTTACATCCGTGGTGTCAAGTTCTCCCCGGACAGCAGTCGCTTTGCTACTGCGTCATATGGGTGTGGCATTCGTGTCTACAGCACTCACGATGGAAAGGTCGTGTTTAATTCAGGTACTCAGGGTTCAACCAAGTCATCATCGGCGGTCACTCCGTTGGTCTGGTCATCCGATGGCCAGCGACTGTTCGTAGCGAGCAGAGGCAAAATCACGTCTTTCAACATTTCCGACTCTTCGTCTTCGGAATGGCCGATTCATGAAAATCGATCTTCTGTATCTATAGCATCCAACGGCAAATTCATCGCATGTTCTGCGGGCTCGTCCGTTTCACTATGGGATTGCATGTCTCACAAGCAGATTGGAAGTATCACCACACACGCCACCGAGATCAAGTGCATCGCTCTCTCACCGAGTGGGGGGTATCTCGCATGTAGCGTTGGCAAGAATATCACAATTCATAATCTCAGAGATGTCTTTCAAATCTCTCTCTCTTTCAGAGATATCTTTCCCTTGGAGTATTTCGGCAGTGGTGTAAGTGAGCATCCTCATCATGCCACACAAGGCTTTAATTTGTCTTCGACTCCATGGTGCTTAGCTTCCGCTCGTACGAATGAGCGGCGGGACCTTTAATTCGTGGACACAGGGCGATCTGACAAACACCGAGTTGCTGCTGTCAAAGGAGATCACGAGCATATCAAGTCCTACCCACTACCTGCTTGCAAACCGCTCTCTTATACGAACACGTCTGGCACATGTGGCGCTTGCGATAAAAGATGGCAAGGAGGTGAGTCTGCCGTCTGGCTACCCTATATGCATGTTCACTTACAAGTATCTCGAGTCCCTGCGGGTTCAGCCATCACCTATCGGGTATATTGCGATGTCGGTTGTCCTACTTAACCAGGGCGATCGAGAGGGTGCACTACGTATATTCGACCTGGCGTTTCATGATTGTGAGATAGACGACATCAGATTCCTCTTACTACTGAAGGTGCATGAGGTAATCTGGACCGTTCTCACAATTAACCCTTGTTTCCTTCGCTCAGTCGATCCTTATATTTCAATCCGGAAACCCAGAAGACGCGACAATGCGCGTAGAACTGCTTGCTACAAGAGCGGATGATGGCAACGACGATGATGCCACTTACCTTTACACCCAGGTACCTGCTTCGCGTGACGTAGACCTATAGCTCTCACAGTCGATTCATTCCACAGGTGCTTGCAGTTATGTACTTAAAGAAGGGCAATTATGCACGTGCAATACCATTGATTGAACGCGCAAAGAATTTAGGCCCGAATGTCAGACGGTGGCTTCACCTAACGACGATCTCACTCGTAAGTCTTCTGCCGTCACTGTTTATTGATCTAACGTCCTATGGAGATATATGGGTGGGATTTCGATAGACTGGACATCATTGCTAGGCAACGTTTATGCGAAAGCCTGTATGCTGAAGGACGAACAACCGAAGCCGTGGAGGTTATCCTCGATATCAACAGGAGATTAGACGAAGAGACCGACGAGAACAAGTCGAGTGCGGAATGGGTTACTGGTACGTCTTGCATTCACCGGTTTGGTCAACGTGTACATCAGTTTCTGTGATCAGATTTCACCCAAAAATGTGCTGCGACACTTGAGCGCGTTGGTGACGAAGATTTCAGTTCCTCAAAACATGATGACGCAATTACCCAGTATTCCGCTGCGTTGTCCCTCAGTCCTCCTAGTCCTGCAGATCTACTAATCAAGCGGAGCAAGGCTCGAGCGGCAAAGGGGCTATGGGAGGATGCATTACAGGATGCGAACGAGGTATGCGTGGTATCCTTCTTGTATGAGTCAATCCTACAACTATCACATTAGGCGGTGAAAGCGGACTCCTCTATCCCTGGTTGCTATGAGGCCAAGCATGCAGCGCTTCATGGAGCGAAACGGTACGACGAAGCGATCGATGCTTTCAAGTCTATGTTGCACGCGATCGAACAGTCCCGTAACCCTGAAATCAGGCGTATGCACCTCATGTTTGGACCTAATATACACAGAATGACATTTTCGCAGAACTGCGTAAAAACTACGTTTCTCTATCCCGGACGATCACGACGATAGATTCTATCTCTCGCAGGATTCTCAAAAGGTGTCCCCTCGTCGTCATCGATGTGACCACGGGTCACCTTTGCGACGGTCCTGAGCGGCTGCGTATCTTCAAGGCCGACCCGCTGTTCAAAGAGCTCGTTTCATCTATGACAAGAGAACTAGATGACGAGCGGATCCGACAAGTTATTACTGGTTTTTTCGGATATGTCATGTTCTCTCACGCGTGGCAGGGGAATGAGCCGTCTTTCCAGGACGTCAACAAAGTTGAATCTGTGTGGAACCTTTCCGAAACTCCCCCGCACGAGAAGTTGCGCAATTTCTGCCAAGAGGCTCGCAGACTTGGTCACAAGTGGGCATGGTCGGATACTTGTTGTATCGACAAGACCACGAGCTCCATCCTTAACCAGTCTCTTATGTCGATGTACAAATGGTACGCGGATTCGGCAGCCACTCTCGTGTTCCTTGCGGACGTTGCACATCCATCTAAGCCTGGGGACCTTGCGGGTAGTTTCTGGATGACACGAGCATGGACTTTGCAGGAACTCCTCGCACCGAAAGTCGTCTTCTTCTATGACTCCGAGTGGAAACCATACCTCAATGATACTAGCGACAACCACAAACAATCTCCAGAAATCATGCAAGAGCTGGCCAACGCTATTAAGATTCCCCGAGGGACTATCACCACATTCTCTCCAGACCGTCTCGAGGTGCGGGACAAACTTCGTCTGGCTTCGACGCGCAACGCGACGGTCGAGGAGGACGTCGCGTACTCTCTGATCGGGATATTCAAGTCCGATATCAGGCCTCACTACGGCGAAGGAGCCGATGCTCTCGGTCATCTCCTTGAGGAGATCGTGGCCCGCTTTGGGGAGGTCACCGTGCTTGCGTGGTCAGGCAAGTCGTCGTCTTACAACAGTTGCCTCCCGGCTTCCATCTCCATTTACAACCAAGTTCCATACAACCTACCACCGCTCGAGGGGGAAGAAATGGAAACCTACATCACAGAGCTACGCGGCAAGTTGTCTGAGCCGGAAGCCCTGGGTATCTATAATCAGGTTAATTTTCTCCCACCCGCCCGCTTTGCGGCCCGCCGTCTGCATCTTCCATGCATCGCCTTCTCTGTCAAACGGCTCAGTGTACTGGAGAGACGTAGCGGCGACGAGAAGGTATATCGTGCGTGCGTAGGGCATGGAACGGTGGACTTCACGACAACAGACTCCCTCCCACTACGAAAGCCACAGAGACTGGTCTTTGCACATCCATGGATTTCTTATATCCGAGGGCCAAGTGATGAGGATGCGTGGGGAACTGATGAGGAGTCTGTTGTTGACTCTGACCCGAATTTGGAGCATGAGACCGGATCGGACGAACTTGTGCCCTCTTTGACATTAGATGGTGAACCCGAGCCGCAGGTTGACGACTATACCCGGGCTCTACAAATGATTGCTCGCCTCGGACAGTCATTCAATGCATTGCTTCTGCTACAGCAGCCGAATAGGCATTACACGAGGGTCGCTACGGAGAATGAGATTGTTGTCCCGGGACTCAGTACCGACATCACCTCGCAGGACATTCGGGCGACAGTCTTGGAAATCCTGTGATATATATGTGCGGGGTTTGGGTTCGGCTGCTCGTCTATTGTTATTCTATGTAAGTGCTGGCTCCTTCGAGGTTGTCCTGTCTGTTATCCTTTCTCGGCTGTTTTTCTTTATGGGACACAACCTCAAGAGTACTTGCACCTACTCAGTACCTGATAATAAGGTCGAGAAATGTGAGACGAAACCTCGAGAGCTCGCGACGTTCCCGATTACCAACGTAATTCCTGGTCTAAGTTGGAGGAGTACTCATGTTCATGTGTCGTAGATGACGACAGTGCTAAGGCTAGTCAGCAAGAGACCAGAAGTCCTACAAGTTGGCACGCGGACATTCACTTCAATGGATCTGGTCGCTGAGAAATGGTGATGGTCAGGTCTTGATTTTGACATATAGAGGTGACTCTCCCGCCGAAACGGATGTGATGAACAACAACTGTATCGATGACTTTCGCCATCCCCCTGCACTAGGACTTCCAAATAGGTCACTGAGGTAGATGATTGGGCATGGAACCAAATTAGCACATTGTCACTACCATTATCCACCCCGCACCGGCTATATGATTGGTTTTGAGGTCAACTCTAACCCCAGGACGGGGATTGGAGTTACGAAGACAAACGTAGGATTATTGCCGCCTGCTCTTCTGTTTCCTGCAGGCTTTTGAGTATCGCAGGGCATTTATGTGAAGGGAAAGCTCCTTCGCAGTGGTCCTCTGAAATGGTATTTGGATGGAAAGAATGAGTATTCTCCGGTCAGTCCATACCGCCCGTGAAAATGCGTATCCTATATTCCACGAAGCAGTTTTGCCCAACAGCTGATAGTACAACATGTTCATACAAACACTTTCGACTGGATTCAAATTAACTGTTGAGAAGCGCTTTGGAGATACTAAGTTCCTCGCATACACGGAGCCTACATCACCTTCAACCCCAGATTTACGTTGACGGCCTTAACTTCGGTGTAGCTGCCGCAAATTATCATCAAGTAAGGGAGTGCCCGACGTGAGCAGAGGTGAACGTACTTGGCCAATGCATATTCCCCCATCTCGCGCCCGATCCCACTCTGCTTGTAACCGCCAAACGGGGTGTTCGGGTTCGCCATGCCGTAGCAATTCACCCAGACCGTCCCTGCCTTGAGCTTATGTGCTGTCGAGATCGCCCGATTCACGTCCTTTGTGAACACCCCCGCAGCGAGACCGTACACAGTATCATTTGCTTGACGCACGACGTCGTCTTCGTCCTTGAACTTGATCAGGACACTGACAGGTCCGAAAATTTCCTCCTTCACGATACGCATATCCGGACGTGTATCGAGGAAAATAGTCGGCTGGATGAAGTAACCTTCACTACCGTGGCGTTCGCCGCCGATGTGGATCCTGGCACCTTCCTTCTTCCCAGATTCGATGTAATCCATAATGCGCTGCGTAACATACACCGTGTCAGCGCGCAGAGAATATCGAAAGAAAGAGGCGTCAACTCTCACCTCATACTGGATCTTGGAGACTTGCGGTCCTTGGAAAGTGTCGGGAGCAAAGGGATCTCCGATCTTAATTGAACGTGATTTCTCAGTGAAACGTTTCAAGAATTCATCGTAGATCCCTTCTTGCACGAATATACGCGATCCTGCAATGCAACACTGGCCCTGGTTGAAACTATTTACAGGAAATCAGTGTCCGTGTAGTCAACGGAAGAAACCGAAAGGCCTACAATACGCCAAGCATAGCCCAGTGGACAGCCTGTTCAAGGTCTGCGTCGTCGAAGATTATATTCGGACTCTTCCCACCAAGCTCGAGGGTAACATTCTTCAAGTTACTCTTGGCAGCAGCCTCCATGATTTTGCGCCCGACGACGGTACTTCCTGTAAATGCGACCTTGTGGATTCGCATATGGGACGAGATGGCACTGCCAACGGTGCTGCCATATCCAGTGACGACATTCAGAACGCCGGGTGGGAAGCCTGCCTCCTGAGCAAGGTGACACATTCGTATCGCTGTCAATGGTGTGAATTCGGAAGGTTTCAAGACGACCGTGTTGCCTGTCGCAAGGGCAGGTGCGATCTTCCACGCAAACATGATGACTGAGCTAAAAGTGAATTCTTGACATAAATAGTCATCAACGCTTCGACGCACGAGGGAAGTTCCAGGGGATAATTTGGCCCTGTACAAAAGCTTAGAAGAAAACAGACCTGGCGTGCACGGTACTTACAACGACTCCGATTGGTTCATGACGAGTGTAGGTAAATCTTTCCTCAGTAGTCTGGAGGACGTTTCAGAGACAGCGCGTCGCGTGCCGAATGATGAAATGGTACCTCCATCACTCGACCAGATATCTTATCAGCCCAGCCAGCAAAGTAGCGGATGCAGTCGATCGCAGCGGAGACGTCTCCATGACGTGCAATGTTGAAGGTCTTACCTACATTGGTAGGTGATGTCACAAACAGAGGCCATGAACTACGCGCATAGCATGATGCACATACCATTATCCAGAGCCTCGAGGGCAGCAAGCTCATCGGTGTGCTCTACCATCAGCGCGGCGAGTTTATTAAGAAGAAGGCCCCTCTTGTTTCCGGGGCAGTTGAGTCCCCACGTAGTCTCGAAGGCCTTCTCAGCGGCGTCGACGGCTAGGTCGACGTCTTTCGAGGTTCCTTCAGAAATAGAGGTGATCACTTTGCCATCAGCTAATCACAGGATAAAGACGACAGGGATTGACCGTGCCAGCGGAGATGGATTTGAGTGAGTGTACTGAATCTCTACGATATCTGGACGAGACGTACTCGGGTTCACGACGCTGTCGAATCACGCGTGGTGCTGAGAAAGATCGGAGACGATAAATGCGAATATGTTACATACTCGATGGTAGTTCCATCTGACCCATCGACGAACTGGCCATTGATGAAGAGGCCAGTGTCGAAGGATACCTTGCCCTTGTAGACGGGGGTGTTAAACTCGTGAGTGAAGACAGAAGGCATGGGACCGCTGGGGATTAGGAGAGAAAGAAGCGTATATATGTGTGTATGTGGGGCTGTAGCTGTGCTGACTGTGGAAGAGATATTTCCGCTGGCGTAACGCGGGGTGATGGGAGCTGTTAGGCTGTGCCATGATTATCAAGTCAGTTTCCTTCCGACGAGACTGCGCCGACGACAACGCGGCGGTGGACGCAGCAGGTCGGAGAAATCAAGGTCACCGTCATACTATTGTGTTTTGAGGAGTCAGGTGATGATATGAGAGAGGCCAAGACGACGATCCCGGGTGCTGTTACTGTATTGGCATGCTGCTCCCTTTGTACGTGGGGCATCAGATTCGTTCACGCAAGTGGGCCTCGGGCTTAACCACACGCTCACGGAGAAATCATCACCAGTTGGGGTTTTGACCTAACGGTGGGGCTTGCATGAGAGAACAATAGCAGAATGAGTTGCGAGTGTACGAAAGCAGGGATGCAACTATCTGAGCAGAGGGGTAGCTTATGTTTACGACTGAGTGAGAGTAGGGGAAGAATG
The DNA here is from genome assembly GCA_024613165.1 of Pisolithus albus. NCBI lineage: Eukaryota > Fungi > Basidiomycota > Agaricomycetes > Boletales > Pisolithaceae > Pisolithus > Pisolithus albus. The sequence goes on from JANFAB010000025.1 coordinate 572,053, forward strand.
TGAGAATACGCGATTCTCCTTACCGAGGAACGTAGTCCTTGTTGTCTACTCTCTGTATGGATAGTCTAACTTCGGCTGGTCCTTGCGCCTCCAAAGCCTCTTCCTATTCCCTGAAATGAATGGATGGGAAGCAGACGACACGACTGTACTCACTTTTTCTTAGTCGTGATATGCTCCCCCCATATTTCCACGCAGTGCTTCTCCTTGAACTCGCGTATAAAACGAGGGTCCCTTCAACAGAGTCAGAGATACGCCAACAACAAATTCGTCGAACATGTAACGCACCATAGCTCGCTGGCTACACCGAGGTCCTTACAACAGCGCATGAGTGCATTACTTTTGCATGCTTCTGTAGCGGTAGGTATGCCAGAGGGATCAAAATACTCTTGTTCACCTCTAGCTATCGCTACCAACCTGCATTCGCGGATATCAGGTGGTTGAACGCGGAAAGAAAGCCGGTGATTACCTTCCCATGCAGACCAGCGCATATTCCCTGCTGACGACTCTTGGACCAACGTTAGTTTCGGTTCTGGGAGCTAGTCCCCAACCTCCAGGACCAAAAGCCTTGTTTAGAATACGACGATATTTGATCTCCGGCAGATAGATCAAGCCATCTGGAAGCACGAACCTCGATTTTGCGTTGAGTGGTAGGGTAGACACGACGACGCACCAGGTTTTACTTCGATATCCCTCTCGTCAATTGGCGCGAGTAGAACGTCTGCGATTTCTTTAGAGAATGCTTGACTAGACAAACCATGGTAGCTTCGCGACCAGTCTGTCGCGACTGAATCACTTCCCGGAAGTAGCTCGCCGACGAACGCTGACTGAGGTGTGGGGAAGGACATGGTGGAAGCTGAAGCCACGGCCTCCGAAAGTCCCTCAGCATCAAGCTCGTAGATTTCAGGTACATCCGCTGCACTTTGCAGAGGGTCAAGTTCCTTGGAGTTATTCGCATCCTTGGCCGCAGTGCTCGCAGATGCGTTGGTGCCGGTAGACGCTTTTTTTGCCGCGGCTGTGCGTGGAGTGCTGTTTCGCGTCGACGTCGCATACGTTCTACAGGAGGTAGTAAATCGCGCCCCTTGAGCGCGGCGTACTGCTAAGCGGGCTCCGTGTGCTGCATGAGCGAAAAGAAGCATTTGGAGTGGTCACCGAGCAAGTTCAACGCTCGGGAACCTCCTATTGTAAGGTATCGCCGGGCACGTGATCGTACCCCAGGTGAGTATGGACACGACTCTCATTCACCAAGCGATCAGTTCAAGCATCGTCAGGGATGAGCACCCCGACGTCCAGTCATGTTGGCGGACTACAACGTCCTCACTCACGGGCACAGCGGCCCTCGTCAAGCTCATCTCATGGTAGACCCTCATCGAGTCTGTCTACCGCAAGACCGGTATCTAGCGCTTCACTGCGACCGCAATCACGCTTGTCGCGTCCAAGTTCCAGAGTCTCTCGTCCGGTGACACGGCACACCGTTCGACTCCTTCCCCTTTGCCAAAGGCTCGTCACGCGGATTACGGGTCTATCTCCAGATAACGATGCAGAGAACTTTCGTATCGCGGTTGATTTCACCCTGAAGAATTTGGAGCATGCTATGAAGGGCGGTGCCAGTACGGACATGACTACAATGGACAAGCGGTTCAGAGGGTAGTGCCAACTTCGTCTACATCTTCTATGCAGGATTTTTGACGTTACAAAATCATAGTCGCATCCAAAAAGCCCAAATTAACAACCAAGACATCCTGGCAAGGTCCCTCAAGACGGCCTATACTAAGGTTAAACAGCATGCAAAGGATCTGATTGACATCGACGAGGACATCAAAGTGACCGCCCCCTATTTTAGTAGCCGCGTGCACCATTCCTAACGTCTTATCCAGCTGTCTCACCTCCCGGACCACCTGCAACTGCTTGTAAGTCCAGCTGGGCTACTTATTCTTGCACGTAGATCTGTACTCGTTACAGCTCCTTTTGTCAGCGATGCCGAGTCGGTCTACGTTGGCATTTGCGGATACCTATGACGATAGGGACTCGTCCAAGAAGGAACCTCCTCTAACGTGGAAAGACATCCTCGCGGAGGAACCATTTGAAGGCCAGCATTGGGAAGGCGTGTATGGTCTTCCCGCAGGGAGTACAGTCGAAGGGTGGGAGAGCAGAGATACCGACAGCGACTCTGTACTTTCTCCGTGGGACGACTCAGACTCCTTAGGTAGTGACGACGGAGACAAAGACGAGTGGAATCAACCATCGGAAGACCTGTCGTCCCAAAGCGTACACCCGCCAGATACCAGTCAGAGGACACCTCCTGATCATGCTCCAAAGCACTTGACGGTGGTGGAGGAACTCAAGGCCCAGCAGTACTGGAGGGACGAGTGGCGTATTGGGATAGACTTGGATCGGCCATTTGATCTTGGAGACCCATCTACTCTTGGTACCCATATCCCTTGCTTCTGGAATTCTCGTTGATCCTCCATGACAGGTCCTACGACGGTTCGGGTACTTGGAGAGAAGGAAACACCCTCACCTGTTGGTCCCGAACGCGAGGTACGTAGTAACGACGACGACAGCTACACGCAGTATCGAATGTTGAGTCAGAAACACATCTTCGAACGGGACGCAGTACGTGAAGTGTTGATGTGTTTGCAAGGGCGGAAGAATATCCTGATCTACACGACGACGGACACTTTCTGTTCTGTTGTACGTACAACCTCCGGGACCCTGTGCAGATTGCTGAAAACTTCCCCATAGCCTTCCCCCACTGCACCACGTCTCTTACATTTTACCCTCACAGCTCAGTCATCGATTCTTTCTGCATTTGCGGAGGTTACGACGACAGTATGTCACCTTCGCCAGTTTGCAGCGGCAATCGTGGAAAATGCGTCGTCAGCGTATAACCTGCTGCCAAGTCCAGCTGGTTTACTGTCTCACAGCATCAGGTCGCGCACCATCGAAGCGTTTGCAGACGCAGTCAATGCACAAATACAATGCTTCGACAGCTGGTGCGCCGCGAAGGAAGAGGCGATCTGTCGTGCGTCAGTTGGGGTGGGTGACCCGCTCATCGTGAGTCTGCTCAGCCTGTCCAAGGACGTCCGTGACACATTCGCTGGGACGTTCGACGTGCTGCTTAATTTGCTCCACCGCTTTATCGCATCTATCTCTCAATCCCACGATAGGCGCGACCTTGCGGTTTGGAAGATACCCAATATGCCCACGCGAACCCCGCCGTCAACTGTCTCCGCACTCCTCCTTGATCTCCTTCTGGAAGCAGTTGAAGAGCAAGCAGCATTGGGGAACACCAAGACCTCCGATGCTCTCATATCTGTTCTTGCGAGAACAACAGAACCTACGTGGAAGATGGTAGGGAAGTGGTTGTTAGATGGAATGCCTGTTCGAATGCCCTGGGATTCTGCAGACGCACTAAACCTCGACGAAGAGTTCTTTATCGAGGACAACGAACTTCAGATCATGGACCCCGACTTTTGGTTGTGTGGTCACGTCCTGCGAGGGCCTACCACACTCGAGGAAAATCAGAAAACTCAGCCCGCAGTTCCGGCGTTCTTGGAGCCTGCCGTCATCCAGATCCTAGGCGCCGGAAAAGCGGTGGGTCTCCTTCGTGAGATGGGGGCTCGGATTTTTATCGAGTGCTCGGGAGAAGAACTACTAAAGTGGGGGACATTCACAACCCTCATAGAGGCCAACTCTGCCGTCTCCAAAGATTCTGAGGCGCTATCTCGCCTTATTTCAGAAGAAATCTCTACTTACTGCTCGACGGTTTCTATGAGGCTTTTCCATGTGATGATGGATGAATGCTACCTTCGACGACACCTCTCAGCTATACACGGACTATTCCTGATGACTAGGGGTGATGATATCAGTAACTTCACCGATATCTTGTTTGCAAAGGTCTGAATATCCACTACTGTCTGGTGGTTTTAGTTCTGATTTAACGGTCTTCAGATGGACGCCCAGCAACATTGGACTGATTTCCACTCGCTGAACAGCACCTTCAGTGATATCATTGAACTGAGCGAATCGAATTGGATCGACCCGTCTCTCGTGCGATTGTCCTACAGAGGGAACAAAGCCGCCTCCGCATCGCAAACCGTGAATGTAATCGACGGTTTACTGGCCGAATATGCCGTTCCGTTCCCGTTGACGTATATCTTCACCCCGAGCGTGCTACAAAGTTATTGTTCGATCTTCGTGTTTCTACTCAAAATTCGGAGAGCGAAGAGCGTCCTGGAACAGATCCTGCTAAGGAGTGCTGTCGCGAACGCGGCGTTGAGAAGCGAACTGAAGGTCTTCTACGCTATGCGTGGAAAGTTATCGTGGTTTATAAAGTACGTGCTTATGCCTTCAAATAATTTAACAGGTCCCCATTGTAAATTTTCATTTTTACAGCGCTTTCTTTAATTTTGTGACGACCTTTGTACGGTTTGTGACAATGCAGCGGGGAGCTCTTACTCACCTTGCAATATAGGTCATCCACTCGCAATCGATCAAGTTTTGGGAGGCTGTCAATCGGGCTCGGTCGCTGGACGAGCTGATTACAATTCACAATGAGCAGTGAGATCGTCATTCTCCTGTGTTCGAATGCCACTGAATGACTTCATCCCAGCCTTGATATGCTTGTCCGCAAATGCTTTCTTCATTCCCGTGTACGTATCTTGCCCACTAATTATAGGAAAACAGGTTATGAATTACTGCGACAGACTTCCGAAATATCAAAAGCCATAATCACTATACTGGATATGTGCCTGCACTTCAGAAACATGTTTACAGCGTATGCAGGCGACACTGCACACGACATATTACGCCTCTCTGTCAGCTTGCGGCGTCACCGAAGTCGCCGCCAGAGACGCATTCGAAAGAATGTCATCGGCTTTTCTCAGCCTGGAGCGAGGTTCGACACGGACGACAGCTCATCCGATACGGACGTTGACGAGGAAGGACTCAAAGAAGCACCCGAGACTTCCTTCTCGATAGCCCCCTCGTTCGCAGAAGAAGATCTATCGGAACAGTTGGAGAAGCTGTCGTCGGAATTGGATAGCCTTGTGCGGTATATCAGGAGATGTACGGAGAACCTATCGAGCGGCACGTCGGACGTTTCCCAGGCGACTGGAATGTTAGCGTTCACGCTAGATGATTGGGACTCGTAGAACTACGTTGGAAAATCGCGGTGAATGCACACGACCTATCCGGAGGAGATTTCGATCCGAACGTAACCACGTGTGATACGTAGGGAAGATCAGCGGTACTTTACGCAGGCTAACTCGCAGCCAGCAAAAAATATCATGACGCTTCACGAACACGGTGGAAAGGCCGAGCTGCCGACTGGATTTCTCTTCCCATAGCATGGTTAAAATGTGGGGGAGCGCTGGCCTTTTCTTTTCAACCACTGAAGATGTCATGGATAGCGAGGTGGTCTATCGTGTATTCCTCGTACATACGTGCATTTGTCACTCGGTTGGTTTTCCGTGCGGTGGCAATAATTAGCGGAGGACCGAAGCTCCGTCCATATCTAAAAGCGCACAGGATACATGGAATAATTGGACGAATTCTCGAGTATGGTACAATAGTTGATGTACAAAAGTAACTTCCTACCTCACATTGGATGGGTACCAAAAAAACAACCAACATCCTACAGCTTCAATGTTTCTCACAGACCCGTTACAGCTTGAGCACCGCGACGGTCGATCCGACGATTGATACCTCCAAGTAATATCTTGATCAACATGTCGGATGTTATCCTCATATTCATGTATGGTGTGGTGTCTACGATGTCCTGGAGTTCCAAACCGTCATCCAGTTTGCACTTCACGACGCAGAAAATTGGAGCTTACTCTGATGGTATAGCGACTGCTCAAGGCATCGTCAAGTTCTCTCAGATATGCTGTTGCCTTTTTTGAATTGCCTATTTGAACAAATTGTATGCCAACCTGATATGGAGTGTGTCAGGAAAGGTGCCCGGATCTACTTTGAAAACTGCTCACTTGGGTAAGCGGGAAATGTTTAGCGTCCAGACGGCGAGCCGCGTCAGCAATAACACTTTCCGGATCGTCCGCTGTCGTATTATCGGAGGAAATTGATAAGGTTCAGCAGCATACTAGGGGAACGAGGAAGACGAACTCGGACAGCCGTCGGTGATGACGATGAAATTCACGGGTTTAATCTTCTTCAGCGCAGAAGGATCTCCTCTGTCGTGCCGACGTTGCGCTCTTTCAAGATTCCGCAGGTAATCCGACAGCAAACCCTCAAGCCTTTCACCGATAGGTGTGTAGCCTAGTGGTCGCACGTCACTGAACAACGCTTCGACTTGACTTGCATCCTGAATCACATTGGTTACATGTCAGCAGTTCTCAGAGCGGGAGTCCCGGTCACCTTGATACCCAGTGCGGACTTGGTGTTGTTCAAGAAATGAATGTCAAGACCATTGCTATCGTACTCTGCAGCAACGCTTGCCAACCCAACCAGGGCTTCCTTTGCCTGTGTAATGGTACATTAGAAACACGTTTTCGGTGATCCACCTTCTGGAGCCGAGTGGCTAAAGTGGCACTAACCTCTTCCCACCGACGACCCCGCATGGATTCTGAGTCGTCCACGATAAGAACCGTGTCATATTTCCGTAGCGTCTCCAGGGCATTTTCCCTGGATTCTCGACGTAACGGTTTCGCTAGGTAACTCATGCTCCTAGGCCAGTTGCGAGAGGCACTGGAAACGGCACGCGGAGGGATCATTGAGATGCGCGTGTATTGGGTCCCAGGGGGAAGCCCCCCATGCATAGATGAACCGGACGAAGGCGCAGCCAGCGGGTGGGACGATGTGCCAGTTGCGTTCCATTCTTCGCTCGCAGAGTAGGGGGGTGGTGCATCCCCTGGGACTATGACTGGTTGAAAGGGTGCTTGATATGTTTCATGCTTTGCGACACCACTGTCAACGCCACCAAGACGGGGTGACGTTTGTGGTAATCTGGATGACCTTCTTGGGCTTGGGCTTGACACCGAAGACACGCTGCTGCCCATGGTAATAGTGTCACTGGACTAGATGTTTGAGAAACAAGACACCATGACTGGAGTCCAAGACTCACCGTGGATTGATACAACCTTCAGATGAGTTCGGTTCAGTGGTGATAGCGGCGTAGGCGAGGGCTTTCGATGAATACGACACGAGGGTCCCTTTTATATCCGACCGCTATCCAAGACCCTCCAACCCTCCAACGATAATGCCATGTCGGGCACAACTGATTGTCAGAATTCTAAGATCATATGTCTAAGACGGTGCTCCATTGACACCGAGTGGCCCTCCGACCTGCCATCCAAAATGGAGGCCTTCGTGAAACGGAGACAATAATTACACAGCATGTGACGAGGCGTAGTAGACAGTGTTCTTCCAGAATTCTGCGTTCATCGCCATCTCAGTAACCCATAATAATGCATGTCAACTGTCCCACAGCACGTCGTTTAGTAACTGAGACAACACCCAAGTACCCCAAGTACAATGCGGTGCTATAGCAGTGCATAGGGTGCGGGCCGTTCTCCCAGTCTGGGGAAAGCATTAGTATTAGCCAAAACCACCATCTGCTTCTCATGAGAGATGTATCCTCTCATGTATCCCTTGTAGATCATATTTGCAACGAAACATTCCGCCTCTTCCACCGACACGTCGTTTCCTGACAGTCGAAGTGAACAATGGAACATCGATATCGGAATTCTGGTGCTTCTATCGGTGGCTACCCATCTAATCACGGGATGGACACTCAGCTATGCTCAAAGGACTGCGTTTGATAAATACGTACACGCGTCTGAACAGACCTCTGATGCAAAGCTCGCGAGCCTTCTCAATCGTAATCCACAGATTAAGTTCAACAAGACGGTGTTCCCAGCGTTCGAGCGCAGCATCATATGCGGATATATCACCCGTACGGATTGCGGCGAAAAAAGGTGAAAATAACTCATCCAGTACAGGAAATCGCTGCATAAGCTCTGCGGAGGGCAGATGACCACGCAGTATACGTAAAGGAATCAGGCACGTGAGTATTCTTCTTCAGACATGTACGCGCGTCAGCCGTGGGTCAAGGTAATAGTGAGCAAACGTACTCCTGATTACGATGTGCATCGACGTGGCAGTGGTAAAACGCGAGCGTAAGCTCCTGCTCAGCCTGATGAGACGTGAGTATTTGTAAGGATAAGTACAGACTGATGATCCTGCCTTTGCGTAATCCTCGTTCAGAAAACTGAGCATACCCAGGTAGTACCGATAGGTAACCTTGGAGAAAGCATGGCTTAGTTAAGACCCTCAGTGCCGCGTTGTCAAAGTTCGACGTACTTGGTGTGAACGAGGGTAAGCAGACAACGGGGGTATGTCAGGATTCGCTTCCAACGCTCGCAAAATGTTCTTTGATAAGTTTATGCGCCTAACCTGATCGTTATCGGTTAGTCATTGGAGGAGAATGGAGAACAGTACGTCCAACTCACGCGGAAATAACACTTCATGATGAGACCGACGACGTAGTATATTCCCCACTTGCGAGACAGGTCAAGGGGTGATGTCCTCGACGAGACATGTAGATCGGCTAAGAGTATCGATTACGACTTACAGGGTACACACCTGTCTGTCATACACATGCTGAAAGCTTTTGCAACGACTCCAGCAGCACTCTCCATACACTCAGTATTCTGCCCATTGTACCTTGCATTAAAGTCCGCCTGAATGCGTTCGTTAGTTGCGGACCTTGGGCATTCGTGACGATCTTACATCATATGCAAGATCTCGCAGGTCACGCAGCATGGAAAACAGGGCAGGCAGTGTCCAACCTGTATTTTGAGAAAAGAAGCGGAAGAACAACCTGAATCTTACTTTATCTTCAAGAGTGGGGGGTAGGGAGCGTCTACGTACGATATAAGCTGTGACTGTTCACTGAAAGCTTCTCCAGGTCGTTTTCTGGCGGCATGTGTTGTTACCAAAACATATCGTACAGCAATTTCATCCCATGGCGTGTCGATAGATCCGCCGTACTGCGATGTCAACGTCTCACGCTGGGTTACGGTGAACGCGTTTGTGTGGTTTGCAGACATCGAAGGGACGTACAGATGGATTCCTAAACTCCTTCACCAAATCCTTTCCGTGTGGGCTCGTAGGCCTGAGGAGGTATGCCAAACGCTGTCCATCTTCATCCGCCACAGCTTGAGCGAGTTGTAACAGAAAAGTAGAGAAGGGGACTGTCATATCCCTAGCACTTGTCTTCAGATGAAATGTATATTCGACTGCATTCATCCTTCCTCACCTAGGCGCGACGCGAAGGGGTAAATGATACTAGTTTGTGAGTGCGTCGGACTGTGGCTTCAGTCTTAAGGAGTGCTGTCAGCGAGTGCGCTGGATGCGCGGTTGTATGTATGGACGAGTGCAATAAATCGGGAAATGCCGCACGAAAACCATAGCACATCTTCCGGATTCTTTGCATGTCTTCATCCTCGCATTTCGTGCACCCCGAAGACGTCATCCCGTACGACTCAAGTTTACTTACGCGACGTGTCTTAGATGTATCTATACACTTTTCAGGTGTGAGATGTCATGTGTCTACTGCTCCTGAAATGGATCTTGAACGCTGAACGTGTGCCAGGTAGCCTTGCGTCTTCTAACTTAGAAACTACTTGAAACATATGACCTGTGTTCAGATGGATTGATGTCCAATACCTGTGAAGCGTTGTCATGACTAATGAATTGGAGGACTAGCGCCTGGTGCCGCCGTATGACGCAAGCAAGGTAAGGAATGGCTGTTATCTCGTACGACGCTACCGGCGACTTTTATTTCTCCGAGCAGTTGCGCCGACCCCGGCATTACATCGATGCAAGTCTTGTTTTGTCAGAGGCGAACATAACGTAGCATAGTACTACAACACAGTGGAACTTTCGAAATAGCGGTTCCAACGGTAAGTCAGGTAAAATGGGCACACATATCTACGGCGTACGAATTGACCTCCTTCAGAAGTCCCATGCCTACTATCTTCACTCACGAGTTCAACACCCCCGTTTACAAGGGTAAGGTATCCTTCAACACTGGCCTCTTCATCAACGGTCAGTTCGTCGATGGGTCAGATGGAACTACCATCGAGTATGTGACGCATTGACTTGCACCATCTGTGATCTTTCTCATCACTGTGTGTAATTTGACAGCATCGTGAACCCCAGTGCGTCTCATCCAGATGTCGTTGTGATCCAATACACTCACTCAGATCCATCCTCACTGATATGGTCAATCCGGGTCGTCTTTGTTCTTTGACCAGCCGATGGCAAAGTGACCACCTCTGTTTCTGAAGGAACTCAAAAAGATGTCAATCTCGCAGTCGACGCCGCTGAGAAGGCCTTTGAGACTACGTGGGGTCTCAACTGCCCTGGCAACAAGAGGGGACTTCTTCTTAGTAAGCTAGCTTCGTTAATGGAAGAGCACGCCGATGAGCTTGCGGCCCTCGAGGCTCTGAATAATGGTACGTGTATCATGTCATGCGCGTAAACCATGCTTACTGTTCGTGACATTTCTTCCCAACCTAGGTAAGGCTTTCAATGCTGCGCGTGGCAAAGACGTCCCTGGTGCGATCGCTTGCATCCGCTACTTTGCGGGCTGGGCCGATAAGATATCCGGTCGAGTTATTGAGGTACAATTTTTTCATCGCGCAGCACGCGACGTACTGTTTCTGAAAGACCCTCCAGACTACTGAGGAAAGATTTACCTACACTCGTCATGAACCCATCGGAGTCGTCGTAAGTACCGTAAACGCCGGGTCTGTTTTCTTCTAAGCTTGTGTACAGGGCCAAATTATTCCCTGGAATTTCCCCCGTGCGTTGAAGCGCTCATGAATGTGTTTATCAGGAATTCATTTTTACCTCAGTCCTCATGTTTATTTGGAAGATCGCACCTGCCCTTGCGACAGGCAACACGGTCGTATTGAAGCCTTCTGAATTCACACCACTGACAGCGATACGGACGTGTCACCTCGCCAAAGAGGCAGGCTTTCCGCCTGGCATTCTGAATGTCATCACTGGATACGGCAACACCGTCGGCAGTGCCATCTCGTCCCATATGCGGATCCACAAGGTTGCATTCACAGGAAGTACCCTCGTCGGACGCAAGATCATGGAAGCTGCTGCCAAGAGCAACTTGAAGAATGTAACGCTCGAGCTTGGTGGGAAGAGTCCGAATATAATCTTCAACGATGCAGACCTTGAACAGGCCGTCCACTGGGCTATGCTAGGCATTTTGTAGGTCTCTTGGTTTCTTCTGTTAATTCTATGGACACTGATTTCCTGCAAACAGCTTGAATCAAGGCCAGTCCTGCCTCGCGGGTTCACGTATATTTGTTCAAGAAGGGATCTACGATGAATTCTTGAAACGTTTCACGGATAAGTCACGTTCAATCAAGGTCGGGGACCCTTTTGCTCCCGACACTTTCCAAGGACCACAAGTCTCCAAGATCCAGTACGACGTGAGACATTTCTTTCGGATTTTTTGTGCACTGACATGGTGTATGTTGCGTAGCGCATTATGGGTTACATCGAATCCGGGAAAAAGGACGGTGCCAGGATCCACATCGGCGGCGAACGCCACGGTAGTGAAGGTTACTTCATCCAGCCGACCATTTTCCTCGATACACGTCCGGATATGCGCATCGTGAAGGAGGAAATCTTCGGACCCGTCAGTGTCGTGATCAAGTTCAAGGACGAAGAAGACATCGTGCGTCAAGCAAATGACACTGTATACGGTTTGGCTGCGGCAGTGTTCACCAAAGACGTAAACCGGGCCATTACGACGGCACACAAGCTCAAGGCAGGGACGGTCTGGGTGAATTGCTACGGCCTGTCAAACCCGAATGTCCCATTCGGTGGTTATAAGCAGAGCGGCATTGGGAGAGAGATGGGAGAATATGCACTGGCCAAGTGCGTTCTTCTGTCCTCACATCGGACACTCACTTGATGATTATTTGCGGCAGCTACACCGAGGTCAAGGCCGTCAACGTGAACCTTGGAATGAAGACGACGTAAACTGAGCTCCATGTATGCGAAGGTTCCAGTGTTCCGGAAGGCATCCTTGTCGGAAGTATCTGTATAATTATGTTGTACTACCGGTTGTTTGGCGCACTTGCTTCATGAAATCTACGATGTGCATTTCTAGAGGAGGTTTAGGCTGACCGAAGAGTATCATCAAACACCCATCCTTTCCATCTATATACCATCTTGGAGGACCACCTGGAAGGGTGTGCACAGGCTCTACGCACCCCGTACTACTAAGAGCCGGCAGGAATCAGAAAAACCTGCTTATGTCTTTCATGACTCGCAAAAAAAGCTGCGGTTTCAGTTTCGCAGGAGATGTACCAAACGCTGTCCATCTTCTCCTGCTACAGCCTGGGCGAGTTGTAACAAACAAGTAGAGAAGGGGACCGTCATATCCCTTGCACTTGCCTTCAGATGAGATGCAAAGTGATATTCGATTATGAGCGCGTCCGTCGGACTGTAGCTTTGGGGGCGCTGTGGCCAGTGAACGGGTTACTCGGGAAATGCCGCGCGAAAAACCATGGCACATCGGTGCGGTGCACCCCGAAGACGTCAAGATCTCCTACGACTCAAGTGTGCTCTTCAGCTGTGAGACGCCATGTATCCACTGCTACTGCAATGAACCTGGAAGCTTGAACGCTGAACGTGCACCAGGTATCCTTGCGCCTTCTAAGAATCCCTTTGAAACATATGACCTGTGTTCATGGCGTGGCGTAGTCAACTACTCGTGAAACGTTTACCTTTAGATTGCCAAGACTATGCCACTAATGGACTCCAGGTCAGAGCACTAAGAATACTAGCGCCTGGTGCCGGCGTGTGACGCAAGCAGGGTAAGTCATGGCTGTTTGATTGTACGACGCTAACGGTGAATTTTGTAGTTCCCCGAGCAATCGTGCCGACCCCGGCATTGAAGTCGACGTAGTCTTCATGTTTTGTCAGACGAAAATATAACGCAGGGTAGTACGTTCAGCATTACAAAGTGGAATTCTCAAAATAGCGGTTCCAACACATATATCTACGGCGTACCCTGCTGCCAGTTTCTCTCTCAACATCCCCCAACTGTCCCCATATGCCTGCTGTCTTCACTCACGAGTTCAACACCCCCGTTTACAAGGGTAAAGTATCTTTCGACACTGGCCTCTTCATCAATGGCCAGTTCGTCGATGGGTCAGATGGAACTACCATCGAGTATGTCACACATTCACTTTTATCGTCTCCGATTTTTCTCATCACAGCGCGTGATTCGGCAGCGTCGTGAACCCGAGTACGTCTCGTCCGGTTGTCGCAGAGAATCAATACACTCACTCAGATTCATCCTCGCTGGCGCGGTCGATCCCTGTCGTCTTTGTTCTATGATTAGCCGATGGCAAAGTAATCACCTCTATTTCTGAAGGAACCTCAAAAGACGTAGACCTAGCCGTCGATGCCGCTGAGAAGGCCTTCGAGACTACGTGGGGTCTCAACTGCCCCGGAAACGAGAGGGGACTTCTCCTCAGTAAGCTAGCTTCGCTGATGGAAGAACATACCGATGAGCTTGCGGCCCTCGAGGCTCTGGATAATGGTATGTGTAGTATGTGCATCATGTCATGCACGTAAACCGTAATTCCCGTTCGTGACATTTCCCTCCGACGCAGGTAAAACTTTCAACACTGCACGTGGCTGGGACGTCCCTAGTGCTATCGCTTGCGTCCGCTACTTTGCTGGCTGGGCTGATAAGATATCTGGCCGAGTGATTGAGGTACCATTTTCATCATTCGGCACGCGATGCGCCGTCTCTGAGACGTCTTCCAGACTACTGAGGAAAGATTTACGTACACTCGTCATGAACCCATCGGAGTCGTTGTAAGTACCGAGCACGCCAGGTCTGTTTTCATCTAAGCTTTTGCCCAGGGCCAAATTATCCCGTGGAACTTCCCTCGTGCGTCGAAGCGTTGATGACTATATCTGTCAAAAATTCACTTTTAGCTCAGTTCTCATGTTTATTTGGAAGATAGCACCTGCGCTTGCGACGGGCAACACGGTCGTCTTGAAGCCTTCTGAATTCACACCATTGACAGCGATACGGATGTGTCACCTTGTTCAAGAGGCAGGCTTCCCACCTGGCGTTGTGAACGTCGTCACCGGATACGGCAATATCGTCGGCAGTGCTATCTCATCGCATATGCGGATCCACAAGATCGCATTTACAGGAAGCACCCTCGTTGGACGCAAAATCATGGAAGCTGCTGCCAAGAGCAACTTGAAGAATGTAACGCTCGAACTTGGTGGGAAGAGTCCGAATATAATCTTCAACGATGCAGACCTTGAACAGGCCGTCCACTGGGCTATGCTTGGTGTTTTGTAAGTCCTTTGGTTCTTTACCCTGACCACATGAATACTAATCTCCTGTAAATAGTTTCAATCACGGCCAGTCGTGCATCGCGGGATCGCGTATATTCGTTCAAGAAGGAATCTACGACGAATTCTTGAAACGTTTCACCGAGAAATCACGTTCAATCAAGGTTGGGGACCCCTTCGCTCCCGACACCTTCCAGGGACCACAAATCTCCAAGATCCAGTACGACGTGAGAGTTCACGCCCTTTTCTTTTGGATTTTCTGCGCGCTGACATGGTGTATGTTACGTAGCGCATTATGGGTTACATCGACTCCGGGAAGAAGGAAGGTGCCAAGCTCCACATCGGCGGCGAACGCCACGGTAGCGAAGGTTACTTCATCCAGCCGACTATTTTCCTTGATACCAATCCGGATATGCGTATCGTGAAGGAGGAAATCTTCGGACCCGTCAGTGTCGTGATCAAGTTCAAGGACGAAGAAGACATCGTGCGTCAGGCAAATGACACTGTATACGGTTTGGCTGCGGCAGTGTTCACCAAAGATGTAAACCGGGCCATTACGACGGCACACAAGCTCAAGGCAGGGACGGTCTGGGTGAATTGCTACGGCGTGGCGAGCCCGAACACTCCGTTCGGCGGTTATAAGCAGAGCGGGATTGGGCGCGAGATGGGAGAATATGCACTGGCTAAGTACGTTTTCCTCTTCTTCTCGTAGTGGACATTTGATGATGGTTTTCAACAGCTACACCGAAGTCAAGGCCGTCAACGTGAACCTCGGATTGAAGATGTAGACTGGGCTCCTTGTATGTAAAATGTCTAAGTATCGTCTTTCGGGCTCCAGAAAGCGCTTCTCACCAGTGGATTTGGTCCCCGTTAAAACTCCGTGCTATCAACTATATGTATGTGCGCCTGCTGTATGAAATATTGTCAGTTCACCAAAGGACGGAGTAAATGGTACTTTTGAACCTCTATCCCTTCCGCCTAAATCCTCATCCCTAAGGGAGGGGTTACCTGAGAGGAATGTAATGGCCTTACATGTCTTGCAGTACTTGAGAACCCCCAGGAAAAAAAGCAGGCGATAATCTACCTACGTCGTCCTTACCTCTCGAACGACCCGAAGCTTTGGTTCTAGCTTTTTTTTTTTTTTTTTCTAGCTTCCCGTCTGCCTTCGATGAACCACATACCTTTCCACCCAGCTTATTTTCCTCCACTCAGGCTACGAAGGCAGAACGATGTGCGCTATCATGTCAACGATTCCTGCGCTGGCAATTACAACTGCCACAGTAGTATCTGAATTCTAATGTTCAAATCCTAACCGAACCATGCAAGCGGTGAAATGTCCACAAGAGGGAGCTGCCTGATACGAGAGGTACAGTAAAGAACTGAAGAAGCACGGGAGGTCATGTAGGGGGGCGTGCAGAGGTGGTGAGTAGCGACGGAGCATATTTCCGTCAGTTTGCCCATACCGCGCAGCTTCCCTAGTCTCGCACGTCAGGCGTTAGTCGTGAACCTGGACGTACCATAGTAAGTGACGACTTCGTTTTCTGGACGTTGCACGTTACCTACCCAACGAGGCAGCAGGAGTCAGCTTACTTTACCTAGCTACTCTCCAACCGGGGTCGACCGGAGGAAGACTGCCTCCCGCGAGCACCGATTTGATTTTGATTTTGGTGACGTACCGCGTCGGGTCACGTGAACCTAAAATCATGATAAGATCAAGCTACTCGCTGGCGTCATCACCGTCATCGAAAGCTCATTGGAATCCACCACCATCAGCTCGAGTTTTGATATGGCCTTGCAACCGACCCTTCGTCCTTTGGTCATCGCGGGACGCTATGAGGCTCCCCATACGCTGGATATCTTCCGTAAGTTGTGGTGTCGAGCACCTAACTGTCCCGATTACTGACATCGATCGCGCGAACGTACTACATAGTCGACTATGTCTGTCCATTCAGGTTCATTGAAGCATTCTTGACGTATCTTGAAACTAAGCGTTGGCCTTTGGCAGTGCGAAGATGTCGCGTACAATCGACGCCGTTCTCAAGCCTCTGATGGAAAACGGTAGAGAGTATGATGGAAAAGTCAAAATAATCATGAGGCTTCAAGTTCAGCCCTGGCATTCCGCTTCTACTTACACGCACGAGGCAGGACTTGCTGTGCGGGACCTACGTGGTTGCACCATAACCGTCGACTCATTAAGACTTGCAGGTTCTTCGCGTCTCACCTGAGCACTTCTGGCAATTTTCACGAGTAGTAAGTGTACTTCCAGTGCAGAATATCACAATATCACAAACTTACTCACTTCGTCCAGCTTTTTGATCGACAGGAAGAGTTCTTCGACGTTTCCATCTCTAATTTGACTGCACTCGAGATTCGCGAGAAACTTGCCGAGGTTGCTGCCTCTGTCATCCCGGCAGATAAAGTGAACGACTTCAAGGAACTACTCAAGCACAAACCAGGACATTTCAATGGGGGTGTAGCCGTCACTGATGACTTGAAATACACGAGTACGTCTGATGACCCTGAGTGGACCCAGTGACTGGCACCAGTTATGACTGATCTCGTGACGATTACCAGTTAAATTTTCTCGACAGAACGGAATTCACGTGTCGCCCACTGTCTTGTGGGATGGGCTCGTCGCTAGTGAGATTTCGAGTGCCTGGGGGGAGAAAGAGTGGATTGAATTCTTGACTCGCAAGGTAGTTGTGTAAGTTTTGCGAGGTGTAACTAAGCGGCCATTTAGCATTTGTATTTGTAAGCGACGATCAAATAAACTGGTGCCATTCATTTCCCTCACTGGTTTTGGACTCTACTACGTGGCAGCTGGAGGTTTCAATGGAGAGATGCAACAAAGTCAGATCACAGTGCAACCCTCCAGTTGCTCACACCATCTGTCGATTACCACTGCCGTGGGAGAAGACTCGGATGTCATAGGACCTGGTCATGGAATGGTCTCTACTACGAGTCACCATATCGGATTCAGAATCTGACTTCAAGTCAACACTGCACAGCCCGGCATCAGTCTGGCGAGGTACATATTGATCGGATATCGCAGAACGACCTGGACGTCACAAGACGTCACCGGGGTAATGTCGCCGTCGCCGCTAGTAGTTGGGACATAAAAGCCTTGGGTGCGCTTACTCGTTCCTCGTTTTTCTATCACCCTCCCTGTATTCCTTCAAGTCCATTATGAAGCTTTACGCGTTTGTCACCGTGCTTGCCATGATGGCAGCCTCTGCTTTCGGCCAGACAATCGAACTTGGAAGCCCACAGAACGGAGATGTCTTGACAATTGGGCAGAACTTTACAGTCCAAGTTGTCCAGCCGGTATGTTGAGACGGAACATAATACACACATACATATAACTAGACATCCGACCACTCTCGTTCTTAGGAATCGATGGCATCCGTCATCCAGATTGGCATTGCCCTTGCCATTGCCAGCTGCAATAATGGCGTGTGTCCACAACCCACCAGCCAACTTGGAGATGTCGTCTATGCTGGGCCTTGGACGCCCACGGCACATGCTGAGGGCGGGTTCTACCAGAATTTCACCTTCCAAGTCGGTGAATACTCCACTCCTGGACCGGCCGTCTTTACCCTGGTTCACTCTTGCCTGCTCGGGGTATGTCAACCTGCTCTCCGGGATCAAATTGAAAATGCTCATTGGTGGATTCCTAGGCTGGTCCGGTCCCATTCACGGAATTCCGCAATGCATCTGTGACCATCCAGTCATGCAAGTGAAAAGTACTTGAGGACAAGCAGTGGACTATATTTCTTTTTATGTACATAGTAGCCGTTGCAGGACATTTGAGGATTTGAACCGTGCCGTACTTGTACCGATGTATGTACTTTAACTTTGCGGAGAGGCATTCCCCTCTCTTGATACGTGCTACCCTGATCAAACATGCCGTGATTCTGGATTGAGGGTGCCACTACAAGCAACGGCCATCGGCCAGGGACAGCCCGTTTCTGCTGGTTATGGCAATTCCTCAACGCATGCTTGATGTGGGGAGTGCTACTCCCGCACAGCTCACCTTGGCATTCTACGTCATGTATCTGTCCTGGTGTCACTGGCCGGACCTAGCAGATTGTTACAGTGCCTCATGAAGGGACCAGGTGGAAAACCAACGATTTCTTTCCATACGAGTAATATTCCCAAAGAACCGCGAACAGATTGTGAACGTGCTCACCCATGTCGTCATTCTCGTTGCAGCAGTGACGTCCGTCGTTGGTCAGCTGATTGGGCTGGTATACGCAACCTACGGCGCTGTCTCGCACGCAGGAAAGAACATCACAATGCAAGTCAAACAACCATAGTGCACGGTTGTCAATACATTGCACTGAATGATTGATCAAGCTCTCCATTAACGGCTCCATAGCGTCAGTGTGGTAGGTTGGCATTGCCCCTTGCAGTCGATCATTGCAACAAGTGTTTGCCCTCGGCCTATCCAACAGCTTGCTCTACGCTGGACCCTGGACACCTGTTGGACATGCACAGGGAGGATTTCGTCAAAACCTTCACGGTGCATCGACCAGTACGTGACCAAGGGTCCAGCTGCCTTCCCTTTAACTCATTTTCGCCTGCTGGGGGTATGTAGCACACTGCCTCAAAGATCGAGAAATGAATGGCTAACCTAATTTGAAAATAGGAAAAGGGCCCGTTCCTTTCACAGTTCAGGAACACGAGCACAGCTATTGCGTTAATTTTCGGGGAGGGGGAGGGTCACGGAACAATCGCTGCGGAGACAGCTTGCTCCCCATATGGACTGGTACATTTACATGTGTATTTGACGTTGGGTTCTTGCCACGCACATTCCAGGATCCCGTCGACGAAGGATGAAAAGAAGTATTTGAATGGGAAAACAGAAGCGGAAGCAGTATTTAGGTAGTTATCATTCAGTCACTGAATGGCAGAAGTCAAATGAACACAACCCGCTACTAGCGCTACCACGACGACTTACTAGGATCGAGACAAGCGAATACACGTTCACCAAGACAATTGGCGGTGCAAGCGGCCAACGATGCCCGAGGGCGCTAGTCACAGTGGGTATCCTGTCTAGCCTTTGTGACATCTGTGTGCACTAACCACGTCGACTTTCATTTGATATCGTATGCATTATACTCCACACTCAGGGCACGTTCCTTACACAGAAGATCAGCGGTTGATATGTGAATAGACAGGCCGACGCCATTCCTTGAATATGGTCGTCAGCCACCACAACTCCCTAATAGACACTGTCTTTGGACTCTGGGAGTTACCTGCAGAATTGAGGGAAGCGGGGACGTTCCTTTTAAGTCTTCCGTGGATTGATTGGAACCATAAAGAGGCCCACATCCGTCTCCTGTGAACACACATAGCAACGTACCCTTTATAAAGTGGATATGAGGTTACGGCTGTGTAGACAGAAACGGGCTTTCAGGTTGAAGGCGGAACTTTCAAGTGGGGTGCTGACCTGGTGTCTACCACTGGGAGCTAGTTACGTATCAAGGATGATGGCAACTTGGAGGACTTTGGGGTCGTTTCGGTTGAGCTAACAAGTTGGATGAACTTCCACCCAGCATGTTACCGATGCACCACTCTGAGGATACCAATCCCTAGATTCAACATTCTTCACTCAGTCTTCTGCTATGTACGTGCCAAGCGATTGTTGCACGCACCATCTCAGTTTGAACACTGGTGCGGAGTACACGCTGCACTGGACAATAAGAACAACCACTGAAGTATAATAGTTGCTTATTCGCTCAAGATGCACTTTAGCCATGACGGCCTCATGACGAACTTCATTGCTTTGGAAACGTGAAGTGAGTTTCGACGAAGTAGTTCAATCACAACAGTGGGCTCGCAAGGGAGAGGTGGAGTTGCCAAGTGGGACGAATCGCTCCGAGAATGGATTCCGACCCCCACCTGCCTAATTAGGTTATTTGCATATGCTTGTCCTTTCTCCTTTTGGTAACTCCCCTTGCACTTCGCTCAGGTAGGCTGCCATCTCGGCAATGCACTATCATGGTAAGCACAGTCTCGTACTGGCTGGTTTCGACTAGGCTCATGCAGAATCAAAGCAACGGGAGGTGTGCAGTTATTTTCTGCGAGGAATATGCAAGTTCGGTGATAGGTGTAAAAATGAACACCCCAGGGAACCGACCAAACCACAATTTGGAAGTGAGTTTGATTTGCTGTCGCGGTCCTCGATACACACTAAATCTGAGAAACCTCATTATCTATCTGTTAGATCAAACTTGGGCCTCAGCCAATACGAACAAGGGATTGCTCTTTACGTGAGACCACCACCAATGTTTTCGAGAACATCCGAGCTCAAATGACTCACAGAACGGAAACCTTGACGAACGACGTAACGCCTTTGAAGGAAAAACCTTTGTGGCCTTTATCATCATATGGTGCTGCGAAGTACGAGAAGACTTTGATCTGCGGACTAGACGAGTCTCCAGAGGAGCTTCGCGTTAAAGCCGTTGCAGCTGTGAAAGCAGGAACTATCAATGAATATGTAGGCCTCTGTTCACGTTTTGATGCTAAAACTGACATGATCTTAAAGGTTAAATACGAGGCAGAAAAGATAGGCACTGCAGATCGGATATACGCCAGCGCAAGGGATAATATCTCGCAACTTCATAGTCGAGCCTCTGAACTAAGTCATAACGTGCCTTCGAGCATATTTGGTCCCTCATCCGCGTTTGGAGGGTCTGCCTTCGGAGCGTCATCCAACCAATCTGCAATCGGTGCGAAACCAGGTGCCTCTGCTTTTGGCCAGCCGGCGTTTGGCCAAAGTGGTTTCGGTACTGTGTCAGCAGGTAACTCTGCCTTCGGTCAAGCCCCGCAGACCGGTTCAGCTTTTGGTACCACACAGCCTACATCTCTCTTTGGGCAACCGTCGCAGATGCAGTCAGCATTTTCTCAGCCCACCCCCGCTTTCGGTCAGACCTCCGCGTTCGGACAGGCTGCCACCGCGTTTGGGCAACCCTCTCAAGCCACGTCGGTTTTCGGTCAGGCCCCCAAGCCAACTTTCGGGCAAACGACTTCGGCATTTGATCAAGCACAATCGACGCCTGCCTTTGCACAGTCATCACTTATCAAACCAGGGTCGGGCGCTTTCAGCTCCACGACGACCGGTCCCAGTCCCTTTGGAACTTTTAGTGGTGGAAGTGGTTTTTCTGCGTTCTCCGCACAACCTTCCGGCTTCGCTGCTGCAGCCGCTGCCACAAGCTCACCCGCTGCGCCTACCACAGGGTCAGTGTTCAATCAGGCTACATTCCCCGCTGCTAGTGCAGCGCAAAGCACGCAACCCCAGTCCGCGTTCGCTCCTGCCGCATCATTACAACCTGCCTTTACACCAAGCTCGACATCGGCTTTCGGAAACGCTCCCTCGACAATCCCTGACCCCTCCCCCATGTCTGCGTTTCCTGCTGCAAGTCTGACGGCTCCCTCGCCAGCAACTTTTGGCGTTGGCAAACCTTCCTCGGGTGCCCCAGATTTTGCGCTGGCCAAGTCCAGCGTTCGTTGTAAACCGGAGTCCGATCGCTTTGCTGCCCTCCTGCCTCCGAACTATCTTGACATAATACCACCAGACGTGAGGGCGGCGTTTGAAAGCGATAAATTTGAATGGGGCAAGATACCGGAGTGGATACCACCGAAAGAAGTTCGGTAGACGAGAATTATCCTGACAACCCTTCCCTCTTTACATGTACTTTGTACTACAGTTTAGACTACTTTACACATGCAAACATTGACCACATGTGATGTCGAAAGTTCAGCTACATACTTACCCGATGAATGGCTTAGCCCTGATATAGTATCAAGCGGGTTTTGTATGCAACCAACCGCCATGTGGAACCAGGCTGGGCCTTCCATTGATGTCTGGGAACCGGGAACTATTCCGGCCAATCCGCATTCAAAATGTCAGATAGATTTATCTCGTTATCGCTAACTGCAGTTAGCGACCAACTCAGAGCCGTAGGATGGCTACCGCACAAGTGGCAGAGCCGGCGCTTCCCTTCTTCAAGTTTCCACCCTTTCCTCGACCTCCTGAAGGCGCTAGCATAGTGTCGTTCAAAGACTTCAAGCCTCGGGGGATCCAACTTTTCGCTCAGATGAAAAGATCAGGAGATCGAGATGACGATGAGGACGATGAAGATGCTGAGGTTGACGGCCTTGGTATCCCAACGGTCGAACTGCGCGCCAAGCATGCTGCGGACGAATGCAAGAGTAACAAGTCCAAGAAGAGGAAGAAAAAGAAGAAGGGGGAGTCTACCGCCGCCAATGTTCCTGCTAAAAAACTTCCGTGGTACGAAGAATGGGAGGAGGGTGAAGACTTGAGGGTTACGAAGAATCTTTACGATCAGTGAGTGTCGATCATCTGTCCGCTTCTTACTTGACATTGATCGATTTGCGTTCAGGAGTATCCCACCGACAGATCGGTTGTTCCAGGCTGCCCTCGATTTCCGCACTGGGAGGCCATGGCCACCCGCTGGCTCTGGCCTCAATAACATCTGGGATCAGGTATGTTGTTGGTTTTCGATCCAGATCGTTACACGTTCTTGATCAGACATTTCGAAGTTCCGTCTTTACATCGGACTACTTGTCAATCCCACTACTTATAAGAAGGGCGAGGATAAGAAGACTCCTCGCGACGCTTCTCCCGATTCTTATTCTGAGGTTGAGAGTGATGGTGATATTCCCGAAGTCGTATCTACGTGCGCCAAGGTCCAAGGCAATTCGAAAAAACGTCCTCGTCCTCGTGACCCATCTTCGTCTGCTGTCGAGAACGGTGACGAGGACGAGGACCTTCCGTTCGATCAGCGAAAGATCGACGAGGAAACTAAGGAAGAAAAGCTCTCGATTTTTCTGAGCGACCCAGAAAAATCGGTCCGGATTTTCTTGTCTTCGCATATGCGTGAGAAGGGCCTCATCTGGTAAGAAGCCTCGCCCATTCAGTCCATTAACGGCGTCAAATGGCGTGCTATGCTAACTGTTTTCGTCGTGTCATTCAGGTCGGAACGTAATCTAACATTTGCGCCTCATCTACTGTCGTTTTTCCTCAGGTTCGTTCTTCGCAACCGTGTACTCCCAGAACAGGCATACCAGCGTGGAATAAAACGAGCACTCGAAACAATCGACCTGGCGAAGAGGGAGCTTCCACTCACGTATAAGATTGGTCACATGCTCCCGGATAAATGCAACGAAGGATGCCAGGGGATTTTCGGACGGATGGGTACGGTAAATTGGTTCACTGCCACTGTTCCTGAAGAGCAGCCGAAAGGTATGTTGTGATTAACTATCTGAACCGCGATCTTCACTAGTCCCAGAATCCTCTGGGGAACAATCGAAGCTGCAGGTTACGAACACCGCAACGGGAGAACGGCAGAACATTACATTGCCCTCCGAAGAGGAAACGGCTCTGAAAGAAGCAGTTGAGGACAATCTTGACATGAACGTTACCTCACAGCCGGAGCAAGGATCGGCGGAAACTGGATGGGGTGGCTGGGGTAATACTGATTCTACAGCCGAGGGTAATGCCTGGGGTTCCGAATGGGGTGGATGGGACACTAGTGATGGGCAAGGAACGTCGTGGTGTATGGACACTGAGAGTAAGCCTGCTGACGGTGAACAAGAGAGTAGTGGGCCTCTTCCTATCTGGTCGGACAGCGCGCCAACATGGGGTCGTGACACGACGTCGCTTATGACGTTCCTTGGTCCCAGCGTCTTCCCGCTAACTCATACCACGGGTATTGTGGAGTGCTCCACCCGGCGCATTCGTGAGGTGATTCCTCCCACTCCATCTTCCCCATCCTCTACCAGCAAGCGAAAGCCGAAAAACAGCCGAGTACAGGATACATGGATGCCCGCAGCATCAGGCGTCGAAGCCGAACTCGACGCTCGATTTGCTAAAGTCGTTCTTACACCATGGGACCGCTTTGGCGGGGACATCTCCAAGCCTGAGATATGGACCACCTCACGTGGTCCCGTCATCGACCCAAATGCACCCGTCGACTCGCAAAATACAAACACTGGCAGCGGCAAGCAATCACCACACAATCCGCTGACAGATGACATTACTTTACTCGTTGAGCCACATCTCCTTGATACATTCGGTCTTGTTCCCGGACTCGCACTGGGTGCAATGTGGGTGCAACTCGTGCGGCTGGAAAACATGGATGGGGAAGTTATGAACGGTCTATCTCGCTCTGCTGGCCTGAAGACCTTTTGGTATCATGAAGATCTTACCGGTATTTTCCCTAGTTTCTACACCCCCGCCCCTGGGTAGAATTCGTCACAACTGTACGTGATTCCTATACCCAGGCTTTGCTGTATCGATGGACTCACTACCGACGTACAGATCGAGTGGAAGAAGAGAAAGCTGGAATCATACATCATCGTTATCTGGAACTGAACCGTCATATAGCAATTCTGAGGATTTCTGCGTTGCATCTGTCAATACGGTGCTTGACTGACAATCTGCCAACCTCATAGTACTACGGACCTCTGAATACATACGTTAACCACTCTGACATGCATGCTCGACTCTTGTAGTGAGGAGGATGAATCCGTAGTGCCACATGTTCAGTGGACGCTTTCCCGGTGGGTGTTCCGACCTGCAGTCGCAAAACGCGGTTACCACCTCCGCACGAACCCTCAGAATGGGTCTCAACGCATTCTTCATACCTGGCACTGCCTTGGTTGCAGCGAATCTTCGTTCCGTCACAGCTTCATCGATCTCGTGGTAGGACGGACGGTACAATGACGAGCGGGGTACATACCAGTCATTGAGAGTTCACAAAAACAGGTCTACACGCCAAGCACACACAACGAGCATAGCTTTTCGGTGGTAAGTGACAACCGTTGTGCCACTGGTGAGTGCCATAGTGCTTGTTTTGTGGACAAAGTTCTTTGGCCGTTGCTACGGGGTCGTCTCCTCGGTTCCATCAACCGTTGCAACACCCTGTAATGTATCGGACCAATACCCATACCTCGGCACCCTCTCGGAGGCCGGAGGGATATCCGGGACAAGTTATCAGTTCGTACCGAACAGTCTCGATGCCCCCTTCC
This sequence comes from Pisolithus albus, assembly GCA_024613165.1. Taxonomy (NCBI): domain Eukaryota; kingdom Fungi; phylum Basidiomycota; class Agaricomycetes; order Boletales; family Pisolithaceae; genus Pisolithus; species Pisolithus albus. Next base: position 597,487 of record JANFAB010000025.1, read on the forward strand.
AGCCGTTGAACAATAGGCAATTGTGACTTGAGTAGGAGTGTCTCACCCTGTTGTTCGTATCAAAACTACCAACGCGCCGTAACCAGGATTCTATAGCGCCGAGTTGGCCCGTAACAATGGGTCTAGCCACTCGACGCCCTACCAGTGCCTTCACCATGTCCATTCCAGTATTCTCAAACTCACTGACGTGTAAGCTCGATTGTCTGTGTGTTTCTTTTTGTATGACTCCCTGCGTACTCAGTGACCTGCTTTGAATCTTCTATCGGATGCGGTCTACAAAGTCAAAAGTGTCGAGCTCGCAGTATTTTGCGAGCTTCCAATTTTGGTCATATGAGTTCCAAGATACTGCTGTGCGTCCTATTAAATACATCATTGAACGTACGTGAACTTTGGTATTAATGCGGTTCCCGACAGGAGCCTGGCGTACTCCTGTTGTCATGTGGGTGAGTACATAGTTGATTGGAAAGAATGGAGCTTCCCCCTGCGTAGTTCTGCAGACATTCCATCCCGCTAGTTTCTGCGCAGAACCCTTCATGTTTGTTTGACTGCCATCGTGCTGATGGGCTGCATGATGTATCATGATGAGAGCTTAACGCGAAACCATCAGTGAGCTTTTCTTCACAGCGATCAGCGGATAATCACTAGTCCTCGCTATTCGCTTTTGGGAACAAAAGCTTTCCTGATTGGCTAGCTTCGACCACGTTTTCGTGGAGACTGTTGGTTGTCTGGCTGCTTGCAACACACCGCCATATGTACTTGGAGACCTGCCAACGCAGGGTACATATATTGGGCTACCCATCCAGACCTACCTACTGAACGCGTATCGGTCCCAAGGCTATCCATGGCAGACGCTGCGGCAGCAACGCTCTATGTGAAGTCGCTTATCGGTCCTGTAGTCGTTTCGCTGGTGCTTTCTGGCATCTTGTATGGATGTGCGCTGGTGCAGACCCACGTGTACTATAAGTTGTTTCCAAAAGACGATTGGAGGCTCAGGGCTCTGGTATGTTGTTCATGTACTTGTTTCCATGATTTCTCGTAATTCAGCAGTATACTCGTTTGCCTCTTCGTTCCCAAGGTTGCATTTGAGATGTGAGTGTTGTAAATCGCCATCTTTCTCGTGTCATCGGTCTGATCAACTCGGAGGGTATTCCAAACCGTGCAGCTGATACTCCTCTTTCTCGGAGTATGGGAGACAGTGATGACCCTCTATTCTGGCGGCCAAATGACCTCTGCCCCTGTAGACACCGCCATCGTTGGTATGCTATTCGGTGGTCCTAGTGCATTCTGCGTCCAGGTGGGTCATCTCATTACAGGTCAAACGCGAAGGTCGGACTTCGGTTTCTGCCCTGCAGGCTTTCTTCATCTTCAGGCTACACTCTTTCTCTCAAAGAAAACCGCTCCCCATCTTCTGCTCTATCCTTATCACAGTTCAACTCGCATTCACCTTGACGATCGGTGCCTCTTCGTCAGAGGTTATATCAGTTCAGAAATGGCAGGGGTTCATCGTGTCTACACTATTCATTGCGATTTCCGCCGACACAACTATCGCAGCATCAATGAGCTACTATTTGAAGGGGAGTAGAACGGGCTTTCGTCAGTAAGTATTCTTGAAGAGATCTAGACCTGTCATCTCAACGGCTAACCTTTCGCTACGAGGACATCGCGCCTGATAGATCGCACAATCCTCTATATCGTAGGTGAGTGCTGCAAGTGCGGTGTTGCTGCCTTGTCGATGCCTAACTGGCTCTTGCACCTGCTTAGCAACGGGTACGGTCACTAGGTGAGAGCCACCTCTACCACAATTCAACCGCTTCAGCTGAATCCTCGAAAGTATTACTGCGCTCTTAGCAGGCATCACCGTACGTTGACTACAATGACGCCCCTCTGTTCCAAGTTACTGAATCCCCTCATCAGTTCTATGCCATTCCCAATAACTGTATGTATGTCATTCTAACTCTTGTGACACGCTCTTATCGCCTGCATGACCAGACACCTGGCTAGTACTCTGTATCCTTGAAGCCGGTTGTGAGTCTGACATCTACCGCTCAACGCATGCTTGATCTGACTGAAGTTGATGCCTCACCACTCAAGTATATGCGAATTCGCTTCTAGCAGCGTATGTTGTTTGGGTATTTCCACATTCCAGCTAATCATTCTGGGCGGATAGACTGAATGCCCGCGTTTGGCTGTCTCGCATATCTCGCGATCCAGAGTCAGTAAATGACACAACGATATCGATAACGTGACTCGGTACACCTGGGAGGGTCACAAAAAGGTAAATGACCAACTTATCATCATTACTCGTTAATCGACGCGATTCTCCGCGTTGTTCTAGACAGATCTCAACGAGCACACAACCATCTCGAGCGTTATTCGGATATTACGCCATCAGCATGCAACGCAAAGATTACGACCCCGGAATATTTATTCATGTTATTTTTAAGTTGTTAGGATGGGGGGGGAGAGCAGGACTTGCTATCCCGACCTGTTTTGAGGGGCTTGTACACGTACCTT